>OZ022564.1:22616595-23241595 GCA_963991005.1 Barypeithes pellucidus | reverse complement strand
AAGTTTTATAAATATTTTACATTTCCCCTTAAACTTAATTTAATTTGTAAAAAAATTACAATAATTCAGGTAGTTTCTAAAATTTTAATTGTAGAACTAGTTAATTTCTAAAAAAATAACAATAATTCATGTAGTTTCTAAAATTTTAACTGTAGAACTAGTATAATTTTAGGGACGCAAGAATGAATTAAATTACGTAGGAGACTACAACCGGACATTAGTCTCAATTTAATTATACCGAAGAGAACATTTGTTCAAAAAAATATTTTAAGTTGTAAACTACTGGTTACTATCTAAAACAAAATGTAATGCAGTGATGAACGACCTCAAAGTTTAAAGGGTTTCATTACAGTAAAACTAAAAATTTGTCATATGTAATATTTTGCAATGAACAAGGCAGAATTTAACTGGGGATTTTGTCTGAAGGTAAAACATAAGGTGGATAAGGTAATTTCCGGAGTGTTACCCTACATAAAACGAAAGTCTCTAGAACATACAGTTTTGTATTTATCATTAAAACAAATATAAAACAACGTTAACAACATTGTAAAGTTTCACTAAGTAAAAAATAAACTAAAAATGTAAACTCCGTTTGTAGTAGTACATAAAAAACTTTAAAAAATCGGTCATCTCTCCGGCTGATCCGTGTGAGATGTCCCCAGCAGTAGGGAGTGATGCCCCTTCAAACATACGCATTCATAAGTTAGAATGAGACTTTTTTAAACTATTTTCCACAAAAAAATTACATTTTCCTGAGTATATAGTTCATACAACCATAGTATATTAAATTTAGGAAATAATATAAACAAGTCATTTAGCAATTAATAATATAAAAAAAGAAACATAAAAGGCACTTTTGCGCCTAAAGGTGTAAATTAGTTATTTAATATTTTTAATAGGCTACTGACATAAAACATCGAAAAAAATAATTAAGAAAGTTTTAATGAAGCTACGGACTGCGGATTAAAAATACTCATTAATGAGTGTTTATAAAAAATATAATCATCACACATATGTAATTAATAATTAGTTAAGTAAATAGACAGAAACGTTCTGAATTTTAATTTAAAATGCCACATGAATGTTGTTTATATTTATGAGTAATAAGTATATCAGCATTATATAATATTTTTTAAGCGGTGTATTTAGTTTAATGGGAAAGAGAGGGTGGGGGGGGGGGGGGAGATTGAATGTATGTCAACCACTGTAACAGTATGATTCAAATTGAGATTATGTAGATCAATCAAATAAGAAAAAACCACGTCAGCAGCTAATAGACATTATAACATTATGAAGGCTTTAATCAACAATATGACAATGATTACAATATATTATCACTCTTCTTACTCTACATTAACGACCTTCTATTGAAAACTAAAAATCCGATATTTAGCTTTGCTGACGATAGCACATTTTTCTCATCTTTCTCTTTAAATGCACAAACATCGGCTGCCGACGCACACATTCGCAGACAACATGAAGTATCACGCCTTAACAAAGACCTGGAAGAAATTTTGGCTTGGGGTGACAGTAACCAAGTCGAATTTAACGCTAAAAAAACCCAGGCAGCACTTTCCTCTAAGAAGGTTAACATTACAGAACCGGATATAGTCATGGCAGGACACGCAATCCCACTGGCTTCATCTATTAATTTGCTGAGCGCCAGTCTGGGAGGAAATATGTCTTGGCAGAACCACGTTGTGGCAATCGCCAATATAGCTTCTCAGAAACTTGGTGTACTCTTCCGAACCAAAAAGTTGTAAATACCTCAACAACTTTTGACACTATACAAAGCCCAAATTCGACCATCACTAGAGTACTGCTCTCATGTCTGGAGCTCTGCACCCAAACATACTCTTCGGCTACTGGATTCTATCGAAATGAGGGCCATTTGTCTGATCGGAGACCACGAGCTGACGAAGAACCTCGACAGCCTAGAACATCGAAGACAGGTTGGGGATTTGACCATTTTTTACAGATATTTTCATGGAAAGTGCTCGGCTGACCTTGCCCTCTTAATTCCGCCCAGAGCGGCGAATAGCAGAAATACACGACGAACCACTGCCGCCCATCCATATGTGGTTAAGCTGAGTACTGCCCGAACTTCATGATTTAAGAATTATTTCATCTGAAGGTCTTCATCCTTATGGAACGACCTTCACGAGATCGTTTTTTCCAACGAATATAACCTCCAACGATTCAAAACCAACTTGAATCGATTTATTCGCACACGCACTACTCCCAGAGTGCCATAAAGGATTTTTCCTATAGTGCTTGTGTTTGGTCATAAAAAAAATACGAAAAAAAGGAATTTTTTATATTTACGGCCTTCATAATGTTAATTATGTGCATTAACTGCTGACGTGGATTTGTCTTATTTGATCTACATAAGCTCGATTTGAATCATAATGTTACATCAGTTATGACGCACGTTTATTCTTCTCTGAATCTACGATAGATACATAATATGGCATTGGTAACAAAGAAGGGAGAGTTAGAGGAGGCAACTACAATCCTTAGAACCTAGAACATAATATTAATGACAAAAATGTAACATCTTTCAATTGTATTTTGTACTAATATCGATAAAAATGTCGTCGCGCTATTTTAATTGTTCCCGTAACTTATAGATGGTATAAATTTTCTATTTTTAGAGGCTGTTTTCATCATCTCCGCAAATACAGCTACGTTCTTGCTGTACGCAAATTATATTTTTTTAAATAGTTTTTCTTGTTAGAAGGATCTTGTGTCTTTTAAAACGATTTTTCTTTATCAAGATAGTTTGCATCACATATGGGAATCACAATTAATGGTCGGCCGATACAGATATAGATATCGGTACATCTTCATTCGATACACTGTATAATTTGAGATAACTTCTCTCAAAGTATTTTAAAGATAATATTGGAATTCGGACATTCTGGAATTATTTGTATTTATGGTTTCCATAATCTCGAGCTTTACTTCTATTTCAAGGCAAACATTCTCCTCTGGCGGTCGGGTCGGGGAATTACCGAAATTTGTTAACGTCACGTTACGTCACGCTTTACAACGTTGCCACTATTAACAATTTTCGCTTACATTAATGTAAGTGTGTTTCGGGAGGAAAGGGAAATATTTTGGGAACATGTTCAGAAGGTCATAATAAGAGAAATTAACCCATATGTTTTAATCCGATTCTTAACCGTCTATGAAATAATCTGTTCTAAAGTTTTTTTTGTAAAGTTTTGGAGTAATTAAGAAGTTTTGTATTTCTAACTCCAGTTTGTAGGTATTTCGTTGCTTGTCAATACCTAATTTAATTGACAAGCATGGTTGTCAGTTGGATTTATTCTGAGCGTTTCGACTCGAAAAGAGAAAAGGTTCCATACATAATGCCTCACACATTCACCCATAGGGAGTATGCTGACATGATATTCGTGTATGGTTTCTGTAATGGTAGCGCATTACGGGCTGTTGATGAATACCGACGTCGTTTTCCAAATCGAAGAGTTCCTAATCGAAAAGTGTTTCAAAAAGTTTTTGCAAATGCTCAGGAAACAGGAATGTTTCCAAGCGTAACGATTGATTCTGAACGAGCGGCGGGTCTAAATGTGGAAAATGAAGAGTATGTTCTGGATCTGGCTGAAGAGAACCCAGGTGTTAGTACGCGGCGGATTACGAAAGAACTTCGATTAGAATCACATGTGGGCGTTTGGAAGACACTTAGAAAAAACGGTTTAAAGCCTTTCCATGTTCAACCGGTCCAACATCTTCAAGAAGGTGATTATGGCTTAAGAGTTCAATTTTGTGAATGGATCCAACAAAATCAAGGCCTACATAAATACATTTTATTTAGCGATGAAGCTCAGTTCACCCGCGATGGAATCAATAACTGTCACAATGAACATCGGTGGTCAGATGAAAATTTTCATGCCACGTTTGAACGAAACTTTCAACATCGATTCAGTATTAATGTGTGGTGTGGAATGCTCAACGACCAGTTGTTTGGTCCTTTTGTATTGAATGAGCGTCTTACTGGAGATGAATATTTACGGTTTTTGGAAGATCATTTAACACACATGTTGAATGATGTTCCGCTAATTGTTCGACACCGAATGTTCTTTCAGCACGATGGAGCCCCACCTCATTTTAGCCGCCGGGTGCGTAATTTCTTGAATAATCGTTTTCCTGATCGTTGGATTGGCAGAGGAGGACCTCGAGCTTGGCCACCGAGGTCACCAGACCTTAACCCACTGGATTATTGCCTCTGGGGGTGGATGAAATCACTAGTATACGAAACACGAGTAGAAACCGTGGAAGGACTCCACAATCGAATTTTTAATGCTGCAAATATCATTATAAACAATCCCCAAGCAATTCAACACGCAACACGAGCGATTAACAAACGTGGTGCAGCTTGTATTGAAGTTGGTGGGGGTATTTCCGAAAACATTCTAAATTAGTGGAATTTTGTTGTTTTACTAGTATCTATTGGTGTTGCTTTTGAAATAAAAAATAGTTACAAAAAAAACTTTAGAACCGATTATTTCAGAGACGGCTAAGAATCGGATTAAAACATATGGGTTAATTTCTCTTATTTTGACCTTCTGAACATGTTCCCAAAATATTTCCCTTTCCTCCCGAAACACCCTGTATTGAATAGTTACAGATATTTTAAGAATGTGGTGTGGAGTGACTGATATAATATCGGTATCGGGAACTAAACTATCGGTATCGCTAAAAAAAAACCGTAACGGCCGACCGCTGATCATTATACAGTAGACACTCGATCGTAAGCAATTTATAGTCAGTGAGGGATGGCTACAACCATTTAAAAAGAGATTTGGAATCCACTTTTTGAAAATTTCGGGAGAGAAATTGTCCTCAGAGCCAGAACTTGTGGATTCATTTAAAATGCAATTAAAAAACAAAGTAGAAGAACTTGGTATCACATTAGATCAACTTTACAATGATGATGAAACAGGACTTTACTGGAAATCATTACCAGACAATACGTTTGTCTCGTAGGCGGAAAAAATTGCTGCTGGTAGGAAAACTGAAAAGCAGCGAATAACTTTTTTAGCTTGCAACTTGAAGTTGAAGATTGACAAAGCGATGAGATTCAGATAGCCGAAGAAAATTCGGAATCATCAACTCTATTGGTTTCACTAGATAGAGTTATAGAGTCTTTAAATGTCGTAAACCTGTGGGCTGTGGAAAATGACATTGATATTAATGATCTTGTAGTTACATCTAAAAAGCTAAGAGTCAAAGCCATTATGCAGAAAATCAAAAATCCCCCGAAAACAAACAAAAATTTCTGTCTTTTTTAACAAAAAATAATTTTTTATCACTTTTTCTTTTTAAATTTGTTACTGTTTGTTTTAATGAGTATTATTAATTGTTATGTTTATTATGTTGGTTATAAAAGGTTCTAACGTGAATAAATCGATAATGTTAACGGACTTTGTTTTTTTCGGTTCACACTATCGAGTTTCTACTCTAATTACCCTCTTTATTCTTACCCCTTTAATTTACCAGGGTTTAAACATCAAGTACGAGTTTACTTATCCACGTAAAAACTGTAAGTCTAAATATCCTGATTGATTTAAGTGTCATTAGAAATCTTTGATTTTATGAAAATTTCAATTTTATGAAAAATTCAAATTTTTGACATTGTAAAGCATAAAAATTCAGTGTCATCGACCGACCCATCTATCAAAAACACGATTTCCTATTTCCTGAATTTGTTTTTGTTTTAGTTCACGTTCTATAAAATTTCGGTACCAAACTTAAAGTAATTAAAAGCATATTTTTAAATAAATTTGTAATACAACAGTAAGATTTGTAGGCATTGTATTGAAAACATGCTATTTTACATACAAAGCTCGTTAGTCAAAAATGTATTCAAACTTAAAACATATGCGTATATCTATAAGGTAAGAACAGGATCCACAATAATCAGCGTGTTAACTAATGCAAATTCTTTTAAAACGAAAATTCCTGTAGTATTTATCTGACAATAAAAAATAATTAAATATTCATAAAGCGGCGATGCATCCTAATTTACTAACATGGTCCATCCGGATCTAAGAAATATTCTAATAATTATATTTTTAAATAATTCGCAATATTAGAACTTTGAAGTTGACAGATACTTTATAATATGTCATCCGGTGGCAAATAGGTTTAGTTATATCGGATTAACAAAAGGAAAATCAAGATCTCATGTAATATGTGTTCCAGAAGTATGCCTGTTAACTGTAGGAAATTCAATGCTTGCATTTTGACATGTTGCTATAACAACAACTTAATTATCTCGAAAATTTCGCACTAACATCCTTCAGCCGATCAGGAGCTTGCCTTTTGTTCCGTTACCACGTTAACGTTAACACTAACAAAATTTACGGAAATTTCTCTCCTCCTCGAGGCAGCAGGAAGTGATTACATTGGAAATTTTTTGACGTTTGTGTATAGAATGACATTTTGTTTGACTGAACCTGATATTTTAATTATTTTATATTTCTGATTATTTTAACCTTTTACTAGACATTATTATATAAATTAAAGACAAATAAAAATAGCAAATTATTGTTATTTATTATAGTTTACAAGTACCTAATTATTTTCGATTACAACGTGTAAATGTTCTTGAAATTTCCTGGGCCTCCTATATGGATGACTACAATACGCTGGTATACTATCTGTATAAAATAACTTTATATTGTAAAAAAACTTATTTTCTATCAACTTTAGTAAGTTAAATAAATATGGAAATAAAATTTGAACATGGAAATAAAATTTGAACCATTTTTACTTTGTCAATAACAATTTTAGGGAAAGGTGGTAAATAGGATATTATTTCTCTTTGAACTAACAACTACCTACTATTGTATTTATAAATCAACAGATCTTAAAATGAGAACACAACTTTCTCTATTTTCATTTTATCAATATCAATTTCATGCAACTAAAGTTTGTAAATAGGAAATGGGTATCATTTAACTGGTTATCAAAATATTCTTATTTTTGCGAACAGAAAAATGTAATCGATCAACCAAAGTGGCTAGTTGGTCAGCAACTTATGGACAGCAAACATTTCTAAATCGTAACAGTGCCCTAGGAAAACAAGGCCCCCGCTACACCTTTTGTAGCCGATTTTCTTCTGTATTCGGAAAAAGAAAACACAAGAAAGTTACATAAATTGACAGTGCCCTGGGACCTCTGAATTAAACTGCTTCTAGACATGTTTGTTTCTACTGACCAATTGTAAAATCTTGCTGACCAAGTAATCATTTCGCAGCTCGACTGTTAATAATGGAAAACCATTTAATTACTTCTCATAGGAAATTATTGCTGTTCGAACTAACAACTAGCATAAGTCATCAGCTTTTAAATGCTATGGTCTTCAAAACACTACACATAAACAGCAAGCGACATGACAACATAACTGACAAGTCAATCTTTTTCATTGACAAGCAAAGCCTTCTTTTCATATTTTAAAACCATTAACGTAAAATATCAAGCAATCCTCATTTTTCTACCTTCAAATTAATAATTTAGTGCGAAATTTTCGTACCGAATCTCGAATGAATATACGGAAATTTTCCTTCACACGATTTTTTTGAGAAATTTATTAATTAAAAATTAATTTTCAAAAAATAGTGTAGTCGAAAAATTTCCGATAATAATTCAAATACTGTAAGGAGATTATAAGTGAAAATCACCATTCCCATATGCACCTAGCTGTAAGATTAATAGTGGAAATCTCCCTGGCATAAGCAGTGATGTAAAAATATTTTTAATAAATATTTATTTTTTACTTAAATATAGAGGGTGTTATAAATTCGGCCTTACCATCAGGATTTCAGAAACGGTAAGAGATACGGAGTCGGTTAAATTGGGATAAAGTTGCATAATTATGGCCTCAATAATATGCAACAAAAAAATAAAAAATAAATACAGGGGCTTTCAAAATATTTGGAAAAAATCTAAAATTTTGCGTCTCGGTTTTTATCTTTTACTTCCTGATTGCTATAAATACTTTTTTTATGATCAAACACAAACACTATAGGAAAAATTCTTTAGGACACTCTGGGAGTGGTGCGTGTGCGCAAACAGCGATTTACGTTGGTTTTGAATCGTTGAAGGTTCGGGGGTTCGGGGTCGTGTGTTTCTGCTATTCGTCGCTCTGGGCGGAATTAAGAGGGCAAGGTCAGACGAGCACCTTCCATGAAAATATCTGTAAAAGAGAGTCAAATCACCAACCTGTCTTCGATGTTCTAGGCTGTCGAGGTTCTTCGTCAGCTCGTGGTCTCCAATCAGACGAATGGCCCTCCTTTCGATGGAATCCAGTAGCCGATGAGTATGTTTGGGTGCAGAGCTCCAGACATGAGAGCAGTACTCTAGTGATAGTCTAATCTGGGCTTCGTATAGTGTCAAAAGTTGTTGAGGTGTGTACAACTCTCTGGTTCAGAAGAGTACACCAAGTTTCTGAGAAGCTATCTTGGCGATTGCCACAACGTTGTTATGCCACAACATATTTCCTCCCAGATTGACGCCCAGCAAATTAATAGATGAAGCCAATGAGATTGCGTGTCCGTCCATGACTATATCCGGTTCTGTAATATTAACGTTTTTAGAGAAAACTGCTGCCTGTTTTTTTTAGTGTTAAATTCGACTTGGTTAGTGTCACCCCAAGCCAAAATTTCTTCCAGGTCTTTGTTGAGGCGTAATACTAATGTAGGTAATGTAATTTTTTTAATGTTCAGTATTGCTCTTGGGCCCTTTACCCCATCCAACATCTGAATTTACTCCGAGAGGTTGTTCTGGGTTTTCCGGTATTATATGCATTGAAATGTAATATTTCAACTCTTAATTTTTTCTCAACACTCGTGTGATATAAGACGCTTTCTGGGGAAGTTAGCCGTGCTGCTTTTCCTCGTTTTCGTAGGTGGTCGTAGGAAAACATAATAAACTCCTTACTGTCAAGAAACATAAACTCATAAACCCTGTACATTTTTAACGGTCACGCATAACACCCTACCTGATCGTGTTCGCCCACGGCCCACGCTAAGGCAAAATATTTTAAAACGTATACACAAACAACTATTTTGTGTCCGAAGTAAGTTATAAATCAGGATTGTAGACGGTCCACGTATGTATAACTTCATTAACGTTACTCATATTAATCATTGCTGCTTGTTGGCTTACAACAATGACTTGACAGCTTCTTTTTGTTACGTTTGCGAAGAAGTGCCACAAAAGATTTAATTTTTTTTCCGTAAATTAAATCAGATTGTATTATAAGTGCTTGATTCTTGCCTACAAATGCTACTTTAAATTACTCGGAGGGTTAGTATAAAATTGCGGAGCTGAACTATGTAACTTGCTAAATTGCAATCAAGGTTGTAGAAAGAGACGTTTTAAACTTAAAATACAATATTGTTGCCGTAATTATAGATCGGTGGATCTGCGTCTCCGACCTATCGGTAAGGGGGAAGCAATATCATTTAAAACATGGTCTAGCCATGGGCGTGCTATTATTATTTTAAATAATAAAAATAGGAAATTCTTCAGTAATTACATTTTATGTTTGACGTTAGGTTACTATTTTTATAAAGGTTTAAAAAATTACTTTTTACAAGATGTAAATTTTTCAACATGAAAAAAGAAACAGCTACATGATTAATTGATTAATGATAATTTTGGTCGTAATTATGCCCTTTCTAGCTTACCCTTAAGTGGCAATTTAAATGCATTGTTGAACTCAATAGGCCCGCGCCATCTCCCATAGCGGGGACACTTTTTGTATTTTGGAACGTTCGTATTGGCAATATATTGTTCATAAATATGTGGTTCGACCTCCATATAAATTTTATAAGTGCTTGTATGGTTTCGTTATTAGTTTAACGGAAAATAATCATTAGTTGTTAAAGTTGTTACTATCTATTTCAGGCAGCAGGATTAGAACTTAAAGAAAATCTAGCAGCAGGGGCGGCAGGATGGCCCTATCCATCTGTGTACCATCCTTATGACACTGCGTTCGCAGGATATCCTTTCAACGGGTGAGTTTTGATAACTAATATGATTATTATATATTGTTGTACCTAAGAACAGTTCTAACGATAAGCCTAGAAAGTCAAGCGGTTTACTGTAAAGGCCGGATTACAGTCGTTCTGCAATTGCAATAAACTTGAAAGGAAGGCATGCGCATTAAGGAGCAATCTGAATTCTTTTTGCAATATTCTTGCACAAAAAACGGGTCTGCTCAGTTTCTGCTGCAAGTCTGGTGGAAACCATAGTGATTTGTACATCACCAACCAAAAATAAAAGTTACTAAATATTAACCGTAAAATACGTCGTACGTTTGTTTATTGCTGATCGCGTATTCATGTTTATTTATATTCTTATTCAGCTTTTAGTTGTGTTTTGCAGAGTTTAAGGGCCAATATTTGAATGTTACTTAAGTTAGGCCTTAGCTAAGGTAGCATTAATGTTATGGCAAACCTTTGAAATGTTTTAAATTAATTTGAGGTTCAATTGATGCATTAAGCGGAAGATTATCACGTCCTTAAAGATTCCTTTATAAAATAGTTAAAAAGAACTTTCATATACCGTCAAACTTGTGTTAAGGATTATTTTCTATATTTGTACTGAAGGGTAAGATTTCTAATTCAGTCAATAATTTTGGTGCGAAATGTATTAAACGCATTGGAAATAGTTTGCTTATGCTACTCTCATTAAATGCGGTTTTCCTTTAATTTCTTCGACTATTGCCTAAGCGGGTTATTTTTATTGTCTGAATTTCTTAACCTATCAGAAATTTCAAATGCCAAGGTATGGAAAAATTATTATTTTCCAGACCACCCGATGATACCTTATACAATACGAGCGTGGTATTTGATATTAATACCACGTATAGACTTTTTACTTTTGATTTATCAGAAATTTGTTTTTTCTTACATTCTCTTAATGGATTTTCACAACTTTTATACTGTGTAATAAATGCTTAAAATTATTATTTACATTTTTCAGTACATAGTCTAGTTGTTTTTCACTCTCTTATCTCTGGAACATTCCGCACATACTTTGGTTTCTTTACATTTCTAGCGGGAAGCTTTCGAAGCGAAAAGCTTTCATTAAATATACACAAAAATATCCTCATAAACGTTGCCCACTGATCATCAACTAGTTGCCTATCAATATTATAAAGTATTTGTTAGTCTACAGTTTAAAGAGCATCTCTGAATTCAGTTTTATTGTTCTTCGCCTTTTTTTAACAAACGTTTGGTTATTAATTTCGAAATCTGCTACTAACTTCTGTGCGGTATGATCTGAAATGCATGCGTGTAGTATCTGGGTAGTCATTTTACCCTCGAAATTAGTAAGTATATTATCAATACATGTTGCACTTGTTCCAACGATCGTGGTATTTTCAAAAATTGTATAAACAATGTTAAATGAGTTTATGACTGAAATTAAGTCCACTTTATTTTTCGATAAAATATATTTAAATAGTTACACTAAGCAAGCTGACAGACTTCCGATATAACCGGAAGTGATAGATATGTCAAAATATCATTAAATAAATCAGCATCTTTTGTCTAGTATCAATATTTCACACAAATATCTTTTTTAGTTTATGAGATCTTTTACTAGGCCACTCACCGTGAATGACCCTGTATACTCCTCGACTTTAGTGCGTTTCTCCCGACTCACCCTTATAAGAATGTAACTACATATTTCACTTTGTAATCCATAAAATTTATTTATTAAATCTCAAATTCATGGGTAATTTTTTTCCATTACTTCCTCCTAGTATGGCTATTTTTCAGTCGTGATTGATCCTCTCTTAAGGTCACTGTGGGACTTTCCCCAAGTGCGGTTAAGTCTTTTAGAAAGGACGTATGTCATTTATTATTTAGAGCGATAATGGGATTTGCACCACACCCTCTCTATTAGGGTATGTACGGGGTTATGCGTTTGAGTTCACTGGCACGTTTATGTTTAAAATAAATATACAGGATGTTAGCTAATTAATGGTAGGTACATGGAAAAACCACATACTCATTACGTAAAAATATTAGGATTTAATTATACATACCTATATGCGAAAGTTGATATTAACTTGGATACAGGGTGTTAAAGTTAAAACTTCATTTTTCGTTTCTCTCTAATAACTTTGAGAGGAACTACTTCGGTTTGTTGTGTAGAAAACACATTCATTAAGAGTGACTTTTTTTAGTATGTTTCCTCTTAAGCAAAATAACATTTTTGCAGTTTTTACCCACCCTGTATAAAAAAATTGAAATTTCTTATGATGAATCGTATTTTCTAGATAAGCAAAAACGTTTATTAAGAGTGACTTTTTTTCGTATCTTTCAATTTTTAGTCCATTTGTCCTCTTGTAAACCCCATCCGTGGACATACTGTATATATTTTGTCAAAGTGGATTTTATGATTATTATTGTAAATGCGGAATGAAAAAATTGTTTAAGGGAATAAGAGAAGCTGTGGGATATGTGAGTTTTACTTTCCCTCCCATACTTTCACTCCACTGCCTGCGAGAAAATTAATATATTTATATTAATTAATAAATTTATACTCAGCGGCAGTCCAGCGAATTTAAAATCTGTGATCCTGATCATACACTAAATCCTTAAATATGTTTTAACTCAATTATAAGCAAACTTTTGATCAGGAAGCAGGGCCAACCAAGCCGTTAAGAAACAAATTGCGATAACCTTTGTATATGACCCGCAAAAATTGTGGTTATTAATAAAAGATTATTTCAATTAGTAAAAGTAATTCTGGGTAATAACGGTCAACATATTTCACTTTAGAGGATACATAAATCATGACATTTTAGAATGTATAATAAACATCTGTTGCAGAAATTTTAAGGTTAATCTTTTAAGCTGATAAGGGTATTATTCACATTATACATGTTTTATTAACTAACGTAAGTAAAAATTGTTATAAAATAAGTGGTGTAATAAATAAAAGAAGTTCATCAGAGCCAATCAAAAGTCGTCCCATTTTCTAATACCGAAATTGAGGTTGTAACTCGAAAATAATTTTTCCTGTGTTATTATTGAGATGGTGCACTCTAATCTTTATCATAATTTCGAAACTGTTGTCTATCTACTGCACTAGAAATCGTAAAAGTCGTTACCTATGAATGAATTTCCAATATTATGGGAAAAATGTTACTCCCAATGAAAGAGTACTTTTCATAAGTGTCACCATTAAAAATGAAACCATATGGGGAAAACATGTATTGCTCAATTTAGGTAACATTTGACTTCACCATAGACCATAAAGACCATCAATGATGTAATCAAATGGGACCAAGCAGCTTCTTTTAACTGTCAAATTTGACATTTTCTCCGAAAAATGTCGTAAAATGGCATTTATTGGTCTAATTTTAAAAAAATGTGTTTGGGAAAGTTGTTTGTATTGTAATTTTATGTCCACACCTCAAATTTAAATCACTTATAATAACTTTTGTTTCCTATCTATTTTTGGCCAATAACTATTTTCATTGGAAGTCGACTGTACCACTGTAATTATAAACAACGGCGCTATTATTCTAATATGATCATTTTTTTCAACGTATTTATTATTTAAAAAATAAGACTCTACCTCTTTGTGGCTTAAATCTTTAAAGTTATGAGGAGTTTGCTCCACAGATGGCAACATTCTTAATCTGCAATTTAATTTTTTGAGGAAAATAAACATTTTGGTAGAATTTTTGGTATAATATAAAGAATGAATTTAGACGAGAGAGTATTGTATAAATAAATAGATTTACGGTGGTAGGGTCGACTTCCGTTTTCAATGAAAATAGATATTGACCAAAAATAGATAGAAAACAAAAAATATAATAAGTGATTCAAATTCAGTTTCACTGTATATCTGAAACCCTTCAATATAAAATTCCGATAATTGGTAGGTCTTATATCATTTGGAAGATGCTAAGTGTTGTTATTTGTTTTTCTAAGAGGCGATGGTATAATTATCTTATGTTCAGTGACATAATAATATTCCTCCTGTTTTTCCCGATATACCCGTCATTTATAAACGATCAAATAGGTCCTGTCGATAAGTGAAAGGAACGACGAAAAATTGGACTAAAAGAATTTTAATTAATTTGAATCAATCTTTATTAAACCCAGCTAGTCAAAAGATCTTCAAAACGTCCCCAAGTCTAATCCCTGACTGGGGTTTATCCCCTCTAACAATAAGTGTAAATGGAAATAATGGCATTCACTCCCAGAGGTCGCAGTTTCAATTATAACTATATAATCTGATGTATTATTCAAGGGAAGTTGACAGTCGCCGTCCCCGGGGAGATTTTTAGTAAACTTGGAATGGGTGTTTTTCAGTAAAGATTTGTCGCTTCTTGATTATTATTAGACTTTTTTTTATTAAAATGAAAGTGTATAGGAGGTAGTGCTTTAATTATATCTGGTAGTATCTTGAAAGTAATTCTCGATTGTTGAACTGACAAGTAACAAAATTGCAGAGTTCATATAATTTTTATTAAAAACATCAAAATATAAATAATTTCCGAATTGCTACTTTCGAAATAACTGTCAAATTTGGCATTTTCTCCACAAAATGTCAAATAGTGACATTTATTGGTCGAATTTAAAAAAAAATTATTGGAAAACTTTTTTTTTAAATTTTACACAATGTAATGTAACAAACCCGAACAAACCCGATTGCATCACTTATGATAATTTTTGTTCCCTATCTATTTTTGGGCAATATCTATTTTTTTTTAAATCGGAAGGCGACCCTACCATCGTAAATCTATTTATTTAGACAATACTCATCGCTTAAATTTATTCTTTATACCAAAAATTCGACTACTAAAAATGTTCATTTTCCTCAAAAAATAAGTTGCAAATTAAAAAGGTTTTGTTTTTTAAATAATAAATACGTTGAAAAAGGACGAATAAGGATGGTTCAAAAACATCTCTGAAGACACACCGGCAACCAATTGCGTATATGTGGCAGCGAGAAAGGACTTCGCCGCATGAAAGTATGTGTGATTCCCCGACAGCAGTCCGCCGTTTATTTGTGAGTTGTAAGGTTAAAATCGTAAACAATGGCAGAAAAATGTCGTGTGTGAAAATATTGATGTTGTGGAAGTTTATAATTTGATAACAATGATTTGGGACAGACATTGATAGCAATGTGCTATTAGAAGATGGTAGTGACCCCATTCTTACCGATTATGTAGCCCAAACTGAAGCCACATCAATATCTGACGACTCTGATGAAGAAGTTGAATGCAGTAGTCAAACAAATGTCACCAATTATCAATAAGCCATTAGTATGGTAAAGGAATTACAAGAGTATGCAAAGAACAAAGGTGACTCTCCAGCAATGGAATTGTTGCATTTGCAATATTTACATATTATCTAATAACAAATTTCCCATGGGCGGACCCCTCTATTAGACAGTCCCGTCTAAGAGAGGTTTCACTGTATTTGGATAAATCTATCTTCAGGATGCTCCTTTTAAGGGGCTCCCTTAGGAGGTATTTTCAGATTGCTATGAACTTCTTGTCTTATTTTGGTAATTTTATGCCCATATACCGAATTTAAATCACTTATGATATTTTTTGTTTCCTATCTATTTTTCGTCAATATACATTTTCATTGAAAACGGAAGTCGACCCTACCACCGTAAATCTATTTATTTATACAATACTCATCGTTTAAATTTATTCTTTAAACCAAAAATTCTAACTACTAAACTACTAAAATTTTCCTCAAAAAAAATTAATTGATATTTAGAAGGTTTTGTTTTTTAAATAATAAATACGTGGAAAAAAATGGACATATTAGAATAATATGTGCCTTTGCTTAAAATTATAGTCGCCGTTTCAATGAAAATAGATATTGATCAAAAATAGATAGGAAACAAAAATTATCATAGTTATTCAAATTTAGTATGTAGGCATAAATTTCAATATAAACTGTAAAATAAAATTTTTTGGAATTCGATCAATAAATGCAATTTTTTAACATTTTGTCGAGAAAATGTCAAATTTGACAGTTAAGAAAAGCCGCATGATCCATTTAGTTACGTTATTTTTGCTCTTTATTGAAGAAAAAACTTATGGTGAAGTCAAATTCGACATCAATCACACAATACATTTTTCTCCATATGGCTCCAGCTTTAATGGTGATACTGTATGTATCTGCTCGTATATTTTAGAAACCTCATGTTAGTTACGGGGTATAATTAAAAAATTAAAGAAATCTAAGTCAAATAGAGTACTTGAAACATTTTCGATTTCCGTCGTTCAATATCTGCTTGCATTTATAGACTATTTCTTCTTGATTTAATATGTTAAATTCATTTTCTTGAAACATATGCTTTATGTGTTATTGAATTAGTTATTAACACAAAAACATTCCAAAACCACCTGGTATTTATATCAATGTAATGCAAATTGAAATTTTTCTATCTTTTTCTAATTCTAAATTTGCAAAGAAAGATTAAATAGAAAATGTTGTTTATTTGTGTTCACGTTATTTAATGTTGTTGCATGCAACAAAATGCATAGAGTCAAAAATAACTTAATCAATGAGAACGCCGTAGTCTGACTTGTATTTTGTTAGGCAAAGTGTAACCAAATACATATCCATAAATATGTCCTTAAGTTAAGTATATATCAATAAATTAGTCATATAGGGCGGTATTGGGATTAAACCTTTCTTTAGAATAGGATTTTATATAATAGTGTTATACTGGCGTGCTTTCCGAGTGGTCTTAATTTAAAAGAATAATAGATGGTTTAGAACGTTAATCTTTCTTCGATTTTTCCATAGCCCTTTTTCCATAGCCCATTTTCCAATAAATATTTAATCTAAAACCTGGTTATCGATTCCTATTGACATCTTTTGACATTTGAATCAGTAATACCAATGCTCCAATATAATATAAAAATCGCCCAAAAACAATGGTTAAAAAGCCGTATTAGAGTCGGCAACTTTTGTCTCTTGCGCCAGCAATGGCAATTATAATTGCAAGGATTCATGCGCACTAAACCGTTCTAGATCAGCTGGCATAATACTGCTCGCATTGCCGGCGCAATGCGAGAATGTAATCCGTATTACAGTCGGCAATTCTAGTCTTCTGGCAATTAAAATTGCACGGATTCATGCGCAGTACACCGTTCTCGAACATCTGTCTCGCATTGCCAGAAATGGGGCACGCGCCATTTTCATTGCAATTGCCGGTGCAAATCTGGGTAGAGATGGATTATTCTGTTAGTTTTAAATGTTTATTAGTTGGTCGAAGGACTTATGAACAGCTAATGGCTATTTAAACTAACTGATTAACAGTTCACATTCTTTATTAAGCATATGTACTGCTAATTCGTAGCAACTTTTTTAAACTGCCATTTGTAAGTAGCAGTAGCTGCTTTAACTGCTAATCAAAACGAACAGGTTTGCCCATCTCTAATTCTGGGGGTATTTTAGGGATTAGGACACTATACCAACTGCTGTTCTGACTGTTGGCAATGCGCCAGCTGATCGAGAACGGTTTACTGCGCATGAATTCGTACAATTATAATTGCCATTGCACCGTAAATTTTTATTGCCAACTCTAATACGGTTTTAAGAGCCTTTCAACTGTTTTGGATGCTTTAGTCGTGTAATGTACCGAAATAGAAAAATTAAATTGTTACTCTAAATTGTAGACATACATAATGTTCAGGTGTTCCAGCATAAATAATAAATAATTCAAAGCTCATTCATTCGATAAAACTATACGAAATGACTAATTTTAACGTTTTTATTGCCTCCTTATACAACTATACATTCATAAGCAAGCAAGTATGTAACCCAACATTTAAAAGTTAAGCATAAAAACTACTGACAACACTATTTACAACTTCCTGTCACGTGTCAAATTATAGAGGGTATTGTCATTGTACACCAAAAGCGGATAATCGATAGTTTTCGCGTAATTACGTGACAAAAATTTGGTTCCGGTATACGGTATTTCAATTGATGTTTAAAAAAAGGTAGTCAAATGGGGGATGGGAGGATGTGTTACGTACCTAAATGTGGGTACACGTACCTTGTTTTTCAGATTTATTTTTTGACTATATCGTTTACCGTTTACTTTCAATTTATATAGTGGTTATCAGTTATCAGTTAAAATATAGAACCAAATTAATTGAAGTCCCGTCCAACGTTTACGCGAACACAACATGTTGCAACCTTACCATATAGATTAGTCACTAACCGTTACCATGCCCGTGCATAACTATAAGATTTTATATATTTTACACTCTGTTATTCGGATAGTTATGATCACTTAGTGTATGGCCGCAACGGAGCACCGCACAGCGCCCTCGACCAGCGCCCTCGACCATAGCCTGGTACCATAGCACCGCACAGTAGTGTCCACAACGGCGCACCGAGCCTAGCTCATTGCCTTGCCTGACGATCAGTTTGTCTCTCGACATCGAGATATAAACATGGACTGTGCGTTGTCATGTTCTTCCGATGAAGAAGATATTATTTTAGACGCTAATATAACAAAGTGGTATATGTTCAGAATTTGACGTGAAATTCGAAAATCAGTTAATATACGGGATGTCACATTGAACAATATGTTTAACCAGGGTCGTCATTAATTAATTAGAAAAAAATAAGGTATACTGGGATAATTTTTAACATTTTAATTGTTATTTTAAATAGTGTTGCCCTACATAAAAATCCAAGTAACGATATAATCAAAAGTATCTATATGCATTCTCATATACGCACAGTCCGTGTTTATATCTCGATGTCGAGAGACTACTGTGCGAAGCTCAAGCGAGGCTGTTCGGTGCTATGGTGTCAGGCTAAGTGCGAGGGGCGGTGCGCCGTTGTGGACACATACTAAACCCATTTTTGCATGCGTTTCTTGTCGCGGCCTTCCTTGTATGTCGCGGCATTTTCTAAATATATTGCTCTTATGGGCGGAAATGACGCGACAAGAAACGCGTGCGTGTCACTCGTTGTGGCCCTTGCCGGCTCCCAGTCGATTTCAAGGCTTCTTGGTGTATTAGTCCCTCGTATGGAGCTCGAAAAGCCTTCGATTTCTTGAAATAAAAGAAACCGAGGTATAACCAAATGAAATCTCTAGTTGAAATAGCATACTTTTTACATATGAAATGAATGACACTTTCCATTGGTCGAGACCGAAGATATAGACAAAAAACTGAACAACAAATTAACAACAATTTAACTTTAAACCCTGTTCTAAAAAAAAAACAAAACAATTTTGTTCTTATTATTAATTTCTCTTCGTCTTTGTATATTATTTATTGCAAATATTTTGTAAGTAATATTAGAAAACATAGCAATATGTATTTAAAATAAGACAAAAAATTAGTTCAACTTCCTTATGCTAGGAGCTAATTAATATTTTTGAACGTAGAGGCGCACGTTATGGCGGCCACCTAAACAAACCTGCGGCCTTGCTGGAATGCAAGAATTTTAATATTACTATACCTAATATGTACTTACATATAGCTAAGAGTAATTTATAAAAGCAAGTAATTTAATTTAGTTGATATAGTATTCTAATGTCTATCACTCTGCACGCCTATTAGTTATCACCCGCTGGTGTTCTACCTATAAATGTAAAAAATCGATCACCGAAGTTCAAGTTTCGAAGAAACAGTTAATTACTTGAAATAAAAAAAGTAAATTCCCGTTTTACACCTGTTTCTGTCGCTCAAACTTGTTATTTCGTCAAGTAAAACTTTTAACCATAAAATCGAATTTAATGCAACACTTTGCAATATCTCTCTAAAGACTTTGCGTTACATCTGTCCTCAAGAGGTATATTGACCGAAAGGAAATGGTTGACACTTCCGATTTGTCAGGTTGCATAATAACAAGGTTATATGGTTATGTTCAGCCACTTATTAACAGTTGTTGGTGGTGGTTTGGGCTTGCAATGGCTCGTACTTGGGTAACGTTACTTAATATTTATTTATTCAGAAGCAGCAAATGTAATGAGTTTTTTTTTATTTTCGGTGACCTGCAAATATTAGCATTCATTACGTTTCAAACGTGACCTTCAATAACAAAATGAATTGCCAAGTTTCTGCATGTATTAATTTATTTAAAATACGTGGATTTATCCTATTTTCTATGTTTTGTAAAAATATTAACACCAGATCGAGTATCATAGTCTGTATTCGCCCACCACAGCTCTGGAAAATTGCGTATTTTTTTTTATGGTTGGAAATTCGATCTTTTCCTAAATTTGGAGTTATAGACATTTAGAAAAAATTAAAATCGCATATACAGATTTCTTTTCACACCAAATTATTTCGGCTTTGTTCGTAATATTTTTTTAATTTAACAACTTTTTTTTTAAATTATGGAAGTTTGATAAGAATTAAAAATTAATTTTTACCTGAATCTATGAGGCAAATATAATACTTCTTTTTAACATTTTTATTAACAACCAGCTACTGGCTGCCATGGCGAATTTGTTACCAACATGAAGCTACATGTTGTTGTTGAACTTGTTGTAACTATGTAAATCCCATTGCACGAAGTAGACTTTGTGAGATCCAAAAGACATTTTAATAGAATGTGATGTTTTGTAAATAACTATGTTTTAAGTACATGTTTTATCTTTACCACTTTTCTCTCACTAGTTTAGTATCAATTCGGAATTTATATTCTGTAGTTTTTTTTATCATCAAACACAAGCAAGGAAAATCCTTTAATGCACTCTGGGAGTGTGTGTGCGCAAAAAGCGATTCACATTGGTTTTGAATCGTTGGAGGTTATACTCATTGGCGTAACTAGAATGATTTTGTAGGGGGGGCCTGGCCCCTAGTCTAGTAGGATTTTAATGGCAAGTGTCACTATGACGTATGTATGGCTTCGAACTTCGGAAATTCTGGGGTGGGCACCAGAGCAATCTGGGGTGGGCACAGCCCACCTGGCCCCCCCTCTAGTTACGCCTATGGTTATACTCGTTGGGAAACACTACCTCCGGAAGGTCGTTCCATAAGGATGACGTCCTCCAGATGAAAGAATTCTTAAGTCGGAGTACTACCACATATGGATGGGCGGCAGTGGTTCGTCGTGTATTTCTGCTATTCACCGCCCTGGGCGGAATTAAGAGAGCAAGCTCAGCCGACCATTTTCCATGGAAACATCGTAAAAGAGAGTCAAATCACCAACCTGTCTTCGATGTTCCAGGCTGTCGAGCCTCTTCGTCAGCTCGTGGTCTCCGATCAGACGAATTGCCCTCCTTTCGATGGAATCCAGTAGCCGAAGAGTATGTTTGGGCGCAGAGGTCCAGACATGAGAGCAGTGCTCTAGTGATGGTCGAATCTGTGCTTTGTATAGTGTCAAAAGTTGTTGAGGTGTGTACAACTTCTTGGTCCGGAAGAGTACACTAAGTTCCTGTGAAGCTACCTTGGCGATTGCCACAACGTTGTTATGCCAAAACATATTTACTCCCAGATTGAAGCCGAGCAAATTACTAGATGAAGCCAGTGGAATTGCGTGTCCTGTCATGACTATATCCGGTTCTGTAATGTTAACCTTTTTAGAGAAAACTGCTGCCTGGGTTTTTTTTAGCATTAAATTCGACTTGGTTACCCCAAGCCAAAATTTCTTTCAGGTCTTTGTTGAGCCGTGATACTTCATATTGTCTGCGAAGGTCCAAAGACATATGCTAGAAGGTCTCCCGTTGATCTGGAAAACCATTATTTCTCCATTATTTTTGATATAACTGAAAGCAATGCTACTGGTCGATAGTTGTTAGGCAGGGCTTCTTTTTTGCTGTTTAATCTGTTTTCATAAAAATACAAGTACCCTAAGTCCGGCCCATAAACAAATTGACTTAACACCTTTTTAACAACGCCGATCAAATGACAATATAAATGCGTAGTGCTTATACGGGCCATAATTTTGAAAAAGGAAGTTCTTTACAGGTGCTTGTACCAAACATAAAATATATTCTTCCTTTAAATAGGTGTATAAATATCGCATAAAGTTAAGGCTAAGTTATGTGTGGTTGGAGAATTCGTGGATACTATATTACGTTCGCGTTAAGAATACATTCGTTGGTTAATCGGAAAAATAATAATCAAAGATCGATTAATCGAAGAAATCAATTGATCAGAGAAATTGATTGAATGGGAATCAGTTGATTTATTACCTATTCATAGTTAGTCGATTATTTATCGGTCTTCTAAAGACAATATAAAAAGTGGCGACATCAGTTCACTAATATCTGTCCCTTTATGGTATTATTTAGATATACCAGAACTTGTAAGTTACTCGCTTCCCGGTTCTCCCCGTCAGGTTAATTTAAGAGAAAAAATTCAAAATTAATATTGAAACTTATTTGCTAATCTGTTAATTTTTTGCTAATAATGAGTAATAAATTATGAATATTTTTTGAACAAGTTTTCAAAAGAAATTCTTGGACATTGTTTTGCAGTTTCTAGATCTGCCGATATATGACGTAATACTAATGATCATAATACCAATGATAACAGAGGTATTTTAAACTACAGATCCCATAATCAATTCATAATACTCTTGAAAAATTTAAGATGTGATTGTGTGAAATGTTATTGAAAATCAGTAATGGGTGGAAGAGAGAACTACATGTTTGTTGGCTGAATGGCAACAATGTTGAAGTCTGGTTATATCAGATGATTAAATATTAATACATAACCATACTTACCGATGAAAAGTTAAATTCTTATTTAAAGCTCCACTCTTTTACAAACTACACATGAATGCACCATGATTGTTTATACGATTTTTCACCAATAATCACAAAATGCACAAATCAACCAAAATATATAAACAATCCGTTAGATCACAGTACCAACGTTGTAATGTTTAAGAGATTAGTATTCATTCATAATTTGGCTCCTGGATCGTAGCGCAGTAGCAAAATAGAAATAGATGTTGCCAGAGTGCAGTTGGATTAGTTCAAGATACTTTCAAGTATAATAATATTTTTTTGAAGAATCTCTCATCGCCTTTTCACAGTTTATAGTAAAATTATTGGGAAATAAATTTATTTTAAGAGCAATTGCGGATTAACCTTAAACCAGTAATTGTAATTGTCAAATTAACAAATTTTTAATTGGGATTTTACTAAATACCTTTGCGATAAATATGTCAATCTGGCTATCCTGCAATAATGACAGGAAGAGGTGGGAAAGACTGCTTGTTTCGTTGCGAAGACTAGAAATGTACATTTTTCTATCCGTAGTTTTTAATACCATTGAATGATAACAATTAGCCGATGGCCGAGTAGTCTGTATTGGATCAGTTTTCGTAACCAGCAGTGGAACCACGAGTAATCGTTTTATTATCGATCGACTGATCGTTTCTCTTAAATTTGTCGACAGTTTCCCCTTACGTCTCTTCCCTTTTCGCCTTTACTCAAAGTTAATCTATAAAATTGCAACCACATCAAAACGTCTTTCCGTAATATATCGATTTAATCGAATCGACACATATCGACTGACAAGTAGAAGACGTTACGGCTACAGCTTGCCGATGATCACCTCAAAAATCAGGAATGTTTCCAGAGTGAAGAATTATTTTAAAGATTTTACTATAGTCTTAATTAAGCCTATTAAGCCGTGTCTTTACCGATCGACATAAAAGCGATTGGTCGTGGTTCTACTGTAGGTATATGCTACCAGCCTTCCTCGTTCAAAGCACGTAACGCCTTTCAACCCTATAAACAAGTACTCTAAGTTCGCTTAGAAATATTAATTTTTCAAATTGCATTTCTGCCCACATGCAATTTTATTTATATTTTATTGCTTACATTAGATTATGACATTTATTTTGTTTTCTGATTCCCGAGTTGTGTAGGTAGCTGTGCTGACACAAAAAATTGTATAAATATGTTTGAAGCAACTCTTATGTGTTTTTGAAAAATAATTATCTTTCAAAAGAAAATCTTTTGATGCTTTATTATCTTATTTTTGACGTGGATTGTTCTAGGGGTGCCACCATCCAAGATTTTCTTATAACCAGCCATAATAAATATTAATAATAAAAATAAATTCTTTTGATTATAACTAATAATGTAATAGAAGGTACTTCTCGGATCACCAAAACAATTTTTTACCAGTCATAATAATATTGGCAGGACACGCAATCCCACTGGCTTTATCTATTAATTTGCTGGGCGTCAATCTGGGAGGAAACATGTCATAGCATAACCACCTTGTGGCAATCGCTCAGAAACTAGGTGTACTCTTCCGAACCAAAAAGTTTTACACACCTGAACAACTTTTGACACTATACAAAGCCCAGATTCGACCATCACTAGAGTACTGCTCTCGTGTCTGGAGCTCTGCACGCAAACATACTCTTCGGCTACTGGATTCCATCGAAAGGAGGGCCATTCGTCTAATCGGAGACCATGAGCTGACGAAGAACCTCGACAGCCTAGAACATCGAAAACAGGTTGGGGATTTGACTCTCTTTTACAGATATTTTCATGGAAAATGCTCGGATGACCTTGCCCTCTTAATTCCGCCCAGAGCGGCGAATAGCAGAAATACACGACGAACCACTGCCGCCCATCCATATGTGGTTAAGCTTAGTACTCCTCGAAGTTCATTATTTAAGGATTCTTTCATCTGGAGGTCTTCATCCTTATGGAACGATCTTCCCGAGGTCTCAAAACCAACGTGAATCGCTTTATTCGCACACGCACCACTCCCAGAGGATTTTTCCTATAGTGCTTGTGTTTGATAATAAAAAAAATTTAATAATGACGCCTACATATTCTAACTTTATTAGATTTTTAAAACATACACTTAACCTAACATGTATAACAAGCAGATAAGCAACTGTTGTTTTGTTAAGTTTTAGAATTTTTTTTTATAAACTGTTTAAAAGATGACAAGGGATCCATGTGGAATAATCAAGACAGGAAATAAATCTTACATGGTATCGCCCCCTTAATCATTCATAAACTGTCCACCATTGTGTTTAACCGCTGTTTTCGAAAATAAACGTTGGTTAATTAGTTAAAAACTTGGAAAAAGGCCAATGTCGGCCTTTCAAAGAATGCATTACAATGATGGATTTTCTTTAATATAATAAGACGCAAAATAAAACAAAAGGTACGTACATTGTTTGTTGTGTAATAATAGCGCATTTTAAAGAATCTTTTGCGAAGAATGTTAAACATAACCGTGAAGATAATATACAAATTTACATAGGAAACTTTTTGAATAAAACATGCCAAAGGTAAATTGATCGATTATTAATTCGATTTTTTAATCGCGGTAAAAATTGTCATTACAAAGAAAATTACTTAAATCGTCAAATCGAAAAAATAGGTTAAAAAGTAGGTATGAATTTAAAATGATCAAGAACGACGTTACAATAATAAAAGTTGACCACTTGTTTTTGGAGTTGAAACACCTGGTATTTCCAGATTCAGGCCCAGCTAAGACCAAGCGCGGATCCAGGGGTGAGTCATGGGGGATCATAACCCGCCCTCCAAACAAACAATTTAACACAAAAAATACCATATATAACCCACCCCCCTAGACCCCCCACACACCGAGACAAAATTTAACCCCTAAACCGAAGTTCTAGATCCGCCCTTGACTAAGACATACCCCAACTAGCATCAAAGTTATAGAAACTGCGACACTGCTACTACTAAGTGAAAATCATTAGTAGAATTTACGAAACACTTACTTGGTATAGTGACTTCATGTTGTCATTACTTTACGGTCAGTATAAAGGTTACTGGAACTACAGTGCGTCAACATTTAGTTACTTACATAACACGTCGCCGTTACGGCAGAAATATAACTTGTAAGTAGGCGCGACTACAGAGTAATGTTAAGGGTACCCACTACTACAGAGTGACTATAATAATTACCATACAGTAATGGACGGACGGACGGAGGACTGAACGTTTCGGTCAAAATATACGCCTGCATATCTGCCATACTGTGCTAATCAATAATTGCTAATTGTACGTTATTATTAGTTCTTCGTTTGTAAATATTTTATTTATTGAGTTGTGACTGCACGTGCCAAAATCATAGATTTTCTTCAGCTAATTTTTTTTCATTTTCCCGTTCTTAATACAACCGAAGCTTTATTAAAATAAAAACAGTTATCTAACTGTTTTTAGGCCGAACTTCAATGAAGCAAATGCTTAATATGCAACATGAAAAATAAGCAAGGTGGAAGCGGAAATGCAAAGAACCATCACGTATACGTAGCCTGTATAAATTTCCTGTCTTCTTAACCCATACGAGACAATAAATATTTTATTTATTATAAAATATAATTCTAACTACGAGGAAAAAAATTAGTTTGCACGCTACCATACATTTTTCCTACGAGAGTGTGGGACCGAGTGTGGGACCCATACGTCAAAAAATATTTTCGTTTTGTTCGGGTTTGTTCGAGGTACTTTCACATTTAGTCCTCTTTACAAGTTTCATTGTGTAAAAATGTAAAAATGATGAACACCGACAATTTTGAAATTAAACAAGAAATTTTGGAATATCTCAATGTTGCTAACCTGGAGTTGATGCCTGTTAAATCAAAAGTAAGATACGAGAGGAGTATAAGTTGTCTGAGAAATTGTGCAATTAAAAAAGGTTGCAAATGCAATGGACTATTTTTTTAAGTTATCTAATACCTATCAATACAACAAAACGTCGAATACGTGGGTCGTACAATTTTGTTGTTGTTTCCATATGCTCGTAAGAAAAATATTGTAGGGGAGACCGAGGAGGTTTTGACAATTTTTCCTGAAAAGAACATATCTCAATAAACAAACAAAACAACAATATGAATTGTATGCCGCAATGTAGCTCAATCCTTGATCTTTTAAAAACAGTCATCAAAGCCAATAAAAGTTGTAAGGTTTCTGAGAAAATTTACGAAAACTGAAACTATTCCCTTTGTCACAACTCTCCTAACACCGAGGTAAATTGTGATAGGTACCAAGGTAAGTTGTGACAGCTGTGTATCTAGACTAATTTTAATAGATAAAATTACTTTTATATGAATTATAGACAAAACACACGTTTTTTTGCATAAAATTACTTTAATTATCATTAGGCGAAATTGTAGGAACTACAATAACATGAAACATTAACATAACAGTAAATCTTTTATAAGTAACTATGGCATCACTGTATCAAACTTAGGTTGTAAGAATGGACAGGAACAGAAATAAACAGAAAAAAACATTACAAAAAGCATGTAAAATAAGCTAACCAGAAAATAACCTTTAATAGGAGAGTTGTGACAGCGTGTCACAACTCTCTTAAGTGCCAATAATCGCGATCTGGTCAGAATAATAAGTCGTAATTCCGAAACAAGATGCAAACACAGCAAGACAATGCCATGCTTTGAAACTCCAAACCCACACAATATAAGAAAAAATAGCATAACGTGAATGTAATATATCATGATATAAATATTACAATCAAAAATTTTATAAAAAATTTTTCTTTTCGGTTGTTTTTTCATGCAGACGTCGTAATCACGCAACCGCTTGCCGTGGGCCATTGGCGCATACTGCGCCAATTAGCGCGTCTATGAACAAACAATCGTGCGCTGTTGTCAGCTAGGCCATAGATTCCGATAAATCGGATCTTTGTCACAACTCTACTCTGTCACAAATCTCCTTGGTCTCCCCTACTTAAGACATGTGGAAAGTGTCTTTTCCGTTCTTACGGCTTCCAAACTTCGCTGGGGGTTGTTTTGGTAACATGCCGTTGCGTGCGATAAAGTACCAGTTTCCGCACTTGCTTGTTGGTTAAATTTAATGCACACAGAAAATCAATAATGGAAAATTAAAACTGTTTCACCTTGTGTTTAACGTCGTGGGCGGTATCTACATCTTCTTTTATAAACCCAATACAGCGTTCTATAAAACAATAATTACATAATTAGCCACGGGTTATCGCTGGTCATATTTTCAATTAAGACATTATTAATTGACAGTGTTTTAATCATTTATGAATGCTCATATTGTTTACATGAATTATTATGATTAATTAAATGATGTCTTTTGTCACGTAGCCCTATTATATCGTCTATAACAAACTAAAGTTAGGCAATGACGTAAAGTTTGATCAATGAAACTTATTAATGGTGTTGTTGGCCATTATGGTTTCCTAGCTTGTACGCAGTGCTTTAACGTGTCGAATTTCAATTTTTTAAAATTTATGGAAACTATACTTCTGGCATTCAGAACTATCCAAGCAGTACCAATATCGATCATTCGGAAGAAAAGGGTTACATCTCCAAAAATCGATCTTTCAATCTTCTGTATATTAGGACTAAAGCAGAAGTTCTGTCAGTGGCCTTATATGCCTGGTTGCCAGATGAACAATGGGAACAATGTATAAAAAAGTCCGAACATTTTTTCAGAAATGCATTATACATGGTGTTCCTTAATGACGTGCTAATATTTCGGGGTGTGATTCCTTAGGTCATTTTATAAAGTAAAGTTCATATGAACATATGTCCGAAACGGCTTAATTTTTGTACTACAGGGTGTTTAAATGGTTATTTTTTAATATCTCCGAAAGTACTTTAGATATTATTTTCAATTTTGGTACGTGTTAATAGGATATAGATCCACAAATTTTAGTTAGAAAAGTTATTCTATTGTGCCACCAGGGGCGTCCCTGCAAACATGTCCTTCGATATTTTTTATAAAAAGATGGTACGCCACGTCCTGACGTTTTTCCATGTGGATATTTTTTGGGATTAGTCTACTTAGTTCTACATGAAAATAGTCTCTTGAGTTTTTCTCGTCAGATGTACCGTTCAACAATGGTGCGAACTAGAAAAAGCCGGACGAAAAAGAATAGCCGGACGGAGTTAGTAAATTCCAAGAAAGAATGACATATCCGGCCAAAGCCGGACGTCTTGCAAGCCTACCTTAACCAAAAGATTTACATAGCTTTTTAATAACAAAAACAAGCATCGTAAAAATAATATATACCCATAATAAAGACAGTATTAATGCAACTACTAAAAAGTTGTTTCAAATCTTGTGGGGAGTATAAATATAAAATTTGAACATAATTTTTCAGCCCCCCTTTGTATCACAAAAATAGTTTTATTAACAAGGTGTTACTCAGGAATAATTTTAATTAATTTTTAATTTCTAAAAGTTGCATTTTTAAAAGCAGTAAAAATGATTGACGGCGGCAGAAAAAAACCTTCTTACATTTTACATTTAAAATGGGTAAAATAATAATCAGCTTTTTGAAAAACCATGTATGTAATTTACGTCACCCAATGGTGTATCAACCTCAGCGTATTTGATACCATGGTTGGCTGAAAACAAGTTTTGAAGATGTATTAATGTAAAATAATAATATACAGTTTGTCCGCTAATTAATGGTATATGCAAAAACCACAGACTCCTTACGTAAAAATATTAGGATTCAATTATACTTACCTATATCCGAAAGTTGATATTAATTGAGTTACAGGGTGTTAAAGTTAAAACTTCATTTTTGTTTTTCTGTAATAACTTTGAGAAAAACTAAAACTTTTTTTACATAATTTGGCACTTATGGTTTTTTTAGGACAAGAAATTGTTTTCTTTGTGAAATTTTAAGGTACAATGTAGAGGCGCTGTCTGCGGCATTTTTCGCACATATATTAGGTCATAACTTTTTGTGCCTTAGTGTATTTAAGTTTTTAATAAAAATGATACTTTTCTCATATTTATTACGTAAAAAAGCTATCCTAAGTTCAGATCGACCACAGTTACCGTTTCGGAGATATTTGCACTTAAATTGTTTAGTGCGTTAGCTCAGGCAAGCAAATAATATTTTGTTACTTTTTACCAATTAACGTTTACATGATAATTAATGTTCTAGTAATGGCAATTGAAAATAATAAATACAACAACTGGACTAATGTTTAACTTAATTTAATTAAAATAATTTTGACCCTAGAAAATATCATGTCGAAGGAAACCAACAGCAATGAAAACACAAACTTACGATAAACTCAAAAATGAAACATTTTCTGACAAAGCTATCCTACAATAACCAACCCCACAACAAATCCGAACAAATAACAACATGGAGGTTTCATAGCAACTGCATCTCTAAATTTGGTTTCTCATAGGTTACTTTAAGAAAAAAATTTTGTTTACAAATTAATAATAATTGGCATAAATTAAACAATTTAAATGCAAGTATCTCCGAAACGGTACCTAACTCTGGGCGACCTGAACTTAGTATACCTTTTTTACGTACCAGATATGAAAAAAGTATTATTTCCATTAAAAACTTAAATACACTAAAGCACAAAAAGTTATGACCTAATAAATGTGCAAATATGCCTCATAAAGCGCCCCCTACATTCTACATTAAAATTTCATAAAAAAAAATCATTTTCTCGTCCTAAAAAACCATAATTGCCAAATTTTGTAAAAAACGTTAAGTTATTAGAGAAAACAAAAATGAAGTTTTAACTTTAACACCCTGTATCTCAGTTAATATCAACTTTCGCATATAGGTAAGTATAATATTTTTACGTAAGGAGTCTGTGTTTTTTCCATGTGCCCTTAATTAGCGGACACCCTGTATAATTCAATTTGAATTTGTACTCCCTACAAGATTTGAAACGACATTTTTATTTGTTGTTTTGCTCAAAAAGTAGAAATAAGGGTAGTTCTTCCTTTTACCACTTTTACATTCTTGTTCTTTTTCAGAACTCTGTATGATAAATATATTTTTTTCTTCATAAAGCAGCGCCTGTTATGAAGCGCATAATAAAAAAATATTCCCATTTGTGTATTATTTCCTTGGACTCGTTGTATATTGTATAATTTAAATTCAAATTATCTTTTAAACCGTTCAAACTATACGGTAGTTTATCGCGGATGTCGCTAAATATAATAAAAATAGATTGTGATATGAATCCAAGCAAAGTTGTTTTAAAAATCAAATTTCCTCCAATCTAACGCTTTTAAGTTGGAAATCCATTAAGTGATATCCTGAATCGGGTAGTTAAAGCGAAATTTATGCGAACTATATAGCGGTAATCCAATGCCTAGCTTGATGTCGGTCGGCTCCATATCAATCACTGATGCAATAACACTAAATCTACATACAAGCACACATTTGAGGATTTGCGTATTTTCTCTTTTAAGTTGTGAGATTACGGTAATTTAACATTGCTTGGACATATTTGGGATTTAGAATTCTTCGGTTTCCAATTTGTGCATAAACATGATAATACAAGGTGTCCCATAAGTTATAGAGCAACTGGAAATACTACACATAAAACTAGACCGACTAAGTCGTATAAGTTTTTTCGAGTTCGAGGAGTACTAAGCGTAAAGCACATATGGATGGGCGGTAGTGGTTCGTCCTGTATTTCTGCTATTCACCGCTTTGGGCGGAAATAAGAGGTCAAGTTCAGCAGAGCATTTTTCATGGAAATCACAGGAAATCTGTAAAAGGCTGTCGAGGCTCTTTGTCAGCTCCTGGTCCCCGATCAGATGAATAGATCTCCTTTCGATGGAATCCAGTAGCCGAAGAGTATGTTTGGGTGCAGAATTCCAGACATGAAAGCAGTACTCTAGTGATGGTCGAATCTGCGCTTTGTATAGTGTCAAAAGTTGCTGAGGTGTGTACCACTTTTTGGTTCGGAGAAGTACACCAAGTTTCTGAGAAGTTATCTTGGCGATTGCCACAACGTGGTTATGCCAAGACATATTTCCTCCCAGATTGACGCCCAGCAAATTAATAGATGAAGCCAGTGGGATTGCGTGTCCTACCATGACTATATCCGGTTCTGTAAAGTTAACCTTTTTAGAATTATGTGGGGCCCATCTTCTGTCAAAACTTATTGCTAAGTTAAAAAATGCATTTCCCTTTTACATTCACAAGGTGCACCTACTATTGTTCTATATTGGTTAGCATCCATCTCTAGCACAAATAAATGAAAACACCAAAGGTGACAACTGGCATCATGTACCGACAAAGGACAACCCTGCAGACCTTATTTCCAGAGGTCTTATGCCACCTCCGATTTGACACAATCATCTCTGGTGTAATGGACCTCAATGGCTTCAACAAAGTGAAAACAATTGGCGCAAGAACCGTGTCACAATGAAGTTTTTGACAAATATTCTTCACTCACAAAACTAAAAAGAGTATTTGCCTACTGTTTAAGATTCCTTCACAATGCCAAGCACAAGGAAAACAGAAGGACGGCATATCTAAATGCACAAGAACTACATGATTCTTTGGAGAAGTTAATTCAAATTTCACAAAATGAAGATTTCCCAGAAGACATTGCAGCGTTACAGAAACACAATCAAATAAAATCAAACAGCAAACAGCTTAATCTAAATCCATATCTAGATCAAGTTGTCAGCTTGTTAAGGTTGGAGGAAGATTAAAAAATGCCAACATTCCAGAAGCACAAAAACATCCATTGGTTCTATCATCAACTTACAGAATGACCGAACTAATCATATGGGCTGAACATTTACAATTACTACATGGAGGTCCACAAGTCGTTCTTTCGTCAGTGCGAACAAAATTCGGGCCTTTGTCCGGTAGAAGAGTTGTAAGAAAGATTTTAAGACAGTGCACAACATGTTTTAGACACAGGCCTAAGTCTCAGAACACCATCTGCCTGGGTTTTCTTAGCGTTAAATTCGACTTGGTTACTGTCACCCCAAGCCAAAAATTTTTTCAGGCCTTTGTTGAGGCGTGATATTTCGTAGATGTTCATAGGCAGCTCTGGATCACATCACATAAAAATAACACAAGCGCAAGTGTTCGAACACTGTATGTTTATGTTAAAATATTCACGTTGTAGTGTATTGCCATGATCTGAAATGCCAGTCATATGTCGTTATTGCTCTAGATATATTGTCGACAGTTACTTATTAAAAGTACAGTAGAGTTAAGTTTCATTATCTACATGGATTTGAGACTCTTTCGTCTCAAAAAATATTTTTTCACATTTTTACACTGTTCCGTTATTCTTGAGCGTTCGAAATTCAAAGGATGTACGATCACAAGAAAGTAACTTTTACTTTCTTAAGATCCGAATAAGCAATTAAAGATAATTGGACATATTAAATTCCTAACACCAACTGTTTATCGATAAATCGGATATCACCAAAATAATGCCGTTAATAATTTTTTAGTGTGATATTCAGACCTAATGGCCGACAGCTGTTGTAGCACGAACTTAGTGTTTCCGCCTGAATGACCCAAGACCCGTTTTGCATATATTTTAAAAGGCTGTAATGCCGTGACGCCATGATGGATTGGATAGGCCGTAACAAATACTTTGAAATGTAAAAAGGGGTTGTCTTTAAAAAATGATACGTACAGGTAATTAAAATCTGATTATGCAAATTTCAGCCGGAAGAAATCCATTGATAATTGCGTATAAAAACGAATTATGAGAATTTAATAGAACAACGTGTTGTTAAGTGATGTATGAAATATATCCCATAAGCTTTGCAAAGATTTTATATTTTTTTATAGAAATTTGTCACACAATATTAGCGAAGTGATTCTGTAACCGATTTTACAGTGCAATAAGCTTAAGGTACAATTGGAGCGGATGCGACGATAATCCAGCTTATTAGCCACATTTTTTGTCCGGCTCTGTAATCTTCTAAGAGGATTCGATGGGCTTAAAATCTGCAAATATTTAGATAGATTCCTTAACCCAAATTACCAAAAAAACTTAAGAAACCTATAGTAACTTTGTTTTATATTCATTGAAGGACGGTAACTTTTAGTTCCTTTAGTAAATGGAAAGGAGGTAAAATCATCTAAAAAGTTTTTGGATTAGTTGTACCTTATAATTTGTAATTATTAACGAATTTCTGGCTTTATTTAATGAGATAATGTAAAATAAATTTCACACCTTAATTGCCCCTTTTTGTCTTCTATAAACCAGTATTCTTAGATGTCGTGTCCGACGTTTTGTCATTCAGACGCCATCGTCAAGTATATTTTTTTAATTACAGACCTGTATTTTGGATTGCCTTTGTGTAAGCTTAATATTCGATGCAATCTTAATACAAATTACTTTTTTAAATATCAAAGTTTCTACCCCATAAAACATCTTCAGCAATATTTTTTTAAAACTTTTTTATTATTGCAGATCAAAGCCATCTTTGATAACATGTAATAAGAGAGAATGTTTTTTCTCTTTCTAAAAATCTCATCGCGAATGCTGTAGCAGATCGTTTTTTAAAAGCATTTGAGATTGTTAGAGATTAGAGATGAGAGAATATACCCTTTTGTTCAAAGTATCATTGTGCTGAAAATAAGGCATAGATAAAAACTAATAATGCCATTTTATAGAAAAAAAAATATAAAATTTTTATGTAATGGGTTTGTTCGTTTTATTAAAGAAATTAACTTTGGACGTTTTTATCTAAGTTTTAAAAAATTACATAAGAAACTCATAACGCCATTTTATAGCAAACAGAAAATATAAATTTTTTATCAATTCCTAAAATTAAAACGTTTCGAGTTATTAAATAAATTAATTTTGGATGTTTCTAACAAATCGCCCTGTATCTCATGGATCAAAAACAATTCGGAAACGTCGATACTGGATTATAAAAATGCTTTAAAAAATGCATATTAATCAGCATTGTGTGCATTCATCGTAAAATTTACTTAATTTTCAATTTATGGTGGTGTTTGATTTCATTACGAAGTCATACGCATAAATAACTGAAAATAAAAATAAAGGATAACAAGCCTATCACCCCATAAAGTTAACTTCTATTAGTGTAGCTAAAATTTCGAATCACCGAAAACACTAAACAATAAAACAAAAATAATCAAGTATTTTAACTGCAATCCTCTGGAGTTGGAAACTACCGAATAGGCATTAATAAAAAAGCAAAACTTGTCTGGCATTTTCCGGCAAAGCTTTAACAGAATTTAAACAATGCAAATCCTATCGTATCGTTGACAACAAATGAGCATTTTAGCACATGTCAAAAGTAGCGTTGGAGTTTACTGGCCATCACTTGTTTTAAAGGGACAATACAGGACGTTAAAGGATCTTTATTGAAATTTTCAAAATTATTATGTTCTTCTTGAAGTGACACATTTACTTCTAGAATTATATTGGCTGTTGGATCAATAGGTGTATAATACGGTACAATCTCGGTAACGTGAACACATCCTGAGGATCCTAAAGGTATATTCATATTATCGAAGGTCGCAAGAGATTGTACACAATATACTACATCGTGTTTATTGATACCTGTACTAACTTTTGTAGAGAAATTTGAAGTTATTTTAGATTGTGTTCGTGCTAAACAGGAAGGTTTGCTAAAATAGTTTTTTATTAATGTTTTTTAAACTAGCGATTTCTGCTGCGCCTATTTCAACTAACCAGATACGATTTTCTTAAATTTCTGCATATTTCTGTTATGTTCAGTTTAACCCATTCTATGGCTACACAAGCTTTAACTTGTTGATATCACCGAGAGTTATACGCTTTTTATACTAGACAGTGGCCAATGCAAAAAAATATTATGTTCATATGACTGAGTGGTTAATAAAAGTGCGTACTTATGGGTATAATGCTGCACCATCTATATAGTTAATTTTTATGCCGTCTTTGCACGACCAGGATTTTCAGTTTATCGAAATGGTTCCGCTTACGCTTCGTTGGGTTGTTCGTGCGGAAAAAAATACTGTCCGCACTTGTTAGGTAAATAAATAACATTTTTTTTTATTAATACCTTTGGTTGCGATTATTATTACATATGATTTCCGATGAAACGCGTTCATTTTATGGCTAATGCCAGTTTCAGTTTTTATTATGTGCAATGATACTTTCACTTGAAATAGCACTCGCGTGGCTAATATTGAATTGTACCTTATGGCCCAGTAACTATTACTTCCTACAACAAATGACAATATTGTGCTTATTATTTTGCATAGACTAAAGTAATTTCAATATATCTACAAAATATGATTCTTCCTTTGCCTAATATTGGCGGGCCTGGCCTTGCTCTGCTTTGCTTACATGGCTGGTAGAAAAATTGCGCTACTTAATTTATGATATGGTTATTATTAATGTATGATAATATTGAATGGGCAACTCAAACTCGTTAAATATTATAAAGTGTAAATGCAGGAATTTTGGGAATAGCATAATATTATTTACTTCAGCAAAAATATGTATTATTTCAGATGTCTTATTTCGAAAACTCAGTAGGAACCCACTTCCATACAAATAATTTATTAAGCAGAAATAAGCGTATCTTCAAAAAAAAAAAATTCAATAACCTTTAAAGCTGGAGTAACTCAAGCAAGGGTACTGGGTCCGATCCTTTACCTGCAATATTTTTTTTTCGGGTGTACGAGGAGAATTTGCTAATAGACACCAGGCACTGAAGGTGCAAGGTAGTGTCGGGCTTAGCAACTTCCAGAGGATAGTAAACCTCCGGAATATCATCCCTTCCTGTGGAAAGGAACCATCTCTGAAGGAGAACGGGCCGACCGACTAAACTCCCCGTGCAAAGGTTTGATCTGTAATTTCGGACTAATAGTCTTTTAATTACGTATCTCTAGATGTTAAACGCTCGCATGGCACGATTCCATGCTCAGAGTACCTGCCATAGACAAGTTATATTCAAGTTTTAGGAAGCAACTACTTTTGCTGATGAAACTTATTAATTATTAAATATAGAAAAATGTATAGGCTTATAAGATTCTTATCAAACATAACACAGCCCCACAAAAAATTTTTTGGTCTTAGTGAAGAAAAAACAACTGGTTTTAGATATTTCATTAGCATTTCTTTCTATATTTGACAATTAAAATGGTCATAAATTTTATCAAAAATGTAACTAATTCCAAGACTAATGTCTTTTTAACTATACATACCTATTTATTCAAAAAACACTGGAAATACCTAATCTTATAGGCCATATAATTATTATTGATAAGAAATAATTTTTCCTTAAATTTTTTTGCATCTGCAGATTTCTTATTTTCGTAATTGCAATTAGCACAAAATATACATTAGAAGGCAATAAAAGAGAATGGAATTGTATACCGTAAGCCTCATAAATTAATTATTTATTATTACCTATATAATCCCTATATGCGGAATATTGGCTGCATGCATTTGCAAAATTTAGTTGAAACTTAAGTTTCATTGCAGGAGTGTGTTTTTTGAAAAATCGTATTTAAACATGGCTTCTACAAGTAGGCGTAGTTGCGTAAACCATCCGGACGTTTTTTGCTACATGTGTGGCGATTACATTTTAAAAGAAAGTTGAAGAGTGATTTCTGACTTTGTGAAAAAAGCTTGTTTGGCCTATGTTGGTGTTCAATTAGGAAACAAGGATGCACACCTGCGATAATGGATAAAAGGACAAAGAAAGTGTTTAAAGTTTGGTATTCCGATGGTACGGAGGGAACAATAAAGTCACTTTAATTATTGTTATTTTTGTATTGTGAAGATAAATGGCATTAATCATAACAATCGGCATAAGTAGAACTATCCTAACCTGGAGTCAGCAAGAAGACCTGTTCAGCATTCTGAAGAAATACCAATACAGTCGAAATGTCATCTGATGAGCTGCAGAGTGACCGATTTGAAAAAGACGACAGCGATTTTGCAGGAGTTTTGACAAGTCCCGAACGATTTACTCAGGAGGAGATTTAAACCTCCCAAAAGAGTTTGCCAAGTTACTTGCCTCCAGACTAAATGAAAAGAATCTTTTTTCTTTATCCATGTACCAAAATTACATACTACCATAAGGAAAAAGGATCTTTTGCCACTTTTCTCTCACAAGAATCATATGGATTTTTGTAATGTTATTGACAGATGATTTTTTGTATTGGTTGTGGTGTACAATAAAAATTTTGCTTCCATTACTAAGTTGTTTTCTTGGTGGTAGCAATAATACATATATAATTATGCGATGTAAAATACCCTTAATTTCGAAAATATAGCTAATTTAATAACAAAATTGCACCAAATTATGTGTTGACCAGTGTAATCCAAATATTACCTCTTGACCTCTATTGTAACCTGGGAATGGAACCTGTTGACAAAGGAATTGAGAAGGTTATCAAGAGTTACGAAGAGCGACTTCATCTACATATAAGTGTTGAAGCAATCCAGCTTCTAGACAACACAGAACTGCTGCGAAAACCCAAAAGAGTAAAAGTGACACATAGGTAGTGTAGTGTACTAAATATTAAAAATGTGTAATATTAGAACCTGAGGAACGTTGTTGGGTAACCTTAGGTTAATTAGGACTAAAGTCTATTATAAACACTGTCCACACAGCTCCGTCTCTTAACAGTTTGTGAAATTTTAACTCAGTTGACTCATTCTGTTCTTCCTCGAAATCCTTCATAGTGCCGGCTTTGCATTTCGAACTGTAAGAAGGCCGGATAGATATGACCAATTAATAATGTGATGACTCCCAAATAGACATGACTTCAGAGAGCGTTTCGTATTGTAGCGGACAGATATCCAACTCGTTATGTCTGAGATAGACCACAATCAGTGTAAACCAGGCGTTTGTCTCCCAATATAAGTTGTTAGATTTTTACGTTGGTCAGTTTTTCTTTAACCTTCGATATTCAAAGGCGCCGCTAATACATTTAACGACAGCCCGTCCTAAAACTCGCACAATCGCTGCAGTTCTATTCTGAATAGTAAATGTGTCGTTGTGTGAGGCCAAAATGAAACCAATAAAACAAGTTTACATAATATAGTAGATGTGTGGTGGTAGAAAAGTACCCTGAAATGAATATAATTGCTAATTCATCGCAATGGATTGCCGAGGGATTTGAATTTTGGAGTATGCCTACAATTTCGGGTTGGCTTTTTGGATAATATAATGGATTGCATTGTTTATTGATATTAAGAGAGCGGAATGGGTTTAATTGTATTTTTCCCAAAGTATCAAAAATATGGAAAATTTTAATTTTTCCTTTCAGATTTCGGTAAGTTCTTATACCGGGTTTGTTCGCTAAGGTCGACGAATCTCGTTAACTATTTATTCTACAGTTTTCGGGAAAAAAAATTGATACACAAGTAACCCCTGAAAGTATACTAAACTTATTTTCAACTTATAAATTTTACGGCTAGATGACGTATTTGTAATTCAAAAACAAAAAATGATAATAACTCTTAAAACCAATAGTGAAAGTACATACATATGTCACGTGGAACTGTTTTGGAATCTCCAATTAACACGCTACAAATTATTTATTTGACCTTTTCGTTTATCTCCTAAAATAATGGATAGGGGAAGGTTTGATTCGTGTGAACCCGAAGAAACCCGAAAAAATCCATTTGAAGAAAAATTTCGATAACTTCCGAATACATTAACCGATTTTATCGAACTCGGTCTTGTTTTAAAGCTATTTGATAACCGAATTATAGTCTGTAATAATACTTCAGTTTTAGTTTCAGACTGAATTGCTAGATGGAGTTTTTTGATCACTTTAGTAATTTACTTCATTTTCCATGAAAAAATGAATGGAAGCCTAACTTTTTTAATTTTTTTTTATGATCAAATACAAGCACTATAGGAAAAATCCTTTAGGGCACTCTGGGAGTAGTGCGTGTGCGCAAAAAGCGATTCACGTTGGTTTTGAATCGTTGGATGTTATATTCGTTCGGAAAAACGACCTCGGGAAGGTCGTTCCATAAGGATGAATTCCTCCAGATGAAAGAATTCTTAGATAATGAAGTTCGCGGAGTACTAAGCTTAACCACATATGGATGGGCGGCATTAAGAGGGCAAGGTCAGCCGAGCACTTTCCATGAAAATATCTATAAAAGAGAGTCAAATCCCCAACCTGTCTTCGATGTTCTAGGCTGCCGAGGTTCTTCGTCAGCTCGTGGTCTCCATAGATTTTTAAAAAGTGTCTCAAACCAGAAGTCGATATCGCTTTTCAAACTTGTAACTGTAATGTATATATATAACATTGTAGAGCTTAAATTACATCATAGGAATGAATGAATGAATGTATGTTCAGCATCAAGCTACTACAAACTTTCAAATATAAATACAAACCATTTTTAAGAATAATAATAAAAGGGGTTTCCCAGTATTAATCTACGAGGCACACTGTTTCTCAATCTGAACCTTTTTCAAATGCGTGAAGCCTATATCCAAATTATGATAAATAGACGTAACGTACCCCTGACCAGTAAACGCAATTTACTCGTCAGGGGTTAATTTCCCCAAAATTCAGTAGGTATCAAACGAAAAAAATCAAATGGGAAATTCTATCTTGTCTAATGTATGTAGATATATGTTTATTGGGTATATTCAAGTTCCTTAGCCATTATATTAAAATAATACGATACGTATCTCGAATGCAGAAATTTTGATGATATTTTTGATAAAGCAGCAGATGTGACTGATTTGCACGTAGGGGTCGTTAATATTAAAATATCTGTCATCCGTGCGCGAGAATAATCGGGAATTTTTGAAAATAAAATATTTGAGTCTAATCGATAAAAATGTTTAGATAGTTTAGAAAACTATTGAATAGAATTTGTTAAAAAAATTTATTCAGCTTGGAAATATGGTACTACATGACTATATTATCTTGAATTTTTTTAAAAAGAATTTTATTTTTTTCCAAACGGTCAATAACGTTTAAATTGAAAAAATATGGTCATACAGTCATTTTTGAAAGCTTTGCATGCACTATCAATAATCTCAATTAATTTCATAGCTTAGTTTTAATGCAAAAAAATGTCACAAAGAGGTTTTCAAAAAAAATATCTAAAATCGCGACTATCTAAAGTGATTTGGCAATGCTTCGGATCATCAAAAGCGGAAGAATAAGAAGAAGAATAGGCCGAATGGGGTTTGTTCGGGTTTGTTCGTGGGTGTGTATAAGCTTATTATGCATTTCCACACTATCATCAGGGCACGTGATGAGCATAAAGCTTTTTCCATAGAAAAAAGAACTGAAAATGTCTGGATTTCTTACTCCTGTCAGCGTGGATTTACTTTCTAAGTAAGCTAAATTATAAGAAACTAAAGTTTTACATTTTTACACAGTTTGGCAACATTGCACGTTACACCTGTTTTCTGATAAATGCAGGGTGACATGACGAACAAACCCGAACAAACGCCGGATGAGGTGTGGGTTTATGTGGCTGGACTCCACTTTTAAAACGGTCGATTTGAAAAAAAATATATGTAGCGCTTCTCTAGGACATCCAAGGAGTCACCCATTTAGATGTAATACGTCACTTCCATAACACCCTGTATATTGCTTCATTCTTGACATTTAAACATGTAGGTAATAATTCTAATAACTAACTGACTAGTGACGACTGCTCTGATCTTTAATTTCATTAAAGAAATTATTAAAAAGTATGCACCTACGGAAAATTTACCGTGATTCGAAATTATAAGCTATTGGTTTTTAAATTTTATCAAGAATTTCTTATTATGAAACAAAATTTACCTTGAGCTAAAACGCCAGGTGAAAAAATAAAATTAAATAAGGACTGGAAATATGATCACGTTAATTAAATTATTTTATTTTAGAATAATATTCCTAATTAATTGCTATCCTCTTATATTTTAACATATCTAGAGGCGGTATGTACACATTCATAATCACCTTTATAGATGTAATAGATATTTTGATGATTTTTTGAAGACAAGACTTCAAAAATGTCCTCCACAGATCAATAGGTCTAAAAACTCATGTCGTGCCTACTCGTAGATAAGTTTCTCGGATTTTAAACATTTTCTATATAAAGTCTATCTTCACGGTTTTCTCTACATGTGGTTATATAATATAAATAGGACTTTTTAGACCGTACGATCTACTCCAAAACGGTTATTTGAGGACTCCAACACCTCATCTATGATATCTAGAATTGACTCTAAAATCCAAAAATATCACAATATACAGGATGTTGTCTTGAAATGAGGAATGCTAGATTCTCATCCACCATATATAACTTTATTTAGAATAATTATTAAGCATCGTAAGAAATATCCTAAGAAAATCATATATAATTTTTTTACGGCTTGTTAATTATAATTTATTTTTATAGTATTTAGTGATAATTTGCAAAGTAGTGAAGTTCCCAATTATGTTTTTAATAAGTGTTTTTTGTTTAAGTTTAATTGGAACAAGATTTATAATTTCTGATCATATATGATAAGTAAATAATATTGATTAAAAATGTTCCTAAATTAATAAATTACATTTAAGTTAACTTTTCAACGCCGCATTTCACCATTTATATTGGCATTCAATATTCTATAAATAAAAATTTAACGCAACATTTTCGTAGCTCTCATTCTCCCAACATGTCATTCACAGATTGAACTGTTCGCGCCAATATCTATTTCAAATCCCGATACAAAAATGACAGGTATATTAATTTCCCATCTGGGAGATGAGAGATTCCCCCCATTGATTTTGGCTTCCCCCATGTTTCGACTCGAGCTGTCTTTTCTTGTTGGGGTTGCAACTGTATCAGGAGCTAGTTTTTGCATACGCATATACACAGGACCAACTATATTATCCAGTTAACTCCTGTTATAACGTTAATGGGATATAACCACCGATTTATATCTATGGATAGCCAAACTCTAAAAGAAAAAGTGACAAATGCGGATCATTAAATGGCATGCGTCATGCCGACTGATGAACTATTTACCTTAACCGACGAACAGGACGGTACTTCTTCCTTTAATGAAAATTATTACACGGCAATATCAAGGCCTTGTGGCCATCATTGAAAAGCCACTTTTAGAATTAATTTTGATATTTATTGTCCACGTATCGATAGATTTTTAATATCGTTACATCCTTACGACTGATTTCGGTTCTGGACGGTCGTCGTTGGTTCACGTCATTAGTTGGCAACCAAACCGGCACCAATACGGCTGGGTTGCCTATATGACGGCGACAACATTGTGGGCAAGTCAACTGTCGAGTAACCTTAATAAATTATATTAGTTACTATAACTTTGGAATACCTAACGTATATCCGTAATAGGATTCTGCACAAATATAAAATTATCAATCTTAGTAGTAGTAACAGCTATAGTGTAACAGGTATTTGGAACAGATATTGCTCAGGAACAGCACATATCTGTTATCGAAAGATACTGTTTTTAACATCCCTAAGTTGTTTATGCTTGCTACTATCAAATGATCTGATATCTGGCGGAAAAAAACCATTCCGTTTGATATTTATAGCATAGCAAAGTTGTATACACCTCAACAACTTTTGACACTATACAAAGCCCAGATTGATTGAGACCACGAGCTGACGAAGAACCCCGACAGCCTAGAACATCAAAGACAGGCTGGGGATTTGACCCTCTTTTACAGAGATGTTCATGGAAAGTGCTCGGCTGATCTTGCCCTCTTAATTCCGCCCAGAGCGGCGAATAGCAGAAATACACGATGAAGCACTGCCGCACATCCTTATGTTTTTAAGCTTAGTACTCCTCGAACTTCATTATTTAATAATTCTTTCATCTCTTCATCCTTATGGAACGACCTTCCCGAGGTCGTTTTTCCCAACGAATATAACCTCCAATGATTGAAAACTAACATGAATCGCTTTTTGCGCACACGCACTACTCCCAGAGTGCCCTAAAGGATTTTTCCTATAGTGCGTTTGATCATAAAATGCTTGGTCTTGATATGTTGTAGTAATATCTAGTGTTTCTGTCGTGAAGAAAATATAAACAAATTTTGTCATTTTTATATCGCATAGATAAACAGATGATAAGTTCTTCTATTGATTTCTTCGTACTTTGCTCTTTGTGCATTGATTGGAGGTTCAATACCTATCTAGAACATAGTATGTTGTATAAAACTAATGGTAGACATTATATTATCATTCCAGTGGTTAAATTTTCGAAAGTATTTATTTGATATTCGGTTTTAGGTGGTGCGTTTAGATTATAGAGACAATCATGTATACCTATTTTAAAAATCCCTTTATAATCTAAAAATACTTTTTCTATCATAGTTAAATTGATACTATGTATCTAACACCTTCTTTACACCCAGCTCGATGGAGTGTTTCCATAGAGATGGCTAAATCAGAGGGTGACGAACGAATAACTTTCACATCACCGAGTTCCAATCAGTAAACAGGATGTGAAAATGCGCGGTTTAGCAACTCCAGTGCCGTCGGGACTATTTAAAAGTTCAGAATTTTCGCAAATATTAATTTGTAATTTAATATTGTTATTTTAATTTTTTTTGTTTTATTTTATTATTAGAATTTTACACGGAATAAAAAACTCACTTTACTATAAAAATAGTAATAATTTATGGATCTATATGTGACTGCGAATAACTTTTATTAAAAACTGCCATAAAATTGTGGCGAAATTTGACAAAAACTTTTGGTAAAAATTACTAAAGTATTTAGTAAACCATTTATATGTTTGTAAAATTTACAAAAATATTTACCATATTCTTTTGTAAAAATTACTAAAATCTTCTGTAAAATTTACTAAAAACTTTTGTACAAATTTGGACACTGGTGCTCCGTCAGTCACCCGTCCACGTACTAACCGTGCCCCGTCGCTTGAATTGCCGATTGACCACTGTCATTTTGTTGTGAATACATCCTGGAGATCCGTTTCATCTAATTTATGCCTTTTATTCTTGGAGAATATTTTTACATTACTTCATTTAAACTTGGTCATTTTTACAATAAAAATACAAAATCGTCAGTAAAATATACCCCTACATTTTAAATATGTAACTAATGAAGTTACAAATGAATTACTTTCACTTACATTCAAAAATCACAATTTACATAATATTTTACTTGATTTTATTAAATTTATTAGATATACAAACTATAGTTTATGTGAATCTATAATATTATTTTGTAATCAATACTATATTTTATAGCAAATCGTACAATAAAATCTTTACTATAGTGTTTGTTCAGGGCACATAAGTACACTCGACACTTCTATAATAGGGTATCTTCGTAATTGTTAGTGCTATCAAAAAAGTAATGTAGGTGTCATATGCTCTCCTTGGGCCAAACTTAGACCATTTGAAAATTTTGAAAATTTTCACTCGCTTAAGAGATACGTGGAAAAATTAAAAAATTGACAATAATTTCAAAATTAGCCTATATTTTCTTAGTTAAACGAGATACAGAAAAATGTTTATACAGAACTTTCTTTATATCGATTGTTGAATAATCTGCCGTTTTAAGAAGTATACGGGGTCAGGTAAAAAATTATTGGACCTAACCTCATATTTTTAAATGGAACACCCTGTATATTTTAATCTAAAAATATACTATTTTAAATTCTCCTCTCAAATATATAGCTCACCATGGATGATTTATTTAAACTTTATTACTTTGAAACGAAATAAAAGATTCAGATTAAGGTAAAAAATGACGGGAATCATCGCAAATGTTCGTAATATGTCTTAAATGGTTAACGTCTTTCCGGATAGCGAACAAAATATACATTTTGCGCCATTTCTTTGTTTTTCCATTTTGAATATAAACTGATATCAAATTTTTCAAAATGTTGATAGTCATTTTCGCAAATGAATATGTAAAAATGAAATTGACGTTAAATGTTAATAGTCAACATAGTTGTTTCTAGGATATTAGCTTTTGTTTCATGGTCTACTGTGGGTTTAAGTAATAAAGTTTAAATTAATCGCCTAGGAAACAAATATCATCCATGATGTGTTATATATTTGAAAGGAGAATTTAAAATAGTATCTTCTTAGATTAAAATATACAGGGTGTTCCATTTAGAAAAATGAGGTTAGGTCCGATAACATTTTTACCTGACCCCGTATACTTATTCTGATACGGCAGATTATTCAACAATCAATACAAAGAAACTTCTGTATAAAACATTTTTCTGTATCTCTTTTAACTAAGAAAATATAGGGTAATTTTGAAATTGTCACTTTTTTGATTTTCCCCCGTATCTCTTAAGCGAGCGAAAATTTTCAAATTTTGATTTTGCCATTTTAAGTTTGACCCAAAAAGAGCACATGGCATCTACATTACTTTTTTTTATAGCAGTAACAATTACGGAGATACCCTATAAAAGTGTCGAAAATGGACACCCTGTACATTTGTTGTAAAATTTACAAATCTTAACTACAGTTTTTTGTAAATTATGTGTACAATATTATTTTGGTACGGAGTACTAATAAAAACAAACAAACCCGAACAAATCTCAACTATAATAATTTTACAATAGTTTTTTTTTGTGTATTATTATCAATACTAATAATGAACACAAACATACTTCTTTGCATTGTTCTGAAAGTTATTTCTATTGTTTCAGTTATGGCATGGATCTGAACGGAGCCAGAAGGAAAAACGCAACCCGCGAAACTACGAGCACTTTAAAGGCGTGGCTAAATGAACACAAGAAAAATCCTTACCCCACCAAAGGAGAAAAAATTATGTTGGCGATTATAACAAAAATGACTTTGACTCAGGTAATACTTTCTTTATATACCTATATTTTTATTTCTTTTCGAATTTTTGTCATTCATTTTTTCTCAACTTGATGAGTTGTTTTCTGAATTTTAATTTAACAAGTTGGTACCTAGTCCATTTCTTTAAGATAACAGAAAAGTCAAAAACCCAATATCTTAGCTTTAAATAATTTTCACCGGTCCGGCAAAACAATGACGCAACTGCAAATTATGACATTTTTAGTTGTATGTACATTGTGATTCGTTTCGAAATGAATTCCTTTATATATTAAAACAACGACGAAAGTGTATCACTGCAGTCACTCGCGACCCAACCAATTACCAAAATATTTTCTTCACGTTTTTTAAACCTAATAATAAAAACTTCGACGTTCGCTTTTTTCGTCTCTCATGAACAATTAATAGTTTAGCAGTTGCGTCATTATTTTACCGGAAGGCGTTATGTAAACAGAGAAACTTTTAATCATTTCAAAAATCATTGGATAAAAAAACTTTACTATTTTATTGACTTTATTCGTTATTGAATTTCTCTTGTTGGTAAAAAGTATCATAAGCTTATGCTTTTTTGACTTATTATGGTGAAAATTAAAAAAATTATATCTTTTCGGTCTAGTCTTCTCTTTTGCGTCTTTTTTATTTTCATTCTATTGATTTAAACAAAATTGTACCGATGAAACAAGATATTTTTATTTTGTTATAGGTTTCAACGTGGTTTGCAAATGCAAGACGAAGACTAAAGAAGGAGAACAAAATGACATGGGAACCCAGAAATAGGGTAGAAGATGACGATAATAACAACGATGACGACGATCAAGATCATAAAAGCACAGATGGGAAAGATATAATTGGTAAGAAATAAAACCACCAATTCTTTACGCAAATTTATTAGACATAAAAATAAGGCATTTATAAATTAACATGTAATGACCCTCCAGGATGTTCAGCGTATCTATTTATCAATGGTTTTACAGGGTTACTCGTTATTAGTACAGATATGCGGTATTTGCAGCACTGTGCCACTTGAACATAAGAACAAAAAATTGACATCATTTTAAGCCTAACTTTAAAATTTTCCATCAGTATTTAAAATAAAATTGTCAAACTAAATTTGCTAGAATACCTGGAAATAAAAAAGTTACTCGTTAATGACCAAATCGAGCATAATAATTACTATCCTTTGTTAAATTTGTTAGAAACCCTCTTTTATAAAATTTGTTTAACTGATAATATTGCATCTAACTAAGCTTTGGGAAAACCTAATATAACGGATATAATTTAATTTACCATCCTCTAATTTTACTATACGAAAAAACACCCCACCATTACCCCCATTTACCTATAATAGTCTACCTCATATTATTGCGCATTATTTAATTTATTCAGATATATAATTAATATAATCAGACAATCAATATTAAATTGGCCAATTATGTGAAAATATTACCACCTGATACTCATAATAATATTTACCGAAATGGCATAATTTTTTAGTTCAGTATTTGTTTGAAAACCATTTTCTAGATTCTGGTTTAATTGATATTAATTCTTGTTGCAGATTCCAAAGATTCTGGAACCGCATCAAGCGAAGACGGTGACAGGCAACCTCACTTACGCTTAGCGCCAGACACCGCCTCGGAATGGAGCGAGTCCAGGCCTGATAGTGGCCCAGACAGCCCCGAGATCTACGAGCGGCCCCCTCATCCCGCATTCTTACCCCCCAGATCATCTGGCAGTCCTCCACAAATGAGCCAGAGTGTTCCCACGAAGCCACGTATCTGGAGTCTTGCTGATATGGCTTCAAAAGAAAGTAGTGACGGGTCTCCGGGCTCTACACCGTCAACTATGTACTCTACGGCTTCCAGTAGGCTGATGGCACCTTTAGGGAGTAGGTTACCGCCTCCAGGGCTTCATACGGCACCTTATGCCCGGCCCCATGATTTTTATAGAAGCCTGTATGGACCTGCAGCAGCCCAACATCTTGTAGCATCCCACGGTGGTTCACCAGACTCCAACCTTTTGGAGACTTATCAGAGAACGCTCGCTGCTCAGCAGAACGCTATTAAGACCAGCTTAGCAACTTCTTTATGTAGCAGTAGTAGTGCTTCTAGCCACCTAGGTTCTATGAGTCTAAATTCGAATATTTCTTCGTCGTCGGCGAATAGTATACCTGGTGGACTTCCACTTGGTCTTACAACGCACTCTACGCGAATGTCTCCGTCGTCTACGACAAGTTCTTTAAGCTCTACCGGGGCAGATAGTCCGATTAAACCAGTGGCGTTAAATAAAGTTTGATGTTAAAGTAGGACGGATGAATTTTGTTGTGTTTCTCTTTTTATCTATCTACCTCTGTGTTGGAAGATTTTGTTTTGATTTTATTAGAAGTGTATGTATACATGAAAGGGCAAAATTTATATTTTATAGTTTACGGGGTAAGTACAAAATAATATATTGGTAGAACAATTATTTTTTTAAGCCAAAAAAGGAAACTGGTGAGAATGTTGATTTCATTTTCCTTAAATGATAAGTTTTATTAATATTTATCTGTCTGATATTTATTTGTCCTTTATTAAACAAGCATACACTTTACTATATATTTTAACATTAAAAAAGACCAAAATGGACAATACTTAAATTAAAAATGGACGCCTATTAATTTGTTTTAGCGTGCTTGTACCATATATGTGATATACTATTTATCTTACTTTGTTCCTTAGATATTGAAATATGTACTTGATGGGCGCCATTAGACTGTGTATATTAACTCTATGGTTCATTACTTAACACTAAAATTACGTTTTTAATGGTGGTATTTAATTTATTATTATAAAGTTGGATTCTATATTAAAATATTATTATTCAAATCATTAAGAAATATCACCTACGCTCCTCAATTATTTAAGTGTAATTTTTCCAGTTGTACTCGTTGAAACACTTGCAAAACAAAGAAAAACGGTTTCCACACGTCGATATCTTAAAAAGAAATTATTTGGTATACAGGGTGTCCCATTCTCGACACTTACGTAAGTTAACAGAGTTATTATCAACAATACCAAACCGTTATGCAAGAACTGATCTTGTTAGAGATTTTTAGGTAAAAATTTCCGTTTTTGGGATATTAATAAAAATAAAAAAATTTAAATTGGACACTCTATATATTATTTTATTAATTAATTAAGCATACTTTGGAATTTACAAAAATATATAGTTGTTCATATTTATATTCAAGAAAAAGTTAAAAATGCGATATTTTTAATATTTTACGTTACTTATAACAGTTTCGTAAAAAAGTGTGACACTAAAGTGAAAACGGCAACATTCTGTCTTTGATAATAACTCTGTTTGTGATTGTGAAGGGGGACGCATCGTGGTTTAACCCTCTGGGAGGGGTAGATGTTACCCTTAAAGTCTTAAATGGTAAAAGATCAAATGCCACATCAATATAAAGGTTGTGTTTAAACTCTTTCCATTAATACCATCAGTGATTATTGCTTGAGTAGTAGTTTCCAAGAAATCGCGCTTCAAAAATGGCGGTAATTAGAATTTACCTGCAATGAGATTTATGGTTTTTCGGTTATTATTTAGAAAAAACCTCTGTATTGATTCCCCTTTTAGTAGATTGATTAGAACTACGTAGGTAGTCAGTCCGGGTTTGTTCGGGTTTGTTCGTGCAATTTTTAGAATTTTTAGACACAAATTGGACATACAGGCTTTGCTGAGAAACGTTCCGAAAGATTTTCGATTAAAATTATAAAGTTGTATCGAGACACATGTGTTACGAAACGTTTGCGACTCATTTTCGAATCCAGTTACTAGAAACACTAAAGAGGTGCTTGTTGCGAAATATTTTACAAACCATAATGAGTTAAATTAAAATGAGTTTTAATGAAATTCCTGCATCTTTTGAAAAGCGAAAAGTTGTTACATAAGTTCCATTTTCCTAGCTAAGTCGATTTATAAAAAAGAAATAAATAACGCGAACAAACCCGATAAAATTTACTGCGACAATGATTTTTTGGTTCTTATGTGCAATAACTAGGTATATGAAATAAAATAACTTCCTTATTTTGTCCATTTCGACATATACCAATACAAATATCAGCCACACTTGGAAACAATTTTGCTAAAAAATTTGCGCCGGTTTTGCACATGCTTTAACATAGCCCCGCCCCTTTATACTGTCTTTTTAAATAAACAGATAAAGTAACAGTTTAGAAATATTTTCGAACATTTCCGAAACATTTTCGATAAAAATTTCGATTGTGTATCGAAACAGCAAAAGTCACCAACCACATGCATTTTAAAATGTATACGTTCCGAAAATATTTCCGTTTTTGTTGCCAACAGTTCCTAATTTTGATCGGAAACAGAAACGATAGTTTACGATATATTTACCATAATGTGTCTAAAAATGCTACTTGGGAGGGCAAAGGCATCGGCTAAAAAATTGTTGTAATTACTTTCATTATTGCAACACGATTTCTTGGAAAGTACTACTCAAAAAATGATCAATTACGTTATTATTGGAAAGAGATTTAAACTACCTTTAAAATAATGTGCCACCTTAAACCCCCTTCCCATTTAAGATTTTAAGGATTAACATCTAACTCTCCCAGGTGGTTAAACCACGAAAACTACAAATATTCTTTAAATTCAATAAATTACTGAAAGCGAGATATTGAGGGTAAGAAGTTTTCAAATTAAACCCTACATATTTAATAAAGCTGTAAAAACTAGCATTTAGTCAAATTATTAAAATTTTAAAATATAAATATCCAGTGTTTAAGCATAAATTAACTACCATTACCTGTCGCGATTTGTACATGTATGTAGTTATGTAAATTTTTAATGGTCTAATGTATAATACATAGTAAATGTGCAATAAAGTAATTATTTTTTTTTAAGGAATGACGTTAAATTATGAACCATAGAATTGTAAATAAGTTTCCTCTATTTATTCAGAATTGTTTAATACACTAGGCGATAATATTCGTATACACGCCGGGCAAAGCAAATCTAGGATCGCCGTTTTCATGCCAATAAGTAAATCAATAATGTATTGCATTATTTCCAAGTTGAAGCGAAATTTTACCGCAATCCAACGCTGTATTGCTGTATTATTCAGTAGCGGCTCGTGAGGTAGGGTCTTAGTTACTTATTTTTTTTATATTAAAGCAATCCTTCTGTTCTTTAACACTGTGTACTTGTCAAGAAATCGTCAGAGGAAGGATCGTTGTTCTGAGCAATTGTATTTATGTCTAATAAACTACAAAGAACTTTTCACAATCAAATTATTGTCCACGAAATAAAATTACTAATTACTAGCCGTACGCGTCAATATAATTGATGCCAAAGGCTGCATTCCGTATTACCATATTAAACTAACAGCTACAGAATTATTCGTGAAGAGCACAAGTCTCACCTGCTGAAAAGGTCTCATAGACATCTAACACGTCATGGTTGCTATAGCAACCAACTGAAATGAGAATTTTTATACCATCCGGTGATCAGCCAAGGGAGCCAGATCCAGAACTTCGGTTTTAGGGGGGGGGGTAGAACTTCGTTTGGGGGGATCATACAAGGAAAACTTAAGGAAAGTAATACCCTATCGCGTTAGTGAAACCGGTATATACGATATTTTTCATGTTAAATGGTTTGTTTGTTTAGGGGGGGGGATATACCCCCCTTTGGATCCGCGCTTGTGACAAGCTGGCAAAGACTCCGAGAAGCTCTTCAGCTATAGGTAGACGCAAATAAGAGTGCTGTGACTCTTCCGTATTTGTATGCAAATCTAGAATTGGGAATCTGAATATTCTTGGTTGCGTTTGGGTCTTCTTAGATTATTTTGGAGTATTAATCCGCTGAACTACTAGAGGAGTAACGAATAATACAATTATTAATTCATTAAAAAAATTATACAGGGTGTCCGGCAAAATGTGGGAAATCTCCCGGATATGAAGAAAACAGAGTACTACAAGTTCATATAAACTATTTCGTATAGGCCTCCTCTTCGGAGATATGGGCTCCCAAAGAGCTCAAATGGAATCAAGTTTTTTACACGTAATTATTGAACCACCAGGTATATTTCAATATATTTTTAATATGATGTATACCAGGTAAGAGCCTTCAAATTACTATCCAAGAAAGTGTTGTGAATTACTCACACCCGTTACACTTATGGCCCCTTTTTTTAACTCCCTATATGGAGAACTTTGGACACCGGTTTCTACCCACCTCTAACTATTGACTAAAAATTAAATACTTAATTCATGTCGTTAATCTTAACCGATTTCGAAAAAACGGCATTTCATGTGTATTTGGCGTATTTTAATAAAAAATACAACCCGGGTTCCGGGTATGTTCCGGGTAAAAAATTCCGCTTTTTCATATTTAACCTGTGCGAAGTTAGGGGACTCAGTATAAATAAAATGACATTTTTTTCGAAAACGGTTAGGATTAGCGACATGAATGAAGAGTACTTAATATTTAGCCAATTGTTAAAGGTATGTAAAAACCGTTATCCAAAGTTGTTATCATATAGGACGTTAAAAAAGGGGCCGTGAGTATCACAGCTAGTCGGTCCCTGCAGCTGTGAGTAATTCATAACACTTTCTTGAATAGTAATTTGAAGAATCTTACCCGGTATACATCATATTAAAAAAAATTAAATATACCTGGTGGTTCAATAAATTATCTGACGAGTCCCATACGAAAAAAAGTTTATATGGGCTTGTAATACTCTTTTTGCTTGTTTCCTTCATATCCGGCAGATTTCCAACATTGTCCCGGACACCCTGTATAGAATTTAATTTAATTTATTGAATATATGAAAATATGAACAATAAATTGAATGTTTTTTCTTTCCTTTTTCTTACTTTCTTGAGGAAGCGGCTTTTCCTCTACTTCCTCGGAGCAGTCGCTACTGGTAATACTTTGTCGAGTAGGTACCAGTAAACGGCATCTTTGATGTATTGCGGTAATTGTTTAATACATGATAATAGTTACTTATATACATGTGAATGCCTACCCAAGCTTTGTTTTGCCAAACGAGGAGGCGTATTTATCGTAATGCAATTGAGTATTTTTTAAATCAAGTATCAGGAGTGACCACAAACAATGTTTAGCTTCGCGAACCAATCGACAAAATATATAGATATTATTTTAATATGTCTCTGTGCTACTTTCCTTGAAGTAAAATTAGTAGAGGTACATTTTGCATCGAGATTAAAAGTGAAATTTGTATGGCTGTATTTTGGTAATTACAATTTGCGCATAGCGCTGTAATTTTTTTTATTTTACGCATGGATCAAACCGACAACGGTACAGTATCGATGATGAGTAATAAATTTCCCTTATACTCAACATTTTTTGTGATTTTTTTAGTTAAGTTATTTTCATGGTTTTACAACAAAAGCAGAAATTAAACATTGTGTAGAAGTGAAGCATTGATCTTAACAATATATGTATATTTTTTAGAATTAAAAACACCCAACTTCAAGTAAACGAGACGAATGGAATTTTATCTAGTAAAAAAAACTTTCTAAAAAACATTATTTGAGTTAAAAAATACATTTTTCCTCTCGTCTTAAATTTGTCGGTTAAAGTATTCTCGATTTAAGAAACTAATATCTTGTTCATAGTTTAATATAGTTTTTTCGAGTTTATTTGTCCTTTATTCATAGTTTAATACAGTTAGGCAGTATTTTGTAATAAAATAAAACTTAAAATTTAGCTGTCATCAATTTTCATCCTTTATTTTTGAAAGCACGAATATGACATTTTCTCAAACAAATTTAGGAAAGGTATGGATAATTTAAAGAATATTGAATAACCACATAAGTATCACGACCGTTTGAAAAGAACTAATTTCATATATCTCGTTATTTCTTTTTAGACGCTCCTACACGCCAATTAATGTTTTTGCTGTGCATTTTTTAAGGTAAAATGTTCGTATACAGGGTGGTAACTATTTAATTGATCGCTATGGGTATCTTTTGACTGGTAATTCATACTAAGTTGGTTAAATTTGCAAAAATGTGCACTTTTTAAAGCTTTTTAAGAATCCAGTAACGACGTTGCCGAATTGTTATTGATTCATGAGATACAGGGCGACTTGTTAAAACGTCTACAATTCATTTCTTTGATAATTCGAAAGGTTCTGATTTTAGGAAAACGCCCATTGAATAAAAATTTTATGTTTTTCTCCCTGTAGAATCAGTTTCTTTATGTAATTTGTTTATAACATGGTCAACTTTATTTTATTTTTTGGGAGTTTTTTTTGTCCCAAATATAATGATGTATCACTCGATTCTATTTATCTTAGTTTCGGCACAAATTATACATCATGAGGAAAATTTTGAAATAATATATACGTGATATTTTCATTTGATTTAGCTGTAATTGAGCTAAAATTAAGACCAATAAAAATATTTCATTTTTAAAAAGTAATATTGATCGAATTATACCTAGAACAACAAACTTAAAAATAGGTACAAATTTAAACATTCAACCGGGTATAAAATATAACTTAATATTTTACTTAGTAATGTCATTTTGTTAATTGTTCGAAAAATCCTCCATGATTATCAATACAACGGTTGGTTCTTTTTTCCATTTGTCCAATGGCGTTCCTGATCATGTTGGATATAACTGTTTGGATACCATGAATCAAAAACAATTCGGCCACCTCGATACTGGATTCTAAAAAAGTTTAAAAAACTGCACATTTCATCTAAAAATAAATTCCAATTTCGTAGTAATTACCTTTCAAAAGATGTACCTAGTGATCAATTAAATTGTTGCCATCCTGTACATATAGGGTTTCCCAGGTGGGAGGTGTTTAGGAGGCGTTTTGTAACAATCCAACAAGGTTGTAACTGGTATCCAGAAGGAACATAGTTAACATAAAAAACATAAATTAATCTATAATTTTAACAATTATGTCAAAAGATCAACTTTTAAGACCAATTATTAAGTATTCAATAAATTTGATCGCCTATTGAATTTTGTCGTCGCTTCTGATTCGTATAGTGTATAGCAAAACTGCCTTAGTTCGTTGAGCAGTATAAAAATGTATTTTGTATTATTGTATCTATATGTATATGTTACTAATAATAAAAGTAGTTATAATTATATCATGTATTAAAAAATAATGTTGCTATAAATCATGTAATGAACAATATTTAATATAAAATTAAATATGTGAAAATTAGCTGCAGGAACTGTATAAAAACCAAAAAGTTTCACTTTAAAAACACTCCTTCATGTCACTTTATCTCTTATATACTTCTCGATATCTTGTATTCTTTCCACACGCGAAGAAAATTTTGTTATGGGAAAATTTTAGGTTTTAATACATATCGAATAGAAATAGATCAGTTGTTAAAAAACAGTCGTGTGTAAAATATGCTGCAATAAATATATCAAACATTATTTAAAATAATTTTCTGTTTTATTTTACATCCTAACAATGCTTTGCAAAAGTGGGATAGATAACACTGGTCAACACATAATTTGGTGCCGGCAATTTTGTTACTATTTCTGGGTAATTTGGGTCTTCTAAACCTAAAAATAACCTCAGATTTGCTCCATCAGATCGTTTTCAAAAACTAGGGCCATAAGCTATATTTTTGAAATTAAGGGTATTTTAATCGCATAATTATACACATAGATTCAAAAGTTTTGAATCACTCTGATCCTCGAATAAGTAATTACGTCATCGCGAAAATATACTAAATATTAGTTAATTGATAAGTTTAAAATAATTTATTTTTTTTATTTTACCACAACATTTTAAACCAAAAAAAAAACTTAACTGAAGTAAAATTTATTTATATTGTATAATTTGTGAAATTTAAAGAAATATAGCTTCTATTAAAGTGTATTTCCTCCTCTGGCCTCAATGCGCCGCATTGCTGTGCGTAAGGTTAGCAATCCGTTCTTGTGGAATAGCCTGCCATTCTTCGGTAGCAGCGACGACAAGCTCCTGGAGAGTTCTAAGGGGATTTCTTCTAACGCGAACTGCCCTAGAGAGCATATCCCAAGCATGTTCTATCGGGTTCATGTCAGGGGACAAAGTAGGCCACTCCAAGCGATTGATTCCCTCACTTTCTAGGTATTCATCAACAGCTCTAGTACGATTGGGCCGGGCATTATCGTCCATAAACACAAAATTGTTACCAACAGCCCCTCTCCACGTCCTAATATAAGGATGTAGAATATCCCTAATGTACCTGTCGCCAGTTATTGTGCGTTGAACGGGGCTAACTCAGTACGACCGTCTGACGTAATACCTGCCCAAAACATGGCGCTTCCTCCCGCGAATGAAGGTAAGGGGCGAGCATGGGCAAGTTGGGCGACTCTTGCAGGTTCTCTGCAAACACGAATCCGGCGACTAACGTTTACCAGACAAATTCTGGTCTGGTCAGAAAATAAGGACAGAATGCCAAAATTCTTCGGGTAAGCGAACGTGCATTTCAGCCCATTGCAGTTGACGAACTCGGTGGTCATATTTTAGTTGGGGAACTCTTACTAGCCGCCGACATCTTAAACCGGATTCAAGAATGCGTCTTCTTAGTGTTGAGACGGATACGCGAACTCCAATTGCATGCGTAACATCTCTCTGAAGTTGTGGGACTGGCTTAGTACGATCTTTCCGAATTGTTCGTTAGTAACATGCCTTCTACCACTCAGTGGTCTATCTTGCCCAGAATTGGTCTCTAGATAGCGATTCCATATACGAGATACATCATTTTGAAAAACCCATATTCTTTCAGCAACCAATCTTTGGGAATGACCTTCCTCAACTAAAGCTACTATTCTTGCACGATCATTTTCAGATATTACTCGGCGATTCATTTTTACACACTTAACCAAAAAATTTAACTGGCCAGCGCCAACAAAATAAAACACTGAAAATGTTATCTTAAACAAATGTCTTGATAATATTTTTTTGCTACAATCGTGGTATCGTTTTAACTGATAAACATAAATAAACATTTAGAAAAAAAAATTCATTCGTGAAATTATCTTGACATGCCAAAATCAGAGTGATGCAAAACTTTTGAATCTATGTGTATATGTATTACTGCTCCCACCAAAAAACAACTCAGGAATGGAAGAAACATGTTTATTATACACCACAACAAATACAAAAATCATCTGTCAATAACATTAACACTATTAACTTAAGTTATTAATTTAACTTAACCTGAACTAATAAATAAAAATGAGCTAATCTGCATGAGCCAAAAGCGTCCTTTTATTAGATTTTCTTACACATTGATTGGTTGAAAAGGACAGTCTCATTGAAGGCTCCAGCAGTGAATGTCCCATCTACCCTGATATCTCTCTTCCATAGTTTTTATATCCTGGTGGAATAGTTCCCCCTGTTCTTCACTAAGGTCGCCAAGTTTTTCTGTTAATCGTTCCAAGTGGCTGTGAAGATAATGAATCTTATAATACTCATATTACACATAACCATGTTGGTTAAAGTTGTTGAACATATTATCAACTATCTCTCGGTAATTTTCCGATTAATTCTTTCCGAGCAAATTTTGCACAACTTTAACAGAAGAGTAGTATTAAGTATTAAATTCAGTTTCGGTTATCGATTGTGTAAATTGTGAATATTTTATGGCCTCTCTGATCTGTACCTAAAAGTAGTTTATTTTATTAATACAAATACAATTTGACACTTAAAGCCAGCATTTTTTTAAGACTTTGAAAAGGCATTGAGTTTTACAGTTCGGAATTAAACCCAATTCGTTACAGGAGTAAAGTTTTTTACAGTTAGTAAATAACAGGAACTAGGGATATATCTTTTTAATATTTTGAAAGCCCGTGTATTTATTTTAGATTTTTTTGCGGCATATTATTGGACCCAAAATTACGAAACTTTGCCACAATTTAACCGCCTTCGTATTTCTTACCGTGTTCGAAATCCGAATGTTGACAGATGAATTTGTTACACCCTATATAGAGACAGCACAAAAACAAATAAAAATCGAACAATACAATATCAAGTTTGGGTCTGTGGCATTGTAAAAGATACATCGCTGGACGCTTTTAAAACGATGTATTGTATAGGTGGTCCTAAATTGACAGAATTTCGTCAACGGTTCTCGGACTTCAATGCCAAAAGAATACCTGTGATGCGCCGGACCTCACAGCATTATCGTTACATTTTTTTTGGCATTAAAGGTTTTTCTGGCTTTGAGTTAATTCTGGTCCATCTTTCAAAAAAAGTATGTATTTTTACTATTAACTAGTTAATGTAAAATTTCAATAATTGTGATAAAGAAAGAGATTATCCTTATACAGTATGATCGATGGTGAATGGACTATTAGACGTTCCTGAAGAACTAGCAAACGGATCATTTTGATCGTATCTCTTTTTGAAATATTTTCAGCATGCGGTGCTACCGCTTCTTCTAGAGAGTATTAATAACTGTAAGAATTTAAATCGAACACCCATATCACTATTAATTTATTAATCACTTTCTTTAACATTTTCCTATACCTATCTACTATCGTTCTCTAGATAATTAATTTTCTTTTCTTTTTGGAAAACATATCCTTCAAAAAGAGCTAACATTATTGAAATTTTACAAATTAGCGCACTGACATTTGGTTGCGAGTAAGGTAATACCAGGATGCCTTTTGCTCTGTGTTCAAATATTAGTTATAATATCACAGGGTGTTTCAAAGTACATTTATTTTGATTATTTGATAAATGATAAAAAGTATGTATTTTAAAATTTTATCTATGGTTCTAAAAGCTTTTGAAATTGTCTATCTTCCTTTGTATTGATATATCTATCTCAAACAGTTTTTGACTTAATGAGCATTTATTTAGCTAGCAAAATTAATTATTACTTATAACAATCACAAATCAATTCATAAAAGTTGAAGGTTACTTAATCAAACTAAGTTATAGCATACAGAGCGACATACAAATAATTTTTTCTTGACTTCTTATAAAATTATTAAAAGTTCGTAAAAAAATAAGATTTGCTACATAAATGCTTATAAGTAAAAACTATCCAAGCTAAGTATTGCAACATTACACATAGAAAAATAGATACAATTCCAAGACGACAGATGAAATACAGGGTGTTTCTTTAAAAAGAAAACTTACTTTTTAACATTTTTTCAAACAGTCAAAATATTTATATTTTGAAACACCCTGTACAATATTTTGGAACAGAGTGAAAGGCCTCTGGGTATTATCTGATTCCCTACCAAATTTCAGTGCGTTAGTTTGATAGAGTTAAAAAATGACAGTCCTTTTTGAAGGACATGTTTTCCGAAAAAAAAATTTAAGTAATTATCTGGAAAACGATAACAGATAGATAAAGGAAAATTTTAAGGAAAAATGATACACAGGCTGTTCAATTTAAATTATCAAAGTTGCTAATACTTTCTAGTAGAAGCGGCAACACTGCACGGCTGAAAATATTTTTAGAATAGTAAGCATATCCACTTATGTATATGCGCTACCAAATTTTCACAAATTGACTAGTTCTTCATAAACATCTATATACAGTGATATACAGTGTGTCCAAGCCCATCAATCACCCTGTATAGGATGAACTTTAATAATGCAAGTTTTTCATATATTATGTATGGGGTGTGGAAGTTTGAAATTTAATACTAATTTTTTTCACACAATACAATACGACTTTCATACCGCTCATATCTATCTATCAATCTAGGTATTTTTCTTTTTTCTTTCATATTCTATTAATTGTTTGCATCCCTAATAAAGTTTCTAACTGTTTTATTTTAAAACTTAAAACAAGATTGTACATTAAAAATTACTTTAAAATTAAGAAATGAAAATATTATTGTTGATATCAACGTACAGCTTTCCTGCTTCACCCTGTATATTAAAAAGAAATACAAAAAAAAATAAATAGACGGGGTCCGAGTAATTTTAGATAAATTAATGGTATCTAAATTACACTTGCCGGTACAAAATTCAGCCACCCTGAAATAACATAATTAACATTTTTCGATTACGCTATATTATACAGGAGTAAATCAAACTGTTTTTATCTCAAAACACCCTGTAGGAAAATTGAGGTGGATAATTTTATTTACATACTATTTCTTGTAATCTTCGACGTATTCTAAACATTCATTCATTCCATTATCTCATTTCTGCTGTGAGCTGCAAAATTTGAGAGGAAACGCTGATTTGAATTCTATTTTTATTAAGAAAAACAAGCACTAGGTATATCATAAAGTTAATCAACAAAAACAATTTTAATATCGTATATTTCCTCCTTTTGCAGCAGTGACAGCTTTCAATCTGCGTGGCATACTTATCCTTTCTTGAGTGAGTGAGCCTGATATTCTTCGGTCAGCGAGTCGTAAGTCTTGCAAGGTTTGTGGTTGTATAGGACGACGACGAACGGCCCTTTTAATCCGGGCTACATGCGGGCCATTCCAATCTTGGAAGTCTAAGTTCATCCAGATATTCGCTCATTACATGTGCAATGTGAGGTCTAGCATTATCATGCATTAATGAAAATTGATTCCCAATGAAAGGAGCAAAATGGAACACAACTTCTTGGAGGATTTCCTCAATGTAACGGTGGGCGGTTAGAGCTCAACAAATACAAGAGCGTGCACCTCAATTTTCCTACAGGGTGTTTTGAAATGACGATAAAAAATTTGATTTACTCTTGCATAATATAGCCCAATCGAAAAATGTTACTTTATAAAATAACAAATATATTGATCTACAAACTGATAAGAAAAGCATGAAAATCGCATAAAAAATAAAAAAGTTATAAAATATCAAACTTGACCAAAATTTCAGGGAATTCTGTACCGGCGAATGTATATGAATGCATTAAGAATAGTATTGTAATCCAAAAAAACGACTCTGGTGACTCAGTGGGTAAATCGGCAGTCAGTGGAAACTACAGGACGAAGTCCGCAGGTTCAAACCCGCGGCCGGGAAGCCGATTAGCACGTTAAGTCGTAGGTACCCTCGGGAAAATATTGAGAAAAAAATAATTCCTAAAATAGGTAAAAAGTTTATATAATATTTGAAATTTCTTTCCTATTCATTATTTCAGGGAAGTATTAAATTTTACATATTCTAGCACTAAATATGAAAACATATCAGATTTTAGTATTTAATTAACCAATCACTCAAAATTTGGCAAATGTATGGTACTTATTCATTTTGAAACCCCTGGTTAAGGTAACAAATAATTTGACAAATGTAATAGTACTTATTCATTTTGAAACCCCTGATTAAGGTAACAAATAATTAGAACATTTCAGATTTTAGTATTTAATTAACCAATAACTCAATTTGGCAAATTTATGGTACTTATTCATTTTGAAACCCGTGGTTAAGGTAACAAATAATTAAAATATTTCAGATTTTAGTATTTAATTAACCAATATTCAATTTGGCAAATGTATGGTACTTATTCATTTTGAAACCCGTGGTTAAGGTAACAAATAATTAAACATTTCAGATTTTAGTATTTAATTAACCCATAACTCAATTTGGCAAATGTATGGTACTTATTCATTTTGAAACCCCTGGTTAAGGTAACAAATAATTAAAATATTTCAGATTTTAGTATTTAATTAACCAATAACTCAATTTGACAAATGTATGGTACTTATTCATTTTGAAACCCCATGGTTAAGGTAACAAATAATTGAAACATCTCAGATTTTAGTATTTAATTAACCATTAACTGAATTTGGCAAATGTATGGTACTTATTCATTTTGAAACCCGTGGTTAAGGTAACAAATAATTAAAACATTTCAGATTTTAGTATTTAATTAACCAATAACTCAATTTGGCAAATGTATGGTACTTATTCATTTTGAAACCCCTGGTTAAGGTAACAAATAATTAAAATATTTCAGATTTTAGTATTTAATTAACCAATAACTCAATTTGACAAATGTATGGTACTTATTCATTTTGAAACCCCATGGTTAAGGTAACAAATAATTGAATCATCTCAGATTTTAGTATTTAATTAACCATTAACTGAATTTGGCAAATATATGGTACTTATTCATTTTGAAACCACTGGTTAAGGTAACAAATAATTAAAACATTTTAGATTTTAGTATTTAATTAACCAATAACTCAATTTGGCAAATGTATGGTACTTATTCATTTTGAAACCCCATGGTTAAGGTAACAAATAATTGAAACATCTCAGATTTTAGTATTTAATTAACCATTAACTGAATTTGGCAAATGTATGGTACTTATTCATTTTGAAACCACTGGTTAAGGTAACAAATAATTAAAACATTTCAGATTTTAGTATTTAATTAACCAATAACTCAATTTGGCAAATGTATGGTACTTATCCATTTTGAAACCCCTGATTAAGGTAACAAATAATTATATATATTAAAAAGACTTATTTATAAGATATTATCGAGGCGGCTTATTCGACACTCAAATAAAACAAAACAAATAAGCAGTAGAGTCTCAAGTCTGACGGGTCATAAAGAATCTCTCACCCGGCTAATTGGCCGGCATTTTCACGGGTGCAACCACACATTTATTTTTCGTTAACCGTAGTATTCGCATATAAATCGTAAGTTTAACGTTAGAGGTATAGTATTTTCAAATCTATAGTAATATTTTATAGTAAAAAGTTCCTATAAAATATAGTATTAATTACATTTTTTATTAGTAATCTGTACCAAAATAATATTGTAAACATAATTTCTAAAAAGGTATACAGTAGACACTCGATAGTGTGAACATTGCCTAACGGAAACCTCGCATAGTGTGAACAAGAGAACTAAAAATTTACATTATGTGGCAGTCATTGTTCCGCGGTGCTGTAAATCCACGATATATGCGGTACTTCCCCACCGCGGGCGCTAGAAATGCATACGTTTTATGCCAGTTCTTCGATGTTAGGAGCTGCGTTTAATCACATGTTGCCAAGCAGGCACTATTTTATGTGAACGTTTAGCCAAATATACTTAATTCCTTTCTAATCTAAGACTGGATTCCTAAAGTTAAAGGATTGGAAAACGGTATGAAAAAATTTCATTGAAGAAATATAATGTTATAAGAATAATAATAACAACTTCAAATATAAACAATTTGCAAATTTTTGTCACAGATGTCCTTGAAACTTGTTCATACCCCAATCAACATGTCAGACAATCTAAATATCAATAAATTAACCAATAAACTTTATTATTAACGGCTAAAACTTCACGAAAATAAATATTAATCAGCTGATGACTCTCGTCTCTTTCTAACCTGCTAAAAAGCGGCATAATTTTTAATTAAATTGATGTAACTTAGATGGCTCTGATTGTTAATTTGGAATTGTTTGGGATCCCCATCATCATCATATTTGGGTCACGTAAACAAGAATTTCTGACTTTTTAACAAAAAATAATTCTTTATCCCTTTTTTTTTATTTGTTACTGTTTGTTTTAATGAGTGTTGCGAATTTGTATGTTTATTATGTTGGTTATAAAAAGTTCTAACATATTAAATATAACCTCCGTTAATGTGAATAAATCGATAATGTGAACGGATGTTGCTTCTTTCGGTTCACACTATTGAGTGTCTACTGTATAACTAAAAATTTTGCTCTAATTTAATGCCATTTCTGAATAAAAGTTATTCTAGACAGATAGTACAGCGTCGTCATTAAAGTTGGAACTATATGGGGAAATTTTTTTTTCGATATAGGTAAAATTTATATTTATCATAAGTTTCTGCCTCAATAAAGTCAAAAATTACCTAATTAAATGGAACTATACGACCTTTCTTAACTGTCAAATTTAACATTTTTTCCATAAAATATCGAAAAACGGCATATTATACTGATCGAATTTAAAAACAAATATATTTGGAGAAGTTGTTTGTATTGGAAATGCACACATATCACATTTAGATAATTTTTAGCCAATATTAATTTTCACTGAAAAAGTCGATCCTATCACCGTAAGTATAACCAACTACGCTATTATTCCAATATGTCCATTTTTTTCAACGTATTTATTATTTTAAAAAATAATACTTTCCTCTTCGTTGCTTTGATCTTTAAAGTTACGACGACTTTACTCCACAAACAACTTTTGTAAATTGTAATTAAATTTTTAAGTTTTTTAAATTAATATTATATTTCGAGTCAGTCCTCAATATTACACACTGTAGTACTTGCTGTCTCCAGCGTGTAATATTTTCGGACTGTACTGTCAAATTTGACAGTTAACAAAAGCCGCATGATCCCATTTAATTATGTCATTTTTTGGTTTATTGAAGCAAAAATTTATGGTGACACTCTATAGATGGTTAGTTTCATTATTTTTATAGTAAATTTGAAGAATTGTGGTCTACGAATATTCCTAAAGATTTAAAATTGATTAAATATATCAAATCAGAATTAGTTGTTTCGTATTTTAATGAGCCTTAACAGTAGTAGAGTGAGTGTTCAAAGTAAGTAAAACTAAAAAAACATCTGTTTTACTTGGTTCGTGCGGGCATATGTTCATAATTAGTAGTATTTTTTAAATGTTTTGACACTTCGTGTCCCACTAAATGACTGTTACTTATCTTTGAAGTAGTACCGTAATGATTTATATAAAGTAAAATTGGTAACAAATAGAAGACCTCCGATAATTTACCTCCAAATATTTAACCATCTAAACGTAATTAATGTGAAAAAGAAATTAAGATTTATTTATTAAAATGCATCATTCACGATGAGTGCCTTTTAAAATATCTCGGGAACCAAAAGAAAAATGATACAGTGAAACCTCCCTTAGGCGGACACCTACGGGACCGTCTAAGTGTGCCCGCCCATGGGAAATTTGTTATTAGGTAATATGTAAATGCAAAATTATTACTCTGTATATGTATGTACAAATAAACATAACACAACAAAAATACACTAGTTTTAGTTAGGATATAGTACTAAAAAAATCTAATAACGTAGTTTGACGTGTTTGCATTTTATACTTGCAATCTAGAAAATGTAATCCTAAGTCTGATAACAAGTCCATTGCTCTAGAGTCACCTCTATTCTTTGCATACTCTTATAATTCCTTTACCATACTAATGGCTTGTTGATAATTGGTGACATTTGTTTGATTACTGCATTCAACTTCTTCATCAGAGTCGTCAGATAGCACATTGCTATCAATGTTAATGAACTGGCCCAAATCATTGTTATCAAATTACAAACTTCCGCAACATCAATATTCTCTTTCAGACTGAAAACGCGGCATTTTTGTGCCACTGTTTACGATTTTAACCTTACAACTCACAAATAAACGGCAGACTGCTGTAGGGGAATCACACATACTTTCATTCGGCGAAGTCCTTTCGCGGTCTCTCTTCAGATAGTTTTTGCACCGTACTTATTCGTCTCCCAAATACTTTAAAAATTTCTGAGTGTCTAAAAAATGCATAAATCCAAAAAATTATAATTTTAGAGAAAAACGGTAACAAGTAGCGATCTTTGCAAATAGTTCTTCCTATTAATTGTTAATTACATAGTAAATAAAAATATATATTATGTTTCCTGTGTTTGTTTATTTTTGCAATTTTTGTGTTTTTTCTATCTTTTGTTATTACAAATAAGAAATATTATGAACAACAACATTTCCTCGAAAAATGCAAAATACAAAAGTTTTTCCTTTGTTTGGGACACCCTGTATATTGAAACCATTTTTATTACAAGCGAGTAACATTTTTTGAAGAACATTTTCTCGAAAAATGTAAATGCAAAATAAATGTCCCTCTTGTTAACTGTACTTGTTACTGTAGATTGATGTACCAGTACAAGAATCTGTACTTCCCAAAGGCAGTCAAGGCGGGGGCGATTTTATATTGACCGCGGCAACAACAAAAAACCATAAATACTGACAACATATAGATTGATATACCCGTACAAGAACATTGGTATCTTCATTATATGCCATATCGGGCTAAATTGGTCTCGGATGACATTTAAGATGACAACATCATCATGGGACTGCACACAAAGACTGTTGCAGACATAGTTTTTAGTTGTTCCTCGATGAAAAATGCATGGCTTTTGATATTTATGCATCGCATGGCTAATTAATTAAATATTCTTTTGTATTGTTTCATTCCGAGATTTGGTTTTTAGCTTTGGGAACGAAATATAGATGATCTATTGTTAAAGACAACACAACGAATTTTTGCATTTACAATAGGATATGTGGAATGCGAATGTTTTAAATGCAAAAATAGGAAGTGTCGGTGAAGGTATGGAGTAAGGTATACCCCCACCTAACGTATGTTCCATAAGTTTTGGCACAAATTTCAGATGCCATAAAATTGGTAATAAGAAGAAAATATCAAGTTGCCCTGGTAACAAAAACTTGTTTGACACCTTCACTTCACGTTGACAGTTCAGTTTTTAAATTGATTAAGTCGAGATGACTTACAAATTAGAAATTCGGAAGAGTATTTATAATTTAGTTGGACCCTAAATCCGAAATAATACGCATTGTTGAAAATCAAAATATATCGCGTAGAAGCATTTATCGGACAATTGCTGGATGTGAGCAAGGAATTTCTTGTATGAACCTTCCAAAAAGTGGAAGGCCTAGAATTTTTGCCAGAGTAAGATCAGAAAGATTGGTAAGATGGGCGAAAAACACACTTGGTACATCAACAAGAAAACTAGCATGATAATATCGAATATATATATATATGTGTATATTTTGGTAACAACCAGGTCATAATTAATATGGATGACGAAAAGTATTTCACGCTAATCAACTCCGAAATGAAGGAAAATTATGGTTTTTCACCTGACAATATTGCAGAGGTCCCTGATAATGTAAAATTTTAACAAAATGCCAAATTCGCTGATAAGGCGTTAGTATGGTGGGCTATTTCCAAGGGTGTATCCAGGCTGTATGTGGATTGAGTAAGAGGTGAGGCTCTGGATGGTCAAAGGTATATCAATGATTCTCGTACTGGTTAATTTTATTGAAGAAGAACATGCTGGAGAAAATATTATGTTCTCGCCAGACCTTGCATCCTGTCAGTATGCAAGGCAAGCCAAAAATTGGTTAGCAGACCAAAACGTATCATTTGTTCAGCGATACGACAACCTTCCCCAGGCTCGGTCCTTAGAAGATTTTTGGGCTCTTTTATCTCGAAAAGTTTACGATGGAGGATGGGAAGCACAAAATGAGGAGGAAATCGATATAATTGCCGTCCAAAACCTATAGGAGTCCGCAGAAAGTTGGGTCTAGTGAAAGACCATGGTCCTCTATATTTAATTTAAGTTCATAATTTTGTTGCTTATGAAATAATTAATTACCATGTATTACAAAACTTTATTTAAATATATTTTATTATATGAAAGCAATTAGTTGAAATTTGTGCCAAAACGTATGGGATATACGTTATTTACTTGGTGAACTATAAGACTACACGACAAAAGACTATAGTAAAGATTTTATTGTACGATTTCCTATAGAAAATAGTACTAATAACATTTGTTATTAATAATCAGTACCAACATAATATTGTATACATAATTTATAGAAAACTATAGCTAGTATTTTTAATTGAATACAAACTTCCTCTATTCCTAAACAAATAATTTAAGGAAATTAAATTTAAAATATCCCTAGCGCAACGAAATAGGTGGTCCGGAGCGACAGCAAACTGGTCTAAATACAGCACTAGTTATTTATAAATAATATTTTTTATACTTATTTGGCGGTATGGCGGTGCTTTCAAAGAATTATTTCTTACTGAGAATTGTTAACATCAAAAGAATAACTTACTAGTAATATACTAATCTACAAACAGAATTAATTGAAAAGTTGGCCAATGGTTCAATTTAGGGAAAAAACATTTACAGAAATGCATTGAACAATTTTTCAAATAAATTTTTTTGTAGATTATTATTATTAGTAAGCTGAAATACATTCCTTTTATTCAAATATCATGTTTCATTTTATACAATAATTGTTTCCACGGCTAACTGATGACTAAACATTGTGATATTTAGTTATTAACTGCTTAGAAACATTTGGTCAGAAAATTAGTTATAAATGGTTAATCGAGTGAAATATCAAAAAATCTCTTAACATATTTTTAGGTCAGAATATAAGAAGATTTAACACAAGGGTGGACCCAGAACTTCGGTTTGGGGGGTCAAACTTCGTTTTGGGGGGTCATACAAGGAAAACTTACGAAAAGTAATACCCTGTCGTGTTAGTCAAACCGGTATTTATGGTATTTTTTGTGTTAAATTGATGCTTGGGGGGGTGGCTTGTGAGTCTAAATTATTTGAGGGAAGGAAAAATTTTTTTTGCGACTTGTTTAAAGTAACTTCTTAATTAGTTTAGGAATATTGTATTAAATATTGTATTCAATTAAAAATACCTACGCTGTCATAAAAACTTTAAAACGTTGTAGTTAGTTGTTAATTCCTTGTTACTATAAACATTATCCAGGACCCATTTTCCTGCTAGGCCCGGTGGGTCTGGGCCTGGGGCCCCACTTTTAGAGGAGGAGGATATTCTAATTATTCGATCTTATTATGTATTTTTAAATTAATTTTACGAGAACTTATACTTTTGTAAATATTTCCTAGAAAATTGGTTTAAAAGTAATTTTAAACAATAAAGTTATTCAGAAAAAAATAGTGTGGTCACTTTTTAAATCATTTTATAGGGGGCCCAATAAATAATTTTGCGGGGGGGCCCAAATTTTGAAGTTCTGCCTGGGATATCCTGTATATTGACAAATATTTTCTTGAAACGTGTCTCAGCGGATAAAATCTACAAAATATCAAAAACTCAAAAAAATATCAAAATATCATTAACTAAGCTACAGAAGATGGAATGTGAGGCGCAGGACTCTGTATTAAAAATACTGTTAAATGTGACCTAGGGCCAGTTTTCATAAGAAAAATGTATTTAGAAGTATCTTTTAAAATGGCTCCAAACAATCTAGCAGAGATTTAATTTAATTTAAAAAACATCTATTTAATTTATACGATTTGACTTCAAAATTCAATAATGTGTAATTTAAAATAGCATATAACGTGCGAACATGTCAAATTGAGTATCCGACAATACAATTAAAAAACTGAAAACACAAAAATAGATTTGCCGAGCATATGTATATTAGACATGTGTGCCAGTATAATTAGATAGCATTGTTTTTTAAACTATATTTTTTAGGCCTTCTTTGATGTAAAAAATAACTAATGGAACAAGAGTATTTTAATGGTTCAGTTCCTGTTGTGACTATTTGTCATTAACGTCACAAATAGTTTTATTAGTTTCCTTTAAAAACAAATGCTGAACAGCGATGAATATAATTGGTTTTAAAAACGTTAAAAACATTCAAATTAATGTTTCGGGGGAAGGTTAGTCAAAGGTTTGTCTCAAGGTCGAATATACATTCTATCTATTAGATAAAATTGATGAATTTCTAAATTTAAAGAAACAATTTGCCAGTAATAAATATAGTATATGTAGTGTATGTAGTAAATAAAGAAATGAACTAACAACACACGAAAAGTTAAATTTACTACAAAAATAATCAAACTAACCATATTTTATGACTTTACCTACAAGAACTTTTAGTAAGAAATGCCATTAAATTATAACAAAATTTTAACTTAAATTTTTAATAATAATACAAAAATATATATAATATAAAAAAAAAATATTTAGTATACCATTTACAGTGAAACCTCTCATAACGGACACCTATAATAAGCGGACATCTCTATTAAGCGGACATTTTTTCATAGTCCGGAACTAGGTATATGAAATTCAATGAATATCAACCTCTCTTGGGAGGACTCTCCTTTGGGCGGACGCGGACAGGCTGTTATCATACAAAGAGTGCAAAAACCCTCCTTTAAAAGGACAAAAAAATTTTAAAAGTATTTGGGAGACGAATAAGTACGGTGCAAAAACTCTCTGACAGACCGGCAACTATGCGTGGCAGAGCGAAAGGACTTCGCCGAATGAAAGTATGTGTGATTCCCCGACATCAGTCGTTTAGCCGTTTATTTGTGAGTATTAAGGTTAAATTGAGAATATTGATGTTGTGGAAGTTTTTTAATTTGACAACAATGATTTGGGCGAGTTTATTAATATTGATAGCAATGTGCTATTAGAAGAAGAAGCCATTCCTACCGATTATATAGTCAAGAAACTGAAACCACATCACTATCTGATGACTCTGATGAAGAAGTTGAATGCAGTAATCAAACAAATGTCACCAATTATCAACAAGCCGTTGGTATGGTAAAAGAATTATAAGAGTATGCAAAAAATAGAGGTGACTCTACAGCAATGGAATTATTATCAGACTTGGAATTACATTTTCTAGATTGCAAGTATAAAACGCAAGCACGTCAAAGTACGTTATTAGATTTCTTTAGTACTACATCCTAACTAAAACTAGTGTATTTTTGTTGTGTTATGTTTATTTATACATACATACAGGGTGTTATGGAAATGACGTATTATGTTTAAATGGGTGACTTCTCGGGTGTCCTAGAGAAGCGCTACATATTTTTTTTTTAAATCGACCGTTTTAAAAGTGGGGTAATAAATACTCTTACCCACAGGTCAGTCTACGCTACTGTACAACATTTCACCCAGAGCCAATGGCAATGTCGCCAAACTTAAAGTAAAATTGAAACTCCATATAAAATTATAAAAATAAGTTATTTTCTACTTACTTGTACTTACAAACACAATCAGTTTTTTTTCTTTTTCATGGGAACACTCCTGGAAACACTTTATGTACACACAGTAATAGTGAAACAGAACTGATAGTTATCTTTTGAAAATACAATAATACAGATTATACTACAGATTATTAGATTTTATTACACACAAGAGATTTGACGTCCAGAAGAAATGCGTCGATAAAAACAATATTCAAAGATTATTTCATCTTATGTACGGGCAAGATACACGCGTGCCGAAAAAAACAGAGTTGATCGCTATGACACGTTGGTGATCGAATAGACACAACGTATCCGGCCGCTGGTTGGTCTTGAACTAACAGACGCACGCGTTCGGCGCTATATGATCCTACTTTGCTCAGCCGATGTAATGCGTCAAGAGTTCATTGGCATTTGACCTAGTGACGTACGTGGCTATTACTATGATATATGTTTTTCGGGTTGTTTAAAACATCTCCGTCTTAAATGTTCTTCAATTAATTGTACCAAAAGGTATTACAGAATGGAAAAGTGTTTAAATTATTTTATTTTGTCTAAAGAGTTTAAGGTGTACATATGACAACACCGGCCAGAATTCCTTGATTGCTTACAAGTATCGCAGTGCCACACAGGTGTTTTTCTGGTTTGACTTCGAGTCACTTTTACCGCTGAATCGCCATTTATGGCTATTTTTCTTCAATTTGTCTTTATCTCAGGAATTGCAGGATTATATATATATATACATAGTAATAATTTTGCATTTACATATTAATTAATAACAAATTTTCCATGGGCGGACACCTCTATTAGGCGGACACATTTAGACGATCTCGTAGGTTTCCTCCTACGAGAGGTTTCGCTGCATATGAAAATTTTTTGTAAAATTTCATAAAATATTTTGTAAAAATTTCTTCGATCGATGGTACCTATATTTTTTCTATGCGAATTCTCCACACATGATCTGTTACGAAGATCGAAAGTTCAGGAATCCATTGCATCTGATTTAAGCCTTTTACTCGTGTAAAAATGCATTTTTACAACACTTCATTTAAGTTTGGTAATTTTTACAATAAATAATACTTAAAGTCCAATAATAGCCAGTAATGTACCATACATTTTAAAATATTTGCAGGAGTTATAAACAAATTATTTTCACTCACATTCGTTGTAAAATTTAAAATATATTATATACAATAATAAAATTTTCGTCATGTTATGACATGACTTTACAAGACAAGGTTATATTCAGTTATATCAGTAACAAATTTCAATAAATACTTACCGAAAACATAAAAGTTAGTCAAAATGCGGAAGGAGAAAACATATAAATTTTTAAACAGAACCTGCATTTATTTAATTACTTACCCAGACAAACTTGAAAAATCTTACATACATAAAATAAAGATTTTTTTACGGAGTAAAAGTAAACCACAATTATATCTTAATTAATTAGTTAACAAAATAATAATAATAATATTGATGTCATATTTAGTAACGATTGGTTTTTATACGTTACTGATTTCTATACAATTTTGGCATATAAATTACTGGAAATCATACCAGTCTAAAAAATAACTTGTTCACGGAAACATAGATTTAAACAAAAATTGAGGAACAAAAAAAATCAAGTAAACAAGGACGATACGTGTAAAGCGTGTGAAACACCACAAACGGGGTTACCTATCTTTTCTGCCAACCATTGTTTAACCAAAAGCTAATCCCTTTTGGTTAATCAATCATACGTAGTACAAACAAATGTCAAAGGGCTTACGAGCACATGGGTGCGATTTTGGGAAGCTGTTTTTATTCAGGGGCGTCAAGATTGAATGTCCACCGTTAATTACCAAAAAAAAAATTATTTTTTTATTTGTTAGAACAAAATAAAAAGAACATATGACATTTCTGTCAAAGAAATTTTTTTTAAATTTTTTAATACCACCTAATTGTTTACGTAATTAAAATACTAACGGTATATACTGTGTTTTCGTTAACTATTAAGCTGATCTATATAATAATAACTGTAAAAAGTACCCATTTGCTAAATTTTACGTCGTGATATAAAAGAAAAATTACATCTTGGTTTTAATTCAATTTAAATTATTTTTAGATATTTAATGACTTGACGTCGTCATATTACGTACTATACAGTGTGTCCCATAACTTATGGGCCATAGAGCAACTGGAGATATTAAATATCAAACGACACCGATTAAGTCATATAAGTTTTTTCGAAATGATTCTCGTTGTAGAAATACAGCTTGTTGAAAGTTAAACTTTATTTTCGAAAATGAGCAATAATTTGAAAACGGTTCAATGTAGGATCTGATTGAAATTTGGCGATATGATATTTTTATGAGTAAGAAATAAGACTTTTTTTTTTAATTTTTTTTCTTGTTTGTATTTTTAATCCCAGATTCTCAAAAAAGAGCAATTTCTAAATTTAAAAGACATTCTTGGCTCGATCTTATATTAAACTAGCTCCCTCTAATGTGAAACATTTCGAAAACACTTATATGACTTAATCCGTCTAGTTTGATGTTTAATGTCACAAGTTACTATTGCTCATAAGTTATGGGACAGTCCGTATAAGGTATCCAGTGATCATAAATGACAGGATGCATAGGGGAAGTTAAAATAATGTCAGTACTTCATATAAATATTATACAATCATATTGATATTATAGAAGTTCTAAAATTTCAAGTTAAATAATGAAAAATATTTTCTTTTGATGTTTTAATTGTATGGTAACACACACAAATTTGGGTGATACGAGTAACTTATGGCAATACAACTTTCGTTATTAAAATTAGAATTTAAAATGCTTTATTGTACAGGTACGGTCGATGGTAGGTACTGCCAAATTTGACATTTCGCTTTCGTAGTTCCATTCCCATATTAATTTACGAACAAACCCGAACAAACCAGAACAAACCCGAACAAAAAGCTATACTATATTGTATTTGAAATATTTTACCATTTTCCATATAAATCTGTTTTATTTAAAACATGCCATTTTGAAACCATAATGTTTATTAATGAAGTAGTACACTATATTTTTTAATATAAATAAAATAGAATTTCGTAAATGGTAAAAGATATTGAATAAAACAAAGTATATCTTTATAGATGTATCTTAGTAAATTAATAACAGAATGGCACTATTGAAGCAAAACGGCAAATTTGACAACATTGTGAAAATATTATTAATTTTAAAATTTTATTATTTACTGTGACGTTTAAACTCTCTAAATCAAGAAGGAAGCCAAATAGGAAGAATATTTATATAGAATGACTACTAGTTCCTGAATACCCTGTATAGTAAGGAAAATTAAGAAACGTCGCGACGCTAACCACTACGATATATCTACTATGCATGTTTTCATCTTAAGTAGTTTTTAAGTTATAAAACTGACTCAAGTATATAATATTATATCAGGAAGGTATAAAATATTCTACAAAGAATATATAAAAAATGTATGGAATTTTTATGAAATAAAAGCCAGAATGATAAGAGACTTCAAAATACGTCGAACAACGATCGGCATCTTTTATAGCGAATACCAATATTTTAAACAAATATTTTTTAGTTTCCGAGATTTTTCAATAGGTCACTCTCAGTAAATGTCCCTGTATATTTGTATAAAAACAATGTTTATCAGGTTTACAAAGAAAAATTCGGAAAAATAGGTACAATTATTCCATGATATCTGATCGCTTCCCCGCCTCTGGACCTAATGCCCCAGTGACATAACTCCGGCTTTGGTGATATTATATTTGGACAAGTATTAAGAGTTAATACCAGAATGGGGTCGTATCGCTGCGTTATTTACTTTTCTCACTGCATAATTTAAGAAAAAAACAATTATTGTCCCGTGGCCCTTAGGGTGTTGAGGCTAATCAGTCAAAAAATTGTATACATTTATGAAATAAGTACGTTAACTTATTTTGTCCCTTAGAATGAAATAAAATACACTTGCTCCCTTGTGATGCAACGTCTTTATTCCACCAAAGACAAAAGGGTCTACAGGTTCATACAACTACGAGCAATTAAATTTCTTGAGCTAAACCACTCGCTGTATAGTCTGTATTTGATACCGTCTCACTTCTGTATCATAAGCATGCAATTTAAAAAAAAAAGTGAGTTGTTTCATTAGCTTGGTTGCGAAATAACCCCGAACAAACCACAAGCTGACCAAGAACCTCGACAGCCTTGCATCGAGGACAGGTTGGTGATTTGACTAGCAACGAATAGCAGAAACATATGACAACCACAACTGTTTATCCGTATGTGGTTCAGCTTAGCAATTCTCGAAATTCATCGTTTAAGAATTCTTTCATTTAGAGAACGTCATCCTTATGGAACAACGTTCGCGAGCTCTCCAACGAGTCAAAACAAACGTGAATCGCGCACATGCGCCACTCCCAGAGTGCTTTAAGTATTTCGCCCTTACGGTCATCAACAGATCTAACCGCACGAGGTACAAAACATTGTAAAAATATAAAATACCATTTATTTTATCAGTACAACTTATTGCGATATGATTTTCAGTCATTAACATTGCAGCACAATATATAAAATAGTGACTAGCATATTGTATAATGTTATAGTGTAGTACTCATTACTTTCGTTGATTATTTATTTGAAATAAATTATTATCGCATTGCTTTCAGTTATATCAAAAGTAATGGAGAACGCTGTTAACCAACATCTTCTAAAGTACCTGGAAAACTTATCAGCGATCATCAATATAGTTTTCGGAAGTCCAGATCAACAGAAGATCTTCTAGACATCATGGGGAATCTCGGCGGAAGTAAACTGCGATCCTATGGTATGCCCAGTCGATTCTGTGCATGGTTGTCTAGCTTTCTTATGGACCGCTGTCTGCAAGTGGCGATTGACGGATTCCTCTCACACTTCAACATCAATGCCGGTGTTCCTCAAGGGCCCATATTGTCTCTCACTCTCTTCTTACTCTACATTAACGACCTTCTAGTGAAAACGAAAAATCGGATATTTAGTTTTGCTGACGATAGCACACTTATCTCATTTTGCTCTTTGAATGCACAAACATTTGCTGCCGATGCACATCTTCGCAGACAGCATAAAGTATCACGCCACAACAAAGGACTGGAAGAAATTTTGGCTTGGGGTGACAGTAACCTAGTCGAATTTAACGCTAAGAAAACCCAGGCAGCAGTTTTCCTCCTCGAACGATTCAAAACCAACGTGAATCGCTTTTTGGGCGCACGCACCACTCCCAGAGTGCCCTAAATGATTTTTCCTATAGTGCTTGTGTTTGATCATAAAAAAAATTATCGATATCAGCTTTAACAAAACCAGGTAAAATTACAAGGACTATAATAAAAATTAAGATAATTATAATAGATTTAATTAATATCGGGGGATGCATCGTTAAGTTCAACATAGGAAATCCCATGTAATTGTTGAGCTGGCTGAATATTGGCTCCTCTGTACATTTATAGAAAAACTGCATTATAACTTCTTGAAGAGGCCGACATGGCAAACCCATGAGTCGAGAGACAATAAATACTATAGTAATAATTAAATATTGTTCTTGCTGATTATACTAATTTATACTAAACCCACCAGTATCACTATACATTTTCCGATTTATTATTGCACACCCAAACATTTTCATTTTTTAATTAAGCAATATAATATTATATTTTTAATTAACGTCGTTTAACCGCTTTTAATTATGCCCCAAAATTAAGCGCAAGATGGGAGAAGATATAAGTAATAACATTGTAAGACCACAGAGAGCGCTATTCATGCAAATTGCCATGCTAATAGAGCTAATCTTGTCTTTAAAGTGTTCGACACTCTAGTGTTGGTAATTAGTTTTAACGTAGATCCTAAGATAAACGATTTCTCTATTCAGTGTGGGCGAAGGAATATTCCAGAGAGCAGACGATGTTCTTTATAGTTATTTAAACTTTGGTTATTAAACTTCAGTGTTGTTTGTCCTGTTCAGTTGCCAAGGGAGCTAGTGCATCCTCTACTATAAACGAATAAATTAAATAATATACACTATTTTTATAAATATACAAATACAGATTTAAAACACATTTTTTAACATAAACTCTAAGAACATTCAATTAAATAAAATTAAAACGTACACTCACTGATAGACCATGTGGACGTACTTGGCCACAGAAATAAAGAGGACTCTTCCCAAACATTGACAGTCCACATCTAGGAAGCACAACATCATACATGCTACTCCTCGTACGATGTGAGTGATACTGACAGACAACCGGGAATTTTTTGAGATTATAGGTATTTCACAAACATCTTCAAGGATAATTCTATGTTTTATAAAGGTTGGTCAACAACTCCTGAACTCTGTATGTTGGAATGCGATAAGGATCGCTATATTCTCTTCTCAATCGCCATTCCGGCCATATGCGATGGGTATCTTTAATCTTACTGATTTACCATTAGTGTCAGTATAGGGACTTCAATCCAAATATTTTTCGAATAATCCTGTTCTGTGCAACAAACACTCGCTGAAGTTCGAGTTCGAGTATGCCAATGCATAATATACCGATATTAGTTGAGAAACTGATAATAAGTTCTCTAAGCTGATAAAGACAAAGAACGTAGAATTAAATTTTGCTACAGTGATATAGTCCACATGAAAGTTCCAGATCAACCGCTCATCGATAAACAGTAGAATTTTACACTTGTTTACCCGTTCTAAATCCTCCTTTAATAAAATGCAAACCAATTAGTTTTGGCTGAATTAACCAATAGTTTATTAGTTGAAGACCAAGCAAGGAATGCATTAATAAAGATTTATGCTTTTAACTTCAACTTCTTACTTGGTATACATCATATTAGAAAAATTTTTAATATGCCTGGTTCAATAATTACGTGTAAAAACTTGATTCCATTAGATCTCTTTGAGATCCAATATCTCCGAAGAGGAGGCATATACGAAAAAAGTTTATATGAACTTGTAGTACTCTCCTCGCTTGTTTTCTTCATATCCGGGAGATTTCCCACATTTTCCCGGATATTCTGTATATTGTCTAACTTTTTAGCTTCCTTTTAACCACACAAACATTTGCACTTTACCAAGAGTATTAATACTAGTCGTATTCTCGGCGTATTTTTTGACAAAATAAATTGACAAATAAGGCTTATGTTTTAAAATAGACAATAAGTTTCTTCCCTTGGGCTGGGGGCAAACACTTCCTGCTTAGAAATTTAAGAACTCGTTCAATTATTTGTTACTCTTTCTATATCAATAACCCAAAAGTTATGATGTCAATAGAAAGGCTAGCAATTATTTGATGTAAGATTTTAAAAAGTTAGTCGTACTCGAGATTGTCAAGGAAGAACGCTTTAATTTTGATTATTAATAAAATTATCGTATAAAACCGGGCGTTGTCTTACAGTAGTAAGTTGAAGAAACTCCAACTGTATTCTTTCGTATTCTACTTTTCTTAGTACCCCCCCCCCCCCCCCCCCCCCCGAATTGAATTGGAGTTTTCCTAATACCTGGTAAGAAAAATGTCAGTGATTAACGGGTAGTAAAAGTTATTTGTTGGCCATGTCGTCTATTTTCCAGTAGCAGGGAAGAAATCTGCTATAAAACTAGTTTCGATAATATTAAAAATTTATCTCGGTCAATCGAAAGACATATACTAAAATTAAGAACTATATTAGATGTACTGGTAAATTGCATCTTTTGGGTAAAGGAAATATTGCTAACATTAAGGTGGCCATAGACTATGCTCGATGATTCGATTCGCCATTTGCGCGGTTTGTTCCGTTCGTCATTAGTTCGTAGTGTTCCTGTGAAGTAGCGAACCGCACTGTTTATGGGTAACGAATCGATTTTAAACTCGTGTTTGCTGTATTACCTGAACTAATACATTTAGTTTTGCCAACATGTTTAATTAAATATCCATCGTCATCTTCAAGAAGCTATAATGCAGTAATATAAAATGTACAGAGAAGCCAATATCCAGCCACGCTGTTCTGAAAATGTTACCTTTACTGTATTGAAAGGGAGGTAGAAACGGGGCTTCTCCTGATAAGTATAATAAAAATTATATTCTTGTGAGTTAGCTGCAGAAAGATATTTACAATTTAAATGAGACACGAGACGCAGACGTACTGCAATGTAATTTTGATTCAAAATATGTAATATGTATCCTTAGCTGTAAATTAGTACAAATTGGAGCATAACACAAAATTAATAATATCATATCTTTCTTAGGACTGATAAAGTTAAGAGGAATTCAGAAAATTTGAAGCAAATGCAGAAAAAACACCTATACACATTTAACGCAGTTAGAGTATATCAACTTATAGGGTCTGTATTAATCTTAATATCTATAGGTTAAGCTAGGAGGCTCGGCCTCAACTTCGCCATTTGTAATCTTTTACAATAAAGTCATTTATTGTTATTATTATTATTATTATTATTATTAAATAAACACCTTAGCATTTCAGTAGAATTTTTCTTGAATAAAGCTATTGAATCCTACTAAGCGCTATAATCCGAAAAACAAGCGACTTTAAGTCAATTAAATCTAAATATACCCACCATCTATTCATGTATGTTGCTTATAATTTTTCAAATTGAATTTATCGCTAAACATATGTGCTATACAAACAATATAGGTCAAATCTTTTTAATCCCATAATTTTTTTTATAATACTATTTAAAATTGCTAAAATGTACATAAGTAAATACAATATAAACAATTCTGTAAAGTCTCGGCTTTCGCAAGTGATATCTTCAGGTTCCTATATTCATTCAAAATTTCAGAAACTTGCACTATACTTGTCAAAAAATAAAATGCAATATACGTTTTAGCCTATATGTGAAAAACTCGCCTGTGGGTTAAATATGCAATTTTCTAAAATCTTCCGCATCAATCATCTTCAGGTTCCTATATTTATCAAAATTTCGGAAAATTAATTATACCCGAACTCTACGGACTACAAAATATGATTTTTTTTATGATCAAACACAAGCACTATAGGAAAAAACTTTTAGGGCACTCTGAAAGTGGTGCGTGTGCGCAAAAAGCGATTCACGTTGGTTTTGAATCGTTGGAGGTTATATTCGTTGGGAAAAAATGACCTCTGGAAGGTCGTTCCATAAGGATGAAGTCCTCCAGATGAAAGAATTCTTAAATAATAAAGTTCGAGGAGTACTAAGCTTAACCGCATATGGATGGGCGGCAGTGGTTTGTCGTGTATTTCTGCTATTCGCCGCTCTGGGCGGAATTAAGAGGGCAAGGTCAGCCGAGGACTTCCATGAAAATATCTGTAAAAGTATAAATCCCCAACCTGTCTTCGATGTTCTAGGCTGTCGAGCTTCTTCGTCAGCTGGTGGTTTTCAATCCGATGAATTGCCCTTCTTTCGATGGAATCCAGTAGCCTAAGAGTATGTTTGGGTGCAGAGCTCCAGACTTGAGAGCAGTACTCTAGTGATGGTCGAATCTGGGCTTTGTATAGTGTCAAAAGTTGTTGAGGTGTGTCAAAACTTTCTGTCTGGTTCGGAAGAGTACACCAAGTTTCTGAGAAGCTATCTTGGTAATTGCCACAACGTGATTATGCCAAGACATATTTCTTCCCAGATTGACGCCCAGCCAATTAATAGATGAAGCCAGTGGGATTGCATGTCCGTCAATGACTACATCCGCTTCTGTATCATACGATAAAGGTCCTATTATAAATAGGTGCCACTTACTCTAAAGAGTGAACGAAAGATTCAGGCACGAAGTTTCGACCCCAGGTTATCCGTCTTTAGGATACTTTATTCCTCCCAATTTTAGCTCTTTAAACAAATGGATTATTATCAAAATGTATAACTGAAACTCTGGTTTCTAATCATCGGAAACTATCAAAAATTGCTTTTTGTTTAAATTTTTTACAGGCTATTTCGTGACGGAATTCAAGCAAGAATAAAACCGTCCCTCGATTCTGGACCACAAACTGAACCAAAAGCCTCTGTCACTATTTGATACACCTCACAACTGCTGGAGTGTGACAAGGATACTTCCAAATACCAATCTTGTTAGATTCCATTGATTTAATTTTGTTTAAAGTATCGTTAAGTATATTTCTTTTTAAGAGTAGTTCAGTCACAGCAAACTAACTGCTAGTAACATCTGTGCAGCTATGTGCTTTCAATCTTAGTCTTGTATTTAAATTACCGAATTTCTTTGATTTGATTATTTCTATATTTCAAAATTCGTCTTTTTTTTCTTCGTCTTTAGTTTTTAATTATATGTAAAATTTTTTACATGGATACAACAGGTAGGGAAGCTCTAGGTCAAATATTTATTAACATATTTATAATATATTATATAATTTCTTTAGGTGCTTCACCAACCCTTGGATCTTTGCCATTGTTATTTTATTCTTATACCACAATATTCTTTCACAAATACGCTTTCATTAAGTGTGCATAAATTGGAAGAACGTTGGTTTTCAGTTCTACTGGTACTCCAAATATGTAGTATCTCATACAGTGTTTATTTATGCGTTTTGGGCATTTCGTAAACAAATATATGTCACGCATCTGAATGGAACGAAATATGGACTATTACTTCTGGAAATTGTGATGGTTGGTGGCACTTTCCGCTTATCATGGTAGTTCGACGTACTGTAAATGGTTTAAACTTTTTCACTCCACCTTACAGTGTATAGTAAGTACATACCAAATTTATGAAAAAATAGGAAAAACGAGATAAAAGTTTTTTGACATACTAAGTTAACAACTCGTAATTTTAAAATCAGAATATTTCCGTTTTTTATTAAGTTTAATAATTTTCTGTGAGTATACTCTCAAGTAGAGGTTAGCAAAGTATGCTGCCTAGACAAGTCGAGTGTAACCGAAATTTTCCGACTTAGAAAATGCAGCGTCGTCCAGTAGACTACGCGTCAGCACGAATGTAACTATATTTTGGCATTGAAGAGGAACCTATCTTGGATCCTGCTCCTGAACAGATTCTGGAAGAGCGAGAAATATGCTCCATTTGTCCTAGCAGGAAAAGAAGAATGACGAAACATGTTTGTCATTCATGCAATAAGTCAATTTGTCTCCAGTGTGTGAAGAAAATATGTTCGGTGTGCCGAAGACCTGTGAAAAACTCGAAATTTTCGCTATTGTAATAGGGCTTCTTTATTTAGAATTTTATATGTTTTTTGCAGTTCATTTGTTGGAGAGTAGAGCCTCTGTAGCCATTTAAAGGATGATTAATATAGATAATGGTATTAGTTGTGTTTCAGTTTCGCTAAGTTTGATAATATGATTTTTTTTGTTTTTTTAGCTACAGGGTGTTATGGAAATGACGTCTTATATTTAAATGGGTGACTCCTTGGGTGTCCTAGAGAAGCGCTCCATATATTTTTTTTTAATCGACCATCCTGCTTCACTGTAATACGTTACCCTGTGGTAGCATATCAGAAAACAGGTGTTGCGTGGAATGTTGCCAAACTTAATGCAAATGAAATTCCATATAAAATTATAAAAATAAATTATTTATCTAGCTACTTGTATTTATCTTTATACCTAAAGAGTGAGGAAATCCACGCACAAATACAATCATTTTTTTTTCTTTTTTATGGGAACACTCCTTGAAACACTTTATGCTCCAAGCATTCCAGCAAGTCAAACGTCCAAAACAAACTACTCGTTTGAGGTTTGTCAATAAAAATAATATCAAATAATATACAAACTTTGGACGCGTAGCCCGAGATTCATTACCAAACAATTATTATACGCGTACCTTCTGAAAACAAAGCGGATAGCCGAGAGTGTAAATGGTAAGCAACAGAATCGACCGTATTCTAACGCGTATCTTCTAATACTGATTACTGACAGTTGCAAGACGCACGCTTGTACGCCTAGACTTACGTTGCCCCGGCGCCCAGTGGATTGTGTGTAAGAAATGGGAAGATGGCCGTGTGAGAAAGAAAATTAAATCTTCGTCGGTCTTGTCATTTGGAGTAGAGGCTAAATTAATTTTTTGAGCTTGTCAAGTACAGTCGCAGTATTATCCCGTACCTAAATTGATGGATATATCACTACTATCATTTTATTCAATTCAGGGAAGAATATCGTTTATCACCATAAGAAATGCATTTAAGCGATCTTAGTCAGTCCCTTATCGCCTATTATTAGGATTCAATTACCGTGACCGTGAAATATCAAACTGTCAGATATTGCCCATCTCTATTTCGAGTTTTGCACGTATGATTTCGTTCGTTCGTAGATAAAATGCCATTCTTAAATTGAACGAATTTTATTTAAAGTAAAATGTGTGTCTTTTAAATTAAAAAATAAACAAATAAATCTTAGCGAGAAAAAGAGGACCAACGTTAATACAGTTTTCCCGTGTATTCTTTCCATGTGAATACCAGCTACTTGTGAGGTTATGTAAGAGGTTTTTTTCCTAAAACTAATAATTGTATTTAAATAAGTAAAGGTAAGAGAGCATTTGTCTTAAATAAAATTGCATTTTTTTAAAGAGTTTTAAAAATAATAGAAAGGTCAATGGCGTTTGACCTATTTACTTTCCTGTGCTTGTGACGAATTTGAGATTTGTGTGTAATATTATCATTATTTGTTTTGTAAATCATCTTTCGCGGTGGAATCATATGTTCATAAATGATAAATAAAAAACTGTTAAAATTATAATTTGCTTTCTAAAGAGTTTGCCGTGTAGATATGACAACACCCACCATCGTCAGTAGTGGCCATGTAAATTTTCAGATTTCATATAAAATGTATAATTTCGCTTAATAAGTGCCATTTATGGATATTTTTTTTCAATTTATTTTCATCTCAGAATATCCATAACACCCTGTATATATGTACCTTATAAAAATGTAATTTCCGAAACAATGTTTTTTAAATTTTATTTCGTTCAGAGGATTTTTTCAATCTCAAATCTATAATGAATAAAAAGATAACAAATTTTTAAATTTTTTTTATGTATTTTGCTAAAAACATTCAAAATTTATGGCGTCGTCTCACAGACGACATGTCAGTGACTACGTCCTGTCCTAGAACTTGTACGTTAGTACCTAAGGGTTAATAACTTCAAGGGGGGGGGGGGCGGGTTGTTCGGGGACAAGTGCCCCATCTTGCCCTTCCCAAACGACGCCCATGGTTAGCTGACATGATCACGGGCAATTTTGAGCCATGTTTCGACTAAGTTACTAAATGGCAACGTCCGATTAAAATAATCATCATTAAATGTGCGTTCATTACCTAACGTACCAGCTCTAAAAGTTTCTTCTCGATATCAAATGTAGCAACGGATTTAATTGAAAAAACTAAACGACTCTACTTCCCTTATCAGCTGCGAAACACTGGTAGAACTTGCGAAGACAAAAAGGGACAGCGATTCTGCAACATTTCAATTAAGTTCTCATCTTCCTAAATGAAAGTGATTGAACACAGTCGAGCGTCATAATCAAGAAAACAATCCGACGTCATTAAAAGTGCCGATTGAGATGGAAATTACCCGACTGGCCTGGACAGATAAACACTCCACGCAGAAGGGTGGCGATAGGGTAAAACGACAGAGTTGGACTAGCTTATAATGGGCCGATTATTTAATAAAAATAATATCGTTAAGTATAATAACAAGAAAAAAAAATATCTTGAAAATCATTTATTGGCCCGATCTAGGCGGCCAAAATTATTTCTTTAGTTTTATTGATTCAAATTGAATTTTCCTCTTTGTACGTTGTGTTTTAAGTGTTCAGGAACGTGAAACATATATTTAAATCAAATAGTTAGACGATAGCGATACTAAACTTTAAATCAAATTATATATTGTGGCGAAATATTTATAATATATGTATAAATAATTCTTTTTGATAAATAATTATAACATTTAAAATATATATATATATATGTCCCCGTAAGTTCGCACCATATGGAATACTTTTTTATTATTAATTTTACGAAAAAAAGTTACTCTTTATAAAAAGCTCTGCATAGTCTAAAGCCTAAAATGCCACTATCAGATATTAAATTTTCCCAGGCATATACGGGGTTGGTCGAAAAATATGAATTTTGCCCAAGAGTAAACTACCTTTATTTTTGACAATATCGAAAATTGTTATTTAAAAAAGTTGATCAAAACTAAAAACCACGTATAAATATACCATTACACCCATTTACGATGAAAAAATCATATTTTCTTTTTTGAAACGTATGTCTACAATAACAATGCAAATTTAACTGTAGTTACATGTAATCTAGGATGCTCTGACATACAAATGAATTGTTGATAGCAATAAATGTTTGACAACGACCGTCAAAATTTATCAAGTACATAAAAATGGTGTTATTAAGTTGTGAAGAAAAAATTGAAATTGTTTTGATTGTGGGAGAAAACTATAAAACGCATAGAGAAGCAGCAATTATTTTTAATGATAGACATCCCAATAAAAATATTAATCGTTCAACTGTTACAAGAATAATGAATAAATTTAAGACTACTGGAAGTTTAAACAATAACTTTAATGGAAAACGTCAAAAACTGGTTGCTAATGAGAACACGCAGTTAGAAGTAATGCTGTCTGTTGTAGAACATCCAAAAGTGTCATTGCGCAGAAGAAAGTCGTTAATACAACAAAATGTAAGTAAAAATACAGTGGGAAGAATTTTAAAACGAAATAATTTCAGACCAGTCAAACCAAAAATCGTTCATACATTGAAAGAAAGGGATTATGATAGGCGCTTTGAATTTTGCTCTCTCATTCAAGGAGAGTTAGAAGAGGACCGTTTTTTTCCGAGACGTATCATTTTTTCCGATGAGGCAACATTTTCTTCAAATGGAACTGTCTCGTCACAACATTGTCGCTGGTGGTCTGATGAAAATCCCAATTTTACAATAAAGTCTCGTTACCAATATTCATTTAAAACGAACGTGTGGTGTGGTATTTACTAGGACAGATTAATAGGACCGTATTTTTTTCACCAATCTATGAATGCCGAACGTTATTTACAATTTTTGCAAACTCATATCAGTGACTTCATGGACGAACTAACTACCTTTACAAGAACGTCAATGTATTTGGTTCCAACAGGATGGTGCAACATGCCACAGTACATTGAATGTTAGGGCATATCTTGAACAGTAAGTTGTTCAATGGCAAAGTTATGCACAGATTTTCCGATATTTTTTGGCCTGCCAAATCCCCCAACCTAACTCCACTAGATTACTTCTTATGGGGTTACTTAAAACAAAAAGTTTACCAGCAATGGCCTTTCCATGATGTTAATCATTTGGAGAGGATAATTACCCAATCATGCCGGGAAATTTCTTCAGAAATGATAAGGAAAGTATTAAGGAAATTTGCCACTAGAACGATGAAATGTATTGAAAGAGAGGGTGGATACTTTGAGGCATTAGTTGAATGAGTGAAAATTTAATTTATATCTATTATTATTGTGTTACAATTTATTATTTGTATGTGTTTTCTTATTTGCAATATAAAAATTACATAATAAAAAAATAACAAAACCTATTTTTTTCATCGTAAATGGGTGTAATGGTATATTTAAACGTGGTTTTTAGTTTTGATCAACCTTTTTAAATAACAATTTTCGATATTGTCAAAAATAAAGGTAGTTTACTCTTGGGCAAAATTTAATATCTGATAGTGGCATTTTAGGTTTTAGACCATGCAGAGCTTTTTATAAAGAGTAACTATTTTTCGTAAAATTAATAATAAAAAAGTTTTCCATATGGTGCGATCTTACGGGGACATACTGTATATGTAATATAATAATTATTTCGTTATTATAGTTCTTCATCAAAAGACTGATCATCCACTTCTTCCGAGGATTTTTCTGATCTTTCATTGAATGGGCTCGGCTCTGCTGGTATTAATAACTCCAGAGTCTCTTGTAAAAATGGTTTAATTTTTTTTTTTAATGAGTGTCTCATGCTTGGGGTAAATGGGTCTAAGCTTAAAAATAGCCTGTTGACGTCTAAGTTGCTTGACTCCTTAGAAAACTTTCTTGCAAAGTTTTGGCGGTATAACCGGAAGTGTTGACAATGCCTGTAATGTCGTCAGCTGTGCCTTATTGTGTCGTTTAGTCTTGAATGCTCTCTTGTATGTATGCTCTCTTGACCTTGCCTGCTGCCGGGGTTGGTGTACTACTTCGGAAGCATCTTTGTTCCCAGAATTTTGTAATTTTATCTGCGCAGCATGCGTCTTCATTAGAAGCATTGCGCAGGCTTTCTGTTTTTCTTCTTTTAGTCACCTCACTCGACTCACTCGTCTCGGTGGTCTACCTGAACGCTGCTGCACTACTTTCGGTGTTTCGAATGTTCCTTGGAGCCATTCAGAATTTTTTTAAATGAGAACGTCTTCCATTTTGTGTGCTTTCACCCACCTTTTCTTGAATTGTGATTTAATATATGAAAACTGGGGCTTTATGTCCTTCATTTTGTCTTCAGAGTAGTCTTCACATGATAAAAGTTAATTTTCGAGGTACAAGGTACTCCTAAAATAAATTATAATCTATTTTTAACCCAAATAATATCAAACTAAAATTTTCATTATTTACTACTATTTTATTTGACCTTCCATATTTATATTACAGCAAAAAAAATAGCCGAGGCGCACCCTGAAGTACAACAAATACCTTTATGATTGTCAAAAAGGGGTTTTCGAAATGACAAAAAAATACCATTACTTTCAAGCCGCTAAAATATTATTACAAATATAAAAACAAATCAAAAATACTTAAAATATGTGTGTTCTTACCTGTATTTTATTAAGATTCATTACACTTTTTTAAAAAATTTAATTAGAACATAAAATATTCACTACTGAAACTTGTTCGTTTACACAAAGAATTCAGAGATATACGTACACTTGCAAAAACGATAAAGTTTCGAGTGACGCCACGGCTCGAAGGTGCAAGGTAGAAAAAGGGAAAGGGTTACTTGTGGTTCCCTGGTTATTCAACCCTTTCAGATCAGTCCAATACCCGTATGTGCATCGGTACAATTTGTTTAAATTCCCTAATCAGTGTAGGGAGTCCTGGTCTCGGAAATAATTATTATATAATTAGCATTTAACAATACTATTAATTAGTATAAATGACCACTAGAGGCATCACAAGAAAAAAACAAAACTCCAAAAGAAAAACAAAATAATTTTCTTACATCAATATTTTTCTGCAATATATGTCTGAAATATTATTAAGCGCCAATCTGTGTACATTAATAATTGTTGTCGAAATATATCTGGTAATGTATTGCTCGGTAATATTTCCGCAACAGCATAACCAATATCATTTATCTGCAAATGGGTATTCAGTCTGGCAATAATCGCTGACGAAATTGTTCGTGTAGCAGCATTTTTTCTTGTCCTAAATAAAAATAAAAAAGGCAAGAATATGGATGCGACCTTACTTCAATAAACAAGATGCCGGCATCCTATTAACAATACTAAACATGTTTGGCTATATTGCCGGGCCATCCGAAATATATTTCAATATATTTCTACATATTTGTATATGTCTGCCAATATTTCCCCCAGCCACACATTGCCGAAAAAATGTTGCCAGTTTAGAAGCATCTTTAGATGATATTTTAATTCTCTTATACGGCGTGTGTGGTAGAAAGTTGGAGACTTATTCAACCTTCATTTTAACAAAAAAGTCACTCTTGCTAAAAAGTTTTGGTTGGTTGAAAACGTCCTAAACCATAGGTGAATATTCGAAGGGTATCATTTAACTGGTTAGCAAAATATTCTTATTTTTGCGAACAGAAAAATGTAATCGGTCTGCCAAAATGGCTAGTTGGTCAGCAACTTATGGACAGAAACATTTCTGAATCGGTTAGTAATTAATGTCATACTAGAGTGCTCTAAATTATTTTGGTACGCTAATTAAATATGTAAGCTGCTAGGAGCGATCCACTTTTAATCAGATATTGAGCAATCAGCGTGTAAGCAAAATATTTAATCTTGGTCATAAAAAAAAGCAATAAACGTCAAATAGTGACAGTGTCCTGAGAAAACAAGTGAAAACCCGCCCCCCGCCCCCGCTACACCTTTTGTAGCCGATTTCCTTCTGTATTCGGCAAAAGAAAATACAAGAAAGTTACATAAATTGACAGTGCCCTGGGAAAACAAGTGAAAACCCGCCCCGCTACCTTTTGGACCTTGACTCCTACACCGAATGAAAACACACGCACGCAATTAGCTACTCGAATCACGCGACTGCTTTCGCTCCGCCCACTATAACAAACTTTGCCGATTATTCAAAACAAACGCAATCCAATGTTTATATTGATAACCATTCCTTTAATATGCAAACCTCTGAAGTAAACTGCTGACCGAGTGTAAAATCTTGCTGCCCCAGTAATCATTTCGCAGCTCGACTGTTAATTAAGCGGACGGATATAGTTCGGGTTGGGTGGCATACATTTTAGATTGATATCCCCACAAAAATAAATCAAGGGGAGATAAATCGGGCCATCTCGCGGGCCATCCTTCTCCCAATCCATCTACCAGGAAACGTTTCCAGAAAGTGGCGTACGGGTAATGCATAATGGGGGGGGAAGCCCCGTCTTGTTGAAATATTGAATTTTCTTCCTGGTAACGTTGATCGTTTTCCATAATTTCCATCAGCGCTGGGTTGACAGCATTCTCGAACAAGTCTAAATAAGTATCTCCATTTAATTTCCCGGTAAGAAAAAGGGTCCAATTATATGATCACCGAAAATACCAGCCCAACCGTTTAATTTCTGAGGATTTTGAGTATGAATCTCGTGGTAAATCCTTGGATTCGTGTCGGACCAGTAACGACAGTTATGTCGATTGACAGTGCCATTAAGAAAAAAAAGAACATTCGCCTGAGAAGCAAACGTTAAAAAGGTAGTTCGGATAATTTAAAACTTGTTCTGACATTACTTCACAAACGTGTAAACGGCGGTCATTATCATCTTCATTCAATTCTTGGAGAAGTTGAATTTTGTATGGGTGCCATTTATAATGTTTCAGAATTCTCTGTACAGTGGTCCGCGAAATTTCCGTTACATCAGACATTTTTCTGGTACTTAATGTTAGATTCATACTAACTTGACCCAGAACAGCTACTTCTACTGCTTCATTTTTTACCGAATTTTCAATGATCCTTTTTTTATTTGCCACTGAACCAGTTTACCGAAATTTTGCCAGTAATTCTAGGATATAACCATGATGTACGTGTCTATCTGGATGTCTATCATTTAACAAAGTTGCCGTTACTCTTGCACATGGATTGTATATACAATACAATTCAATAATTTCCACTCTCTCCTCAATAGAATAAACCATTTTTTATGTCACGATCAAATCAAAAGAAAATAATAGCGCAGAAATAACGTATGTAGATCTGTATCAAGCACTTTACTGAAGATAAAGTTGAATTGATTGATACTTATTACTTTAAAAAAAAACTGTTTACGCACAAACCTGTGTACTTGATAAGAGGTGCAGTGAAATGTTTCAAATTCCGTTGCTCGGCGGCGCGTAGCTCAAATTTACAAAACGAAGCGCCGTTTTAAAGAGAATTTAATGCCCTTTAAAAAGAGGTATCACAACATACCCATTCCCATTTGAAAAAACAAGGGCAGGAGCCGCCCCCGCTATGGGGGGTTGAGGTTACAGAGATGAAATTAATAGTGAAACGTGTCCCCCTGAAAACACAAGTTTACGTTTCCGAGGATTTTGTTTTAATTTTCACGTACACAGCCGTAACCCTTGCTGGACTGTTTTCGATGGGCCACCCTGTATATATTATGTAATATAATTTTAAAATTCGATTTGTGTGCCCTCTTTTTTATAGTTGTTCAGTGTAGGTCAAACGACTATACTGAAATACATTTTTTTATATATAATATTTTCGTTTGTAAAATTGAATACTATTTAAGTCTCCGACCACACATGTACCCCACAAAGGTATAATGAATTTAAACTGAAAAAAGTAGTAAGCATTGTAAATTCTCATTTTAGTGGTTTTATTAATATAGTATCTAAAGTGTAGTTATCATCAGCATTACCTTACTACGATTTACGTGCTCCTTCCTGTTAAATCTATCATCTATAATTATACTCCTAAATATTTTATGCTATTTATCTCATGAATTATTAATTTTGATTTGAGGATCGTCAACTATTTTATTTTGTTGCTTAAACATCAAATAGTTGGTCTTATCTAAATTTATCTTAAGCTTATTGTACAGTAACAAACTTGTATATAGTTTTAGATCATTATTTACAATAATTTCTAATTGATCTACATTTTCTCGACTATAAAGCGCGCGAATGTATAATATCGGGCTTTGAGTCCCGCAGCTTTAGACTCAAGACTCAAGACTACAACAGTGGCCCAAGTACTGAAAATTAACGTTTTTGTTACGTTGCAATAGAGTTGTCTACACAAGTCTGACTCTTGAAAGTTTTAAAAATGTGTCTTTTATGATATTACTAATGTTCAATCTTGATTTTAATTACTATTATTGTTTAATACTAATTTACATAATATTTATACCGTGACTTATTCTAAGGTTATATTTATGGCCTTTAGAGAATTTGTACTGGTCTGATTTTCTTCTCTACTTTAAAAATGTATAATATTTAATTTCGAATTTTTACAACGACACTGGTAAAAATAAGGATTCGAGGAAGGAGCGACAAGGAAAGGCGCTTGTGTTCACAATTAATCAAAAGAGGATTGAGGGGGACTCCGTTTTAATTACTTTTGACGACTGATATTTCAGTTGTTTGGAAAATAATTTTAATTTAAATTATAGAATAAGCTAGTAAAATCACGCATTGAATAACGAAAGATGCGTTTTAACTGAAAGGCGTAGACAGTAGTATTTCTATTTAGTATAGCTACTGAGAACTTGGCTTATGGTCCCTTGAAATTGTTGTTTGCAAACTACACTTTCTTATTTTTTGAAAATTTGGTAAAAACATTGGAAGCAAATTAGTGCATCATAATAATTGACAGCAGGCCTACGATAAATTAGACCTAACTGGTAACAGTAATAACACACCCAAATGTTGACACCTATATTTATATAGGGTTGGAAGGAACAGACCAAACCCCAGAGGTGCACTGTACAGGGTGTCCCATTTTTGACACTTTCTGGGGGTATTAGAGTTATTATCAATAGATAGAATGTTAGGATTTTCACTTTAGTGTCCCACATTTTAATAAAACGAACGATTCTTGTCATGGCTCTCAGTTTTTATCATACAGGGTAATTTTGAAAATCGTCGCTTTTTTAGTCACCTCTCGTATTTCCGTTCTGCATTATCTTATCAGGAAGGTACGAACTGATCTTGTTAGAGATTTTTACGTAAAGTTCAGAGGCATAGCCAGCTTGTTAAAATAAAAAATTATAATTTAATTGGGACACCCTATATAATATTTTTAAATTAATTAGTCTGACATAGTAGTCTAAGGATTTATTAGAAATAATGGTACAATTTTGACAGATCTCTCATATTTTTTTGAGTTATGAGATACCTATTATTCTGGTAGTTTTAGAGGATATGTTTCAAACGGTTCAAATATCAGAACTTTATCTTTACTTTGTATTATTATTGCAAACTTGAGGAACAATTTCTCTAAATTTAAAAATAAAATGTCTACCCTTGATCTTTGCATAGCATAATAGTATTTTAAGAAAGCGGAAAACCATTTACTAAATCACTTATTTATTTGATAACAAATAACTAATCCAATAAAAATTGCATTTTTCCTATATTTAAAAATTTTCCTTGCTGAATATCTACAGACCAGTGTTTTGCACAAGATAAGAGAGTTTTAATTTTTCCATTTATAATTCCCTCTGTCCCTTAGTTTTTCAATTTAAAATGGTAAAAACTCGTTAGAAAGTATTGGGCGTTTTTTTCAGCGTTCACCAATGTGTAGCAACAGATAACTTTATTTTTTTAAAACAATGCCACTTTATTGGAGTTCTTTTTTTTAACGTGTTGGGGTTGATTACTTTGTCTGACGGGAAACGATATGCGGTGACAGTCACGAGGAATATGCGACATGTTAAGTAAATTCTCCAAACACTCAATATCCACCAAAAATTCTTTTTTCGTAGTATTATCATTAGTAAATATGGCCCCACATACACTCTCTGTTTGTAGGAGATCACAAGTGAAAAGTAGGTTTCCCCACATCAAATCTCATCGATGGCACTGCGCATGCCTCAAAAGTTTTTTTTGTATCTGATCAGTTTAACACTGTTGTTGGAAAACATCAGGAAAACAAAAAGATGATCTTGACAGAATCTTAAATAATCTCGCCGATGGTGAAACAATAAAGCGCAAATCGTTTTGTCGTCCAATCGATATTTCCGAGACTTTAGAAGACGAAAAATTACTAATATTTGCATGACAAAAAACACATCACAAAGAAAATTATTTTATGTTCCGTTTCAGTCAAATGTTTTGTTATAACTGCGCATGCCTCTGACAATTTACTAGCAAACAAAACAGTTTTGACAGTTGTATCAGAGAAATTTGTTAGAACAATTGCCGATTGTATGTCCAGCCGTTTCCAAACATAGAAAGAAATGTGAGTAAAAATCCGGCTATGCTGCCGTCAGGTGTGCTGTAACAATCGTTAACAGAAAATAATCACGTAGGTACTTACCAATTATAGAAGAACTAAACTTATCAGTAATAAAATAAATTTTAATATAATGTTATGGCAACGCCGTATCCGCGGTCCATTTCTTGCTAAGGGCGAAACCATATAGAAGACTTTTCCATAGCCTTTAAGGTGACAACAAATAATTAGATCAAAATTGACTCAAGATAATTTTGTGGGTTTAGGGATAAAAGTCATTAACTGCAATTTTTAATAAAAACGTCATAATCCTATAACAGGAACAATTCATTAAGTGTCTAAAGGTATTCGGAACGTACTAGAATAGCTTTAGACATTTAATGAATTTTTCCTGTTATAGGATTATGACTGTTAAACACTTCGGGCCTTTTAATTCGTTTTTATTAAAAATTGCAGTTAATGACTTTTACCTCTAAACCCACGATTTGTTATACTGACTCATTATAAGTTTCAGAATAGTTAGTTATGTATCAAGGGTACTAAGTAGATAATTATGCCCTTCGTAAGTCGCCCGAGGGTATATATCTATTGGTACCCATGGTGTATACAAACTTTTACGTCACACCAATTCGTTTTAAATAATAAATATTTTCTTAAATTTAATTTGATTTACCAATTTTTTATTTTCACCTGCGACATTACCTTGACATTATTATAGCCTGCGTTTTTGTTGCTAGGGAGATAAGTATTCAAATGTTTAATGTGTCAAAGTCAAAAATCAAAAATGGAACAAGGTTTTGAAATACCCGACGAAATTGAAAAAATGCTGAAAAGGTAACGCAAAACCTATTACCGAGAAAATCCAGAGACTCATACGACAAAGAATATGACCAATTTTTGAAGTTGATGTCAGAAAATGCTGTAGAAAACATTAACGAAACTGTGCTGTTGGGGTACTTTAATGGTATATCTGAAAAATTTTCCCCAAGCTCTCTGTGGGCTAAATATTCGATGATATAGAAGACTTTAATGGTAAATAATTTTCACAAATTATGTGAGTATTTAAAGCAAAGGTCCAAAGGGTATCAACCAAAAAATATTTGGGTATGAACAACCCCGAAAAATACACTGGTCATTGTTTACGTCGAACGTCGGCAACTCTTTTAGCAGAAACTGGAGCAAGTATAACTACGCTGAAGCGCCATGGTGGATGAAAGAGTACCACAGTTGCTGAAGGATATTTAGAGCATAGCATATCCTCATAAAATGAGGTTTCAAGGATGTTGGCATACCATCTGAATCTCGCCTTTCCTTACAGAAACTAGAGACCCAGAAAATGAATCATGAGTCAACCTTTGGTGCAGGAAATTTAGCTATCAGCGGAACCTTCCAGAATTGTCAGTTCTATGCAAATACAACCAAATAATACATAAACGTAAATGTATATTTTGTTATGTTGTTAATAAAGAATAAATTAATCGAAAACTGCTTTTGCGTCTTTGCCAGCGCGGGCCATGATGTGTTTTTATTCCCGCACGGGCATAAAGTAATCCATTATGTAGATGGTATCTAAGGTATAAAAACACAATAATGCACGGGTACTGAAAATACATATTAGACTAAAACAAAAACTTCATTGCTTCCATTTTATTTCTTATGTAGTTCCGCTCTTCGTAGCGCCGTTAAAATGCACAGAAATTTATCTCTACAGTAACAGTGGCGTGCAAATTGTGCGTTTGTTATATACCGGCATTGGCGTTTTGCTAATATTTCTTTCCTCCCAATTATGTGATGCATCAGACAATAATTAGAAATAACATTTAAAGACTAAAGAATATTTTGTGTGTGCATGTGGTGTTCTGGATTGATGCATTTCTTTGTACAGCGAGTTCTTGTGTTCCTGTAGTGTCCATTTGTTTAACCTTTCCGAAAGATAATTTATTAAGTAAGTTCATTATGTTTTATTTATCATTAGCATCATTGTTGTTGGGTTGTTGCTCATTCTGAACTGGCGCAGGCTCAGATTTATGTTGGCTATGCATGTTTGAAGTAAATAATAGTACCTATATTACGTACCGAGGCGGAAAGTGTTTCATTCCCATCGAGAGCGTCGGTAGTTAACTAATTCTCGAGACAGTAATGAAACTTTTCACCAAGGTTTGTACACTATTTTATTTACAACCACATATCATATCTACTTCTTATTATTTCGAATTAAAATTATTAATTGAAGATAAATGTCATTTTGACTTTTCCATTGAAAAATTAGACAGAAATTTCAAATAACTGCTAGTGGTAAAATAACGTAGGTAATATACACATCAAGATAGCAAATATAATTTTTTGAATATGGTTTCCATATCACTAAACAATATATTATTTTAACAACAGAAAAATCAGATGAGGAATTTGATTTTGCTGTTACTCCATTCGAGAAGCAGCAAAAATAGTAGAAGAAGATCTTCTGCGAACTAAAAGCCGTCCGAGATATGACAAGGCATATAACTGTTTCAAAGAATGGTGTACGGGAAACAAAGTTCCAAATCCTGGTTCTGAGTCGACGCTACTAGCTTATTTCAGTGAAAATGCCAAGACAAAGAAAATATCAACGATTTGGTCACAATATTCAATGCTGACGAATACTCTATGAATTAGGGAAAAAGTAGACATATCTAAACACGCAAAGCTATTAGCACTTTTAAAAAAGCGAAACAAGCCGAAAAAATCGAACACACTGTCTATGGAGAATATTGAAACTTTTTTGGAAAAAGCACCTATGGAATTTCTTGTTCAAAAGGTATTTTAGGCCAAAAGGTTGACCATTAACTTGTTATTTTATACATTTGTAGGTCGCATTGGTTATTGGTGTCTCAGGCGCCTACCGATCAGATGAATTATACAAAATGAAAACAACAGACGTTCACTTTTTAGAAGAAAAGGTCGCGATTCAAATATCAAATAGCGAAACGTACCAGCCACGGTCATTTATGATAACTGATAAGAAATGGATTGCACCACTTAAGGAGGACATATATTTTCGGAAAAATATACAGCATGTAAAGCTTGTTATTCAACTAAGATATGGAAACATTACTAAACAATGTGTTCGGCACAACACTTTAGTTTCCAAAAAAAATTGCAGCCTTCCTGAAGCTGAATATTGAAGGTTTTACTGGCAACTGTTTCAGAATAACAGCAACTACTTTGCTCACAAATAACGGTGGCGACCTCATGCAAATTACGCGGTTAGGAGGCTGGAAATCTAGTACAGTAGCTGAGGGATACACAGATAGTTTTGTCCCTGCTCAAGTTAATACGGCAAATTTGTTTTCAAAGCCAAGTTCAAATTTTACTAACACTACTTTAACTTCAAATAATCATGAACTAAACCTTTCAAAACAAGATTTTCGGCAAGGTTTTAACATAGCAGTGACTGCCTACAATAATGCCAATGTAATACTTAATACAAATAAGTAAAACAAAAACCATATTAATTTTTTATTTTTTATAAATATTTTAATAAATAATAAAAAAAATTCATTGTCGTTAAATTTGTGTAATTAGTTGTATGTTGTTGTGTTCGTATATTATTTTGAGAAATAGATTTAAAAAAAAATTAGAAAAAAATTATTTACTTTCCATCCGGGTGGAAAGTAAAAGTAAAAAAACGTCAAATTTCCACCTTTCAAAGATAGATGAAATGTCATTATCACATGCATGGTTGTAAATAAATATATTTTAACCTTTATTTTTAAAACTTACAACACCGGAAACATAAATATTTCCACTGTCAAAATAATACGCTAAGAATCTACTTTAACACCTTATTTATTTCATTTCATCGAGGCAGTACCAATAAATTAATAAGATCGAAGATAAGTATCGGAAATCGTATACCTTTTAAAGAGTTGTCTACAACGGCGCTTGGATAAATAACATCAAAAGAGCGCCGACTAATCAGCGGATAATCTTTCGAAAAGGCTTAAAATCATCGAACTGTCTTATTTATCGGCTGTCGGATTCATTTAGAATAATGTACCGACGGGTTTAAAAGGTTTAATATGGCTAGTGAGGACACCAGTTTCAATTACGGAGACAAAATTAAACTTGTAATATACCTGGTGACAATGAAAACAATTTTGAAAATTAAATGAATTATTTTCTTCTAAGTAATTAGTGACCACACTGATGATAAGTTTACAAAAGGATTAACTCTTTGGATACAGGTCAGTAAAGACAAACTTAGTAAAAATAAAATATTGTATTTTGGCAGACGTTTCGAACTCTATGAGGTCATCCTCAGGGCTATACAGTTGAGATCCTCTGTGTTGGAATATAATGCATCAAAAATGCATAGAGGCAAAAATAATCTATGAGAAACACTGTTGTCTGGAATGTATTTTCTTAGGCAAAGTGTAACCAAATATACACCAATAATTATTTCCTTAAGTATCAATAATTTGTCATATAGGGCGGTATTGGAATTATACCTTCCTTTTAGAAATATTTTATACAACGTGTCTAAGATAAGGAGGGCCAGTACACGGATCTCGGAAACCGTAAGAGTTACGACGTCGGTTAAATGGAGGTAAAGTTGCGCATTTGCGTGCCTAATGATATGCCGTTTAGAAAGTTTTAAAATTCCGAGTAGTTCCGGAGATATCCGGAAAAACCGAAATTCTGAAAAATCGTTTCATTGTTTTCCTGGGTTTTTTGAGATCGAATTCTAAACTAAATTGCACTTTTGCATTGCCACTTTTTCCGCTCTATCTAACAGCGTTAATTGTTTTGTAATCCGACGAGTCGTCTTCGAAGGGCCATTATCAACTTTCTTTTTTTAAATACGGTCCTGTTTTTCTGATATTGGAATTTGATAGCTTTTCTTTCTTCCGAATGTAACGATGTATGACACATTGTGGTTTAGTGACGTTTCGAGGATTTTTTGAACAACATCAGGAAATTTTGGGATACAGTCCTGTATTTCTCGTAATTTTATAAATAATATTTCATAAGTATCTAAGCTCTAAATTTTTACTTATGTTGGACTTGTTCAATAAATAACAAATAATTTAATAATAAATCACAAATAAGTGAACAAAATATAGGAACATTATTTCAAACTTCTGTTGATTCGGGATTTAAAAGATAAGTAGACGTTTGCACAAAAAAATTAAGATAGTGACGCGTAATTTGTTTCACTTGACATTCCCATTGTGATCGTTTGAGAGCGTTTTAAGAGGTTTTCTATTTTCCAGAAAATATGGAACATAAATTTACAAATGTTGAAAAGTTTGATATTCTATCGCATGATTTATTTTATCTCAAAACAACTGTTATGTGGCAGTTAGAAGATGTTATTTGTGCTTAGAGAATAACGGAAATCATTTTGAACACCTGATTATGTAGTTCCTTACTTTTTTCGTAGTTAGTTATCTTACTATTTTGTAATGATTTTTGTTCACTTATTTGTGGTATATTATTAAATTATTTGTTATTTATTGAACTAGTCCAACATAAGTAAAAAATTTAGATCTTACTTATTAGATATTATTTATAAAATTAGGAGAAATACAAGACCGTATCCCAAAATATCCTGATGTTGTTCAAAAAACTCTCGAATCGTCATTAAATCACAATGTGTCATACGTCATTGCATTCGGGAGAAAAAAAGCTCTCAAGCTCCAATATTAGAAAAACAGGGCCGGGCCGTATTTAAAAAAAGAAAGTTGATAATTATGGCCATTCGAAGACGACTTGTCGGATTACAAAACAATTAACGCTGTAGATAGAGCGGAAAATGTTGCAACGCAAAAGTACAATTTACTTTAGAATTCGATCTAAAAAAAAAATAGGAAAACAATGAAACGATTTTTCAGAATTTCGTTCTTTTCCGGATATCTCCGGAACTACTCGGAATTTTTAAACTTTCTAAACGGTATATTATTAGGCACGTAAATGCGCAACTTTACCTTTATTTAACCGACTTCGTATCTGTTACGGTTTCCGAGATCCCTGACTGTACTTGCCCTCCTTATCTTGGACACGTTGTATAGTAGTGTTATACTGGTGTGCTTTCCGAGTGGTCTTAATTTAAAAGACAAACAGACGGTTTAAAACTTTAATCTTTCTTTAATTTTCCATGGCCCATTTTCTTACACTCTGTATTACACTTTCCATTCATTAATTATACTATACAGGATTTATTTTTTCTATTCTAAGTTCAAACATTATTTACTATTAGTGTTTTTGTCTTGAATATGTTGATTACTACTCGCAGCGTTAATGTGAATTAGCTTGCTACAAGGAAGCGAAGAAAGAAGTAGGGTAGAGTGGGGCAGGTTCGGACATGGGGTACCTCCGGACATTTCAAATTTAACCACGTTAAAATTTTATATCTAGTCGATATTACAGTAGTTGACAGCAGTGCTAATTTAAGGACGATACATAAAGTTGTGTATGATTGTATCAAGTTGTTTTTGAGTTATTGAGGAAAAAAGGTGAAAATATTACAAAGCAAGCAATCAAGTTGTTATTATTAGCAATTTATGCGTTTATTTTGCAATTCATTCCACTATTTCATGATTCTACATTGAATACATTTTTGTGCATGCAATAACCTATTATGATTTGACGGGAGAGACGAACAAACCCGAAAAAGTTCTCATAAAATTACTTTGAAACATTCTCGAATATCTCGGACAGTTTCGGATAGACAGCCTGGTACAAATCGTACTTATTAGTTTATTTAATGATCACTTCCTTCTTAATTACGATTTTCGTTTCCAGGAAGGTTAAGAAAAGAAACAGTTCATTCAATGATTACTTCCTTTTAATTGCGTTTCTTGTTTCCAGAGCGGCCTGAAAAAGAAACAGTTTATTCAATGATTATTTTTTTCTAATTACATTTTTATTTCCAGAATGGTCAAAAAAGAAACAGTTCATTCAATGATTACTTCCTTTTAAATGCGTTTCTTGTTTCCAGAGTGGCCTGAAAAAGAAACAGCTTATTCAATGATTATTTTTTTCTAATTACATTTTTGTTTCCAGAATGGTCAAAAAAGAAACAATCCCGAATATTCAGAAGGAGTAATGAAAGCTCCGGTTGAAAATGAAATTTGAAGAGTCATATCACGACAAATGTCGATTTATACTTATTGCTACTTCTTTCTGAAACAATTATGATTTTTTTTTTGATCAAACACAAGCACTATAGGAAAAATCCTCTAGGGCACTCTGGGAGTGGAGCGTGTGTGCAAAAAGCGATTCATGTTGGTTTTGAATCGTTGGAGGTTATATTCGTTGGGAAAAACGACCTCGGGAAGGTCGTTCAACAAGGATGAAGTCCTTCAGATTAATGAATCCTTAAATAATGAAGTTCGAGGAGTGCTAAGCTTAACCACATATGTATGGGCGGCAGTGGTTCGTCGTGTATTTCTGCTATTCGTCGCCCTGGGCGGAATTAAAAGGGCAAGGTCAGCCGAGCACCTTCCATGAAAATATCTGTGAAAGACAGTCAAATTCCCAACCTGTCTTCGATGCTCTAGGCTGTCGAGGTTCTTCGTCAGCTCGTTGTCTCCGATCAGACGAATAGCCCTCCTTTCGATGGAATCCAGTAGCCGAAGAGTATGTTTGGGTGCAGAGCTCCAGACATGAGAGCAGTATTCTAGTGATGGTCGAATCTGGGCTTTGTATAGTGTCAAAAGTTGTTGAGGTGTGTACAACTTTCTGGTTCGGAAGAGTACCACAAGCTTCTGAGAAGCTATCTTGGCGATTGCAACAACGTGGTTATGCCATGACATATTTCCTCCCAGATTGACTATTATGAATATTTTCTTTTCCATTTTATCATAAGTATATTCCAAAGATGTCTTACTATCTGCCAGTAAATGAAGAAACTCGTTCATTGTAAAATTCTAGCAGTCATTTAGAACAGAATATTGGCCGTTTCCTACATTTTTAACAATTGACTTTGCAGGGAGTAGTATGTCTTTCCTGTCTCAATAAAATGTCTGATAGTTTTAATATCTTATAAAATGTTTGATATTTTTAGTATCTTAATACTAGTTTCCTATCTAAAAATTAGTTCGTAGTGGAGAATAACAGCTGGAAGTATGAACCCAAAATATTGATCTGAACAAATTTTTACACCAAATACAATTTTTAAATACAATAATATACTAATTAATCGGATGCTAATAAAAAATATGCGTATACAAGTTCGATGCCATGGACGAGGATAATCTGTTACGCTATGCAAATTATTTTACATTTATTTTCATTGCATAATAATTTTGTGTGAATTAAACTTATGTAATACTTTATCCATCGATTTCAAACAAACAAGCACAATGTTCTTATGAAAATAAGCACAACAAAATTCTATTGCTAGAATCTATTCTTTTAAAACCTGTCTCTTCCTGTTTTCGTACTAAGAGCTGATTGGTTTGATTTTTCTTGGTTAGGAGAAACAAACAATCTACGGACGTGACTCAAAAGTCTATATTTTTATCCAATTTAGGGCAGATTTGGGAGAGTCTTACCATCTGACTTAAGAATTTCGATTTTTTTGCAAACAATACTTAAATTTAACATACTGAAAAATCACAAAGAATACAGTACACACTCGATTATCCGAGCTAACGTGGGCTGTACCCTAGCTCGGATAATAGGCGGCTCGGATAATCGGGCTTTTTTTATGCGACTATCTTTAATTAAATATGTAACCTATAAAAATGTGTACTAAATAGGAATCCCGTGTAAGATAATCCTGGGCTTCCCCATGAAGAATACATACATAATATATCACGCCTGATGCTCGAATATTACGGCATCGCTCGGTTAACCCATTTGTTCCCAAGTATAGAAAAAGCAGAAAAACTTAATTTTTGTTGCCATACTGGTTATTAGTTTACCTCCAAAAAACTTCAAAAAAAATTCTTTTTCTCATCAGAAATATGCCTGTTGCGAAAACGCATCACTGGAAAAATAAATGAAAACAATTGGTTTACGTTTTTTGTGAAGTGTTTATTTAAAAAAAAAGATATTATATAAATTTGACCTAATCTTACAGTGACATACAAAAACTTTCAACAAAAAGTCTTGAAAAAAATATATTTAAAGTTTCAAGTTGTTGCGAAAACGCATCACTGGGATGGTACAAAATAAAATTTATTATTATTTTTAAGGCGCCGTGTGATATTCAGCAAAACAAGTAGTGCGTAAGTGCACATTGCAACTTTGACAAGTGTATACGGTTTGGCTATGACATATTCGACACCTTCTACGTCTGTTTTCGGAACCACGGACCAGACCATGACCTATATTGTCATAGCGTATTTCGTCGATAACTGGTGCAAGATTTCTAACTAATGCAGTTCTTTCGGTTTTTATAAGACGCAATGCTACAAAGGACTTGAAATCCAGAGACATTGTCATGTTCCACTGAGGTGGCCGAGTTAGTACCTATAATTGATCTAATTTTTTCCCATTTCGCCACAAGTGGCTCTTGACTCGCAGGGGCAGCTGCAATGATTTTTCTTCCTTTAGAAACAAGCGTTTCATCATCCGACGAGTCACTATGATACTGTTGAGACTTTTTTGAGTTTGAAGGTCCTGATACATTTTGTAGAGATTCTTTCATACTCACAAAAATGTTCTCTTGTGGGACACATCTTCGCTCTTCTAGAAAATCGTCTGAGGGACCATGTAATTCAAATGTCCCGGCTATATCTTCAGGCTCCGCAGTAAATTTGCCTCATCGTCAAAAGTTTCTTAGTCGGTGAGAGTGTCTACTTTTGGTAGTATATACACAACATCAATAAACACAAATATTATTATGATATATAAAAAATGTAATTACCTTCCCCTTCGATTTCACTCATTGCCTCCTTCATAGCCTCCTGTAACGCGTAAGAAACCATCTATAAGACATACTAAACCCTTAACGATCCGTATACTACAAATTAGCAAGCTGTAGTTATAAAGAAATTTCCTTCTAATCTTCATTCGGGTTCTGACAGACTTTTTTATTTAGCCTAATTTCAAAAATCTATTGTGAAACATATTTATCGTAAAGAACTAACCATACTAAAAGATTATCGCTTTTCTTTCCTTAAAATAAAAATGAAAATATTTTTAAAAAATTTCTAAACTAAACAAGAAGAGGATATTTTTTCCCAAAATGTAAGTCACCTTAATTTTTTTAGTCAAATGTGTAATATTATATACATCTGTGTTTTCTTTAACTAAATAAAAAAATTATTACTGGGACAAAATGGGTTTACGTATTTCAACGGCGGTATACTCAACTCGGATAATCCGGCGATCGGAAAACAGGGAGTCGGATAATCGGAAGTCTACTGTAATGACAAATATGGCAGTTGTTAATCCTGTCAAACCTGAAAGAAGGTATGAAAGACGTCCGTTCCAAAAAGGATTTATAAAAATCACGTTCCGAATGCTCGAAGGCGACGGAATGTCTTTGTCTAATTAACGTAAAACGATAAAGAGAAACTATACTAATGTTCAGAATCCCCCGATAATTTTTCTGGAAAGATGTTTACACCCTAACTAAGTATTTCTCTCAGACACCTTCACCATCAATGCCGGTGTTCCTCAAGGGTCCATATTGTCTCCCACTCTCTTCTTACTCTACATTAACGACCTTCTAGTGGAAACGAAAAATCCGATATTTAGTTTTGCTGATGATAGCATACTTATCTCATCCTTCTCTTTGAATGCATAAACATCGGCTGCCGACGCACATATTCACAAACAGCATGAGGTATCATGCCTCAACAAAGACCTGGAAGAAATTCTGGCTTGGAATGACAGTAACCAAGTCGAATTTAACGTTAAAAAAACCAGGCAGCAGTTTTCTCTAAAAAGGTTAACATTACAGAACCGGATATAGTCATGGACGGACACGCAATCCCACTGGCTTCATCTATTAATTTGCTGGACGTCAATCTTTGAGGAAAAATGTCTTGGCATAACCACGTTGTGGCAATCGCCAAGATAGCTTCTCAGAAACTTGGTGTACTCTTCCGAACCAGAAAGTTGTACACACCTCAACAACTTTTGACACTATACAAAGCCCAGATTCGACCATTACTAGAGTACTGCTCTCATGTCTGGAGCTCTACACCCAAACATATTCTTCGGCTACTGGATTTCATCGAAAGGAGGGCCATTCGTATGATTGGAGACCATGAGCTGACGAAGAATCTCGACAGCCTAGAACATCGAAGACAGGTTGGGGATTTGACTCTCTTTTACAGATATTTTCATGGAAAGTGCTCAGCTGACCTTGCCCTCTTAATTCCGCCCAGAGCGACGAATATCAGAAACACACGACGAACTACTGCTGCCCATCCATATGTGGTTAAGCTCCTCGAACTGTATTATTTAAGAATTCTTTCATCTGGAGGACTTCATCCTTATGGAACGACCTTCTCGAGGTCGTTTTTCCCAACGAATATAACGTCCAACGGTTCAAAACCAACGTAAATCGTGCACACCCACCACTCCCAGAGTGCCCTAAAGGATTTTTCCTATAGTGCTTGTGTTTCATCATAAAAAAAAATAAAAAAAAATGATGTGAATTGTTTCAAAGACTGTGAACCAAAGCCGTATCCTCCTTGATTTTAGATCATTTTCTTTACGATATAATATTAAACATTTTTAGGTTATTATTCAATAAATTAAGCGCCACCAGCACCGTCACACGCATCAGCAAAAAATCCTTCCGTCCCAGTTTTAACCGAAAAATAATTAAGAAAACATTTGTCAACCGCTTCCTGCCATCTTCGTCTTTTTATATGCGTCTCCCTTTCGTTAACATTTTTAGTACTAGCGCCCCTTTGATGCCACCGTCCGATGATTAACGAGTAAGCGTTTGTCAACGAACTGCGACATCCGTAACGCGTCGCGAAGTTAAAAGACACCTTTGCTGCCTAATCAGCGTCATACGTTTTTTTTTCAGTTTCTTTTTCTGTACGGTTTCGATCGTCTGAAAAAATAGCGTGAAATTACAAATGAGTCATGAAGTGACACTGTGTGATAAATTTATGTTCGCAGACATGTTGCTTCTGTCCTTTTTAAATTAACATGAATGATTTTTTTTTAAAATCGGTAGGCACCTAGTGATGTAATGATATGTTATTATTTTCTTCGAAACGAAAATTCCGGTTTTCTATCGTATTATTCTAATATCTTTGGATGTTAACTAATAGGTTTGTATTCCAAATTCATTTCATTGTTTATTATACAGGGTGTTATGGAAATGACGTATTATATTTAAACCGGCAATTCCTGAGATGAAAACAAATTGAAGAAAAATATCCAAAAATGGCGCTTTAATTTAATATGCCCTGTACATGACCTTATGTCAAATCAAAAATGACCATGTGGTGCCCCTGCCAGGAAGGTAAACAAAGCAACATATGGCGAAAAACGTCAATGAGTCTTGAACAGTGTTGCCATATCTTCCGGTTAAACTCTTTAGAAAGTCTAACCGTTTGACAGATTCCAAGTTGTTTATTTTTCAGGGTACATTATTATAAACTTTTACGTTCAGTTCACTGGGAAACAATCTCTGATTTATAAACTTGAATTTACTCGAACAAACCGCCGCGGAGTTTATAATGGTCAGGTATGTTCTCACTTGTTCAATTCGAACGACACCCGTCGGATCTGAACAACTGAAATGCCACTTTACCCTTTAGAAGAAAAAATGCAAATTTATTTACCTTTTCGGCCTTATTTAAAACCAACTTAGTTGATAAAAAAACACCAAGAAACCCGAACAAAAACCATCACAAAACACCAAAACAAAGTCAAATAAATTCACATTACTTATCGCGGATCTCATGAACACATCTAAGTACCATTCAATCTGAATTAGTATTTTAAACTGCTACTCTATTGACAAAAATACGGTCTTATTATATATGATTACATCAGCTAGTGTTCTGGAAAATAATATAATTTTTTCAAACATTTATTTGTAATTTAAAAATGTTGAAACTAAATAACACCTTTGAGCCTGTTCGTGTCTTGACGTTGTCTGTTAGGGTTTATTATATTAAGCTCATCGGTAAAAATACAGCGTTGCCACTTTCGATGTTTTATAAGTTTATATTCATAAATTGCGGAATTTACTTCTATAATATTACTTTCCTGTATAATTTTATAGTCTTGGAAATGGCAACCGCGCTAGCAGTTTTCGGAGAAAGAAAGCACTTTAGACTCGACCATTTATTTCAAAGGGTAGTTCCTATGTCCACATAATTGTTTCATTTTATGTTTAGTAAAGGGTTAATGGCCCATAGAAATTAGCGTTTTTATTGCGAAACAATTAAGTGCTGTTGTTCTATGTGTGCGATAGTGTTATTGTAAATTGTAATTATGCGTGGATTTACTTTCTAAGTAAGCTAAATATTTATTTTTATAAGAAACTAAAGTTTTACATTTTTTACAGAGTTTGGCAACATTGCACGTAACACCTGTTTTCTGATATGCCACTACAGGATGACATGACGAACAAACCCGAACAAACGCCGGATGAGCTGTGGGTTTATGGGGCTGGACCCCACTTTTAAAAAGGTTGATTTGAAAAAAAATATATGTAGCGCTTCTCTAGGACACCCAATGAGTCACCCATTTAAATATAAAACGTCATTTCCATAACACTCTGTATATAGATCATTAGTAAATTAAGTCTATTTGTCAAATAATACACTAAGCCAATTAATTGTCGAATATTCAAAAGTTCACGTCCTAATTAATAAGCTATTATTTCTCGTTAATAATGAAAAAAAATTCAATAATTTTTGTTTTCACTTACAGATAGCTGATTCTAGAGTATAGGGCAGAGTAGTTTACGTCCTGAGAGGAAAAAGCGTTTCGTAAACAATCAATTGCTTAATTTTTTGACTTAAAATAAAAATAAGCAAAAAATATATAATTTTTTAATAATTAATTTTTCAAAACTAAATCGAAAACTGTTCTCGAGATAGGTATAGAAGGAAAAAGATAATTTCAAGAACTTTTAGGTCCACAGATAAAATACAGGGTGTTTCATTTAGAAATAACATACATTCATCAAAAATCTGTAAAAAAAATTTAAAAAAAAAAATCAAAATATTTATATTTTGAAACACCCTGTACTATATTTTGGAACAGGGTGAGACTAAGAAATAATGAACAATATATTAGAATAAAAAATAATAAATAGTAGAATAAAAATAATAAATTTTAAAATAAAAAATAATAAATAGTAGAATACAAAATAATAAATATTAAAAAAAATAATAATTATTAAACTAAAAAATAATAAATATTAGAATTAAAATTAATAAATTTTAAAATAAAAAATTATTATTAAAATAATAAACAATAAATATTAGAATAAAGAATAATAAATATTAAAATAAAAAAATAATAAATATTAGAATAAAACATAATAAATAGTAGAATACAAAATAATAAATAACAAAATAAAAATAATAATTATTAAAATAAAAAATAATAAATATTAGAACAAAAAATAATAAATATTAAAATAAAAAATAATAAATTTTAGAATAAGAAATAATAAATATAAAAATAATAAATATTAGAATAAAAAATAATAAATGTTAAAATAATAAATATTAAATATTAGAATAAAAAATAATAAATATTAAAATATAAAATAATAAGTATTATACTAAAAAAAAATAACAATTATCTCTCTGATGGGTATAGGACAACTTTAAGGGTTATTAAGAAATTAATGGGGATTTAAAAAAAATAATACACAAGGTATTCCCTTTAAGTTGCTAATACCTTCTAGTAGAAGCGGCAGCACTGCACGGCTGAAGCCGGAAGGAGAGAGCATGTCCACTTACATAATCTACAAAATTGTCAAAGTCATTTTATGTCAATGTTAATATTATTTTATGTTATAGATACAATTTCCGCCATAGTACCATTTAATCATTGCAACTTTTTCTTCAACTGAATAGGTCATGGTGATTAGAAATATACGAATCGAAAATTATTTGAAAACATTTATAACGCTGTCAAATATTGACAAAGTTTTAACCTAATAGTAAAGATGATACTGGTACTATCAGATTAACCAGAATTAAAATTAAACAGCATCGTACTCCATATTTAAGCTAGTTTGAAGATATAATTCTCTTAATATCTTAAAAATGGTATTTGAGAAAAATTTGAAATTTGGCTGACTTTCTATTCTCATCATTCTCTTCAAAAAGTCTAAATACAATTTTTCTTAAAATCAATAGAGAAGCGAATATTTGACCGTTAAATTATTCTACATGAGAAATCATATCTGATCTGTTAGGACACACCACCCGGTATAAATCTTTTTCAAATATTCACCTGCATATTTATCTTCCAGATATATCTATACATTTTTTATGCCTGACTAAAGATAAAAACTAGCAAAAATATATTTGAAACTGAAGAATCGCATAAAACATGTTATCCATTCAAAAAGGATACATAAACATGTACAGGAATTCGGGGTTCATTCGTAAAAATATTCTTAGAAATGTTGCTTGTTTCATTCGAAAACCATGATCAGTTTTAGTCCATTAAGAAAACGAAAGGTTTTAGGGAATAATCAGTGTCGTGGCTATGGGATTTTTAATATAAATTCTATAAATATTCTAAAAATGTTTATTCTCGATTTTTGTTTTGACTTTTTGTGCTGTAACTGGAAATATTTGAAAACTTGATTCGACAGCCAATCGAATTAGCAAAACATGAGACGTCGTCACAACAACTTTATATTTGGTGGTCAGTTAATAGTGGAATTGCTCCTGTGTGCGGTCAAGGGGCTGGGGGCTATCTGATAAATACCTAATATTAGGCTTGCCAGATAGACAATGTGTAAATGCTGCTGGACGAGCTGGACGAGGAATGCACCTCGGCAAAGTGTGCCGACGACTCTTCCTATTTGTTTTCTCATGGGGACGATAGTATTTTTATTCAAAATTGTAATCGAAATTTGAACAGACTGTGTAATTGGTTCTGCCAAAATTCACTATTTCTCAATAACACTAAAACTAATTAAGTAAATCCGTTTTCACAATTACCAGGATCATAAAAATCTAGATATGGAACTGCTTAAAATAATGAAGAAATATTAAAAACCAATACTATAAAATTTCTAGGAGTGCAAATTGATGAACATCCGAATTGGAAAAATCATTGTGATCTGCTCAAATCAAAATTAAATTCATATTGTTTTCTTGTTCGTTCACTCAAGACCGCGATTTCTTTGAGGGAGCGCCTCATGGTGTATAACGCACAAGTAGATTCTCGTCTGCGTTACAGGGTGATCTTCTGAGGTTCGCCCAGTATGGTTGGGGAATTGCTTGTATGTCAAAAGAGAATATTGAGGACTTTAGTGGGTGTGTCGAGGACGTACTCGTGCAGAGGACCCTTTAAGAAATACAAGATTTTGACCGTAATCTGTTGGTACTTATTTGAACTATGTATATATGTTTTTAAAAATAAATGTCGATTTGTTTTAACAGTGATGTTCATGCATATAACACATGACAAGTCAGCTCATTTAGAGTTCCTTTTAACCGACTGAATGTGGGTAGAACATCACCAAACTCATTGGGACCAGCAACCTTTAACAAGCTACCACCAAACCATGAAGGCTTGAAGTTATGTTGTTTAAAAAATGTTTAAAGCAATATCTGTTGTCTGATGCTTTTTATTCAGTTAATGAATATCTCACAAGGGTGCAATAATTGCATTAAAGCAAATAACATTTTTTATATTTACTTTTTTTAAAAATAACATAACTTTTCTTTTAGTATAAGTTTGTTTGTTTTCCTAAATTTTATATATTGCGTATTTGTCGGTATATCATACATTTTATATAATATTATGTATTTGAATTTGACGTTTTTCACACATTGTAAATTGTAATGTCTAAGGAAATAACGTATAAATAAATAAATAAATAAATGTAAAAGTATGGCAATTATATAAAAAGTCTTATTTTTGATGAAAAAGCCGGACATTTCTTTGATAAATGTATTTAAAGAAAGGGGAAGAGGCCGATATGGTAAACCCATGTGCCGAGCTTTAATATATTTTGGTAAGCCAATCTTAAGCTATTTAGTTAAACGTGATGGCAAAATCGCGAAACCCACAGTTGAGGTAATACAGCAAACACCAGCAAATTAAATTTTGACATTAACGAAACGAAAATTAATGTCAGCGACAATATTTTCAGCTGTACGTCAATTTTTGGCATAGCGTCCTAGAAATTATTTTCTGGTGCTTGTTGTATTATCTGAACTAAGAGAGTTTCGTTCGGTTTTGCCATCCATCATGTTTAATTGAATAGCTTCGGATTGGCTCACCAAAAGGCATCCAAGCTATACAGGTGGGTTTAAAATGTCGACCTCTTCAAGAAGTTATGATTCAGTTTTTCTATAAAATGTATAGGGCAGCCAATATTCAGCCACCTCAAAAATTATATTGGATTTCCTATGTTCAACTCAACGATGCACTACCCTGTATAGTCTGGAAGCGGTTTAATATCTTTACAATTTAGCGGCCGAGAAGATGTTAATTAAATTTGGTACAATTCTTTATGATGAGCTTACGCACCGAATGACGATTGCGTTGTTGCCAGCTATTCAGTGCCGTAGATAGCTTTGTTTCCTGGGGGAGGTACTGATATGGAAAATTTCACCTTATTTCATTTTACGGTTCCCGTAAGCTTATCGGGAGGGGGGAGGTACTGTTATGGCAATCTTCACTTTACGTTTCCCCTTTCGAGGCAAATTCATGCTGTATTGTCCCCCAGTACCCCCCTCCCGTGATCTACGGCGGTGCAGGTATTTAGTTCGTCTAAAAATCAAACGGAGTTTTAAGTTTTTTTATGTAACACCCTGAATATTTTTTCATTTATAGCTTCTACGTTACATTTCTTTCTTTCTCGAAATAACGAAAGCTACCATTTTTACTTGAAATTATATTTTACTTATTATTAAGAGTATTTATCAGAAGACCGCGTGGTCCGATTTGAGATTTCGTCGCGGAACAGCATAAGTCATTGTTAATGAACAATGAGACAACATCGCCATTCCAAGACACGACGAGCCAGCTCGCTGTCCAGCTGTATCGAGGCAGTAGGAGACGTTTCCCTTATTCTTCTGCCTTTCATCACCCGAAGCGTTGCCAAATCGCTTTAAATAATTGCGATTTTAGATATTTTTCCTGAAAACCTCGGTGTGATTTTTTTGCATTAAAACTAAACTATGAAATTAATTGAGATTATGGATCGTGCATGCCATACTTTCAAAAATATTTTTTCAATTTAAACGTTATTTCGTTCCATTTTGAAAAACAAAAAAATTCTTTTTCGAAAAATTCAAGATAATATAGTAGTTCAAAATAAAAAGTCTACACTTTTCAGGTGGTATTAATATCAAATACCAATGTATGTAAAAATTATTATTTTCCAGACCACCCGATGATACCTTATACAATAAGGGCGTATTTAGTCTACACAGTAGCACTTAAAATACTATTTCAGATTGAATGGTACTACCAAGAAGCCTTTTCCATTGATAGGATGTAACCACCTGCAGACCGGTTTCTAACTCTTTTGTTCTCGTCAGTACAGAGTAGGTGTACATATCTATCACCAGAGAAGCCTCGAATACTTCACGCTGTATTATCCTCGGTAGTCGAGAAGATACAGCGCATCGCGCTATCTCTTAGTAGTCCCACACAATCTGAACAGACGTTATTTGAATAAATCAAAAGTAAAAAGTCTACTTTTCAGGTGGTATTAATATCAAATACCAATGTAGGGAAAAATTATTGTTTCCCAGACCACCCGATGATACGTTATACAATAAGGGCGTATTTAGTCTACACAGTAGCACTTAAAATAGTATTTCAGATTAAATGGTACTACCAAGGAAAGGAAGCCTTTTGCCTATATTGACGAGAACAAAAGAATTCGAAACCGGTCTGCAGGTGGTTACATCCTATCAATGGAAAAGCTTCCTTTTCTTGGTAGTACCATTCAATCTGAAATAGTATTTTAAGTGCCATTGTGTAGACTAAATACGCCCTTATTATATATGGTATCATCGGGTGGTCTGGAAAATAATAATTTTTCCATACATTGGTATTTAATATAGTAACACCATATTTCGAAGCTAAATTTAAAATTTTAGCAAATTCTATCGAATAGTTTTCTTGTAGTTTGTCACACCTTTTTATCTTAATGGAGGTCACTGATAAATGCTCTTAAATAAAGAACTATTGGTTGATGTCATATTATAAAAGCAGTCATTTTTATATGTAAAAATGTCTACAAGGTAATTTTGAAAATCTTTACTTTTTAAACACATGCAAATGGTCAAAAAGTGACAGATCTCTCATATTTTTATTTATATTTTTTATTAAATACTTATTACGTAGCCAATTTAATATTTAAAGAGCATTTAAAATTTTGATTTTGTATTTAATAAATTGGTCATTACCTACTGCTATAAGTAAAGTAAATAATTTTAAAAATAATATTATATAGGGCGTCCCATTTAAATTTTTTTATTTTTGTTAATATTCCAAAAACGAAACTTTTTAGAGAAAAATTGGCTAGGGATATAGGACGGGTGTAAAAGAACATTTTCTAAATCAAACTGTAGATTAGAAACATTTTGCATTTTTGTTACACTAAAAAATAAAGGAACAATAATTAATTAATTAGTGTGAATGTAATAGCTAGTGAATTCATATAGTTTTTCTAACATTTCTTACTCCGCCACTGAAAATTAAAAGAATTTCTCGCTATCGTAATGGGACAGACAGTAAAACAAGAGTTGTAGAAAGATCATTCTTAATGACCACTGAGATAAGTTAAAAGTGGTGTACTAAGATTCCATCGGCTACCGAAGTCTAAAAATACCGGCTCTTAGGTCCGAAAATTTGCCGCTCGAGCCGTGAGAATTAAAAAAACAACTTCGAATCTGGTTTTCGAGATTTATCGAGTAGAAAAGTCTGGGGTATTCAGACAGGAAAAGGGATAGATGTAAATTTATGCCTTTTAAATTTTTTTAGAAGTATTCTTTTACAAGTTTTAAATATTAATGCTACACCACAATCAATGAATTATTAAAATAAAGCAAAAATTCGTTATTAAAAGTTAATAGTCCCTGTAATAGGCTTTAAATGTCCGAATAAAATAAAGTAATATTAAATATTTTTAATAACTATAAAAAAGTTATAGTTTCTTGGCCGCTTTTTTCAAATTACACTGGTCAACACATAATTTGGTGCCGGCAATTTTGTTACTGTTTCTAGGTAATTTGGGACTGCTACACCTCAAAATAACCTCAGATTTGCTGCATCCGATCGTTTTCAAAAATTAGGGCCATAAGCGATATTTTCGTGATACTATCACCAAAAAAAGAACTCGGCAATGGAAGAAAAATGTTTATTGTCTCCACAACAAATACAAAAGTCATCTTTCAATAAGATTAACAATATTAACTTAAGTTATTAATTTAAATTAACTTGGACAAATAAATAAAAATGACCTAATCGGCATCAAACCAAAAACTTCCTTTATAAGATTGTCTCGCATGAGATTGACAAGGATAGTCTCGTTGAAGACTCCAGCATTAATAGCCCATCTATCTGGATAACTCTCTTCCATAGTTTTTATATCCTGGTGGAATCGTTCCTCCTGTTCGTCACTAATGTCGCCTAGATTTTCTGGGACTCATTCCAAGTGGCTGTGGAGATAATGAATCTTAATGTCCATATTACACCCATGTTGGTTAAAGTTATTGAGCACATCTTCCACTATCTCTCGGTAATTTTCCGATTTATTATTTCGGAGAAAATATTGCACAACTTTAACAAAAGAGCACCATGCATGAAATTCAGTTTCGATCATCGATTCTGTAAAAGCTGAATCTTTTATGAGCTCTTTGATCTGAGCTCCAACAAATATTCCGGCATTCAATTTCTTCTTGCTGAGTGCAGGAAATTTAATGGACAAGGACTCAAAACACGCACCATTCCTCAACTAAATTTTGTAAATGCATGCAGGCAATATTCCGCATATGGGGATTATGTAGGTACTAAAACCCCTAGAACACAAGCCAAGTTAACGAATTAATTTATGAGGCTTACGGTATACAATTTCCTTCTCGTTTATTGCCTTCTAATGTATATTTTGTGCTAATTGCAAATACGAAACTAGAAATCTGCAGGTTCAAAAAAATTCAAGAAAAAATTATTTCTTATCTCTAATAATAAATTATATGGCCTTTTGCCAATATAAGATTAGATATTACCAGTGGTTTATGAATACATAGGTATAATTAAAAAGGCATTAGTCTTGGAATTCGTTAAATTTTTGATGAAATTTATGACCATTATAATTATAAATTGTATTAATAATACAATTTATTTTGAGTATGCTCTATCTCAAAAACTAGAGCTGATACGAAGAAAAACTAAGTGTTTTTGGAATCACCGCATTCAAAATAACTAAAATCAGTTGTCTCTTCTTCGGCAACAAGAAAAAAAAAATTTTGTTTGGCTTTGTTATATGTAGTTTGTTTTTAGGTTTCGGTCACTGTGAAATGAAATTCCAATACTTGGTAACGTTTCGGTTTATGGACTAGACCATCGTCAGAACTCTTTGTTAATAAAGGAAAAAAGTCGTATAAATAAAATGGAAAGAAGCAATATTTTTGGCTGTGTTAGTGACAAATTTCTTACTTTATGTTAATAATAGTTATGTATAGAATGAAATGAAAAAAATATTGAAATGAATATACCTTGTACAATCCGCAGTTACACTAAATTTTGTTACATTTTGTATATTTGTTTGGTGTTGAGGTTTTAACGATTGGACGTGAATTAATTTAGTTATACCGTTTAGTATTAAGGTAGGTTATTATTTAAATACAATAAAATAAGAGGTATGCATAATTATCATTAATTACATTTTGGATATTGGGTTTGTTTGCGTTTTTACAATCGTGGTTGCAGAAAGGGTTTGGGAAATTCTATATAAATTATTTTGTGCTATTAATGTTTATTTTCTTGATGGTAAAAATTTGTTATTGTAAATATTACTAAGGTTGTCTGTATCAGTTCTAAAATTAATTATTGTTGTTTTTTATGTGAATCATTTCTTTAATGTTGCGTTTTTGAACTTCGTCATTATAAGTTGTGAAGATAATCTAATGAGTGTTTCGATAGGGAAGTTTGGGATTGATTTTTATTGCGTAAACTGGTTTTATATTCTTTGATTCTATTTTTGAAATATTGATTTGTTTGGCCAATGTAAGTTTTAAAGCCGTCGGAACAATATATTTTATATATCAGATTAGTTTGATTTAATTTTGGTTCTATGGGTTTTATATATTGAAAAGTTTTTGTGTTTGGTTATAAGGTTTTTCTGCTATGGTTGTGTTATGTGGTTTAAGGACTTTTGTGATTTTGTTATTTATTTCAGGAATATGCGGACGAGAGATATATTTTTGTTCATTAACATTATTTGATTTATGGGTTGTATTGTTGTAAATTTTATTTATTCTATTTTTAATCAGTGGCTCAGTGAATTTTTTGGATAATTATTTATTTTAGAATCTCACTTATTTTATTAAAGTTTTGTGGTCTATTTTCAGTGTTTGATAATAGGACTGCTCGATCAACTAGCGAATGAAAAACACTTTTTTTGTATTTGTTTGGAGTATGTGGGTTTCGTCTACCAGTTTGTATTGACGCTGGCTTCGTAATCACAGTTAATGTTTATATCTAAGAAATTTATTGATTTATTGTTTTCAGTTTGATGTGTGATTTTAGTTTTTCGTGAAAGGAATAAAATTTATTTAGTGTGTATTGTAATTTGTCCCGCGGAATACATAGAATATAGTAGGCAATCAACAAATCTCTTAAAAAAGGATGGTTTATAATTGAGGGTACCAATAAGTTTTTCCTCCAGGTGTTCCCTAACCAAATTTGCAATAGCTGCAGAAATGGGCGAACTTATTGCTACGACATAATATATTTGTGAGTAAAATTGGTCATTGAACCGGAAAAAAATGTTGAAGATAGACATAGTTTGGTAGCCTTAATTAGTTGTTGTTCAGTGATGGTTATAAATTATTTTATTAATTTCCATTTTTCCTTTATGTTATTTATGGCGACTTCTATTGGTATGTTTGGGTAAAGAGAAACAACGTTAAAGGTTACCAGAATATGATTTTTTGGAATTTTTTTGTTTTTGATAAAATTGTTGAAATCTCATGAGTCTTTGATTAATATTCTGTTTTTCCGAGGATATTGGAGATTATATTAGAGAGATACTTAGAAAAATTATAAGTTGCAGATCCAATGGTACTGATAATAGAACGTAATGGTATGTTATTTTTTTGCGTAGTTTTGATGGTGGTTGGCCGTTGTGACAAATTAGTTGTTTTTTAATTTCTTGTCAGTGTAGTTTTTTATGCCAATAGTTTATCATGATGTCTATTTTGCTTCTTATTTTAGCAGTTAGATCTCGATATTCTTTTTTATATGTTGTGGGGTCGTTAAGCAAGTCATACCTTTTTTTTATCATATTAATTTTTTCTAATCTCTGGAATAATGGCTTCTTCATTGTTATCGCAAAAAATTATATTTTTAAAAATAATTATTTAGTGAAAATTTTTATTTAAGTATTTTTAAAGTAGATCAAAGAATAAAAATTAGTCTTTAGCGTCTAGTAAGTATATAGAAATAAATTATTTCATATCTGGTTTACCAAACTTAAAGGATATACTTTAGTACCTATACAGGGTGCTCGGATAATTCATACTTGGAGAGCGGATTCCACTTGTTAAAATAAAGTAACTCATGTAACACAAAGCCGAAAATTTAATACTTTTTGCTTCCATTTGAAAAACTTATAAATAAACCAATAAAAACCAGTTGTGCGCCTAAACGATGTTGTTCATCGACTCGAGTCGAATAGGTACCTGTTTTATTAGGTATTCTTTTGCTTCTAAAATAAAATGTATTTTTTTTTTCAATAAACTGTCAAAACAAAAAGATATGCCAAATTGGAATCTTAGGTAAAGTGGCCCCTGCTGATTCAGTAGAAAAACAATTTATAACAGAAGTCATTAGCGTAGCCCCTGTTACAAATATCACCTTGATATTTTAAGAATTAATGGTAAGATGTTAAAAATTTTAAAAAATTATCATTGACAGGTTGTAACTTCAAAATAATTGAATTTTTCACTTCTTGTCATATGACTTTCTACCTTACCTCTCCAAGTACAGTGAAACCGCTCATAACGGACACCTCTGATAAGCGGACATCTCTATTAAGCGGGCATCTACTTTGGGCGGACGCGGACAGGCTGTTTTCATACAAAGAGTTTAAGAACCCTACTTTAACCGAACAAAATTTTTTTTTAATTATTTGGGAGACGAATAAGTACGGTGCAAAAACTCTCTAAAGACAGACCGGCAACCAATCGCGTATGCGTGGCAGCGCGAAAGAACTTCGCCGAATGAAAGTATGTGTGATTCCCCGACAGCAGTCCGCCGTTTATTTGTAAGTTGTAAGGTTAAAATCGTAAACAATGGCACAAAAATGTCGCCTTTTGAGTCTGAAAGAGAATATTGCTGTTGTGGAAGTTTGTAATTTGAGAACAATAGTATGGGCGAGTTCATTAACATTGATAGCAATGTGCTATTAGAAGATGACAGTGACCCCATTCCTACCGATTATGTAGTCCAAACTGAAACCACATCACTATCTGACGACTCCGATGAAGAAGTTGAATGCAGTAATCAAACAAATGTCACCAATTATCAACAAGCCATTAGTATGGTAGAAAGATTACAAGAGTATGCAAAGAATAGAGGCGACTCTACATCAATCGAAATGTTATCAGACCGAATTACATTTTCTACATTGCAAGTATAAAACGCAAACACGTTAAACTACGTTATTAGATTTTTTTAGTACTACATCCTAACTAAAACTAGTGTATTTTTGTTGTTATGTTATGTGTATTTGTACATACATATACATAGTAGTAATTTTGCATTTACATATTACTTAATGACAAATTTCCCATAGGCGGACACCTCTATTAGGCGGTCCCGTAGCTGTCCGCCTAAGAGAGGTTTCACTGTATTCTGGTGCATTATTCGAATACTCTGTAATATGCTACGTATTTAACAATAAATTGAATACCTATATCGATTTGTATTTTTACTACATGGTGTGTATTAATAAGGCGAGCACGGTTCCCAAAAATAGTCCAGACCAATAAAGATCAAAATCAACCTGAATCGACAACGACACATTAGTAAACATAACTTCAAACGAATCACTTAATATGTCATCCCGAGCAAACATTTATTTTAAATTCTCAGTAAAAACACAGATATAAAAGTAAAAACAAAATCATCCTGTTTTTATAGGAAACTTCTGGATCAAAAATACATAAATAATAATAAACTTATAGAGATCTCTTATATCAAGGTCCAATAATAGGCGGTAAGGATCCAGACACATAACAATGAAATAGATTTCCCGTATCACCGAATTTATTATTATCAGCACGTACCTACTACGTATGTATACAGAGTGTCAATTAGAAAGCTTCCCACCCTTAATATCTCACTTCCAGTAATTAATGTTAAAATTGGACACATCAATTTTATTGTGAAAGTGGAAGCTTTTAAATAATATTTACGGCCTTTACGCGGTTTAACCCCCTGAGACTTATTAATGTTACTATTAAAATCTCAAATGGAAAGATAGGTCAAATGGCACATTATATTAAAGGCAGTTTAAATATACAGTGAATCCTCTGTTAGGCGGACACCTACGTGTTCGCCTAATAGAGGTGTCCGCCCATGAGAAATTTGTTATTAGGTAATATGTAAATGCAAAATTATTACTATGTATATGTATGTACAAATAAACATAACATACCAAAAATACACTAGTTTTAGTTAGGATGTGGTACTAAAAAAATGTCATAACGAAGTTTGACGTGTTTGCGTTTTATACTTGCTATCTAGAAAATGTAATCCCAAGTCTGATAACAATTCCATTGCTGTAGAGTCACCGCTATTCTTTGCATACTCTTATAAATTCCTTTACCATACTAATGGCTTGTTGATAATTGATGACATTTGTTTGATTACTGCATTCAACTTCTTCATCAGAGTCATTAGATAGTAATTTGGTTTCAGTTTGGACTACATAATCAGTAGGAATGGGGTCACTATCATCTTCTAATAGCACATTGCTATCAATGTTAATGAACTCGCCCAAATCATTGTTATCAAATTATAAACTTTCACAACATCAATATTCTCTGTCAGACTCAAAACGCGACATTTTTTTACCATTGATTATGACTTTAACCTTACAACTCACAAATAAACGGCGGAGTGCTGTCGGGGAGTCACATGTACCTTCATTCGGCGAACTCCTGTCGTTCTGCCATGCATACTTGAAAAATTTTTTTGTTTTTGTTTGTCCGTTTAAAGGAGGGTTTTCGCACTCTTCGTATGAAAACAGCCTGTCCGCGCTCGCCCAAGAGAGATTGATTTTCATGGAATTTCATACACCTAGTTCCTAGTGAAAAAATGTCCGCTTAATAGAGATGTCCGCTTATTAGAGGTGTCCGTTATGAGAGGTTTCACTGTATTTGTATATTGTAGAACACATTTTGAATAAAACACTTAAAAACTTACCAAACATAACCTGACATTTTCTGGTCGGATAAGAAAATAACTCTATTGCCCTGGCAAAGTATCTCTTCAATCGCTGGTAAGTGGCTTTGTAAGCATAAGAACTTTCCTTTGCTGTAACTGCAGAATAATATTTATAAAGCGACTGTACTACCACAGCAATGATATACCCATCAAAATCAATTTTACTGTCACAGCTATTTTTTGATTGTCCCCAATATACAGGGTCCGCAAACGAATCGTTATCGAAGAACTTATCACCAATACTAAAACAGCTTGAGATATTGAATTAAAAGCGGCATGTTTTAAAAATAGTTTACATTATACAGGGTGGCCCAAAAAAGTGTGACAGCATAAAGTTATACTTTTTAAATGGGACACCCAGTATTATATTGCATATTTAGGTTCGTATTACTATCGTTTATAAGTGCCTCAAATTTTATTAAATTTGGTTTTGTAGTTTCGGAGAAATAAATTACAAAGTAAAAAAAAAAGTTAAAAACAATCCAGAACTATTTTTTTAACCTCGGCATTGAGTGAAATTTATGACAAGAGGTCGAGAGATACTATGAATGTAATTGCGTTTATTTATTTTATACAGGGTGTTCATAATATGCTTTCAAAAACCCAATATTTTAAAATAATTTTTCTCAAGTTTTTCAAATAGAACACCCTGTATATTATTTGGCTATTTGACGTAGAATTCATAGACAATGTTTTTTTGTAATAATAAGTTAAATCCAGCCGTTTTCGAAATAATTGTAAATATCGTAAATTATGTTGTTTAAATAGAGTTTTTATTGGGAAATTTTGTTATAGGCGACTAGACTAATAATTGTAAACTAAAGTAAATGTTCAAAATAGCTTCCTTTTACTTAATTTAATGATTTTCCTCTACTGCCAACAGAACTCTTAATTCATTTTCTTCATTAATAAGGGGTTTATTGATTATCATTCTTTTTGTGTACGCAGTGCTTCCTATTGCTACAAATCTTTGCAACAACTTCTCGAAGGTTTCTGGTTTCGGCTTTCTCTCAATATCTGGATATATTTCAGCAAGAGGAGGCTCGCGAGAAGGCAATTTCTTGCACATTCACCCAGTATAAAAATCATATTTACCATTTCTAAAGTTGTAAAATTCAACATTTTGTGTAAGTTAGTACTTAATTTCGACGACTAAACAAATGTAAATAATTTTATTTGGCTGTCATAGTGACAATATAAACAAAAAAAAATCATGGCAACTCGATTAAGAATAAAAAATAAAATTTATATCGAAATAACTAAAATACGGTAAACTCTAAGAGTAAAAGGAAGGTATTTTGAACATTTACTTTAGTTTACAATTATTAGTCTAGTCGCCTATAACAAAATTTCCCAATAAAAACTCTATTTAAACAACATAATTTAGGATATTTATAATTATTTCGAAAACGGCTGGATATAACTTATATCCTTGTATTACAAAAAAAAATTGTCTATGAACTCTACGTCAAATAGGCAAATAATATACAGGGTGTTCCATTTGAAAAACTTGAGAAAAATTATTTTAAAATGTGGGGTTTTTGAAAGCTTATTATGAACACCCTGTATAAAATAAATAAACGCAATTACATTCATAGTATCGCTAGACCTATTGTCATAAATTTCACCCAATGCCGAGATTAAAAAAATAGGTCTGGATTGTTCTTTTTGATTTTTTTATTCAGGACTGCAAAACTCTTTTTTTTAGTTTTTAATTTATTTCTCCGAAACTACAAAACCAAATTAAATAAAATTTGAGGCACTTATAAACGATAGTAATATGAACCTAAATATGCAATAAAATACCGGGTGTCCCATTTAAAAAAATATAACTTTATGCTGTCACACTTTTTTGGGCAACCCTGTATAATGTAAAATATTTTTAAAACATGTCGCTTTTAATCCAATATCTCATGCTGTTTTAGTATTGCTGAAAAGTTCTTCGATAATGATTTAATCTTCAGTCCACGCTTCGTTTGCGGACCCTGTAGGTATTTTTTTTTGCTATCGGATTAAAAACTTTCATAACGTCAAATTGTCTTATAGTATCAAAAATACCCTTTTAGTCAAAATTATCAAAATGATACAGATCGATCGTCTCTGGTATTCCCCTTCATTGCTTGCTTTTTAATCTTGCTATCTCATTTGCTGACCTATGCAATTCTTATCAAATCAGCATATACCTGGTGATTATGCTACAATATTCCACGCTAGTGAATTCCTGTTTGTTCGGGATGGATGTGACGGATTGGGAAAATATTGTTTAGTTGCTACGGCCCGAAGAGAATCATCATTCCCGCATCCCCTTAGTCCTATACTGGTCCCTAATTTTATGTCTGTAACGCAAGATCTCTAATAAATCGTCAACGTCTTATTTCAAAACCCATTTGATAATAAATTAATAATATTGCCCTTCAACACATTCTTCATTTTTCGATAAATCTCTTTTAAATCCTGTAAATATGTTATCAGGAAGGAACGTCTGGTACGTGTTTCTTCAAAGGCGGTAAGAAAAAAGTGTTAAAAGTGTTTACGGTGTTGATCCCTATGTTTATTTTATAATCTTTGATTCTGTCATCTAGTTGACCTATAATTTTTAAGTAAATTTGACAGGCACTGAAATTAATGACTTCTTTAATTGTTTGATTAAAAAATTAAGCACATCGTATGAACGATTTTATTAAAACAATTTTGTTTATTTTTAATTCTGATAAATTATCGACAAATATAACAGAGAGACAACGTCAGCTTATACAGTGTAAGCCAGAAAGTGTGACATACTATTTTGCCGTGTTAATTCAAAGAGACGTATCTGCTGAAAGTTTTATTGTGAAATTCATCGATTATTTAGCTTCCAAATTTCAATTATACAAATAATAGGAAAGAGATCTAACACCAACCAGGAAACTCATCTTATGTTTGTAGACCTTCATAAATCATATGATACGGTGCCAATAAAAAAATTATGGAGAGTGCTACAGGAGTTAAATATTTATCACACCGTTATAAAAGCTCTACAAAACCTATATAATGGATCGACATCAAGAATAAAAGTTGGTAATAGGCTGTCACGAACTTTTACAGTCAACCAGAGTTTACGTCAGGGTTGTTGCGTATCTCCAACACTTTTTAAAATATATGTAGCCAAGGCTTTAAACCGATGGAAAAGGAAATGCAGGGGAATGGGTATAGAATTAGGGAATACCTGCTTATATACGTTACAAGGATGACTTAGAGTACATGGCACGAAAAATACAGGAAGAGTATTCACTATGGGGTTGGAACTTAACATACAGAAAACGAAATATCTTCCAATACGGGCTGAACTCTCTAATATACAACTTGATGTAGATGAAATAGAAGCGTGCAATAATTACACATACCTTGGCGTTGAATTTGATACCACAGGAAAAGACGATAGGGAGATTAATAAACGAGTATCTCAGGCTAGAAGATAATCTCTTGTCTGAATGGAATACTTTGGAGTGAAGATATCGGAAAGAATCGGAAGTATAACATATATGAAGCAATGATTAAAAGTTCGTTATTGTGTGGATCGGAGACGTGGAGAATTACAGAGAACAATAGAAGGAAATTGGAAGCCACCGAAATGAATGCTTTAAGAGGATCTTTGAGAATATCGAGAGCAGATAGAATTCGGATATAATGTAGAGACCACTGAACCGTAAAAAACGTGGAAGACCGAGAAAATCCTGAAACGATGGAATTGTAAAAGCAATGAGCTCAAGAGATCTGAGACAAGACCAATGGGAGAATAGGAAACAATGGAAGTTAGGCATCGGACAACGTTGAAAGACGTTCTAAAAACCGATATATATGTATTTATATTTCAAGTATGCCCATATTTGTAGTTACAAACGTATTAATAGGTATTGGTAGCATATACTGCTTTCGAATTTAACAGACATTTGGATGAGCTCATTCATGTCACGTTCCTTGAGCGGTATAAGTAACTTTAGACGACATTTGCAGTAACGCCCTTTTTAATTAACACGGCAGTATTATGGACCAATCTTATATGTATGTAGGTATTACAGAAAAATTCATTTTGTCGTCGCATTCGGCTTATATTTTTTTAAATGCCGGACTATACCATCCGATGACTGTTAAAATTGGCGAGGTAAGGTTGAATGATTAGTCAAATAAATGAATCAACCTAGCTTCCTTGCCTAACCGATGAGAACATGAGTAGTTCGAAAGCTAACAGACTATCGAAATGGGATTACAGATCCCCTTTGTTTTAAAAAGTGTCCCCTAGTCGGATGCAATAACCGTAAAACGATATAGGAAAGATATTTCTGTTATAAATCTGGACAAACTCCTTTGGGATATTCCTTTTGGAAAAGCACAAGTTCAAAACTCTTCGCAAATCTCCGCAAACTTCGCGGCGCTTTTTGAGTGCACAGAAGCAAAACCTTTTGGTCTATCAAACCTTTGGCATCCTTTTCGACTTCAATTTGTCTCATCAGTCGGAAAAAAACCCCAAGGAGGTATAGCATTACACAAATAGATTGTGAATTACAAAAACTAAAAGTTCAACAAAATGCTTAAAGCATCGTTGAATGTAGTTGCGAATGTCTGCGGAGATTTGCGAAGAGTTTTGCACTTTTGCTTTTCCAAAAGGAATATCCCAAAGGAGTTTGTCCAGATTTGCAACAGAAATATCTTTCCTATATCGTTTTACGGTTATTGTATCCGACTAGGGTACACTTTTTATAACAAAAGGATATCTTTAACCCCAGTGCGATAATCTGTTAGCTTTCGAACTACTCATATTCTCATTGGTTAGGCAAGGAAGCCTAAGAGCTAAGTTGATTCATTTATTTGATTAATTTAGCAGAACAAGAAAGTCTTTCTCAAATGCAGAGAGCAAAGTTTGCTCAAAAGTCAAAGGTAGTACCAGACTCGAGCTTTGCAGAGATTCACAACTACATTCAACGATGCATTAAGCATTTTGTTGAACTTTTAATTTTTGAATGTCTTAGCACTCGCTAATATAATTTCATCGCGGGAGAATTCACACCTTACTGTATTAATTTAGCGATATTTGGGCGCGGTCCGGAAAAATTTCAGCTTTCGGCCATTTGGCCTCTGGTGGGCTTTCCGTAGCCTCCCCCCCCCCCCCTCCCCTAATCCTAGAGCCGCCGCCACTGCTGCTAGAGGGGTAATTGTTTTTTTGGATTTTTATAATCCTGACCAAATGGTTGCGCATTATTGCTGTACATCACAATAAGAATAACCTTTAAACAACAAGGGTCGTTTAGTTAAGAGTTTACCAACTTTCATAGTTAGTCTTTAAGTAAATTATATAGTCGTTGCAGCGAACCCTCGCGCTAGATATGTCAAGTGTCACGTGACATTAATGACTTGCCTGCTTATTTCTGATTATTTATTTTGCCTAGGTTTGTATGACATTCCAGGATCTTCCAGGGCCGTACTACAATAGTACGTACGTTTATTTTATTTTAAAAATGAAACGAGTCTATAAATATTTTTAAATGCATTTTTTGTTATTTATTAGTCTACAAGTCATCCTTGATCATTTCTTTTCCTTGTTATATAAATACAAATCACTTGAAAAAATTTCCATGTTTTTGTACCGGATGCACAAAAAAACATTTCTGAAAATAGCTATGGACCTTTTCTAAGGAAAAGTTATTGTATTAAAAAACTAAATATACGGTTTGCTTAAAGGTTGTTCACTCCTGTTATCTCTGTTTTTGGCTTTAATGTTCAATAATAACTTATAAGTGTATAGTATCATAACAAGCAAATTCTATATGCACCCTTCTTCTGTATACGTAGGCTACGTATACTGTAAATACGTAGGTTACGTAAGTCAAATATACTAAAAAACTAATGAAATGGGGATTTTGGCCTTCCCCATTGGGATTTCGGGAAAGGTAAGAGTAAAGAGATACGAAGTCGGTTAAATTCGGAAAATTTTTTTCGGCAGCAAGTTGCTTATTGACCATGTATATTTGAAGAAATCTGCGTCTCTTCTGAGCAACACAAGGGTTTTCCATTAGAGCTCGGCGATTATCATCAGCTCTATATATAAATCAAAACTTCCTACAATATATTTAGTGTTCTCTGCAAAGTTCTAAAAATAGTGAACTTAGATAAACATATTATTACACACTACATGATCAATAATTGCACTTGAATTCTGACCAAAGCTATTAAAAGTATCATGCAAATATTTCCTACTTTCCCAGCTAACCAAACTGTCTACATTGAAGTCGCCACATAAAAGTATTATCTGATATTTAACTGAAATAAATCTCAACTCACTCGGAAAGAAATAAAACATCTAGAAATTTTATTATTAATATTAAAATTTACCTTAGTTTCTCTAACGGTGGCATCAGCTGAGGTAGAAGGCAGACAATAATAATTATGCTCCATAATTATTATTTTGGTCTAAGAACAGATAAATAAAATATTAACCTATAAATTTTTCGTTACGTGATTAGCACTTACTGTGGTTTATAAATACACAAATAACTCGATATGTAGTTAATCAAAGTTTTAAAAACAAAATAAACCATACCATACCATACTAAAACCACAAAAGTCCACAAACAGCTGATCGATGACCTATTGCTGATGTTAATTATAGAAAAAGTTTGAGGTTTCGCTGCAAAGACTACACACTATGATTTATACTTTCGGCAAGGAAACATTAATTTGATTTAGTGCATATACACATACAAATTACACAATTCAACCTGTTTAAATAAATAATCTAAATTAATTCACTTTCCCGCGCAATTTTTTTTACATTTTTCAATACTCCAGACAATGGAAGGTATAGAAAATTCAGGTACGTGATGTCCAATATTAATCATCTGGCAAAAACCCTCGACGGCTCCTTCAAGGAAAATTTAATCTCACAAATATCTGAAATAATATAAATTCCTTCGGGGGGAGCAAAACCAAATTGAAAGCAATCCACAAATTATTTTAGGAATAGGCATACTGTGGAAACACGCTCTGAATTCGCAATTATATTCGGAGGTTCCTGCTGATATACAGGATCCTGACATAAGTTAAAGAGGGTATAAACAATGAAACGTGGAATATTTAGGAGAAAAATAAACCACATGGTTTTTCATTGTACGTTTTTTTTCCGCAATTATTTTTCTCTTCGTTCCCGAGGGGAACTAGAGCTTAACGTGGGCTCTGAACAACGACCATCGGCCATACGCTGCTTGCCCAATGGCAATCAATCCTTGGTCTCTGCGCTAATTCTCTAGTTCCCTAATAAGAAAATATGTAGCGACCGCCAGAAAATGATGAGGAATTATTTTACAGCTCGTGTTAAGCATTACATTAGCCAGAAGAATTTCTAAGCATCGGTGACGTGGTCAGATGATAATCGCCAATATCTAAGTTTAAATGAAGCCCACAGCATCTAATGGCAGTGAACAGTATAAGTTTATTTAGTATATGGCTAGTTACTAGTTACAAAATATTTCTAATATATTAACTTTAATTTTCAGTAATCGGGTTGCCTGCTTTCAAACGTTCGACAGTTTATTTTGCAAGATGCCTCTATTATTGACCATGGTAAATAATGGAGGTAAACAATAATGAGTTCTGGCAGGAGGTTAAGAAAAATGATTTCTCAAGCTGAAAATCGGTTAATCGTACGTGATTACTAGTGGAAAAAAATTATTATTAAGAGATTCCTTCCGCCATACAGTAATTAGATAAAAATTAATTCCGTCCGAAGGTTAATTGTGGAGCCATTCTGTAGATCTTTCATCGATAAATCCGAAATAAGAAGACTGGATATAGTTCAATCCTGATTAAAAAGAATTTCTTCTAAAAACACATAAGTGGAAAAATATAGACCTACAAGCAACTACATAATCATAATGGCATATACAGGGTGTCCATTTTTGGTAATTTTACGGGGTATCTCCATTATTAGTAAAGATTGAAGGATGCGGTTTTCGCAGCACTATGCTACTTTTTTGTCAAACAGAAGATGCCGTATTCAGCATTTTTCTAGGCCGCCTTGTTTTTGATATACGGGATGTTTTTGAGAATTGTGCATTTTGGGGCAGCCCCCATATCTCGGTTACCCCGTAACGTATCAAAAAGAAATAGAATGTTCTTTTTGTAGTTTTTTACGTAGAATCCAGTGACGGGTTTGTTCGTAGGCGAGGCCGTAGGAGGAAAAATGTATAGGTACTTCTAATGTTATTTTTAAGTGTTCTATCTGAACCCGGGAGATTTCCCACATATTCTGGGACACCCTGTCTGTACATATACAAATATATAATATGAAATTAAGTTTTTGTGTTTTTAATTTTTTCCCAAACAATACGTAAAAATAAACACTGATTATTAATAAAACTACAAGAACCAACGAAAATATTACATTTAGTTCCCTAGAAAAAAAAATCTACTATACTAATCACAACTTTATACGTATAAGAACTTTTCCTGGTACTACGATATAAAAATATAAAAAATAACCAGCGATTTCGCGTTGTGTTGGTAAATTATTATGGTTGACCGACCGGTTGGTCTAGTTGCCAGAAAAAGCCGAACGGAAAGAAAAAGCCGGACCGAGTTAGCAAATTCCTATAAAAGGAGGACATGTACGTCTGAAGCCGGACGTCTGGCAACTATGCCTATACATAAATATACAAATAGTTTAACAAATGACTACCATGACAAAAATTTATGTTCAGAAATAATCATACCAAAAGTTTATGGAACTTTACTCATACTCGTGAATACAACATATTAAATTTCTAGACTACAAGTATTTGGATAAACTGATATGTTTCAGTCCAAACATCGATATTTATTTAACCGCCATCTTTACAAAAATAAACAAATCGGCATACTTTAATTTTATGTTTTGTCGGCTTCTGACTGACAAACTTATCAGTGTTAACTTTAAATAAATAAAAAGATAATGTATATTAAATGCAAACAGCTTGTGATTGTATTTGCTTGTCGGTCTTTTTTTATATCAATATCAGTAATGTTTATGGAAATTTTTTCTTAAAACTAATAAAATAAATTTAAAAATTACGAATTAACTAAATTTGTTGTAAGAACTCAAATTGTCAGATAGTGATTCTTTTAGATTTAGAATAATATACCTACTATACTCTACTAATGTACCAGTGGCGGTTCTTCCACAGGAGCACATGCGCACGGGCACCCCCAAAACAAAACGAATAAAAAATATTAATTTATGTTCATTGAATATTATTTATCGTATAGTCCGACCCTCCCTAATATTTTATCGTACCCTCAAACTAAAAAAGTCCGACCCTCAATAATATTTTATCATCCCGTCAAACCAAACTGTATAGATCCGGCAACCGTGCCTCGGTCGAGGTATTTGACTTATGTAAACAATTTTTAACACTAATAATAATCTATTGATTTGACTTGACTTCAGTCTACGAATATTGCCCGAAAACAACTGACCGAATGAAAATTCTGTGAAAAATTGCCCTACTGCAATTGCAATTGCCCGATTGCAAAATTGTTCGAAAAAAAAAATTCCCCGACGAACGAAACCTTACGAAAACTAAACGTAACATCTAAACAATAACTTTGAACTAGATACATAAATAGCTAGGGAATTTGTGTGAACCGAAACGATGTAGAAATAATTTCCTATAAGCTAATGCCCGCATAATATGAAAGTTTATAGCAATTTTCCAGTCGGGTGATTTTCGTCGGTCAATTTTCGGGGACCCGCTTTAGACCTTAATTAGCGCAGTTTCAAATCGATTAGAAATCTTATACGATATACTTGTCTCAACAGAATAATTTAATATGTCTAATTGCATTTAAGCACAATGTTATTGTATCAAAATAATTTCTATTACACTTTACAATTTACAATAAGCATTCATTGTTCTTATCAAAATATAATCGTATATAAATTTACTGCTTATACAAGATTCATAGTATTCCTTATAATGTTGTCGAGTGTTAACAAAAGAGCCATTCAATGAGTTCCTTTAGTAATTTCCGACGGTATACCTGTAATATGTATATCCGACATGAACATATCGCGTTGCTGTGATAAGAATTTTGCCTACTCAAACACATTAAGAGATGGGATTCGAGTAAATTGGACTGAAGTTTCAATTTAGCTTAAAAATTGAAAGTTTTTTGCAACAATGACACTTTTTATCAATTTTTCTTTAACACTGTGTCATAACGTTTCAAAAAAAAAACTGCTCTACATTTTTGGTAAAAGTTTTCTATGAACCGAATCCGTTATCAGTATAAGCAATTGTTTATATATTATGGATTTTTGCCTTTTGTTGTTTTTCCGACAAATCCTCCATTTGTTTAATTTAAAAAACTACCTCGAGTTTTTTAAAACCCAAAACCGCATCGACTGTCCCTAAAAAATAATAATTAGCGGCCAGTAGAACTGTTAAGTGAAATCAATATTCTTAATTCATTTTTGGGATTCCTTATACAGGGTGTCTCTAAAAGGTTTGTACAAAATCTGAGCACATATTCCTGAGGCCAAAATAACGCGATTTAAAGCAACTTACTTTTGTCCGAAATTGCTCCGTTTCCGAGATACAGGGTGGTAAAGTTCAAAAATAAAAATCAAATTTTTTAAAATTAATTAACAGTTTACTTTAAAACTTGGTATCTTGGTTTTTTTGCGATGCGAATCCCGAATACGGATACCTTTTCACTGTTGCCATTAGAGGGCGCTTCACAATGCTCTTCTTATGATTTAGAATTGCCATAATTTTTTTATCAGTGCAGGATTTGTGAAGGAAATAATTTTCTGAACTTTTTAAGTAAGTAAGTAAGTAAGCCGTTTTTTAGATATTTCGTTTTTTAGTGTTCGATTCCACACCGGAATATTTAAATTATTTTGAATAATACATTCCACCACCAAATTTTCGGCAGGAAAAAATATTTCACATGGATTCGTAGTACAGTACAGAAAGTTTTGCAGGAAGAATTTGACGATTTTTTTTTTTGTTAATAAATGAGGAACAATTTTATTTTAACCCTGTATCTCGAAAACGGAGCAATTTAAGTTGCTTTAAATCGCCATATTTTGGCCTCAGGAATATGTGTTCAGATCTTATACACACCTTTTAGAGACACCCTGTATTTTTTACAGGTTGTCAGGGTGTTATGGAAATAGTTCATTATATTTTAAATGGGTTACTCCTTGAGTATCGTAGAGGAAGCCTACATACTTGTTTTTAAATGGGAAATTTGGTAAAAATCCCTAAAATAAACAAACACAATTACGACGACGCTGTAAACACCCGTGTTGCGATGTTGTCAAACCACTGTGTGGGCTCCGACCTTCGGTCATTCGCTACTATCATCGACGTTTCCCCTCACGTCTTTTCCCGCTCAGTATGGTTCAATCCAACGCGACGAGGCTCAGTGCTGTTCGGGACGTGAAGAAAGCTCTTTGTCGCCTACGGTTCCCTTACCGGGGTATATTGGTTTTAAATGTATCAATAAATATGGTGTAAAATTTACCCAACTGCGATTTATGGCATTTTGTTTTTATCTCAGAATTTGCGGATTTACATGTAATAAGATGAAATTCGACAAGCATATGTACCGAACCCGAACACATATAACAATATTTTGCATAAAACCTTCTTGCAGTGTTTGAGGTAGAATAATTTTTAAAATTTAAAAAGAAAGTCAGAGGACTTTAAATGGAAAATAATTTTGTACATTTTAATCGAATAATGTTAATTTAATTATTTATTATTAAAACATTAGGTGTAAGATCCTAAAAAAAATCATGTTATAGTATGAATTTCAAAAAAGGATGTTTATATTATAAGCTTCACCCGAAATTTAAAGATTTTGAGATATGTTATTAAAATCGCATGCATTTAACTGGGGTGTCAAGTATATCGCCGAATTAGAATCCGAGTGTTCTTGAGTGATATTTTCCGAAATAAGGATACGATATTAAGGATTTACTTTTGTACACATGTTCATGCTGTACTGCGAGTTACAGTTTCCAAATATTCCTGTCGAATTTAGTATTTCCTTCAAGCTATAAATAACGTACGAGCTGAATGAAGTTACGCTCTGTATGCACGTGGGTAATTTTATTGTTTCTGTTTCTGCTTAAATGCTAACAATAATTTTTATCGAACACTGTCTGCTCTTAATTTTATCATGATGGCAAGTACTTACAGGTCAACGATTTTGTATTTATCTAAGTTTATGAAGTCATATTTTGCGACCAGAATTTCTAATTATGTCAGGGCTCATTATAATTTAAGCAGGTTCGCATTTTCACAAGCACATTTTTAACCGACTTAAAAAATAGGTCAGTAAATTTCTATGCAGTGATTGACATCGTTTACTCTGATATTAAGAAGCTACAAATAAGAAACTTCACTCTGGGTGAGATCAGTATGAATAGTCAGGGCCGGAGCGAAGACAATCGGCATGGGGAACAAATAACTTCTATTATATTTGACATAACTGTACCAAACTTGAAATAATAATCGCCGAAAATATTGAAGAAAACCAAAAAAAAGGTTTGAATGAAAATTAATCCTTTTTAGTTGTTGTGTTTATAAGTATTTTTGCCTATTTTGACTACCACTATCACTCCCTTAAATATCTACGTGACATTCATTCTTTGTCAGGATGAATAAAGAGAGTCTCTAATTATTTGCAAAAACGTATATTCGGAACTCTGTATATCAGACAATTATCAGTACTAAGGTTCAAACAGAACTAACTACGTATTTTCCCTATTGCGTCGTCATGCTCTAATATAAACATGCGGCTCGACTTTTGGTACTTAGTGTCACCATTGATCAATTCTTTATTGCCTTTATGCGTCTCGTATCGTTTTCAATCATGTCAGCTTTATATTCCTAACATTCGGCCATCCTACAATTGTTTCGCCCCCGAAACACCCTCGCCTTTGAGTGACCACAGCGTTGTTCACCTGCATCTGTGGACAACAAGAATAACATAAAAATTTAATAAAATAACCCTTCCCTTCTTTCACGTGAATTACATCACGGGTACATGACACCTGTATTGTACACTCCTACAACGTGAATAACATCACGGGAACACTCCTACAACGTGAATAACATCACGGGAACATGACACCTGTAGTGTCTACTCCTACAACGTGAATAACATCACGGGAACACTCCTTCAACGTGAATAACATCACGGGAACATGACACCTGTAGTGTCTACTCCTACAACGTGAATAACATCACGGGAACACTCCTTCAACGTGAATAACATCACGGGAACATGACACCTGTAGTGTCTACTCCTACAACGTGAATAACATCACGGGAACACTCCTTCACGTGAATCACATCACGGGAACATGACACCTGTAGTGTCCACTCCTACAACGTGAATAACATCACGGGAACACTCCTTCACGTGAATCACATCACGGGAACATGACACCTGTAGTGTCCAGCCTAAATTTATACAACTTTCTAAAAAAGAAAAATTTATTAATTGAAAATGATGGCAAATCCTACAACGTGAATAACATCACGGGAACACTCCTTCACGTGAATCACATCACGGGAACATGACACCTGTAGTGTCCCCTTAAGTTTATGCCTGCTACATTGACATTTTATAATAAACACCATTCAACACCATTTATACAACACAGTGATCTGATCAGATTCGACATACATATACATTTACGCCTTCACCATTCACGCGCATTCAAGGGAATTAGTCATTTACTTTTTACCATCTTTGACATTTCAAGTCCACCTGTCCACTGACAACCCTTAAAATATCTCTTTACCATCTTTGACATTTCATGTCCACCTGTCCAATGACAACCCTTAGAATGTATTATTTTTATACAAACTTTATTTAGCTCTTACAATAACCATAATCAATTTACATATAAATATATGTCAATTAACATAAACAAAATATAACTTATAAATCAAACGGCAAATCTTTTTCCTCATTTAGGACCACCCATGGTTTTATCTTATCCACCGCAACAACGGTATTACTCCTCTTTCCTGTACTTCTCAAGTCCTCTACTACATATCGGTAATTGGGCAACACCGCCTTGATTTTAAATGGACCCTTATACAATGGTCGTAATTTACGACTAGAGCCGCTGGCAGGCTCGCTAGTAATTCTAACCATTACTAATACACCTTTATTAAAGATTTTTGGCGATGTTCGCTTCTTGTCAAATCGTAATTTTTCTTTTCTTTGGGCTTCAGTAATCTTATTCTCTACTTTATCACGCAGGCTTTTTAAATCAACTCTGTGGATATCCTGTTTTATTTCATTGATAATTTTCGCGTCTGATGGTTGAGTTGGAGTTACACCTATTAGCAGCTGATAAGGTGTCACTCCAGTAGTCTTATTAATGGATGTATTTAAACCCAGCTGTATGGTGCGGACATGCTTGTCCCAAGTAGTCTCATTAGTGTCATTCACACTTAAACACTTTAAAGCGTCTAAGACGGTACCATTAAAGCGTTCACACTGTCCATTCGCCCGTGGAGTAGCAACGGCATTTAGTATATGTTTGATACCCATTTCGTGGCAAAACAAACTCATCGTCTTTGACGTGAAACAAGATCCTCTGTCCGAAATTATTCTTTTAGGAACTCCAAACAAGTAAATAAAAGTTTCTAGTACTTTTATGACATGTTTAACTTTGGTTGACTTGACTGCCTCTAAAAATATAAATTTGGTAAAACCATCGACAATCACTAACAGAAAAGCATTTCCTTTTTTTGTTTTGACGAAAGGTCCAACATGGTCTATGTGTATGGTTTCAAAAGGAATATTTGATTTCGGAATAGGATGTAGATAACCAGGCTGTGGGCCTTTCCCACCTTTCATGTATAAACAGTTTAAACAGCTCTGTATGTACTTTTTTACAAATCTATTCATTTGCGAAAACCAATAATTTCTGCGAATCCGCTCTAATGTTTTTTCAGTGCCCATATGGCCAGAATCGTCGTGATTTAGTCTGCAGATTAGCCACCGTGACGCTCGTGGTACCACCCATTTAAGTGTACCATTATCTTTCCTGTATAATATTTCATTTTTCAGAGCATAATTGTCGAAATAATTCTTGTTTGCCATTGCCACAGTGCTTTTTGAATGTAATATGTCAATTATACGATTTATCTCATCATCTTGGCTTTGAACAGCCTTGACCCATTCAGCTTCAGTTACATTTATGAAACAGTTAACATTAAAATTTTCTTCTCCAATGTCTCTGCTTAGACAGTCCACATGTTTCATTTGATGCCCGGGACGATAATTAACTTCAAAGGTATATTCTTGCAATTCTAACCACCATCTAGCTATACGAGGAATAATATCCCGCTTTGTGCAACATGCCCTGATAGCTGAGCAATCAGTAAAGATTTTAAAAAACTTTCCCAATACATAAATCCGGAAATGTCGTAATGCAAAGACAACTGCCATCGTTTCAAGTTCGTATGAATGGTAACGGCTTTGTTCGTATGAACACTGTTTGCTATAATAGGCAATAGGATGCGGACCGTCTTCATGGATTTGGATCAAAATAGCAGCCATAGCTACACTGCTGGCATCCGTGTGTAATTCTATTTCTAAATCAGGATCATAGATTTTTAAAACTGGTCTAGATACCAATATTTTCTTTAGCTGCTTTACTGCATCTGCTTGTTCTCTATTCCAATGCCAAGTCACATTATTTCTTAAAAGTTTTGTTAATGGATTGGTTATTTTGGCATAATCTTGGATAAACTTTCTAAAGTACCCTGCTAATCCAAGAAATCGCTGTATTTCCTTCTTATTTCTGGGTTCATTCAAATTATTTAATGCTTTTACCTTAATTGGGTCGGGTCGGACACCTTCAGCTGATATTTCTCTTCCTAGATAATTTAATTTTTCCATGAAAAATTTGCATTTTTTTAGTTGCAACGTAAGATTATACTTTCTAAATACTGCTAATACCATTTTCAATTGATTGAGACAATGTTCTGGTGATGTGGCTGGTATTATTACATCATCCAAGTATCCAAAGGCTGTTCCGCTAGGCAACTCTTTTAGAATCTTTGTAATCATTTGTTGGAAAACATATGGAGCATTGCATAGTCCAAAACTCATCCTGAGAAATTCAAATTTTCCATCAGGTGTGATAAACGCGGTTTTCTCTATAGAGTTCTCTGCCATCGGAACTTGATAATATCCAGAAAATAAATCTAATGAAGTAAATATTTTATATCGGCTTAATTTATCAATCTGGTCATCGATTAGGGGCAAGGGGAACTTATTTTTGTGTGTAATATTATTAAGCCCGCGATAATCGATGCACATGCGCAGTGAACCGTCTGGTTTTGTTACTAAAACCACGGGACTGGCAAAAGAAGAATTTGATTCCCTTATTATATTATGTTTTAAAAGTTCATCCAACATGTCCTGCACTTTTTGTCTCCTGTCCTCAGCAAGCCTATATGGGTTGTAAACCACAGGTTCGTCAGTTTTTAATTTAATTTGCATCTCCGTGCAGTTTGTCTTCCCCATTTCCGAAAAATTTAAGGCGATGCAATCTCGAAATTCATGAAGAACTTCCAATAAAGCTTCTTTTTGCCCACCACAATGTATGATTTCATTTTCGATGTCGCTGTTTCGGCTTGTATGATTAATACACATGTTTAATGATGTTGAATAAAATTTTATTTCGGAACCTACTTTTACGAAGCCGACATTATTACGCCGTATTAATGTATTTCCAATTAAAATGTCTGAAGGACAACATGTGTCCGGAACTACCAAAAATTCTTCCCCATTGTCCATTTCATCTAAAAGTACATTACCAAAGACACTTTCATCAATTTTAATCATCTGCCCTGACAGTGTCTTAATAAAATGAGCTTTCCCGCGTCGAAAATTAAAACCAAACTTATCAACAATTGATTTTCGAATTAAGGAACACTCGCTACGTGTATCAATTAGTGCTGACAAATTATTTTTGTTAAAAAACACCTCTTTATAAAATAAATTTGTGGCATGCTTCTCTATAAAATTAACCTTCTTTTTGGACCAACAATTTTTTTCAATATGGCCCCTCTTATTACAAATATTACAAACATTACTGGTATTTGGGCTCTGATTACTAGAATTGTTATTATTGTGGTTTCTGTTCTTATTTAACTTAAAGTCTGGAAAACGAAATTTAGGACAGTTTATTTTTCTATGTCCAGCTTCATTGCAGTTATAACATAAAATTTTAAAATTATGTTTCGCACTCTGTCTATCATATTTTTTCTCACGTTGGTTAAAATCAGAGCTTCGCAAAAATGTTAAGAGATCATCTAACGTTTTGTAATTATTTGTGAACGCTAGTTGACGAATATTGCCATCACCTATGCTAGAAACAATAATGTTTATTTTGTCGCACTCGGGAATGTCCCACGATAACTTATTAATTAAAGTCAGTTTTTTATGGAAATAAGTTACTAACGATTTTTCCTCGACACTGGAAAACATTGACGCACTTTTAAAATTTGTGCCAATTGACTGAGGGTCAATGTCATAAATTTCTCGAAAGTATTTTTTAAAGTCATTCCAGTTGATTCCGGAAAATCCGGAAGTTAGATACCACTCGCGAGAGTTACATACACAGAATCCACACGCTCAGCAGTTCCCAGGCTCATCATTCCTAGAAGCCTTGACTTGCATTTCATGCCAAGATGCGACTTTATTTTAGTTATTAAGATCACTCTTTGGTCAGATTCTGTTCTTAACAGTCGATGTCTTTAAATTGTAAAATTTAAATAATAAATTGTTTTTTTAAAAACAACTTTGGGTGTTCGAGTTATTTAAGTGGCGCAGTCGGTAGGATTAGTACGGTGGCGGTTTCGTTTCAATTGAGAAAAAGTTCGACCACTTTGCGGTTTCAACCCTTCAGTGCTGATCCAAAAGAACCAACTTCGGACGACCCCCGCTAAATCATCGAGCCAGGCCAAGGAGTCAGGGAAGGGAAAAACAGGACTTCGAAAGAGTAAGTGCCATTTCCTTTTCGCCCTTACCAAACCCTTCTATTAGGAATTTGATAAGGATAATTATAGGGCAGTGTATAGCACACACAATTCTTTTTTATCAACCTATTGAAGGTAAATTAATTTAAGTTTTTCAGTCTATCGAAGACAAGTAGTTTAAGAATTTGTTTTTCTTTTGAAAATAAAAGAAAATTTCTTTCTCGCAGAGAAAATAACCTATCAAAGGTATTAGTTTAAGTTTTTCAGTCTATCGAAGACAAGTAGATTAAGAATTTGTTTTTCTTTTGAAAATAAAAGAAAATACCTTTCTCGCAGAGAAATAACAAATAGTTTGCAATTTTGCTTATTTTTATATTATTATTTTAAATATTGAATTATTCTCCCAATTTATTTTAAAGAAAAAAAATGACTACGAATACGGCTCCAGTTGTAGCCAAAACGGTCAATTGGGATCTATTTAAATCCAAATTGGAAAATATTAAACAATTTAATGGAGACAGTAATATTTTAGCTAGATTTGTCAAAAGGTGTGACGACCTTGTCGAGAAATATAAAACCTTTAACGACAATGATCTAAATCAACATGTATTTGAGTGTATTCAAGAGAAATTAGTTGATAAAGCCGAATATATGGTTGGCAGACGTGTTGAATTAGATGATTGGGATAAATTAAAAGCTGCTTTGTTCCAATGTTTTTCTGATCGACGAGATATTGATTGCCTAGTGCAAGAACTAACTCGTACCAAACCTTACAAAAACGAACATCTTATTGATTTTGGTAATAGATTGCAAATCGTGCGAAGTAACGTTATCCAGCGCATTAGCAATGATACATCTTTGACAGAAGAGCAACGAAATTGCCAAATAGCCCATTATGAAAAAACGGCTTTAAACACTTTTATCGGTGGTTGTACGGGAATCTTACGAAATAACATGTATCTTAAAAAACCAAATTCATTAGAAGACGCTATGGCATACATTAAAGAATATGAAAATTTTGAAAAATTGTACGGAAACAATCAAGAAAGACCTAATCAAAAAATAAATTTAACGCCAATGCATAAACCAAATTTTTCCCAAAATTTACCAAGTTTTTCCCAAAATTTACCAAATTTCGTTCCTAATCAATATCAAAATATATCAGGTCAAAGACCACAGTTTTTCCAAAACTATCCGAATCAACAATTTTATTCAAAACCTGCGTGGACTAGTCAACCAATTAACATACAACCCAGACCGGTACAGCCGCGCAAATTCCCGACAAACAGACAGGTATTTGGACCCCCGCAAAATGTATTCAGACCAAATCAAATACCACAAAACCAATTGCCGAAACCAACCCCTATGTCAACAACCTCTCGTAATCCTTCTGTTGCTACAAACAGAAATATTCCAAATCAAAACTTTCAGAACCAAAATTTACAAAATCAAAACTTTCAGAACAAAAATTTCCAAAACCAGAATTTTAGACACCCACTATATCAAAAACCTAATCTTGTTTTTGAAGAGCTTTATTCAAACGAAGTTGATGACAGCGCAGAACATGGTATAGCGATACCGTTTACAGATTCATATTACCACTATGACCCAACTACGTCTTATTCCAACGAAAACGAAGTTATAGAGAATAATGATCAATCTGAATTTATTAATCAAGACAACCCTGATGGAACAAACGAACATACAACTGAAAATTTTTCAGGAAACACGCCCAGAAAAGCAGCAACCCTTATAGAAATTAATACTTGCTCAAATAATACACTACCTTACGTAACAATAAAAAACCCTAATATTAAATTGGTAATCGATACCGGTAGTTCGCGATCAATATTAAAACCATCTATCGCAGAATATTTTTATCCAGATTGCATTTATAAATCAAATAATACAATCAAAACAGCTCTAGGAAGCCAAACAACTCAATTTCAGGCCTCGATACCAGCCTTCACAGAATTCAGTAGTAATCATAAAATTAATTGTATTCTTTTTGATTTTCATGACTACTTCGATGGTATTTTAGGACTTTCAGATTTAATACAAATGAAGTTAAATATTGATTTAGTAAATAAAAAATTGATTGGACTAAACACTCAAATTCCGTTTAAATATAGTGAACCTACAGAAGTAAATGTTTCATTTTCGGTAAACCCTATTGAGAAAATTATAAAAAACATCCCTGTAAGTGTATATGACAGTGAAATCTTAACAAAACCCGGCAAAATTAATAACTTATTTATACCCCAAATTTTGACTGTCTCGAAAAATGGCTTTGCAACCTCAGAAAGTCAAAACCATACCGACAAAGTAACCTCAGTGACACTATCTGAACCTATTCCTGTAGAAACGTTCGAATCAAATCTATATGAGATCTATACTATGGAAAATTTTAATAACAATAAAAATAATTTTAAAAATGACAAAAATATTTCGGAAAGCGAAAAATTAATTCGTACGGAACATATAAATAAAGAAGAAAAATCGGCAATAAAAACATTATGCAATGAATATTCAGATATTTTTCTAAAACCGAGAGATAAACTAACTTTTATGTCAAAAATAAAACATACAATAAAAACAACAGACGCAATTTCCATTCATACTAAGTCCTATCGATACCCGATTAATACCGATCTAAATGCACTAGAGACACAATCTATAAGTAATAACCCTGTAGAAATAGACGTTACAGTCGAGGAACACTTACACAATGTAGACTCACTTCCGCATATCGATGAGTCAGCTATTCAAGAGATATTTGAACCTATAGTTGAGCAACCCCGAATTAATAAAATTTCAGATATTCAAATTGCACCCCCCAGTACTTCACAAGACCAAAATATTACAGAAGACTCACAAACTGTACATACGTCATTAGAAGAACCGATCCTTAATATACCAATATCGGAAAAATCCCTAAATACATTTAAAAATCAGTTGATAATAACCGAAGGTGACATAGAAAAAATTCAATGTAAATTTGACAAAATATTTCAAAATGCGCGACTCTGCATATCTGTATCTAGTAGAAACCCAACACCCCATTTTGTCCAAATTTTAAAAGAGTTTATTGAACCAAAACAAGTATACGCAGTATATTTTAGAAACCCGATACTAGCCCAACATTTTGTAACTACACTCCAAAATATCTTTAAAAATTCGTCATTCAAATTAGTGCAATGTACAAAATTTTTACAGGATATTGAAACTTTAAATGATCAGACAGACGTACAACTAACAACAATAAAAAATCCTATTTTATCAATCCAACTTGGAAATGCAAAAATTATATATAATAAACATACCTTTTTGCACTATATAGATTTAGAAACAATAATAACACAACTGAAAAATGTTCAACAATACTTTCTTAATAAAAAAGGAAACATTAGGTCCAAAAAAGCAACCGATCCAATTTCTTACCAAGGATTATTCGAAAGTTATATTTTACGTACCGAATTTCTTATGCAAGTTATACAAGAAAAACTAGAAAATTTACACCCACATATACGAAACAAAAATCTAGTCGGTAAAACCTCTAAATGGCTTTTTGATACTTTAGATGCTGACGATGGTAAACGTTACAACGAAGCAATCTTAGACCTAAGACAAAACCAGAAAAATGTAATAAAAGAGCTTAATTTACAAATGTCCTTATCAAAAAATTTGATTGACAACTACAATAAAACAATATCAACTCTCAATAAAAATCAGAAAGAACTGGAACGTAGTTTAAGTATTTTTCAGGAAATAGTACAAAACTCTATTAATGACTTGAATAATTATATCACATTTCAAGGTGTCATATCTCAGATAAATCTAGATTGTCAAAATTTAATTACTTTCATCGACAACCTAGAGGATGCAATAATGTTTGCTAAGTTAAATACGCTGCATAACTCCATAATATCCAGTTATGAGCTAGAACAAATAATTAACTATTTGAAAACGATATATAGTGAAAATCAGATTCCAAATTTCAAAAATGTTCTTTCATATTATCAAATTTTTGGCACTCAAGTCACTTTCTCAAAAACAACATTAATTTTTGCTATACATGTACCTATCATTAAGCCTGAAACCTATACCTTTTCCCATTTATATCCTGTGATCCAAAAAGGTAAAGTTTTTATCCCAAAGTACCCTTATTTGGCACAAACCCTTAAAGAAGTCCAGTTCGAAGAAAACACTTGTCCATCATTGGAGGAAACTTACTACTGCATTGAGAAATTCTATCCACCAGACAGTTGTACCCTTCAGCTAATGGAAAGCAACTCCACCAATGGTTGTGAAATAATGGAAATAAGTATCGCAGAATCAATCCTGGAACAAGTTACACCGAAAGAAATTCTTGTCCTACCATCAAAAAAGGAAAGAATTTTTGCACAATGTAAAGTCGATCAATATTTAGAAATCGAATATCCAACGTTGATTAACATCCCGAATTCCTGCAGTATTCAATATAAAAACAAGAAATTTATCCATGACGTCAGACTACAACATGGAAAACCGCTATTACTACCGACTGTCGAATTAACCACAATGAACACAACTCAGTTGTACCGAACACCAAATTACACCGAAATAAATTTCGAAGAAATGTACCGACTAAAGGACTTAACTAATCAATTATCACCAATACAAGAAATCAATCAATCAACCGAAGGCCCAATCACTTACAGCCTATTGACATTCCTCTTACTGGTTCTATTATTATGGATTCTAGTTAAGAAGAGGCAATACTTTACCCAATGGTTTAAGAAAAAAACCAATCAACCCAGAAAAACAGAAGAAATTGATAACTTTCAAAATCAGTCCCCTATTTTGACAGCTTAGGAAGGGAGGAGTTACATACACAGAATCCACACGCTCAGCAGTTCCCAGGCTCATCATTCCTAGAAGCCTTGACTTGCATTTCATGCCAAGATGCGACTTTATTTTAGTTATTAAGATCACTCTTTGGTCAGATTCTGTTCTTAACAGTCGATGTCTTTAAATTGTAAAATTTAAATAATAAATTGTTTTTTTAAAAACAACTTTGGGTGTTCGAGTTATTTAAGTCGAGCTCGTCCGGTTAATTTGTCTATTGCGTTGCGCAACAGGGTAACATTGTCCCAGCGCAGGAAGTAAGCTTTTTGTTCAAGTAATTTTAGGAACTTATTCGCAGTTATGAGTTTGGTTCCAGGGTTAAAATCCGGTATATTTTCCCAAGTATAAATTTGTTCGACGCTTACCTTCGGTTGAGCAGTCTTGATTGCTTTTAGTTCGGACAATAAAAATTTAACCTGTTCCTCAATGGGCAAATTTGCAGCTACATCATCAGTGTTCAGTTGTTCAGGTATGGGGGTTGATGATTCTCCTAGAGGTAAGTTGGTAGCCTCATCCACGGTCTGGGGTTGACACGTAGATACCAATGGTGGAGTGTAGCTTCTGTGTGACATTATCCAAGGTAAAACACACAACACAAACAAAACAAACACTCCGCCCGAAACAACTAAGTGTTTATACGCGCGCGCGTCTTTATCTTAATTATCCCACTTCTGACTTTGTCAGGATGAATAAAGAGAGTCTCTAATTATTTGCAAAAACGTATATTCGGAACTCTGTATATCAGACAATTATCAGTACTAAGGTTCAAACAGAACTAACTACGTATTTTCCCTATTGCGTCGTCATGCTCTAATATAAACATGCGGCTCGACTTTGGGTACTTAGTGTCACCATTGATCAATTCTTTATTGCCTTTATGCGTCTCGTATCGTTTTCAATCATGTCAGCTTTATATTCCTAACAAACACCCTGTATAAAGTGCAGTATAATGTCGTCGGAAATAATAAAAAATGACGATGTAGTCATAAAAAGGGTTTTTTAATTCTGCCATCTTCTTTTTCCGATGTTTCTAGGTTAAACATTTTTGACAAGGAACAAAACTTGGAGTGTTACAATGAAATATTTTATCGATAATTAAATCGACGCTCGAGTCATATTTGATAAAATTATTTCCAGAACCTAAATTAAATATTATAATAATTCCAGGAATACTTTTAATGTATGTACTTATATAATATCGATAGCCGCCGATATCGATACAAGCCTATGCTCTTTACTCTGGGCTTCAAACCTTTTGACGTTTCGCAAGTTTAAGGTTATGTGACTAAAATTTCAAAAGGAAACAAGTCAACAATATAAATAGGAAAATATATTGCAAATATACTGCAGTATATATTTTTTTTACTAAAATCTTACCTTTATATAAATGATAATTAAAATTTAAAAAATCTGCATTTATATTAAAAGAAAAAGTCATTCAAATTTGACATTGACATTTATTAAAACATTATCTAATACTCGGCTTACATAGAAACGCTATTTAAAAATGTTGTGGACCAATGAGACAGTTTTATCACTTGTAAGGAAGATGAAAATTTTATGAGTATAATCTCATGAATCAAATTTTTCATGATGTTGATAAAACTGAACGCAAAATGGGACCACCCTGTCGTTCTGAAATGTGTAAAAAATCGAAGGTCAGAACATGCAATGAATTGATAGAAGAAAAGAGAACAGAACTTTTTAATGCTTTCTGGAAAACGATGACCTGGGACCAGAGGAGAACGTTCATACTAAATACTGTAGAAAAGCAACCTGTTAAACGTCGCAGAAATCAAAGTGAGAATTCTAGGCGCCAAGCAACCCTTCATTATTTCTTAAATATAAATAACGCAAGAAAACAGGTTTGCTGTAATATGTACATCAATACGTTTGGTATTAAAAAATGGACTGTACGTTATTGGGTAGATAATAATCAGAAGGAGGGAACTATTGCTCCAAGTTCTTTAATAACTCATTCACGAACTGCTGATGTAGCGTCACGTAGACGAAAAGTTGACAAGGAATTTCTTAAAACGTTTTTCGATTCTTTACCTAAAATGCCTTCTCATTATTGTAGGCAATCTACCACTCGAAAATATCTAGAGCCTATAGTTACGTCAGTCTCTCAGCTGTATAACTTATATTTAGAAAAATGCCAACAGGAAAATACCGGAAAAGTGAGCAGATTTACTTTCGATTCAATTTTTCAAGAACAGAATCTGTCACTGTTTTCTCCGAGAAAAGATCAGTGCGATTTGTGCTCTGCGCACCAAGCAGGAAATCTTGCTGAGGAAGAATACGTTAAACATAGAGACGGAAAAAACAGGGCTAGAAGTGAAAAAAGCCAGGACAAGGAAAAGGCAGCAAATAATTTAGCACACGTTTTTACCCAAGACCTTCAGGCTGTTAAGCTAGCTCCTCTTACTAAAGCTAGCGCGTTTTATTATAAGAAGAAACTTAACATACACAATTTTACCATGTATAATCTTCAAACACATGAAGTTGCTTGCTACTGGTTTGATGAAACCGCCACGGATCTTGTAGCATCTTCATTTGCATCATGCATTGTTCGCACATTATCTAGCATTTTACAAAACAATCCTTTACCGGTTATCCTTTGGTCAGACGGGTGTAATTATCAAAATCGAAATGCCGTCTTATCTAATACATTGTTACATTTAAGCAAAGAGTTTAATGTTGCCATAGAGCAGAAATTTCTGACCAAAGGACATACGCAGATGGAGTGCGATTCTGTGCACGTGCCATCGAAACAAAATTGAAAAACAAGGACATATATCTACCTGGACAATACTGTACTATTACACGTGAAGCTAGACGAAAGCCTTTCCCATATGAAAGCCATTTTCTCGATTATACTTTTTTTAAAGACTATTCTGGAAAAGACTTTTTGATATATGACTCAATCAGACCAGGAAGAACGACTGGCGATCCAACAGTTGTAGATATCAAGGCGATTAAGTACATTAATGGTGAGATTATTATCAAAACCAATTTTGATCACCAGTATTCAACATTACCCAGAAGACCGAAAAAAATTGCTGATAGTTTCTCTTTACTTGCCAGTGCCCCTCTGTTAAGCAAAGAAAGACGAAAAATTTCATATTCCAAATGGAAAGACCTTCAGGAACTGAAGACAGTCTTAACTCAAGATTGTCACTCATTTTATAACGAGATTCCCCACGATGGACCTAAGTGACAAGCTAAAGTGATAATAAAGTTTATTATTATACCTTATTAGAGGGAGATATCGTTTTTTTCTTTATTATTTTTTGATTAGCTACTTAATAAAGGATTTGGGTTTCGTTTTTAGAATTAATTCGTGCTAACCCTGTCTTGTTCCTCTCCTTTCAAATATACATAATACCGCCTAAATCACAGTTGTATTAATTGTTGATTAACCAATACCGCCTAAGTAACAAAAAAAAAAATTAAGTCCACATTTAAAAAAAATGTATTTCAATAATAAATTGTTAATTATTTTGATGTTGAGATCTTAAAATTAACGCAAGTTTTTATTAATCCTAGTTACCAGGTAGTTTTTATCGCCTCCTGAAAAGTTTGTCTTTTTGTACTTGGGCGGTATTGTTTCTTAAACGACGATATATTAAAAGAAAAAGTCATTCAAATTTGACATTGACATTTATTAAAACATTATCTAATACTCGGCTTACATAGAAACGCTATTTAAAAATGTTGTGGACCAATGAGACAGTTTTATCACTTGTAAGGAAGATGAAAATTTTATGAGTATAATCTCATGAATCATGAATGGTTCAAATGGAACAATTTGATTGGTCGAAAAAGTATATTTGATAGGTGATGGAAATAATCTTCTTCCAAGAACTATATTAATTATTATTTTATGAATGAGGTTTAAAGGACCTTTAAAATGAGATATAAATTATTTTGTTCTGGTGAGGGGCGGTCAAGGGTACCGTTTTTAAGATATTGCTTTTGTAGGTGCACGTAAATAGAAAGGTGGTAAATATTATGATTTTAAAAAATTTTTAAAAATAATTGATTGATCAGAAGAAGATAAATTCACCAAAATCAAAGATGATTGAGTTAAATGCCCTGGAGTAGGTTTGATACGGACCCTTTGGTCATAATCTTTAGTATTAGTATTATATTATATAAATAATATGTATAAGCATTAAATAGTTTAGATTTTTGTTTCCAAATAGGGAACTAAGCCAGTAAAAATGCCTGTATTGGACACTGTTCTGCTGATTTTATATATAATATATATTTAGTGTCTCGACTTGTTTGATAATTCATGATTAATCTTATATAGCGTTCTTTTGGATTTAACTGATTGAATATTTTTGGACATTTTAACTAAGTAAGGTCTCTTTTTAAAGTTTAAATTTTCCTTAGATAGATTAAAGACTAGAAAGACGTAAAATTTAAAAAGTTTTCTGCAAATAAATATCCATTAAAGTAAGAGTATGTGTGTGATTCTGTTTATTTTTATTGAACATATTTTAAGGTATCGAACCACATTCTTAGACACAAAAGACCCTAAAGATTTACATAACTCCAAAAAATGCCAAGCAAATTTGGTGTGAAAATATGTTGAAGATAATCTTTTAGGTTCCATTCTTTTCGACTGAACTATTTGGAGTGCATTTTTGCAGTAAAAAATCCTTTATTACCGTTATTATGAAATAACATTCACAGGCATATATATGGTTGTGCATAACGGACAGTTATATCTAGATTACTTTGTAAAACTAAACCCCTCGTGAAGTGTTACTACAGAAGTAATTATAAGTTAAAAAAAAAACATTTTCCTCAGATTTTTATCACAGTAAATCAATTTATGATTTAATGTAAAACTTAACAGGTATATACGGATGTTCTGTAATTGCCTTATTAAGAATGAATCCGAACAAACCCGCAAATCCTACGATGAGTTTTGACAAACATCGCCTTATGCATATTGCCAAGTGGAAATTTGTAAACAAACCTATAGGATACTTTAGTCGTCAGCGAAGTTTTTTTTACCACACAATTCTTTCCACAATTATTTAGATAAAGATTACAACAAAAAATATCTTTTTTGCGAGATATCATACATAAATTTCAACCTTAAACACATGGAATCATATTATTTCACAACATATTTTACGATAGTGATCGGGACGACGCGGTTAGAGTTTATATCTGCGCTGTTGAAATAATAATTTTATACCATAATTATTTTGCAACATTTATGGAAATTTCAAGGGAACTAACCTACCACAAGCATTGTTGCCAATTACAGTGTAATTACACGATTTGCGTGTATTTTCATTGCTTTGTGTGTAATCCAATAGTGTGTAATTTGCGTGTAATTTAGAAATCCATCATCTAAGTGTTACTTTGAGTTTTGTTGACTTTTTTTTTTGGGACTAAGGTACAATTAAGGTGTCATAGCCGAAAGTTGTTGACCTTTTTTTGAGAAATAATGAGTGCTCAAGGACTCCTGTACACCTGCTTCTTACAAAATATGAATAGTGAGTAAAACTCGTGTATTTTTATGACTAAAAGTTTGCAAAAGTATGCAAAAGCGTGTAATTTTTTCAGCTAATTGCGTAATTTCACAAATTCAGATTGACACTGCTGCCAGGTCGACGTGTCACTGTCAAGTCACGAAGGTGCCACTGTCCTTCTCTCAGTTTTCCATCCATATCGACCAGTGTGTCTATTCTCGACTTACGACAACGATTATATTGAGAGAGTGACTATTCCTTCCTCTCTAATTCTCTGCGTTCCGTAGAGAGAGATAGGATCATTCTCCTAAGTCAAGAATAGAGTGCCAGAGGAGAAGAGACAGGAGGGAAAGTTCCATCGCGCCTCACCGTGATAGGAAACGACGACGGACGGTAGGCGCACGTGTATTTGTTTGTTCGGGTTACGAAGTTCTACATCTACATATTATTATCTACTTTTTAGGCGAACATCTGTCTATGGCGTCGCCACGTGTGGCGTGGTTTTATGGGTCTTCACCTAATTTTTAGACAGTCGCTTTAAGTTATTTTTCGCGTTTTTTGGCACTGTTTGAAGCAAACAAAAAGTATTTAGGCATTCTCTAAGACACCGAAGGAGTCACCCATTTAACTTGCACGGGATATCGTATTGAATCGCTTCAAATTCAAATTCTGATTTACCATCACGTAGTGAAATAACGGAAAAGTGGTAAAACTCTTTAATAAATTAGGCATGCAGTGTCGTATCGTGTGCATTGTTGTAAGTAGTGGCGACGACAAGCAATTAATTTTCTTATCAAATTAGCGAAAACAATCGGTCGTAAATATTGGGCCGGTAGACGGGTATATATGGCTCTCACCATGTCGTGCAATATCCTTCTTGCCATTCTTTTGTCTTTTACAAGAGCTGATGGTTATTTGCATGCTACATTTCCCTCACAATGAATAGTTAGCTGCGACCCATTCAATAGGTATCATATTTGGGTGAATGCGGATAATGTACCAGGACACTCGGAGAGGTGATTCTACATGTCATTTAGCAAGAAGTCGAGAAATCAATAATTTTCGAGTCAGTTAGTTTCAAAACTAGCAGCGGTTCGTTTTTAAACTATCAAGGTGATAATTGGCACAGGAACTACGCTTAACGACTTCTATCATTCTGTTAAAAGAATGGTTCTCTACTGTGTTACCAGAGGTCACTTTTCCTGAAATTGAAATTTAATTTTTGACAGTTAATTGAAAAAAGGACATGCCATTTTAAATATAAAAGAAGACCTAATAAAAAGGTACTCTTTATTCGAGTCGATAATCACACAGTTTATGCGCGAAACTGGAATTAAAGTTTTTGTTAGATGTAAAATTAGAGGCACTGAACATTTTTTCTGCTGAATAAAACATCGAACAAAACAGAATACGATTTTTTTTGTATTTTTTTTTTTAAATAATCTCCCTTAACTTCAACGCATGTATGCTGTATTGACTAAACAATGGCGTTATTCCATCAGAAGATAACAATATTTATTTGCTTTCAAATTTGGCATCATCCATCAATAATCATCATCTTTGGATTAATTATTCTTCTGAAAATGTACCACCTTAAGGAGCAATTTCTTAATAATATGGTAATATTTAAGGAGGTCATTCTGGGGTCATTTTCAGATAAAGACTTCATATGAACATATGTCTAAACGTCTTAACTTTTTGAGATACTATTTGTTAAGACTTAAATACGTGAGAACTAAACTAGATAGATAACTGTCAAAACTGTTACACACCTCAACAACTTTTGACACTATATAAAGCCCAGATTCTACCATCACTAGAGTACTGCTCTCATGTCTAGAGATACCCCTGCACCCAAATATACTAATCCACCCAGATTTGCTCAGCACGGAATGAAAATATCGAGAATAATTTTTATTTAAAAAAAGAAGTGGCATATCATTTTTTGCTTCAAAATTACCTTTTGAATCAGTATTACAGATATTAATAAAGAAGCAGATTTTTTAAAAATGTTTAACACCCTGTATCTCAAAAGTTAAGTTTTATTCTGAAAATGGGCCCAAGGATTACCTCCTTAATTAGTATGTTATTAAGAAATACCCTGTATACTCACAAGAGTCAAGTTTAGTATTTTCTTTACATTTTCTTTTTTTATTTGTCATTTTATCTTTAACAGTTTTACCGTTTTTTCAGAAAAATTACATTTTATGTACTACTCATTCGTATGATGTGACAACTCACATTTTTGTCGGGTCAAGGAAAAAGTAAATAACTGCATCGCAAGCATGGGGGCAGGCGATGTGCGGCCATTTTAAGATCGAGAGAAGAACCAACACGCTTCTTCATTACTTATTTATTTCATTTCATTCAAAAGAAAATGGAGAGGAAAGAACGACTAACTCTCGTATGCGAAATACTTAGATAATATCTGGAAAATCTCGTGTCTCGTTTATATTGTAGTAAAAAACACTTTTTTGTATTTATCCCGTATCTTGAATTAAGCGGAAGGAAAAATAAAACTTTGCTACATCAATGGTCTTGTCGGACAGCCAAGCTGCTCTTAAGGTTCTGAACTCCAATCGGTTTACTTCAAAAACTTACCCTGGAGTGCCATACCAACCTAAAAGAACTGGCGGCCAGGGGGAACAAGGTGGAACTCTTGTGGGTCCCTGGTCACTCTGGGATATTAGGTAACGAGAAAGCGGATGAACTAGCGAGAGCCGGATCCGCTCAAAGTCTCAGGGGCTCGGAACCGGCCTTTGAGATATCAAAACAGACAACAAGGACAACATAAGATAGATGGTCGAGAAAATGCCTATCTCGATGGCAAGGGTTATCTGGTCAAATAAACGCACGGGCCTCAATTTCAAAACCATGGAAAATACTATCGAATGGAATACTAACACTGACCAGCTAAAACTGGTGATGGGTCTGCTAACAGGCCACTGTCACTTGCGGAAACATCGTCAACGGATAGGTATAAACAACGGATCCATTGAATGCGGCGAGGAGGATGAAACTGCCTCACACATAATATACCGCTGCGTAGCGCTGTCTCGCAGAAGACAAAATATCTTCGGAAACATACAACGTGGTGACAACCTCCCACACGACACGCTTGATAGAAGTTTACTGGATCTCATAGAATGAACAAACATCTTCTAACAAGATCGGGGTTCACAACAAGCCGGAAGGCTGCAGTGATAGCAGCTCTCGCCAGAATCCTGACCTCCGCCTTTAACCAACCAAGCGGATCAAAAGATATGATGTCACAAAAGTATTTAAAATTATTGTAATGAGTCGTTCCGTATGTCCTTCAGTGTAGTTTCAATGAAGTTTTTAAAAATTTCAAAGGTGCTAGTGAACAGTTTTCGCCTAATTACGATGCCTTTATTTGCAATTCGTTTAACGGCAACAATTTATTCCAAATATGATTTAAATAAATCAATAAATTAATTGATATTTATTAATCCATTGATATTTTTGAGACAATACGCACTGGCCATTGAATAAATAAAGAAAAGGGATACATTACGAATACTACGTTCGTATTACTAATGTATAACTGTACAATTACATTCTCTTACATATAAAAATCACAATAAAACAATAATATATTAATCAAGACATTAGATGGATCGATGATTTTGGCAAACGGATGTTATATCCGACACTTGTGTTACTTAATAATTTGGTGTACCGGAACCGCTATTACGTGAAGACAATATGAACAGTGTCAGGTCAGTGCTCGGATCATTGGTCTTATTGAATATTTTTTTGGTATACAGGATGAGCAGGGAGGAACGAACTAAACCCGAGGAGCGTATTGTGGATATACGTGAAAATAATGTAAAAGGGTCAAAAAATTTTTACATGTAACTTTCAGTCCTTAGCATATAACTTACTAAAATATACTATTTGCCTGTAGAAACGATTATAATTTGCGAAATATATTCCTGCATTAGAAAGCAAGTTAAAAAGTTTTTTTTAGATTATAGCTGCAGTATTCAAATTTGAATTTACAAAATGTATCGTCGGTAACGTGTCCCCAGTCAATAATTTCTTGATTGACGATGATCTTTTGCGCGGACATATATAATTCCTCTACTCTAATTCGATACTATAAGAAACCTATTAAAAAATTAACATGTGTTTTTGAGATTATTTATTTTTAAAATCCGATTTACTGAAAGTTGCCTGTAAAAAAAGTTTGACCCAAATAACTATAATATTTCTTGCATTTTCATTTGTTTTCAAGTTATAGCTCTTACTTATAGTTTTATGGATAATAATTATTGTTTATCCAGTACATCAGATGAAATCAATTATATAGGGTGGCAACAGTCACGGTATCGGCTCACTTACACTGTTGTTTTTATTATATTTGTTCAAGTTTGAAGAACATGTATACTATAGCTAAGCTCTGCGCCACTGCGCACATTATGCAGTTACCTGGCTAAGTTTGTAATATGGACTACTTTTATCAGTTTATTTGTGTTTATATGTGACTTATGTAGCCTACGTAGACACAATAATGGTGCATCCAAATTTTGTTCGCTATGATACTATACACGGTTACCTCCCTGGCCAGCTTTGTAGGTTCACATAATGTTAAATACTTGCTTACTGCTTTAACAGAATTCCGGAGTACCTATAGACGAATTTTCTTCCCAAGCGTTTATTCCTGTTTTAGGAAAAAAATGTCAAAGGAAAAAAACTTTGTAATAGAACTAGAACTCGCGGAAAGTCTATATTGTTTTTACTGCTCCATATAGAAAAAATGATGGACTTTCCTCGAGTTGTTGACCAAATTTAGACATCTTTCGTTAAATGTACCGTTTTCATACGAAACGAAAATTCCGTTTTCAGCTTAGAAAATTGAAGGATATACCCCGATCACGTGCAGTCTCTTTCTTCCGATTATCTCTGTTTCTGTCGGCGGACCGTCACGGGTGGGATCGGCGCCTGAAATTTGTGCTCTAACGACAATAGCGGCGTCCACGCACCTTCGACCGATCCGCCTCGTGCCTACACAGCGCGAAATGAACACGGGTCAAATCGGAGGTTCCGACTTACTCCGGCGTCCTCTTAAAGTATATTGTTTCAAATAAATGTTACCAATTAAAAATGGTGTAGTTTCTAAGTCTGATCCTAGACTTTATGTCAAACCTATAAACTTAAAATAACCAGGCATGACATTAATGTCACATGACTTGGCCACGATCTCTCGGACTATACAGGGTGTTTCGGGAGGAAAGGGAAGCATTTTGTGAACATGTCCAGAAGGTTAAAATAAGAGAAATTAACCCATATGTTTTAATCCGATTCCTAACCGTCACTGAAATAATCGGTTCTAAAGTTACTTTTGTAACTATTTTTTATTTCAGAAGCAACACCAATAGATACTAGTAAAACAACAAAATTCCACTAATTTAGAATGTTTTCGAAAATACCCCCACCAACTTCAATACAAGCTGTACCACGTTTGTTAATCGCTCGTCTTGCGCGTTGAATTGCTTGGGGATTGTTTATAATGATATTTGCAGCATTAAAAATTCGATTGTGGAGTCCTTCCACGGTTTCTACTCGTGTTTCGTATACTAGTGATTTCATTCACCCCCAGAGGCAATAATCCAGTGGGTTTAGGTCTGGTGACATCGGTGGCCAAGCTTGAGGTCCTCCTCTGCCAATCCAACGATCAGGAAAACGATTATTCAAGAAATTACGCACCCGGCGACTAAAATGAGGTGGGGCTCCATCGTGCTGAAAGAACATTCGGTGTCGAACAATTAGCGAAACATCATCCAACATGTGTGTTAAATGGTCTTCCAAAAACCGTAAATATCCATCTCCAGTAAGACGCTCACTCAATATAAAAGGACCAAACAACTGGTCGTTGAGCATTCCACACCACACATTAATACTGGAATCGATGTGGAAAGTTTCGTTCAAACGTGGCATGAAGATTTTCATCTGACCACCGATGTTCATTGTGACAGTTATTGATTCCATCTCGGGTGAACTGAGCTTCATCGCTAAATAAAATGTATTTATGTAGGCCTCGATTTTGTTGGATTCATTCACAAAATTGAACCCTTAAGCCATAATCACCTTCTTGAAGATGTTGGACCGGTTGAACATGGAAAGGCTTTAAACCGTTTTTTCTAAGTGTCTTCCAAATGCCCACATGTGATTCTAATCGAAGTTCTTTCGTAATCCGCCTCGTACTAACACCTGGGTTCTCTTCAGCCATATCCAGAACATTCTCTTCATTTTCCACATTTAGACCCGCCGCTCGCTCAGAATCAATCCTTACGCTTGGAAACATTCCTGTTTCCTGAGCATTTGCAAAAACTTTTTGAAACAATTTTCGATTAGGAACTCTTCGATTTGGAAAACGACGTCGGTATTCATCAACAGCCCGTAATGCGCTACCATTACAGAAACCATACACGAATATTATGTCAGCATACTCCCTATGGGTGAATGTGTGAGGCATTACGTATGGAACCTTTCCTCTTTTCGAGTCGAAACGCTCAGAATAAATCAAACTGACAACCATGCTTGTCAATTAAATTAGGTATTGACAAGCAATGAAATTCCTACAAACTGGAGTTAGAAATACAAAACTTCTTAATTACTCCAAAAACTTTACAAAAAAAACTTTAGAACCGATTATTTCAGAGACGGTTAAGAATCGGATTAAAACATATGGGTTAATTTCTCTTATTTTGACCTTCTGAACATGTTCCCAAAATATTTCCCTTTCCTCCCGAAACACCCTGTATATACGTGACTGGAATAACTTTTATTAAAAATCCATTAAATTATATCAAAATTTTAACCAAAATTTTTAGTAATAAGTACAAAAAAACTTTACTAAAAAATTTTTGAAAAATTTACTAAAAACTTTTGTAACTGCTCCTGTTGTCTGTTACGAAGATTGAAATTCCAGGTATCCGTTGCATCTGATTTAAGCCTTTTATTCTAGTAAAAAAGCATTTTTGCAACACTTCATTTGAACTTTGTAGTTCTTATAATTAGAAATACTTATTAGTCATAGTCAGTGAAATGTACCATACATTTTAAAATATTTAAGTATAATAACTAACTACACCTTTTTAAAAATTTTGTGTATCTACAAATCTTTTTTGATATTTGGATGATTAATGAAAAAAAATGTAATTAATACTATATTTTATAGGAATAAAATCTTCACTATAATAAGTTTATTATTAAAGTTTTTTTAATCATAACGCTTTTTTAAGTAATAACAAAAGTCTAGTGGTGTGAGGTCTGGATATCTTGGAGGCCTAATAAGACCCAGCGGCCGATCCGAAGCCCTGGAAACCATTCATCTAAATATTGAGTGACCTCATTGTAGAAGCTACATCGTGCTGATAATACTGTCTGATCCTAATGTTTACAGGAAAATCCTCCAGTAGTCCTTATAATTCATTTTGTGCTGCTCTCCCGTATGGATATTTTGATTTTATTTAAGTCGTATTAAATTTGAACAATTTATAGAAACGTTAGTTAGAAATTTTTAATTACGCTATTACTAAAAAACAAATTAAAATCGAATGACACATCCGACTCCAGACTCACCCTGTATATTATTGTAGAATATTTACAAATTGACAAATTGAATTTATAACCAAATTACTCGAAATTGCCAGATTCACAAACTATATCTTCCTTCAGGATAAAAGTTTTTTTTTCCGCTGAAAGAAATTATTCTTTATCTGTATAATAAGTCAAATTAATACACATTTCACGGACAGTAATTTCAACAATTGTTTTTTTGGTAGTCAAAGTCGATTACGAACAAACATATCAGTTTATATTACATAAAACAATGAAAAATGCTGGGACCTCTTTATTGTTTTCTAATTTTGGCAATTATAATTTTTAATTTCATTTTAATTGTTAATTTTTTATGTAATAATATGGTAATATTCCAATGCAAAAAAAAGAATCAAAAATTTTAAGCCTGAAAGAACTGATGTTACACAAAGGTTTTGCATTATGTATTAGGTTAAATAAAAAATATAGAACACGTGTTATACACATACTAAATATTTAGATGATCTGTTGTACATGTCTTGTAAATCCTTAGTGCTTGCGACTATTCAGTATTATTTGGTATAGAGCTGGGAAAAACCCTTAGCACAAGGGCTTCAAGCACCAAGCTTTTTATCCCCCCCCCCCCCCGCACTCCGTCGCATCGGTTTCCGCTCATTGTGCTGCCTTTTGGTTTTTTCTGAATTTCAAATTTCAGGGCTATTTAACGAACAAACCCAAACGAAAGGCGATGTATGGTATTGCAAACGAATGTCAGCAAAATTAACTACACAAGGCATTTTTAGATTGTTTACACGAAAGAATGAATATTTATTTAATATTAATTGAATTGTATCGGATGATGTGTCACCAGGAGAACAACAAGCGAGATGCGATATGATGAAGTGGGAGAAACATAATCTACCTATTCATGTTTGCCTTTGCAATACTATTATTACTTTTCTAACTTATTATTAGGTTATGGACGGGCAGATTCCTGCAGTTCAATCGGAAATGACTGAAATCGTGTTCCATCAGCGTCCCGTCAAACGAATCCTAATAGGGCTCGACGTCAAATAAACTTCTGGTCCAAACGAAATTCCTGTTATAGTTCTCAAGAGATGCACCGATGAACTAACACCAGTAATTTGTAGACTTTTTAACTTATCCTATAAACAAGGAATATTTCCATCGTGCTGGAAGACCACGCGAGTCCAGCCTATAGCAAAGAAAGGTAAAAGAACCCTGCCTAACAACTATCGACCAGTCGCATTGCTTTCAATATCGAAAGCAATGGAGGAAGCTATTAACCAACAACTACTAAAGTAACTGGGAGGCCTCAACATTATCAGCGATTATCAATATTCTTTTCGGAGGTCCAGATCAACGGGATCAACCTTCTAGCCTATGTCACCCATCTTTGGGCCAACCCAATCGAACATCATGGAGAGTCTCGGGCTATTGCACTAGATATTTCTAAAGCCTTTGATCGTGTTTGGCATGAGGAGCTTTTAAGTAAACTGAGATCCTATGGTATGCCCAGTCGATTCTGTGCATGGTTGTCTAGCTTTCTTAAGGACCATTCTCTGCAAGTTGCGATTGAGGGATTTCTCTCAGATACCTTCACCATCAATGCCGGTGTTCCTCGAGGGTCCATATTGTCACCCACCATCTTCTTACTCTACATGAACGACCTTCTAGTGAAAACTAAACATACGACATTTACCTTTGCTGACGATAGCAGACCAATCTTTCTTTCTGAATGCACAAACATCGGCTGATGACGTACATCTTCGCAGACAGGATGAAGTATCACGGCTCAACAAAGAGCTGGTAGAAATTTTTGCTTGGCGTTCTCTAAAAAGGTTAACATTACAGAATCGGATATAGTCATTGCAGGACACGCAATTCTGGCTTCATATATTAATTTGCTGGGCGTCAATCTGGGAGGAAATATGTCTTGGCATAACCACGTTGTGGCAATCGCCAAGGTAGCTTCACAGAAACTTGATGTACCCTTCCGGAACAAAAAGTTGTATATACCTCAACAACTTTTAACACTATACAAGGCTCAGATTCGACAATCACTAAAGTATTGTTCTCATGTCTGGATCTCTGCACCCGAACATACTCTTCGGCTACTGGATTCCATCGAAAGGAGAGCCATTCGTCTGATCGGAGATCACTAGCTGACAAAGAGCCTCGACGGCCTGGTACATCGTAAACCGGTTGGTGATTTCACTCTCTATTACAGATATTTGCATGGAAAATACTCGGCTGACCTTGCCCTCATAATTCCGCCCAGAGCGGTGTGTATAAAAATCTACAATAATTTCTACAAATAATCGCAATCCTCTTTTCTTGATGTCGATGCCGGTGGCATGATTTACTCCCACTACTATCCCTAATATTGGGTTATAACTCTCTTAGTTTGAATTGATAATTATGGGGTCTACAAGTCCACAAACAATATAGTACTCTTACTTGACCCCTTCTCAGTTGCTGACTTGTTAATTTTCAGGTTAAATAATTCTTAGTTGGCCCCTTGGCATAAATTTTTATTTAACCCCTTCTTAGTAAAGGACCTTTCTTTTGTCAAGTTAAATAAATAAATAGAAAGTAAAATAGATATGAAATTATCATTAGAAATGAGAATAGCAAATATAAATAATTTAACATTGTATTATTTATTTACAACTAACTAGTCGCATACAAGATTATTGCAGTTTTACAATATATGATAAATTTCGTGTTCATCTACCGATACCAACCACCACATGCATAAAAAAATCAGGAGTTTATAGGTTAAATCGTAAAGAGTGCAATAACGCATACATACCAAACATGAAGAAAATTTGATATTAGATTGAAGGAACACAAAACATCTTAGTTGTTAAACAGAGAAAATTCTAATTTTGCACAACATTCTATCCCATATATTGATAATTTGAATATTTTATATACGGCACCAAATTGAAGTCAATAGAAATTTATAACTGTAATAAAGACCCAAACATAAACCTTCATAATGAACAAACAGGCCTGTGGAGTACTTCTCTCTTTAAGGTCGTTTACAAAATATAATAAAATAATTTTTCCCAATGAATTAGATAGTTTATATAAAGCCATATCTCGTAGTTTTTAAGTTTGAAAATCTAGTGGTACTACGAAACTGCATTCACTAAGACAAAAAATAAAGTGATATTCAAAACAAAGTGGTCTCTTTTCCCTATTTCTAATATCCAATCTCACGAAGTAACTAATTACTCAATCCAGTATTTAAAAGAAATGAAAACTGTGGGTAATGATACCACAAAATTTCTGCCTTTATTTATACGACTAATAATACTTTAAATTAAGTCCAAACATGGTCGAAATCCTCCGAATTACTCTCTCAGGTAAACGGGGTCAAGTAAGAAACCGAATGGTTCATAGAACTGGATCGACATAATTGCGGAGTGAAATATGAATAGTTTTAAGTATAGATAACAGGTACATTGTCTAAGTAAGATGTCACCAATAAATAGTTCGTGCGTCCCCAAAGGGAAAGCCTTTTTTTAAAGTCCAAGTCCAGCATGGCTCTGATTTGGTATAGTGAATACCTATAACCATAAAACACCCCTAAAAATTGAGAAACTTACCTTCACAACAAATTATAGCTAGTTTGTTTTTGGGTTTCGGTCACTTCGAAATGAAATTCCAATATATGGTTAACGTTTCGGTTTATTAGCTAAGCCATCGTCAGAACTATTTGTATTAAAAAACGGCGTATAAATAAAATAGAAAGAAGCAATATTTTTGACGGTGTTAGTGACAAAATTCTTATTTTATGTTAATATGAGTTTGTATAGAATGAAATGAAAATATACAGGGTGTTCATTTGAAAACTTCCCATCACGGATTTATCGAAAACCACTGATCAAAAGAAAAAACGCCGAGATACGTCAAAAGATTTGCCAAAGGGGACCACTTTTTAACAAAAAACTACTTAACCCCCTTTTACCCTCTGGCCCCCGGGGTCATCTCCTTAAAAATTTTAAATGACAAGGAAGGGGTAGCAAGTAATAGCTTGTTTGAAAGGTCTTTCAAAGTGCTTTATTTTGACGTTTGATTTTTTAAAATCGGTCGATTCGTTTTCGACAAAATTAGAAAAATCTTTATTTATCTTAATTTGTTCAGATAGAAAAAAAAGCACACGAAAATATCACTTTTTATTTCAATAAGTGTTCAAAATGTTGCCCGTTATTTTCCAAACAATGATATAGGCGATTTTCAAATTCCTGACGGACATTTTCAAAAACATGTTGTGGGAGATCATGGCAGCTTTCGGTGATGCATTGACGAAGTTCATCCAAACTGTTAGGTTGGGGAGTGAACATAATAATTTTCAAATGGCCCCATAGAAAAAAGTCTAATGGCGTCGTGTCAGGAGATCTAGCAGGCCATTCTATAGGCCCTCTTCGCCCTATCCATTTATCTGGAAACTCGTCGTCTAGCCATTGCCGAACCGGAAGAACATAGTGAGGAGGAGCGCCGTCTTGCTGGAAATATATTTCAGCCTCATCAAGTATAGGGTTTCCATCGTCTTCGATTTGGTTTTCAATGGTTTCAGTGATAAGCGGATTGATGGTATTTTCCAACATATCTAAATAAATGCCTCCATTTAAATTTCAATTAATAAACAATGGCCCAATCACTTTGTTTCCTAAAATGCCTGCACATACATTAATTTTTGGGGGTACTGAGTATGCCCTTCTACAAAAGCATGAGGATTTTCATTGCTCCAATACCTGCAGTTATGCTTATTAACAAATCCATTTAGATAAAATGTGCATCCATCACTGAAGCAAATATTCTTTACATGAAAGGTATTATCATTAATCGCTGTGGTCATTTGTTCACAAAACTCAACTCGTCTATCGAAATCATATTCGGTTAACTCTTGCAATATTTTCATTTTGAATGGATGAAATTTATGTAATTTAGTAATTGTGTGTAGAGAGCCTAATGAAATACCAGTCGCATCAACAATTTTGCGTAATGAAGTATTAGGATTTATGGCAAAATAACCCAAAACTTCAACTTGAGCGGCGTCATCTAAAACTCTACGATGATTACGTTTTTTATTTGCAACAGATCCAGTTTGAGTAAATTTAGTAACAAGGTCCAAAACATACCTATGCGAAGTTATCTTTTCCGGATGTCTGGCATTAAATGTAACGGCAGTTTGCCTAGCAAATTGATTTTGGGCACCATAAATTAGAATTATTTCCACCCTTTCCGCTAGTGTGTAAACCATTTTGGAAGTAAAATCTGAATCAATAAATTAATTTTCACTATCCCAAGATTGTCACAAAGGTAACTGCCAGCAAATTAAATTGTTTCTTTCCCTTAGCAACTATAAAAAACTAGACAAGTATAAGAATAAAAACAGTTCGCCCGTGTTATCTGTGTTGATAAAAAGAAGGCGGTAAAATTTTGTTCCAATTTTCTCGAAAACGAATCGACTGATTTAAAAAAATCAAACGTCAAAATAAAGCACTTTCAAACAAGCTATTACTTGCTACCCCATGTCATTTAAAATTTTTAAGGGGAAGACCCCGGGGGCCAGAGGGTAAAAGGGGTTGAAGTAGTTTTTGTTTAAAAAGTTGTCCTCTTTGGCAAATCTTTTGACGTGTCTCTGCGTTTTTTCTTTTAATCAGTGGTTTTCGATAAATCCGTGGTGGGAAGTTTTCAAATGAACACCCTGTATATAAATTAACATACCTTGTACAATTCTCACTCACTTACAATAAATTTGGTAATATTTTGTGGACATGAACTAACTTAGTTATACAAATTTAGTAGTAAGGTTGGTTATTATTTAAATACCATTAAATAAAAGGTATGCATATTTAACATTATTTAGATTTTGAGTATTTAGTTTGTTTATATTTTTACAATGGTGATTATAGAAAGGGGTTGGGTGTGCCTTTGTTTTTTTTGTGGTGTCCTGTTTTTTAAATTTCTTGAGTGCACACTAGTAGAGGCAAGAGTGCAGGAAGCGTTCTGGCTACACATTGTATTACGTTCTTACAATGTTTTCCTACTTTATTTTAATAATGTGTTAATTTGTGCAAATCATAACATGCACATTAATCAAACCTTCTTGTAGAATATGCGATCATATCTCTAAAATCATTTCCCATATAACCTGTTTTTCTCTAATTAGTTTTAATTTAATTCAACACAAAATTTTTTAAGTATTAACATATTATAAAAGTAATATACACATAGATAAACAACGGTTGATATATTTTAATGACCTTTAGGGCTTGTATTACATCCTCTGGGTAATCTTAGAGTTAAATATATTATGAATGAATGTAAATAATAATTATACATATATAATAATATTATTGAAAACGATAAAAATTAAATTAAATAAATTGGTAAAATATGTTTACTTTCCTAATTTTGACTATTAAACTAAGTGCGAAAATAGATTTTTTGTTGTCATCTTTAGGGAAATTATGTAATTATTATGTTAAGAACTGAAAGAAATACTTCATAATTTTGTTTTTACGAATGTAAGGAATAGAACGTCGGAAACCCAGTAAGTGTTGTATACCGCTGAACGTAGATTTAGTTCCTCTTGATGATGGTGACCCAAAGACGAAACGTCGCATTAAATATCTAATCACGCCATCTAATGAAGAATGAAAAGTAGCAATAAGAAAGTGAAATTAATTCTTGAACATCTCTTCGAATAAAGTCGTCTAAAAATAGAAACCGAAAACACATAATTTTAGATTTTTCCAAATATTCCGTAAGCCCCTGTAATAATTTGTGATATTTTTGCGGTATATTATTGGATAATTACGCAAATTTTTCTCAATTTAACCGACTTTATATCTCTTGGTCTATCCCAATTGTGAGAAAGAAATTCGTTACACCCTGTATGATATGCACGAAGTGCATCGTATTAAAATATATTAAAACAGGCAGAAAGTGTAACAGCAAAATTGATTTCTTGTAACAGTAGAAACCCTTTTATTAGATATTCTTTATTCTTATTAGAAAAAACTACTCTAGAAATATTTACTCTATAGCGACACAATTAAATTACTCTTTAAAAAGAATATTTCCTGTCATTGGTTGGTTGGTTGGTTTGTTGGTTAAAGACGGGGGTCGGTTTAAAGGCAAGAACCTCTATCACTGTAGCCTGCCGGCTTATTGTGTACCCTGATCTTTTTAGAAGATGTTTCTTCCTTCTATGAGGTTCAGTAACCTTCTACCAAACTTGTCATGTGGGAGGTTGTCTCCACCTTGTATGTCCCATAAGATATCTTGTGTTCTACGCGACAGCGCTAGGCAGCGGTAGATTATGTGTGAGGCGGATTCATCCTCTTCGCCGCAGATTCTGCATTCAATGGATCCGTTGTTTATACCCATCCGTTGAAGGTATTTTCGCAGGTGGCATTGTCTTGTTACCAGACCCATCATCTGTTTCAGCTAGGGCGGCGTCAGGGTTAGCATCCCATTCGATAGTATTTTCGATAGTTTTCCAACTACGGCCCGTGGGTGTATTTAATCAGGTAACCCTTGCCATCGAGATAGGTGTTGTTTTTTCGACCATCTATGTAAAGTTGATTTTGTTGCCTGTTTTGATATCCCAAAGGCCGGTTCGGGGCCAGTGAGACTTTGAGCGGATCCGGCCCTCGCTAGTTCATCCGCTTTCTCATTACCTAATATCCCAGAGTGACTAAGGACCCACAAGAGCTCTACCTTGTTCCCCCTGGCCGCCAATTCTTTCAGGTTTGTTCGTTCGTATTTCCTGTCATTAATCTTTATATATGGGGAACGAATGCACTTTACTGTCGTTAAAAAAATATATATTAAAGTTTCTTTATACATTTTATTACCGGTAAAATAATTTGATTGAAGAGAGACCTTCGGTTACTTTCGGCCGCTTTCGGAATTTTCCGTTGTAGGTTGCGTCTCGGCTTGCCCGACGACAGTTCGACTTGTAACCAATAGAATGTGTATCACGTGATCGGTGACAGTTCTGGGGTGACGTCTAGTCTTTGTAGGGTTCGTTTACCTTCCTCGAGAGTACAGTTGATTTTGTGCCAATTTAATGTCGAGTGAGAATATGCCATGTGAAGTTAAAAATTCCAACACGCTATCGGCCGTGACAGGTTGGCCCATGAAATGCCCAAACAAACCCGAACAAACTCGAAAAAACCCGACCTGCGAGGTTTATAAATCTGAAATTGTTTCCCAGCGAACGTCGGCGAACTGCAATTGCGAGCGCAGCTCAACGGAACTGAACGTACTAGTTCATAAATGGACCTTTAGAACTATAACCAACTTGGTTGGTTGTATTACCACTTAATTTAAATGTCGTTTATAATATAATTTTGGTCTTTAGTGCTTAATTTGTAATTAAATTATTTTTAAAGATTTAAATGTAAAGATATATATAATACAAATAGAGAGTAATATAGAATAGAGATAAAAACGCCGACAGCAATATAAATCTTCATAAGAAAATTAAAAATCACTCAAATAATCGAACAAACCCGAACAAACCCGGTGTGGAATCATACCTTTTAGTTATTTAAACCATGCACAGACCCCCGAATGCCGAATTTTGTAATCGCAGCTTTAGCGGTTTTGAAAATATTTAAGCGTTCCGCTACTTTTTATTGAAAATGCGGTGTTGTCATAACTCAGTAACGTAGAGATAAAATTTTGGAATTTTGGGATCTTACTAAATTTGAGATGCCCAATTTATGGCAGTAAAAATAAATAGGGCATTCCGTTTAAGCTCACAAACTTTTTACTAACCCTGTATATCCGCGAGTATTTTTTGATTTCCTTCAATGATGGTCAGTCAAAACCATAACCAAAGCTTTAAGAAACAATCCTAAATGAATAAATTATGTATATGGCATGTTAGCAAAACACAACCGTTAGCAGTATATTTAATCTAAAAGTTAATCTAACCAAGACTTTGTTTTTACATGATTTTTAATATTTCCTGTTTATTTAAATTTTTCAGTTCCATTCATTTCTACAGGGTGTCCATTTAGTGTGTAATTCTTTATTTTCTTATGTTCAAACACAAGCACTATAGGAAAAATCCTTTAGGGCACTCTGGGAGTGGTGCGTGTGCGAATAAAGCGATTCACGTTGGTTTTGAATCGTTGGAGGTTATATTCGTTGGGAAAAACGACCTCGAGAAGGTCGTTCCATAAGGATGAAGTCCTCGAGATGAAAGAATTCTTAAATAATGAAGTTTGAGGAGTACTAATCTTAACAACATGTGGATGGGCGGCAGTGGCTTGTCGTTTATTTTTGCTATTTCCCGCCCTTGGCGGAATTAGGAGGGCATGGTCAGCCGAGCACTTTATTTGGAAATATCTTGAGAGTCAAATCCCGAACATGTCTTCGATGTTCTAGGCGGTCGAGGCTGGAGGATGGAATCCAGTAGCCGAAGAGTATGTTTGGGTGCAGAGCTCCAGACATGAGAGCAGTACTCTAGTGATTGTCGAATCTGGGCTTTGTATGGTATCAAAACTTGTTGATGTGTGTACAACTTTTTGGTTCGGAAGAGTAGGTACACCAAGTTTCTGAGAAGCTATCTTGGCGATTGCACAACGTGATTATACCAAGACATATTTCCTTCCAGACTGACGCCAAGCAAATTAATAAATGAAGCCAGTGGGATTGCGTGTCCTGTCATCACTGTATCCGGTTCTATAATGTTAACCTTTTTAGAGAATTGTTTCTAGGTGGTTATATGAGTACTAGTTATACGGTTTTACGAGATTTTTTTTTTACTTCTCCTCTGGTTGATTTATTCAATATTTTTAAATAGATCACATTGTATATTTTATCAAGATTGAACATTTCTACTAACTCCCCTTATTATAACTCTGAAATAGTTTTATTATTATTTGCGGCGTTGCCAAATTGTAATGATTTTCCCTAAATTTTAGTTATTTATTTTTTTAAATTAATTTGTAGGTGTAAATGGTTGGAATTATTGTAATATCCTGTATTTTTTGCTACATATCTTCTACGTTTGATAATAGGATATTCGTCATTAAGTTCCGTTGATTTCCATGTATCAACTGATAATTGCCGGTCACTTAATTTTTAACATTTTGTTTTTAAACTACAGCTACACTTAAAATAAAAATAACAAATAAAAAAATTAATATTGAAAATTTTGAGAAAATGATTACAATTTGGCAACGCTGCAGATAATAATAAAAATATTTTAGTAGTATGTGTATACGTATTTCTGAGAAGCTTATTAGAAACTAAATTACATAATTAAAAAATATGTAGGGTGACCGATTTAAAAAGAAACTTTGTTATTCTTCGTGAAGACTGTTGAACGTAGAAATGGATTCTGTGTAAAAAACTACAAAGATAATATTTTACTTTTAAGTTACAGCGTAACCGAAATACGGGGGAGTCATATAATGTAAAATTATCAAAGACATCCCGTATATCAAAAAAAGAAGGCCGAGACAAATTCTAATTGGGGCATCTTTTGTTCCACAAACAGTAGCTCAGTGCTGCGAAAACCTCATCATTCTATCTTTACTACTAACGGAGATACCCCGTAAATTCATCAAAAAGTAGACACCCTATAGTAGAAGGAGAAAGCAAGCAATTTTCACTTATGTGTTGTGACAACAAATTGAAGTATGTATAAAATATTTTTATAATATTCGTTACCTACTTTTAAAAGTCAATGTTAACAGAATCTTACACCGACAAAATATACCTTACTTAAAATTATTCTTACATTAATGAAAATCACTACTGGACTGTCATTAACTGAGGAACAATGGTCTAATAGTTTTTTAATGAATTTACATACAATACCTTGTCCAAATTTGGTCTAAAACGACTTAGCAACCGAATTTCTATTAGACTCCAAATTATCGCCGAATAAGGTCAAGAACTTCCGGTCCTAGCTGTTTAGACATACCACGTATGTTAAATTAAATAAATCTCCACAATATGGTTTATATAGGGTGATTCAAAATTCAACTCTTTTTGCAAATTTCGATATACAATATATTGATATATACAGAGTGTGTCACTATTGGGATTTCGGAAACTGTAAGATATACCTACTAAGTTGGTTAAATTTAGGGCGAAGTGGCGTAACTATAGGCCCAATAATATGCCGCACAAAAATCAAAAATAAATATAAGGGCATTCAAAATATTTGGAAATATTTAAGATTTTGTGTTCCTGTTTTTATTTATTCCTGGCTTTGTTCGAAGAGATATCCACAAATAAATTTCACTTTCTCACTGCTACATTTTAGTCTCCACAAAATGGCATCATCAGATCTTTAACCTTCCGTCTTAATTTTTTTAAATACGGGCCGGAATTTTTTAGCTTAAATTATGAAAGAGAAACTACATCTACGTTCAGCGGTATACAACACTTACATGTTTTCCGACGTTTTGATCCTTAAATTGACCATCTTCACTAAAATACCCCAGTACGCTTCTGTATTTGTTTAAAAAACTCGATTTATTTCGAAATTGTAAATCTCTGATAAAACTATTAGTTTGAAATAAATAAATAACAGTAGTAGTAGGTACGTAATAATAATAATAATTAAGGACAGAAATAGGTAGCAAAAATAATTTTAAAATCATCAGTTCCTTGGAAACAAAAGTAAATTGAAGAATCGTACTAGGGGTATTCTAATTAAGATGATCAATTTAAGGAAAGAAAACGTCGGAAAATCAGTAATTTTTATATACTCCTGAACGAGGATTTATATCCTCTTTCATATTTTAAGCAAAAAAATCCATGCCCATATTAAAAAAAATTAAGTTGATGATGGTAACGCAAATACGGAACGTCTCAGGGAAGATCTGATGATGTCATCTTGTGCAGAATAAATAGTAGCAACGAAAAAGTGAAATTTATTTTTGGACATATCTTCGAACAAACTCAGGAAAAAACAAAATTTTTGTTTTTACCAAATATTTTGAAAGAACAAACCCGACTTCGTATCTCTTACCATTCCCGAAATCCCAATGATGAAGGACGATTTTGTTACACCCTGTAGATGGAGATTTCTTCCCTTATCCCTTAAAAACTATACAAAACATTTGGATAATTCTCATACCGAATTGTTTTGTCAGCACTCCATGTAAAAATAATATCTAATATTTTTCCAGATTATGTGAATAAGTCAAATCACATACAGAGAATATATTACGTTAGGTCAGGAACTTTTATGAATCTACCTTAGTCATGACGTAAATAATATAAATAAGTAGGATATTTCCATGTAGTTTTAAATTCATACGATTTTTGGAAATAATTAACGATTATTTAAATAAATTAGTAAATTATTCTGATTTTATTCAAGTTCACACATTGTATATTTGCCCTTTTCAGATTTGTACAATTACTGTAGTGTGTATACGGGGTGTTACTCAAATAATTTATTATACTGACTGTCAATTTGAAAACTTAGTATAAATAATTAAAAATCGTTAATTTTATTGTGAAGGGGGATACTTTTAAAGACTATTTGTGATATTCGTGGTTTAACCCCCTGGTAATGGTAGCCTTTACGCTTCAAATTTTTAGAACTTACCTGCCAAATCTGAGATTTATGGTTTTTTAGGTTATTATAAAAAAAATATTGTGTTTACTATTTTAATAAAATGATTAGGAATCCATAGGTCACTTCGGGTGATATCTTTTCCAATTCTATAATACGGGCAAAGTCACCGGGGAAAAATTGACATGGATATTGTGACCTGACATTTTTGCATTCCCGAAAACAACCTAGAATTTTAGCACTACAATAATGTTTTAATTTAAGCTTGCTATCAATTTTCATTATTTACGTATATTTTCTAATTTTTCGGCGAAATTTTGCAAAAGCTGGGTTTACAATCTTTTCTCAAAATTTTACTCCCATTTGGTAAATATATCTCATTAATTTTGGTATTGCTGAGTAATATTTTTGATTAAGCTTACCAGAGAGCTGTCACAAGTGGGGTAGTGTCCTTTAAGCTTCAGGGATGGGCGAGGGTGGACCCCAAAATGCCTCCTTCTATTCCCCAGCCTTTTGGAGGAACGTTATTTTTTGGTTTTCTTCTTTAATGTAGAAAATATAGCCATGTGCGTTTTTAAATTGTCACCCTGTATGTAGATGCTTTTGATTTGGAAATTGTGTACGTTATATACGTACGTATAATAATAATGTGTTTCCATTTGAATTTAATTATTTTAATTAAAAACTGACTGAACTGATGAGAAAAACTATAATATACCGTTTTTATGTAGAATTTACCAGGCTAATTACAAAAAATATGGACATGGAAAAATGTCAGTGGCGTTCCACACAAAATATCAGAGGACAAGCGCGACGCCACTGGTGTATCAAAAGAATAACTTTTCTAACTAAATTATGTTTTATGTCGTATTAACATATAACAAAATTTAAAATAATACAATAGTCGTTCCGGTATTCGAAAATCTCTTGACAAAATCGAGTAATATTTGTTCAGAACCGATACAGTAGGATCCCCTAGGCATTCTGAAATTATTTGTGTAGGGCGCCTACAACGGGAAATTGAAAATAACTTAGCCGGTTTTGATGCTACAAAAAAAAAACGTGAAAGGGAAAATTGAAGAGCTTGATAGAGCGCGTAAGCTCGAACCGAACAAACCCGATCCCGATATCTCAATGATTTCGCGAATTAATGCGATTTTCAACTGCAAGAACAATAAAATTTAATTAATTATATCTCGAGAAGGGGCGGAGTTGGGGCATAATTTTTTGCAAATTAACGGGTGATACCGAGTACTTTGATGGACCGGAGGCTGGGGTTAGTGGGGCAATTAGGAGGGGAATAAGGGGGATTGGAAAGTTTTTACATAAATTCTAATAAATAGTTTATAAATCGAGCTACGGGGATCAGACCAGATTCAATTTGTTAATTTTTTTATCAGCTGCGAGGTGGAATTGGCGAAAAATTGTTATTTTCCCAAATGCGCGCTCGGCGCGGTATACAAGAAATGACCATCTCCGAAAATACTTTAAATATTATGTTTAATTTTGGTATGTGTTAATAGAATATAGAACCTCAAATTTTAGTTAGAAAAGTTATTCAATTGTTCCACCAGTGGCGCCGCTGCAAATATGTCTTCTGATATTTTTTACAAAAAAGATGATACGCCACTGATATTTTTCCATGAGGATACTTTTTCTGATGGGCCTGTTCAATTCTCCATGAAAACGGTCTCTTGAGTTTTTCTCGTCAGATGCACCGTTCTTGATTAAAACCACTAAATTTATATTGAAACTCATTATTTTTAACATTGATAAAATAATTAATGATAATTTTTTTTTTATAAAAATTGTTGGAGTGGGCAATTCGATGCGAAGACGGGCAAAAACATGCCTTTTGAAAAAAAATTATCATTAATTATTTTTCAATGTTAAAAATTATGAATAATTTCAATATGAATTTAGTGGTTTTAATCAAGAACGGTGCGGTGCGTCTGACGAGAAAAACTCAAGAGACCATTTTCATGGAGAATTGAACAGGCCAATCAGAAAAAATATCCACATGGAAAAATATCAGTGACGTACCATCTTTTTTGTAAAAATTATCAAAGGACATATTTGTAGCGCCGCCACTGGTTTCGAGCCGTTTATTTCGCCAGGACGACTTCACTACAAGGAAAATATATAAACTTAGTTAAATTTACTAGATAGAAAAATAATAAAACTAACCTGAATTTATTTACAGTGATGCCAGATCACACCACGTGTCTCGCCCTTGCTTGGATAACCGCCGCACGCGTAATGATGTATTGAACCTTCAGTATCGTTGCTTCAGTATGTTTCGATACTCGGAACGACTTTGCTGAGGGTTCCGCGTGTTTGATGTATACGAATTTTAGAGGTTTTGTTAGTTGTAGCATTGCCCGATTTTTTTTCTGTTGTGAAATAATTCATAATAATAAATGCTGTGATGTGATTTCAAATTTGTGTGACATTATCTAAAGTTGGTTCTGTTGCAAAACATACTTTTAGTATTTTATTTTTATGGAATTTAACTATAAAATGGATTATTTTAAAATAAGATCGAGGGTAAGAGAGTGTGTACCTTAAAATTGTAGTTTTTTCTCTACAAAGTTTGAAAAAGAAGTGATAACGCGGGTCAAAGACGTCTTGTTGTCAAAATCTGAACACGTTCGTTTACAGTTCTGTATTGTAATATGACAACACCGCCTACAATGCGCTCACCTCTTTGAGACTGCCTCAATAAATTATTAATTGCGAACGTCGTCAGTAGCAGCTACGTAAATTTTCAGATTTCATATAAAGTGTATATTTCGCTTAATAATTTAAATCGCCATTTATGATTATTTTTCTTCGATTTATTTTCATCTCAGGATTTGCTGGTTTAAATATAATAAGACATTTCCATAACACCACGTTATTAAGCAAGACCCAGTATGCAGCTAAAACGATGCCACTATTTCCATCATATACCCTGAAATAAATCCTACTTCCAATATCCTCCAAGCTACAAGTGTTTACACGGTCAACAGCGATCCAGATTTCAATTAGCCGTCTAGTATTTGCAGAACTCTCGTTGTATGATTTCATATAGACATAAAGATATATCGAAAATATCGTATCTCTGGCAGAGTCAACGACAGTCTTATTGAAGCAATGTTTGGATAAACTTGTTTGGTTTTGATATCATTTTGTTCAAGATGATTTTATTTTGCTTTGATGTCTTTATATAGGGCACTACAGGGGTTGGGCAAGAACAGAACAGGGTGATCTATTTTGGGCACTTTCTGGGGGTATTAGAGTTATTATCAAAGATAGATTTCATTTCAGTATCCCACTTTTTAATGAAACGATAGGTGTCAAGTTTGTCATGGGTCTATTAGTGTTTAATCAAAAGGGTAATTTTGAAAATGCATTTTAGACACCCCTCGTATTGAGAGAAACTGGCTACGCCACTGAAGTTTACGAAATAATCTAAAAATAAGAGGATAAATTTGTATCTTCTTCTGTAGATTAAAAACTAAATGAGCCATGACAAATTTTGCAACGTTCCGTTTAAAAGTGAGACAAGAAAGTGAAGCCCGCACGGTTATATCTTTGATAATAGTTGAAAGTTGCGATTGACGGATTTCTCTCAGATACCTTCACCATCAATGCCGGTGTTCCTCAAGGGTCCATGTCTTCCACCCTCTTCTTACTCTACATTAACGACCTTCTACTGAAAACTAAAAGTCGGATATTTAGCTTTGCTGACGATACCACACTTGTATCATCTTCTTATTTGAATGAGGTATCATGTCTCAACAAAGCCCTGGACGAAATTTTGGGGGTGACAGTAACCAAGTCGAATTTAACGCTAAGGAAACCAAGGCAGCAGTTTTCTCTAAAAAGGTTAACATTACAGAACCGGATATAGTCATGGCAGGACACGCCATTCCACTGATTTCATCTATTAATTTGCTGGGCGTCAATCTGGGAGGAAATATGTCTTGGCATAACCACGTTGTGGCAATCGCCAGGTAGTGAAGCTTCACAGAAACTTGTTCTACTCTTCCCGACCAAAAAGTTGTACACACCTCAACAACTTTTGACACAAAGCCCAGATTCGACTATCACTAGAGTCATGTCTGGAGCTCTTCACCCAAACATACTCTTCGGCTACTGGATTCCATCGAAAGGAGAGCCATTCCACAGGTCGGACACAACGAGCTGACAACGAGCCTCGACAGCCTGGAACATCGAAGATGGTGATTTGACGCTCTCTTACAGATTTCCATGGAAAATTCTGGGCTGACCTTGCCCTCTTAATTCCGCCCAGAGTGGCGAATAGCAGAAATACACGACGAATCACTGCCGCACATCCATATGTTGTTAAGCTTAGTACTCCTCGAACTTTATTATTTAAGATTTCTTTCATCTGGAGGACGTCATCCTTATGGAACTACCTTCTCGAGGTTGTGTTTCCCTCCGTATAACCTCCAAATATTTAAAACTAACGTGAATCGCTTTTTGCGCACACACACCACTCACAAAGTGCCTTAAAGGATTTTCCTATAGAGCCTGTGTGTTGATTAAAAAAAAGTAATTATAACATCCAGTGGCGTAGTTAGGATTTGTTCGGGATTGTGATCAGAAGAGGGGGAGCCAAGTCGTTCGGGGACGCCTATATTTTTAAATACGCATTTTGTCATATTAAGTTTGATTTAATAATTTAAAAAAAAAATTATTTTAAAACCGGCATTTATAGGCTTTGTGATTTGATCTTTATGGTAGTATTTCCTTTTTGTTATGCATTTTAGTAGTTAAGAAGCACTAGGTCACGGGTGCGGGGGGTGGGGGGTTTGGCAACCTCCCCCTTGTAGCCGCGTCACTGCGCTGATATCCCCAGAAAGTAACGAAAATGGGATACCTTGATCATATGACTTGAGTACTGTATGTAATACAATAAAAGTTATTATAATTTAGTACGGAAGGATACAAAAATATCGGAGGTGCGAATGGAATTTATGGGAGATTTTGAATAATAATTATTATGTTAGGTTATTTCATCTGTTCACTTCAATCTGTAAGCATGATAAAATATGAACTGCTGAACGTATTTGGTTAAACGTCAATAATAGATGAGGGCTTGACAAGCAAGATGATATCGGTGATGTCAAAAACATCCTTGTATTTCATTTCGGCGGGATATTTTTAATTTAAATACCATACAACTTTAAATTTAAGACTGGATTAAATAGTAGACGTGCTTTCTAAAATAGTAGGCGAAAAAACTCCAAATTTAACAGACTTATGCTAAATTTTAAAGAGCTACTCTCTTTTTTAAGCATCATAGTTATCAGTATAGGGAAATTGGCCACAAAACCTTAGTAAAATTAGTGAGGTTCTAACAATAAATAATGATCCTAAAAATTCACTGAACCACTGATTAAAAATAGAATAAATAAAATTTACGACAATACAACCCATAAACCAAATAATGTAAAAGAACAAAAATATATCTCTCTTCCGTATATTGCTAAAATAAATACTAAAAAGGTAGTTAAACCACATAACATAGCCTATAATCAAACAAAAAAACGTTTCAATAAGTTGAAGCCAATAGATCCAAAATTAAATCAAACAAATCTGATATATAAAATAGATTGTTCCGATTGCCCAAAAACTTACATTGGCCATACAAACATTATCTCAAAAATAGAATAAAAGAACATAAAACCAGTCTACGGCATACGAATCAATCCCAAACTGCCGTATCGAAACACTCATTAGATTCCCTTTACACCTTTAATTTTGACGAAGTTCAAGTCTTAGACTACGAAACAAATTACAAAAAACGCAACGTTAAAGAAATGATTCATATCAAAAAAAAAATAATAATAATACGATTAATTTTAGAACTGATGCCGATAACCTTAGTAACATTTACAATAATATAATTACATCAAACTAAATGCAAATCTTTACCATCATTGAAAATAAACAATAATAGCACCAAATAGTTTTAATATATGATTTCCCAACCCCTTTCTATTACCACCATTGTAAAAATGTAAACAAACCAAATACCCAAAATGTAAATAATGTTAAATATGCATACCTTTTATTTTATGGAGGTTATATTCGTTGGAAAAAACGACCTCGGGGAGGTCGTTCCATAAGGATGAAGTCCTCCAGATGAATGAATTCTTAAATAATGAAGTTCGAGTAGTACTCAGCTTAATCACATATGTATGGGCGGCAGTGGTTCGTCGTGTATTTCTGCTATTCGCAGCTCTGGTCGGAATTAAGAGGGCAAGGTCAGCCGAGCACTTTCCATGAAAATGTTTGTAAAAGAAAGAAGTCAAATCCCCAACCTGTCTTCGATGTTCTAGACTGTCGAAGTTCTTTGTCAGCTCGTGGTCTCCAATCAGACGACTGGCCTTCCTTTCGATGGAATCCAGTAGCCGAAGAGTATGTTTGGGTGCAGAGCTCCAGACAGGAGAGCAGTACTCTAGTGATGGTCGAATCTGGGCTTTGTATAGCTTCTTACGCCTTTTTCTTTATTACAAATAGTTCTGACGATGATCTAGTATAATAAACTGAAACGTTAATCAAATATTGGAATTTCATTTCAAAGTGACCGAAACCCAAAAATAAACTACCTATAATTTGAAAAAAGGTCAAGGAAACAAAACTGTAATTATATCAGTGTAACTATGAAAGATAAATGAGTTATGAGTTACCGAATGCGGAAAATATTTCATACAAACGATTATACTCAAAAACTGTAAGTCCTATCAATATTATGAACTATTTTTAAGAAAATTAAAAAAAGAATGACTAATTAAAAAAAGTGGGATTATTTTAACCCTTAACCACCCCAGTATGTGACGCCTATGATTAAAATTTTGAAATTTTGATTTCAGAAACTGATTTATCGTCAAAAGTTTATACACCATAATTAATTTCAAAATTTTATTATGAACGGTTTCAAAAATATTTAGAAAAAAACGTGTTCAGGGTTCCCCATTCTAAGGGCCGTTGCCTCATTAGCATGCAGTTCTGCACTTATGCCCAGATGACAAAATTATATTGTTTTAGCCGGAGAATATGGTGGTAACGTATTGCCCCTTAATTTGGGGACACCCTGTATATATTTTTAGATAATTTATTTTTAAATTTTGCAACAATATATCGAGTTCCTAATATTCCTTAATTAATTTTAAATAACTTTTATCAAAATAATTTTTGAAAAAAGAAATTACAGTTTTTCATAAACCGAAATTTCAATTTTTTATCTAATTTTAAGAGCAATTAATATTCCATCTCAGTCGCCTACTAATGCTCTTTCTTCCTAACATCAGTGGTACCGGTTACCTGGTTAACCGATTCCATCGCCATCTTTACAGGAGAGCTAGAAAGATAAATTTTTTCCCTCCCCTATCAAATTGGTTAAAGTGTACTTAGGAGTCAGGAGGTGAACCCTTTAAGCCGATAATATCGTCCCCACCTGTACAGGAGAGCTAAAAAAACAACTTCTTTACCTCCCTTGCCAAATTTGCTATAATTTACTTAGCAGGTTAACCCTTTAAGCCGACGATATCGTCGCTATCTTTTCAGGAGAGACATCAGGAAAACAACTTTTTTATCTCCCATGTCAATTATTATAATAAATAAATAATTCTTCACCTATTTTTAAGAGAAACTGTTTTCACTAACCGCCACCCTCTCGTATATTAAGAATGTTGGCCTGTGGACTACCCTTAATTATATCATTAATCATGAAAGCTACTATTCTTTAATGCCTACTCTTTAATGTACTTATTATTCTCCTTTCTCTATAAAAAAAAACTAAAAATAGTCATATTACTCTTAACACCATGCACACGTTATACCCATCGCCCCGAATTATAATAACTTCTAAGTATAAATCAACCCTTAACTGTCTTTTAGGGAAAATATTTCCTCCTTCTAACCCTCCTTTTTCTAATATCTCGCATTATCCCAAACTTTTAATTTAAATGTCCGAATCATACGACAGATAATATTTTAGGTACAGCCATATTTTATTTTGCGCCATCTACAGATCCACTAAGTATACCATTTATTGTAAATTTTATGTAATAAAGGATAATATAGTTTTTTAAAATAAAACAATTAAGAGGAACGGCTCGAAGTATCTGCGTGTAATGATGTACTAATATTTCGAAGTATGATTTAATGAAGGAAAGTTTATATGAAGTTATTTCCACAACGGCTTGCATTTCTTGCTACAGTTAGCCTGGTCAATTCTACATTAAACCGAACCATGAATTTTTCTCGTCAGGCGCATCGTTCTTGATTAAAACAATAAATTTAATTGAAATTTAAACTAATAATTAATAACATTGATAATGAAAATTATTGTTTTATAATAGTAGTTAGAAGTAGTACAGTGAAACCTCTCATAAAGGACACCTCTAATAAGCAGATATCTCTATTAAGCATACATTTTTTCATAGTCCGGAACTAGGTATATGAAATTCCATGAAAATCAACCTCTCTTGGGCGGACGCGGACAGGCTGTTTTCATACAAAGAGTGCGAAAACCCTGCTTTAAGTATTTGGAAGACGAATAAGTACGGTGCAAAAACTCTCTGAAGACAGACCGGCAACCAATCGCGTATGCATGGCAAGCGAAAGGACTTCGCCGAATGAAAGCATATGTGATTCCTCGACAGCAGTCCGCCGTTTATTTGTGAGTTGTAGGTTAAAATCGTAAACAATGGCACAAAAATGTCGCGTTTTAAGTATGAAAGATAATATTGATGTTTTGAAAGTTTGTAATCTGATAACAATGATTTGGGCGAGTTCATTAACATTGATAGCAATGTGTAGTCCAAACTGAAACCACATCACTATCTGACGACTCTGATGAAGAAGTTGAACGCAGTAATCAAACAAATGTCATCACTTATCAACAAGCCATTAGTACGGTAAAGGAATTATAAGAGTATGCAAAGAATAGAGGTGACTCTGCAGCAATGGAATTGTTATCAGACTTGGAATTACATTTTCTAGATTGCAAGTATAAACCGCAAACACGTCAAACTACGTTATTAGATTTTTTTAGTACCTACATATTTATTTATTTTTGTTATGTTATATTTATTTGTACATACATATACATAGTAATAATTGTGCATTTACATGTTACCTAATAACAGATTTCCCATGGGCGGACACATCTATTAGGCGGACACATTTAGACGGTCCCGTTAGTGTCCGCCTAAGAAAGGTTTCACTGTATATAACTTTCACTTAAGAGCTCACCGTAAAGCCGTTAAATCTGACTTTTTACTCTGAAGAAATGCGTCCTTTTAAAATCAATATCGGCGTTTTTTTATTTTATGCTTTGTTACTTTAGATTTCGAACTGTATTAAAAAAAATGTCATTGTGAACAAATGAAAAATAATAACAATTTAATTGTTTAAATAGTTTAACATACCTCGAATAAAGCTTTTTTGGAAATTCAGTTTTGTTTAAGCTTTTCTAGTTAAATAAAATAACCAAGAGTAATTGGATTTTTATTCTCTGATCGAACTATAATAAAAATAAAAATTCTCTACTGCCAGATCATTAAAGAGTCGGCTTTTATATATTCCTCTAGGTGTTCCATAATCAAATTTACAATAGTTGTAGAAATGGACGAAGTTAACCAAACACTGGATTTTCATTTCACAGTGACCGAGACCCAAAAACAAACTATCTATAACAAGAAATAACTTTTTCGTTCGTGCGGAATATGTTTCTTATTAATACGTAAGATATAATTGTAGAATCGGACCTTCAGTATTTAGTTTAAATTGTTTTGTTCGAAAAAAATAAGATCTTTGTTTCTGAAAGTTATTTTTTCCGTATTGAAAATCTGTCCTCTAATAAAGACCTCTAGGGCAAGTATAAAATGACAGGTATAATGATTAGGAAAAAACTATTCGAGAAATCGAGATCCCTTATCAACACTTTAAGAATGAAAATCCGTGAATGGGTGCTACCGGACGTCAGAGACCACCTCGTAGAATCGCCGTAAAATTATAATAAATCGCCCGGTTCCATTCATTGGTAAATTATGGGGTTCTTTTGTAGATATGGGTTCTATTGTTAGAGGAATTATCGCGGTGGCTACTAGTTTTGGTTCTCGTTTGGTTTATGATACCAATGGCGTACGCAAACATCCGGGTGAAATAATTACCTAAGATAGTTATAATAATAAACTGAGAACAACTTTGTCGGAACGTTAGTTTTTTTTATCTTCCTCGAGCCTCGGATAGAATTAACTTGATACTTTAGGTGTAAGTACAACCAACAACAACCAAGGTGTCAGCTACTTTCGAAAAAGTTTCTCTAATCCTAATTCAAATAAACGTGATGTCAAAGTCACATTCAAGTAATACAGCAAACACGAGCTGTCATTAACAAAATGAAAATTAGTGTCAGTGGCAATATTTTCATTAATCGCTATGGTCTGCTTTATTTCAATTTTGTTCAATAGCGTCATAGAGTTAAAATAGGTTAGGATTGGCTCGCGATATTCAAACTCGGCACATAGGTTTACCATGTCGACCTCTACAAGAAGTTATAATACAGTTTTTCTATAAAATGTACAGGAGAGCCAATATTCAGCCACATGAAAAATTACATGATATTTCCTATGTTCAACTCAACGGTGCATCATCCGGTATAAATAATTTTTTATTGCCTATCGATTACTACCAGCAGATGTGTACCACATATATAAACAGTATCTATATTGCTAATACCATCTGCAATTATGTCCCCGCTATGGGCATCGACGGGGGCGTTGTGAATTTGCCCAGTTCGGAAATTTTCTTGTGAAAGCAAGCAAAAAATTTCTACTTTTTTAATGTAAATTTCACTGGTTAGTTAGGGAAAATATTTTAATCAAAATTTCGATTTGTTCGATTTAAGACAGCGTTCGATGCATACGATTTCTGACGATATGATGATCCCACGGTGCCCTGATTGGTGTAAACTTTTCGTGCCAAATTCCGTCCAAATATTTGTAACAATCGACACGATGAGCTTTATTTTAACTTTCATCCGACGTCGTATGTTTCTTAACCTCACTTTTTTCTAAACCAAAAATTAAGAATGAATGAATATAATGACTATTTTTGGAATTATATCAGGTACTAATGAACTAAATTAAAAATACATTTAGTTTAAGGTTAGGTAGTGACCATATATATATTATATTGTATACGAGTGACACTCTCTTCTTTTTTACAAGCTTTTTAGTGAAATTCGGATAATGTGATAAACAAACTATTTTCGAATATATGTACAAACCTGAAATACTTTATACCTGGTATGGACCACGACTTTTGTAAAAAGCACCATGCACTTGTATCCTTTCATCTTAAACAAAACAAGCCACTAACCTACCAAACAGCGAATCGAATCACCACAAATTAAAAACTCGTGTACAAAAATTGTTTTTAGGTAATGACAGTTTATAAGCACTAATATACCGACAACAAAGTGGGTGAATCACTTTTTATTCTGTAATTTGAAAAAACGTCCAGAACCAAAGATGGCGACGAATAGCAACAAACAAATAATGTCGAGCCGGCTCTGACGCGATCGATAAAATTTGCACCCTACTGCGCAAACTCAATAGGCCCGCGCCATCTCCCATAGCGGCCATATTTTTTGTATTTTGGAACGTTTGTATTGGCAATATACTGTTTATATATATATATGTGATGTGTACACAGTGTGACGGTATGAGTGTGTCTGAAAGATTTTAAATATTCCTGCGACATTTTTTTAAATAATTTAAATTTTGAGATATTAGAGAGAAGAAAAATAACGATTTCGTTTGTTTACTACCGAGTCCGCCATTGACCTGACAGCTGTCAGTCTACCAAATCATTATGTTACTTTTTCTTGAAAACTATTTCTTGGTAATAAACGAAATTCCAGCATTTCTTTAGTTACCTTTTAAAACTTTTCTATTTCTTCAACATAATGTGTCAATTTTTACTGAATATTTTTTAATCCGTAAGTTGTCCACGATAAGACTTAAAGTCGGTGCAAAAAAATCCCTCTTCCTGTCTCCATTGGGTCCACAGGGACAGTAGTAAATCTTTTAGGCAGTCATGCACATTCTGTGAGTGATGAAGTTTTTTCCTTTCGTGTGTTTTTCTAATATGCCTAAATGTTGTTACTTAAGACAGACGAATCCTTTTTGACGTGAGCTTTCCAAACATAGCTTTGCATCTAGCGGGATATGAAGATACTTTGCTGTATTTGAGTATACGATCTCATTATAATTTTTATATATTGATATTTATGTGTGGATATTTTCGAAAAAGAGTAGGTACAGGAAACCTCTTATAACGGACCCCTCTAATAAGCGGGCATCTCTACTAAGCGAAAATTTTTTCATAGTCCGGAACTAGGTATATGAAATTCCATGAAAATCAACCTCTCGTGGGCGGACGCGGACATGCTGTTTTCACACAAATAGTGCGAAAACCCTCCTTTAAACGGACAACATTTTTTAAAAAGTATTTGGGAGACGAATAAGTACGGTGCAAAAAATCTCTGAAGACAGACCGGCAACCAATCGCGTATGCATGGCAGCGCGATATGACCTCGCCCAATGAAAGTATGTGTGATTCCCCGACAGCAGTCCGCCGTTTATTTGTGAGTTGTAAGATTAAAATCGTAAACAATGGCACAAAAATGTCGCGTTTTGAATCTGAAAGAGAATATTGATGTTGTGGAAGTTTGTAATTTGATAACAATGATTGCGAGTTCAGTAACATTGATAGCAATGTGCTATTAGAAGGTGATAATGACCCCATTCCTACCGATTATGTAGTCCAAACTGAAACCACGTCACTATCTGACGACTCTGACGAAGAAGTTGAATGCAGTAATGCAGTAACAAATGTCACCAATTATCAACAAGCCATTAGTATGGTAAAGGAATTATAAGAGTATGCAAAGAATGGAGGTGACTCTACAGCAATGGAATTGTTATAAGACTTGGAATTACGTTTCCTAGATTCCAAGTATAATACGCAAACACGTCAAACTACGTTATTAGTTTTTTTTAGTACTACATCCTAACTAAAACTAGTATATTTTTGTTATGTTATGTTTATTTGTACATACATATACATAATATAAAGTTCCACTATCTGTAAAATATGATCAAATCCCCAACCTGTCTCCGATGTTCAGGCTGTCGAGGTACTTGGTCAGCTCGTTGTCCATAATAGAAGTGTCATCAACAAAAGTATCTATGGTGTTATTGTCTAGGATTAGAATAGCGCTGGTTAAATAGTTAAAGGAATGAAAACTCAGAATATGAAATCATCTGAAAAGTTTGCCAATGAATCAAAATGAAAGGCATTCAACCAGACTTTCTTGATTCTGACGAGCCGAAAGAGATGGATCTTTCTAGTATAAGAATTCCCTGGCCATTCAAAGAGGTTTGATTTAAATTTAAAAATTGGTTAGTTCTTCTAATACAGCGTTTCTCAAACATTTTTGACCGTGGACCCCTTTTGATCATAGAATTTTGTTGTGGACCCCCCAGCCGCTACCCAGAATTAATTCTAGGAGAGGACGTCATGCATATTTATTCGAATCTTATTTTTTTTAACAGATCAAAAAGCATTAATAAGCAATAATCTGAATAACATATCACTGGCTGCATCAAATGTTCTTAGTCAGATGGATGGTACTGTTTCCTACTTCCATACAGCTACTTTATGTTGGGCTTGATTTGAAGAAAGCTTGCAGCATTATATACCTGGTTCGGCATTAAGTCAATTTCGATATTTTGTTTTTGTGACATTTTATTTCCACTTAGTGGTTCGCGGAGCCCGAAGTCATTGCTCGCGAACCCCCCAGGGGTCCGTGGACCCCAGTTTGAGAAACGCTGTTCTAATGCATTGGAGAATGAAAGCGTATATATTTTTTATTATTTTAAGATATATACATTGCTGATTAACAGAATTTCAGATCCTAATAAAAATTTTCTTTGAAAAATTATTTCAGATGTTTGTAACCTTTATAGTGACATGTCACTGGCCGCCACGGAATTGTAAGTACAAGCTCTCTACATTTTAAAACGAGTTTTTTTGTCCACAGCGCTTAACATCATATTTTAGTTAATAAATGGGCAACACAGCATTAATATTTATGTATTTTTAACAATAGAGTATACAAGTCAAATCCACGTGAAGTTATTAATTTCCTAGTTTTGTTCTCTTTGTGCATTCATTGTATGTAATGTTTTTATTTTTGAGAATCTGGATATAAAATAAGTTTCAAAATACGATTATGAATTAAACACGTTACCATTTTCTCATTAATATAAAACAGCCTTCATAAGATTTCTTTTTCCAAAAATTGCCGAAGAACAATTGGAACTTTATGTTCTTTTTGTTCTTCGCCCCAGTTTTGCTAATGGAAGAAGCTGTTATTCTCATTATGGTGAAAAGTAGTTGTTCCATAATAGACCTGACAACTTCCTTCACAAATTTACATTTGTATGAAGATTAAAATCGGAGTCATTATTAAATGTGTCAGATAGATAATTTAATAATAATGTTTTTGTTGACGGAAATTAAGCGCTCGATGCACAGTAGCCAGAAGATAAATGGGTTTGTTTGATATTTTTGAGATGGTAATTTTTCTTCTTCTGATTATGAGCTAACCATTATCACCTCACAAGAAGCTGAAGGGTATAAAAAGGACAATTTAAGTGAGGTCTGTCTAATAACGTCTATTTTTAGGCGAGGTATTATGTGCTGTAGTAATTTATAATGGATAAAAATATACAGTATATAGGGTCATAACGTCTTGTTCGCGTATGTCATACCCGTGCATTATTGTGTTGTTGTACCTTAGATACCATCTACATAATGGATTACTTTATGCCCGCGCTGGCATTAAGACGCAAATTAACTTATTCTTTATTAACAAAATAACAAAATATAAATTTACGTTTATATATTATTTGGTTGTATTTACATAGCTCGGGGAAAATTTTTTCAGATAGATCATTAAAGTACCCCAACAGCACAGTTTCGTTAATGTTTTCTACAGCATTTTCTGACAAAAGTTGGTCATATTCTTTGTCGTATAAGTTCCTGGATTTTCTCGGTAGCAGGTTTTGCCTGGCCTTTTCAGCCTTTTTTTCAATTTCGTCGGGAATTTCAAAACCTTATTCCATATTTGATTTTTGACTTTGACACATTAAACATTTGAATACTTATCTCCGTAGCAACAAAAACGCAGGCTATAATAATGTCTAGGTAATGTCGCAGGTAAAAATAAAAAATTGGTGAATCAAAATAAATTAAAAATTTTTTTTTTATTATTTAAAACGAACTGGTATGACATAAAAGTTTATATGCACTACGGGTACTAATAGATATATACCCTCGGGCGACTTATGAACTCTCGGGCCAGAGGCCCTCGGCTTTGTAAGACTGTCGCCCTCAGGGCATAATAATCTAATTAGTACCCTTGATACATAAATAACTATTATTTTAAATTCTTCAAATCTCCTGAATATTTCTTCAAATTTGTACCGTCTAAAAGTATATCGGCATCCGCCAACTTTTCAAGAAGAACAATGCTTTATATCTCCCAGAAATAAAAAAATAGCATTAAATTATCGACAGTTTTGTTTCCAATACATTTTTATATAAGAAGTTGTAGCTCCAGGACGAATCCCAGAGGCACTGCGATATTGATACCGGCAACCTCAGAGGTATGGTGACATAAGATCCGGCATTCAGTTTTAAACAAATTATTTTTTAATAATACCGAAGGTAAAAGAGCACGTGTCTTAAAATTGCATTTTTTTTTTGAGTTATAATGGGGGTCAAACAAAGACTTCTTTTTGACAACGACTGACCACGTGCTTGTTCGCGTTTACAATTCATTGTATTGCACAAGATTTTTCGCCGTCATTATCATAAAATTAATTTTATTTACAACCATGCATGTAATAATGACATTTCATCTATGAAAGTTGACATTTTTTTTACTTTTACTTTGGTAATTTTTTTAAAAATCGATATCTCAAAATAATATACGAACACAGCAACATACAACTCACGCAAATTTAACGACAATTTTTTTTTTTATTTTTTAAATTAAACCTAATAATGACATTTAAAAAAAAAATAAAAAATTACGTGGTTTTTGTTTTACTTATTTACATTAAATATTACATTGGCATTATTGTAGGCAGTCACTGATATGTTAAAGCATTGAATATTATGACCAAATCGTTTATATCTTTTTTGTCTTGGCATTTTCACTGAAATAAGCTAGTAGCGCCGACTCAGAATCAGGATTTTGAACTTTTTTCCCTTACACTATTCTTTCAAATTAGTTATATGCCTTGTCCAATCTCGGGCGGCTTTTAGTTGGCAGAAGATCTTCTTCTACTATTTTTGCTGCTTCTCGAATTTCCGGTTGAGTAGCAGACAAAATCAAATTCCTCATCTGATAGCATTTTTCTGTTGTTAAAATTGTTGTTGTTTAGTGACATGAAACCATATTCAAAAATGATATGTGCCATCTTAATGTGTATTATTACCTACGTTATATTTGAAATTTCTGTCTAATTTTTCAATGGAAAAGTCAAAATGACATTTATATTTTTTTAATAATTTTAATTCAACATAATAAGAAGTGGATGTTAGATATGGTTGTAAATAAAATAATATACAAACTTCGGTGAAAAAGAGAAGTTTCATTACTGTCTTAGTTAGTTAACTACCGATTCTCTCAGAAGGGATAAAACACTTTTCACCTCGGTACGTAGTATATTATTGAAAAGGTACAACCCGGGTATGGCAGAATGAGAAAAGGTCAAAATTATAATTTTTTTAAAAGTGTTTGACGTGTAAATACACTTTGACACGCACACACACAAAACACCGACTAAACATTCACTGTTGACTTGACCTACAATAATTCGTTGTGTACATCTCTTGCAGTGGTTTTCACGCGTTTTTCGGATTTTACATAAGATGGATTATCTCGCTTATTAATTCAAAGCGCCATTTAAGGTTATTTTTCTTCAATTTGTTTTTATCTCAAGATTTGAGGGTTTGTTCGAGTTTAAGTATAATACGTCATTTCCATAACGCCCTGTATATAGCCCTTAGGAAAATAATTCACAGGGATATTATTTTAAATGTCTCGCCAGATTAGCAACTTTAGTACAGAGAATAGTAAGAAGCAAATGCGTAATTCTAGTTAATTTTTCATACAGATTCAAACTTTATATCAAAAACAATTTTGCCTGTCAAATTTGACTCAATATTTTTAAATAAAAAACCTGATGGAAATTGGCGGTTTCCATTGGTCTTCCATCCAAGGCAAAATTATTTTTGATTATTTCCATCACCTGTCAAATATACTGTTTCGACCAATCAAATTGTTTTATTTACACCAATTACACAAAATTATTTTTGATAAATATTTCGAACACACCCGTGGACTAGAAAATTACTTTTAGTAAATATAAAGTTTGAATTACTTTTTCTTTTTAATTTGCTAATTTAGATTTTCACTTATAATCCCCTAGTACTTGAATTATTATCGGAACTTTTCCGATCACACGACTATTTGAAAGTTATCCCGAGTCGAAGGCGAGGGATAATTTTCTCAAAAAAATCGTGTAGAAGGAAAATTTCCATATATTAATTCAAGAACGAGGGAAATTCGGTAAGAAAATTTCACACTAAATGATTTGAAGAATTTTTGAAGGTAGAGGATTGCGTTAGTTGGTAGTTCCAAGAACGATAATTTCCTATTTACCAACTTTAGTTGCATGAAATTGACAAAATAAAAATTGTTTAAATTTTTATTTTTATTTTTATTCAACGTACTAAAGTTGGTGAAACTTATATTATTTAAAAAAAGTTGTGTTACGAATTTAAGAGCTGATGGCTAGTTGTTAGTTCGAAGAGCAATAATTTCCTATTTACCAACTTTAGTTGCATGCAATTGTTATTAACAAATTAAAAATAGTTCAAATTTGTATGTTTATTTATATTTGATCTACTAAAGTCGGTAAAACATATTATTAAAGAAAGTTGTGTTCAGTCAAGCAAAGTCATTCTATATTCAAACGTCAAAAAATTTTCCTGCCCCGAGGAAGAGAAAAATTTCCGGAAATTTTCTTAGTTGCCGTGGTAACGGAACAAAAACAAAAAGCAAGCTCTTGATTGGCTGAAGAATGTTAGTGCGAAATTTTCATTATTATTTACCCATGATAAACGGAAAACTACTTTAAATGTAGGATTTAAGTAAAATGTATATTACCGACATTGTTGACATGTGTCCTTTTGACATTTTAGGCACATAACCTTAAACTTACGAAACGTCAAAGAGAGCATAAGCTAGTATCGATATCGATGACTATCGATATTGCATATTTAAAAGTATTTCTCTATAATATTTAATTTAGGTTCTGGAAATATTGTTATCAAATATAACTCGATCGTCATTTTAATTATCGATATTCATAGATTAAATCAAGAGAGCGAAGCTCAGAATAAACATGCCAATGACATTTCGTAAAATTTCCAAAAACAAAACTTTTCACATGGAAACATGGAAAATTTGATCGATAAAAAAACGAACTCTATATTACCGTATTATTTTCATCACTGTTTCGACCAATCAAATTGTTTCATTTAACCATTCACATGAATTTGGAGTAAGAGCATAGGCTAGTATCGATATCGACGACTATCGATATTGTATATATTAAATGTAGGTATTTCTCGAAATAATCTTATCGAGCGTCATTTTAATTATGTAACACGTGATGTTTCTTTGGAAATTTTACTCAATGATCGTTCGAGCATGTTTAAATCACTCGAGCTTAGCTCTAGGGATTTAATCAGAAGCATGCCAACGACATTTCTTAAAATTCCACAACAAAACTTATCGCGAACATGAAAAATTTTATCGATAAAAAAACCAGCTCTAGTTATAATACCTTAGATAAAACTTTAGGTTCTGTAAGAAAAATGGTAATTACAATTTGTTTTTTATTATTACCTGTATAATTGGTCGAGTCATTTAAAATAATGTCCCTGAAGAACGCAATGTTGTAAAAAATACTTTTTTTCCAATTCCAGAAAATTAATGAATATTTTTCCGTCAAATTATTCTAAATAATTTAATAAGGAAGTTGGATCGAAGGCTGACGTAATCCTTCAATATGCTTCATCAGCAAAAATCATGAGAACGGCTTTACGGGCGTCGACGGCAAGAGATTAGATGGTTTAAGAATGACGCAATGTTATAGAAGTGACTCGGTTTTCTGGTATCCACAGAACGGCGCTCACTCGCGAATTTATTTTTTCAAAACGGCAGCCGTAATGGTGAGTTTCAGAGTGTTTTTATACCCAGAATTCCGAGAACAGTCAACCGCGGATTTTCCCTGAGAAAATTTTTATCTTCGCCTACTCGTGTTTCCGGCGATTTTAAAAAATACTGGGTTGTTTAAACACTCGTAGTTTCCGTGCGTGTATAAATAACTCTGGAATCTCTTCAAACACTCGTATGTTTCAGTGCGAGTATGAAGAACTCTGAAAGATCTTCGAACACTCGTGAATTTTAGTGCGAGTTTAAATAACAACTAAAATTGATTTACGAAAACTCATAGCTGTCCGGGCGAGTATAAATAATGTTGCGATATCTTATTACACGATTGTGACATCAAAACTAAGTGTTAAAATATCTTAACTTAGTATTAGCAGTCACTTCCGCGAGTTATAATTTTTTTTTGGAAATTATTAGGGTAGTTGAGATCCCTTAAGTTGGGAACAAATGCTAGCTTAGGTTTATTTTATATTGTAAACAATGAAAATAAATCTAAATTTAAAAACAGAGTACGTGACAGAAGAATGATAGGTTGGTTGAAACAAGGAATGTTAGTATAGCTTAAGTCTTATTGTAAAAAATGTAAATACTAGCTTACTAGAACTTCGGGTCGCGTTATTCGCGTATAATGTACGTACGTTCCGCTTGAAAAAATTTCTTCGTGTCTTTTTCTCAATTAGGCGACAGTAATTTTCTATTCTTCACGAGTTATGATTTCAAGTTTATATTTTTGTCCACTGTCTCCCTAATACTTTCTGCGACATACAACGGCACTAAATATTCTTAATCAATAAAGAACTATCTGGCATATTTACAGCATAAATGATAAATCGTTCAACGGCTCATAGTACAAAGTCCCGAGCAGGATTAACCATAGTTAAACATAGGTAACAACCGAATAATCGCATTTTTCACAATGTAAACCCCCAGTTAAACCCTTAGACCATTGTACCGACTCTAACCTTGTTTGCAGAGTCTTTGAAATATCCCGAAAAATGTCTGTCATAGTATTTAGAGTGTTAAACTTTGTTGACTTAAGTACAAATGACAAAAAGGCCATCTGCGCCATTTAAATATATCCGAAAATCTGGTCCTAAGTTCACACCACACGTAGACAAACATTAGTTGAAATGTTCTGTAAAATTTTGCGGTTTTTCTTTTCTATTCGTCAATAATACGTTGTTTATACAGGGATTACGATGCATTGGTGAAATTGTTCGTTTTTAAAAAGTTTAGTAAGCTTTAGAGCCTTGTTTATAAAACGCTTGCTTTTTAAATTTAGTGTGTATATTGCTGAATGGTTTCGATATGTAATTTGTTCATGGCGATGGTATACCGGGTGATGCATCCCACGTAAATTGTAAGATGATTAAATATTTGCTTCATTACATATTTGAGCCCAAAACATTCCTACAACTTTTTAAAGGCTACAATATGAAACATGTTCTTGCTCAATTTTAAGTGTATTTTCACTTATAATCTCCCTAGTACTTGAATTATGGTCGGAAATGTTTCGACCACACGATTTTTAAAAAATTATAATTTTCTCAAAAAAATCGTGTGAAAGGAAAATTTTCGTATATTAATTCAAGAACATTTATATAGGAAATCCGATGTGTCCTGTTCGGACGCAACACCCGGTATAGGTACAGGTTGTTCCAATATAACAAAATGCCTTTTTTGGAAAACATACATAGTTTTAAAATTTTACGGTCTGCTCAGCTTTATAAATTATATATTTTTGTATACTGGGTGCACATAATTATTTTGGGACATAGGAAAATCCATGCAAAATTCTAAAAGAGTAGAAATTATTTGTTCTATAAGTATTATGGTTTCCAGCGGTTATTTAATTATTTCTTTTATACTGAAAAATCCACCATAAGGTTAAGAACATCTAAATATTCATAGCAAACCCGAATAAAAATTAAGTAAAATTTAGTTCATTTTACGGTAAGGCATTTTACCTGAATGTTAATTTCAACAATTACGTGGGACCTAAAATGAAATTGTACGGTTTTTGTACGAACCGCGTAATATCATGCCTGGAGACGTTTAACGTCAGTCAAAATAAAATAAAAATTACTGTTCAAAGTGTCCCCGTGCCAAACATTACCAAAAGTCCTATACCGTAATTTTAATTATATTAAATTTCTTTAGCCATAAATATGTTAATAGAGATAATGTTAAAAATTGTTTTAGTATATTTTAAGAAACATACTTTTTAACTTATAAATGGACACAAAAGCCAAAAAACTATAATAAGCTAAAATAGCGGTCTTATTCTTACAAATTTAAATCCACAAAATTAGAATGGTTTAGATTTAATTAATACGGCTATTAAAGGTCTCAGGAAAGACCAAATACAGTTTTTTCGAACATGTTTTTCGAATTTTTAAACGCAAAAACCAGAAATACAATTTTGTAGCATTTATTCAGGAGTAGATACGTTATTTTCTTAGGCAATCAAATATTTTGTTTCTTGTTTCATCATGTTGTTCGCGTCGCCGCATAATTTCGATTAAAAAAATCTGTAGAAGAGTTTGAAAATGTCTCAAATTCCCTCTGTAGTAGAATGTCTCGTAATTTACTTTTAAAAAACTGTAGAAAAATTAAGGTGGATAATTTTATTTACATACTGTTTCTTGTAATCTTTGACGTATTCTGAACATTTCGATTTTTGATTCATTCCATTATTTCATTTCTGCTGCGAGCTGCAAAATTTGAAATGAAACGCTGATTTGAAGCCTATTTTTATTAAGAGAAACAAACAATAGGTATATCATAAAGTTAATTAATAAAGACAATCTTCGTGATCGAGTGAATAAGGTTACTTATTCTTTCTTGAGGGATAGCCTGATATTCGTCAGCGCCAGTCGTAAGTCTTGCAAGGTTTGTGGTTGTACAGGACGACGACGAACGGTCCATTTAAGTTGATCCCAAAGATGTTCAAGTGGGTTGAGATCCGGGCTACATGCGAGCCATTCTAATCGTGGAAGTCCAACTTCATGCAGATATTCACTCACTACATGTGCAACGTGAGGTCTAGAATTATCATGATTAATATAAATTGGTTCCCAATGAATGGAGCAAATGGAACAACAACTTCTTGGAGGATTTCCTCAATGTAACGGTAGGCGGCGGTTAGAGCACAACAAATACAAGATTGGTGTGTGCTTCGGTAGAAATACCCATGACATATATTTTCTAAAAATAACATCGTTTCATTTAAAATTTTGCAGCTCGTAGCAGAAATGAGATAATGGAATGAATCAAAATACGAAATGTTTAGAATACATCAAAGATGATAATAAATAGTATGTAAATAATTTTATGCACCTCAATTTTCCTACAGGGTGTTTTGCAACTCCGTTAAAAAACAACATTTTGATTTACTCCTGTAAAATATATCCTAATCGAAAAATGTTACTTTATAAAATAATTAAGGAAAAACACCATAAATTTCATTTAAAATTTTGCAGCTCGTAGCAGAAATGAGATAATGGAATGAATCAAAAACGAAATGTTTAGAATACATCAAAGATGGCAAGAAACAGTATGTAAATAAAATTATGCACCTCAATTTTCCTACAGGGTGTTTTGAAATTACGTTAAAAAACGACGTTTTGATTTACTCCTGTATAATATAGCCTAATCAAAAAATGTTACTTTGTAAAATAATTAAGAAAAAACACCATAAATTGATCTACAAACTGATAATAAAATCATGAAAATCGCATAAAAAATAAAAAAGTTATAAAATATTATATAAATATATAATAATATTATATAAATATATTATATAAATATATCATAACTTGAACAAAATTTCAGGGTGGCAGAATTTTGTGCCGGCGAGTGTAGGTGAAATAAATTAAATTGGTAGGTAATATGACAACTATTTTGCAAGCGTTCAAACTTTAAAGCGTGATTTACTGGCACTTGCGGTAGTTTCATTTCCGCCATAGCATTAACAGGGCAACATACTAGATTAAAATTTGTTCTTTCAACAAATCAATTTTATAAAGTAGATCTAAATTACTACTGGGCGGTCCAGGAACGCCCCTAAGACTTTCACAAATTTCAACAAGGTAATTTAATGCATATATTAGAGCCATATGACACTGTGTAGGGTCGACGGGATAACGCAAGTGAAAATTAGTTTATGTATATCCACCCTTAATATGACTTAATGCTCATATTGCTTATGTAGATTATACACATATGGTGTACTAACTACACTTATTGCGCTTCAAAATTAAGTATTTTTTTTTGATATTAATATTAAAATTTCAAATTAGGGTCTGCGAGAACGACTCGTATGTACCAAATGTAGTATTAATTATAAGAAATACATATTGCTTTTCGAAACTCAGTTTGATGCTCGTAAAATGGTTTCAAAGAGACCGACCTCTAACCAGGGTTCTCATAAATTTCTTTAAATTTATTAAAAATGTTTTTTTATATCAGTATCCAATAATTGTTAGTCAGCAAATCTCTTTAAAACCTAGTTTGCAAATGTAATTTAAAACAAGAAGTTGTGAGTATCAAAGAAAAAACAAGCGAATTCATTAAAATTATAATAATTTTTATTAGTCCTTAAAAAATATAATTTATAAAAAATAAATGAAATCAAAATAGAACAATTTTCACTGTAGCTAAAAAACTGTTTTTTTTTTACACTTACATCAGTTTTATTAGTGTTTAAACAATATTCTTTAGCCACACGATACAAGATTCTCTTCTTAACTGAATACTTATAATTTAAGCCGTACCCATACCGAACAAGTATAAGGTTAATCCAATTGTACGAGTTACTCACTACATACCTTCCTCTCTTCCAATTGTAATTATCAAACCACTTATTTTATAATTCTTCTATGTGTACTGTTGTACCACCACATCACTCAATTTTCAATCAATATACAAACGGTATTGTTAATTGCAAAATGTTAAAATTACATCCTAGCCACAATCCTGAACTCATAATATAACCGCATCTTTAATAATGACCTTTCTTCTCAACTTTCGACACTATACATAGCCCAGATTCGACCATCACTAGAGTACTGCTCTCATGTCTGGAGCTATGCACCCAAATATACTCTTCGGCTACTGGATTCTATCGAAAGGAGGGCCATTCGTCTGATCGGAGACCACGAGCTGATGAAGAACCTCGACAGTCTAGATTCTAGACTGTAGTTCTGTGTTCTAGACTATAGAACATCGGAGACAGGTTGGGATTTGACTCTCTTTTACAGATAGTGGAAAGTGCTCGATTGACCTTGCCCTCTTAATTCTGCCCAGAGCGGCGAATAGCAGAAATACACGACGAACCACTGCCGCCCATCTATATGTGGTTAAGCTTAGTACTCATTGAACTTATTTAATATTATTTAAGAATTCTTTCATCTGGAGGACTTCATCCTTATGGAACAACCTTCCCGAGGTGCTTTTCCCAACGAATATAACCTGAACCGAATCGCTATATTCGCACACGCACCACTCCCAGAGTTGCCGTAAAGGATTTTTCTTATAGTGCTTGTGTTTGAACTTTTAATAAATAAAAAAAAGAAACTGTCACGGATTTTGTAAAGTAAATCGCACAATAAACAAAACCGCCTTACTTATTTTCAATAAAAGTACACGTTGCGTCTCATTAACGCTCTCCTAGCAGTATGAGCCATTGCGTTCAATAAAAATATCAAGAGAGTCGTGGGCGGCTGCTATCACAACCGCTGGGGAAAAGGACACATGTACTAATCATATACTTATCTCCTCATGAAGTAACAGTATATTTTCTAAATATGATCATCCTGGATTTACAGACTCGCCGCTACGCGGCGTTTTTTTATTAATGTAATGAACAACATTAATGTAAAAGTGCATAGAATGTACGATATTAACGTTTGTTGTAAACTGAACTTACTATAATAATAATGTTTGCTGGGATATACTCCCGACAACAGAACCCCATTTCTATTAAAAAAATTAGCTTAAAGTCTGGCACACAATTAGTATCCGAAATAGTATTCCTGTGAATCTGCTTTCACAACTTATGGATGGAGAAAAACTGCTGCCTCAAATTTAGTTTAGAATTGCAATGGAGTTAAAAATATGCTTGCAAGAATCTAGGAGAATATCTCCTTTAATATTCTTCATTCAGGTTATAGCGGGAAAATAGAGTATAACTTGCTCGACATGGACAAATCAAAGTTACTCATCCAAGCAAAGCCTATGGCTTGCCTATAACTAGGGACCATAACCGGAACCCGTTGTATTGCATAGATCAATTGCATACCATAGCTATACCAATGCAGAACCTACACCCCTATAATAGTAAAATGAAAATTTTATTTATGTTGGTAATGAGGATCCAAACATCATAAAAACGAAAATATTTAGTTAACAACTGCAACAATTTATATGACTACGGATTGATTGCAATGTTGCACTAACATCAGCAATGGAATCGACGGTTAAAGTTAAATTACGATGTATCAGCATGTATGTTTTTGTTTTCGAATGACGGTTTAGCGACAATATGCATGGGTCGTTTATTAGGTCATGATTTTTAATTCAAATTCTGATATCAATTATTTAACTTTATTATTAGTGGATTTAAATTGTTGTCATTTTGATCTGAAATACTTTTGCATATTCAATGCTTTAAGTAATATAGTTGCCATGTAACCATGTGTATTAATCGGAATCTGTTAATCCTTTAACATAAAACTAATACTTCCTAATTTTTCTTTAAAATCCATTGAACGAAACATGTATTACTTCATAAAGTATAATTTACGATGTAAAAACATAATGAGGCTTAATAATCAGAGAGGGTGTCGAGATTTTCAAATTTTGATCCAAATAGCAGTATGTAACTCAACCTTTCATAAATATTAGAATGGAAAAGACCAATCTATACAGGGGGTAATTCACGGTCTATGGTAGGTTAGATGTATATGAAAAACGAGTAATAGGATCGTTTCAAAAATTTGGCGTCTGGAAATTATGTTTAATTCCGTTACTGCTAAAAGTGGCTAATTGCCGTTTGTTAACGGAATCCCCGAATATTATTTTTAAGATTAAAAGAAGATTAAATTTGCTTTCAAGCAATATATCATATCCATATACCTAAGCCGTCAGGTTTCCTCAATAGAGGCAGTTTCAGAAAAATAAACAATTTCATAAGAACTTCATTTGTGTAACTATTTCGTTCAATTTACAGGAGGTTTATTTTAGAAAAATTTAACAGTTTTTCTACTCCCATATTAGTAAGAACCTATTTACGCTCTATCTACTATTACGTAATACATATATAACGTAACAGTTCCACAAATCACATTACCCGTGATATACCAAAACAGGCAATGTAAATTTTTAATTTTTTATTCAATAGATTTTATGCAAAGTCGGCTTTGAATTCCATCGGGTCGCCTTGACAATGTAAATGTCAAGAAAATTGAAACGTCAACATTTTTAATTTGGATATTTTTGGGTAAAGTATGAGTTACTACGATATTCAGATTGAGGGAACTCCACGGGCAATTACATTACAAACTGCATCAGCAGCAACAATTTATTAGTAGAAAAATCCAGGGCGTGGCATGTAAGTACCGACTCAAAATGTTTTATTAGCATATTTCGATAATTAAACATAAAAGTAAATATGAAGTCGTCGAAAAGTATAGTACTAAATTCGAGTGATAAGCCTATTACACATTCTTTCGAAGTACGGTACTGACTACGCTCGTACCGTAAGTTTAGAATTCGTGTATCTTACCACACTTGGTATGTATTATACTATTACGTGTCCAATTTTTTAAATCATAATAATTATCATATCTACCATGGTTACCTATGAAAGATCCTCAAAAGATTTTCATAAATCAATATATTTAAATTGTCACTTAACTGAAAGCTAGAAAGTTACATTAATACGACCAACATTGCAATTAGGCATGTAGCTGTCTTTTTCCATGTTGAAAAATGTACATCTTCTAAAAAGTAATTTTAAAACCTTCATAAAAAATAGTTACCTACATAAAATGCAATTACTGAATAATTTGCCATTTTCATTACATTATTTAAAATAATAATAGCACGCCCATGACTAGACCATGTTTTAAACGCTATTGTTTCCCCCTTACCGATACGTCGGAGACACAGATCTACTTGTCGACCTGTAGCTCTAGGTTATGGCCCCGCAGTCACTCTGAATGGGTCTCTGGAATGGATATATAAAGTAACCGAATAGTACCCTTGAAGAAGTTTCGATTAAGCCACCGAGACCAAATTTTCGGTCAATATGGGAAGTTTAAGTACAATCAACCCTTTTTCAGATTATGGAAGTTAGTTCAGGATATTACTGTGTTATTCTGCGTTGGGTTTGTTCCAGTGCGTATGTATCTCCAACAAAGTATGAGTTTCTGGTTATCTGGGGTACCAAACTCCAAGATTGCTAGACGATACCATGTACAGGGTTCCCATTTTCGATACTTTCTGGAACTATCAGAGTTATTATTAAAGATAGAATATTACGGTTTTCACTTTAGTGTCCCACTTTTTAACGAATCGAAAGGTTCCGTGTGATTTTTAAACTATTCGCTTTTTAGACACCCTTCGAGTTTGTTCGAGCAAACCCGAACAAACTCGAGCGAACCCATTAAGCGTTAACTTTTCAAAAAATTGGAAACTGATCTTGTTAGAGAATTCACGTAAAGTTCATTGGCGTAGCCCGTTTTTCTCTGAAAACTTTATTTTTTAAGATAAAGTAGTAAAGAAAAGTATAAAAAATTTTAATTTTATACTGTGTTGGAACCATATAGAAAATTTTTTTATTGTTGGTTTTATAAAAAACATTTTTGATAAAAAGTTGTGCATGGTCCAAAACTTAAAATGCAATCATCAGATATCAATTTTTTAAGCCATATACGAGGTTTGTAAAAAAATATCAATTTTACTCAAGAATAAAGTACCTGGCTTTATTTTTTACAATGCAGAAGAATGTTATAAAGTAAAGTTATTTTGAATTGAAATTTGGCACAAAAATCTATTCTGGGTTTGGTGATTATTTACGTTTTACATTATAAATTATTTGTAATTATAAATTTCAATACTGAATTTATTTATCTCTTTAATCTGTTAAAAATATGATAACCTTCTCATTTGTTAATGCTTTTAAACATTCTGACATTCACTGTCAAATATTTCATGTCAGAACATTCTAGATTACGTCAAATTGTATCAAGCCAGAATAATTAATACGGAATGATTAGTAAATAATGACAAAACCTTCATTTTTATACTAAATGACTGTAAATGCATATATGAATATAACTAATAATTCAAAATAACTTTACTTTATAACATTCTTCTGTAGGTATTTTACTCTTGAATAAAATTGATATTTTTTGACAAACTTCGTATACGGCTTAAAAAAATTTATATCTGGCTATGGTCAATTTATTGGAAATTGTTGAAATTTCGACAGCTATTTTAAAATGGATTATTAAAATATGCCAACATATCATACTTTTCATAATTATTATCATAAATTGTTCAGAATAATTAAATAAAAAGCACATTGTAAAAGCTATTACGATACGTAATAGGTATCTCATAACTAATAAAAATATGAGAGATCAGTCAAGTTTTGACCATTTGCATTTGTTCCTAGTAAATTGACCATGGCCTATTGTTATAAGTAACGTAAATTATAAAAAATATCCAATTTTTAGGTGAGTGTATATAGGGTTTGTTCAAAAACGAAACTTTTTAGAGAAAAGCTTGCTACGCTATATTGAATTTGACGTGAAAATCTCTAACAAGAACAGTTCCTACCTTCTTGATAAGTTACAGAGAGTTAACAGAAATACGAGTGATGTCTTAAAAACGAGTATTTTCAATATCACCATGTATATTAAAAACTAAGAGAGCCATAACAAGTTTGCACCGGAATCTTTTGTTTCGTTAAAGAATGGGACACTAAAGTAAAAACTGCCACATTCCATCTCTAATAGCCCCAGAAATTGTTGTTACACCCTGTACATGTTAAGCGCAATATTCGAAAACAACCAATGTCGATATTTTTGCGCACTCTTAGGATTGGAAGTTTAAACGCGACCCGGTTCCGAATTTTAATTCGATTTTGGGGAATCGACAGTAATGGAGAACATATTCTGATTCAAAAATATATAAAATCGTAATAGAGACCAGTGGCGGTTCTTCCACAGGAGCACATGCGCACGTGCACCCCGAAAACGAATAAAAAAATATTAATTTATATTCATTGAATACTAGTTATCGTATAAAGTCCGACCCTCCCTAATATTTTATCGTACCGTCAACCAAACTGTATATTATAGGCTCTCGATCCGGCAACAGTGCCTCGGTCGAGGTTAATGAGGATTATGACGAGACTTGCTCGCATGTGCGATTAAGTATGCGGGGCATAATGCAGTTTCTCTGTAGTAACAGGTGGCGGGAGACAGCGGTGGATAGCGGGGCTATGGCGATTTAACATGGGAAAGGCGCACAATTTTAGTGTGCGCCGCGCCGTTCTCTGTTCGTGCATCTAGTTAGAAATTCGAGCGTGTATGTTTTAATATTTTAATATTATATATTTATTAAGTTAAAATAAATAGTTTGACGGTGGACTATTTAAAAAATAACTTTAGATCTTTGAGTTCATAGCCAGAAATTGAAGTGAAGAATGCGGGAAGACCAAAACCTGAAATTAATTTAACGCAGACCACAAAGGGTAAATCTAGGGACTTTATTAGAAAGTTTAAAATGTAAATATATGAAAAAGAATTTATAGAGGTATTCCCAACTTTTCAATTTTCTACAATTAAGAACCGAAGAACGGACTTTACGTTTAAGCACTATACACACTAAGAAAACCTGTCTAATTTTCCAAAAGTTGTATTTCCTTGTATAAAATTAAAAAATAAATAAAATTATGTTTTACCTAACGCATTTTCTTATTACTTATTTTCTTTCTACATTTAAAACGCCTAAAAAGTAATTGTTTGGTCGTTACATAAAACTGAAATTTTAAAAATATTTTCACCATACTTGTGAACACCCCCCCAAACCCCCCCTCCCCCCCCATAATATCATAGGTCACGAGCAGCCATTGATAGAAACGCATGTAGGTATACCTCATTAGAGTTTGAGTTAATTAAGATAAATTTGAGCAAGCATAAACGGGCAAAATCTAAACCTAGATATATGTTATAACATGGAATACTTAATTCAATAGAACTCGACGTATTGTAGATTATCGTACATTTGCTATTAGTTGATTAATGACAGGTAAAAAATAATAACCTCTATTCTACAATTAAGAAAGTATGATCGATTTTTTCAAATGTTGGTACAAATATAGTAAATTATTTAACAAAGCCATAATATTAACCCCCCGTAAATACCAGAATGTAAAAGACAAAGCTATATAACATAGGACAATAATGGAGCACGGCTCTACATGTTGTAGAACATCGTAAACTGGCGTCGAAAATTGATGAGTGACCGAATATTCGTGTTTTCTAACTCTCATGTACCGCTGTTTTCGGTCTCGTGCTAAATTTTAGGTCTTGTCGTCCTGAACTGAACATGGTTATACTCCCCGTTGTTTTCGAACAACAAACTTTGTGTTTATCGATGATTTATTAAGAGTAACATACAATGTGTTGGTCATAAAGTCATAACTTAATACGGAGAATATAATAATCAATTTAAAGATAAAGATAATTTATATCGTTAAAAAACGTTAAAAGAGTTTAAATTTATATGGATGAAAGTGTATCGTAATTCAATATGTTGTTTTAAATAGATAAATGGCGCATCATCATAAAATATATTGAGGTATAGGTAATTGGAAGAATCATAATTAAAAACAATTGTTTAGTTAGTTATTTCGACTGTATCCCTTCGTGGGAATTCCAATAGTTAATAATCACCTACTTTTTAATATTACGTATTGAAATTTTACCTCATTACATCCCCTTTCTTTATCATAATATTAGGATAAAAGGCAACATTCAAACTTCTTACAAATCACAAAGAACGCTTTTTCTAAATTACACTTCTTGTTGATAATAAATGGCAAGAGAACAGCCCCCAATGATATTTTTATATAATCTTTGTTCCCTGCCAAGGCCATCCCTGATGGGGTCTTTCTGGCGTTCTTCATTTAAAACCAGCAAGATGATAACAAAGATATAATTTAACAATCAAAAGCCATTTTCATAGAGAAACGCATAAACCCGCGCTCGCCTTCGGACAAGTATGTAGGAAGTGACGTCATCCAAATGGTATAAAGATCTAAGAGGTATGATTCCACGCCGATGGAGATTTATACTGCTGTCAGCATTTCTAACTCTCTTTTAAAGGTATTTAAAGGTTTTACGCATTTAATGGTATGTGAAATGAAAGAATAATATCATGGTATTTAGATATATTTATCTCATGTACATATAACAAAGTTTAAAGCTAAAACACGACCCAGTTATAAACAAATTAAACTATTTTTTAAATAGTCCATCTCTCAGTGGAGTGAACTCATGAAAAGCTGAAGAAACTTATAGTATGCTTCAGTAGTTAAATAAACAATATTTTAATTTCCATACATGTTTCGAAGGCATATACCCTCATCAGCTTCAGTAGATAATACATACGAAGTAAATGTTAATAAAATAAATAAAACCGTATCCATTCAATTTTTTTGTTTGTATCCTTACGAAAGCGGAAACATCTTACATTTCTGTCAAATCTTTGACTAGGTTATCCATATCACAACCAAACACAGCGCATGTCATATTATGAAAGATCAGATATTTATTTTAATAAACTCACACGACTAAATAAGAAGCAGTTCTGGTGAACTCTCAAAATTTCCATGGGAAACTACGGCAAACGGCACTCACTACGAGACCAGTGTTTCCAGAAATCTTTGATCAAAAGTAATAGTAAAAAACGGTGTCAGAGTAAGAAGATTACGGAGAAAGAGTCGTTACTTTCCTATGATATGGGGGCCACAACAAGAATGAACATTGTTAAAATAGTAATTGATATATTACAATAATTGTAAAAGACTGACAACCCTGGTGGCAACAAGCAGGGGTGGCCGAGCAGCTTCGGCTATCGTCGACCGGTTCGAATGGCGGATGTTTTAACAGTGTGTCGGAATATTTCCTTATTTTAGTAGTATTTTAGCAGTACCTAATGTATGGTATATTTCTATGAAATTAATATACGTAAATACTTGTCATATATTATTCTTTCATTTCATATACCATTACATACCTTTTAATACCTTTAAAATATAATTAAAAACGCTGACAGAAATATAAATCCCCATAAGAAATTTAAAAATCCCTATCCCTATGACGTCACTGCACGGGGCAGACGAAATTGGGACGGTTAGATATCTTCCCTTTAGTTATTGTGTCATGCGTCACGACAAGCTCCTTCCCGTTTTCGTGCTGTCCAACATTGGTAATTTATTTACGGGCTTAAAAGTCCGAACGAAAACTTGAAAATTTGGAAATTGCCTCAAAAAGTGTTCTACCTGTGTTCAATTATATGCGTAAAAAAGATAATTTCTTAATTTTGAAAATTATTTGATTAATGGAAATCTTTTTTAGAATACATATTTCTTTGCGTATAATATACAAAGCTAAAATTTTTCAGGCTAACTATTTTATTTTTCAAATAATTAACTCTTTTTGTGTGTAGTTTTAATTATTACACTTCACTGTATTCCATTATGATAAGTGAAGTAAATTAATGTTCCTACCACTAGCATCCATCATGAAATATCAGATACTCGCTTATGACCTATAGGAGGAGAGTAAGTGATTCTATAAATACGATTGCGATAATGTTTTCTAAATCATTTCTCTATATCCACGATTAAATGGCCCGTCAAACAGTTGGGTTGTAAACATACTGGGGGTAAGATAAATTATATTTATATGTATACGAAACGACATATGTATGAAAATACTATAAGGGATAAAACCACCCATTTGCAAAATTGAATTTTGTTTTGTTGTTGAGGAGAATATACTTGCGGGAGATTAATACCCTTTATAGTTTCTTACTAGAATTGGAAATATTTATACGAAAGGTCCTCTAATGTAATTTGAAAGCATGACATTAACTGCTTAAGCATTTAAAGAAGACCGTTGCCATTATTGTTGTTCTTTAAATAATTTTAACGTACACGAAAACTTTCCCAGTGGCGAACTTGAAATGATGTCAATTTGTGAAACATAACATGAAAATGTTGTTTTGTGAGTGTTATATTTACTTTTTTTGAATCTGCGAATTTTCGTGGAAATGAATTTAGTTTTGTATACTTGTGTAAAATTAAATTGAAAAACATCTCATCTACTTTAAGTATGCTTTAACAGTTTTTCTCGTTTCTTTTTCTGTATTTAAAATAAATTAATTAATAAAACCTGTTTAAATAAAGATGTTTTGTTACTGTCTTATTTTTATTATTACCTTTTGCACCCCTTTATACTCCCAAATGAGTGTGACAGTGATAAGGGTCAAGTTTGGTACACCGATGGATCAAAAACCACCAACGCTGTGGACGCAGGTGGATTTCGGGTAAGGCCCCAGGATTAATATAAGTATCCCACTAGGTAACTACTCCACAGCATACCAATCGGAGGTTCATGCCATACAAACATGCGTACAATAGAATCTTGAAAAGGGCTACCATGACCACGACCATCCTGTCGGACAAGCAAGCTGCTCTTAAGGATCTGAACTCCAATTGGTTTACTTCAAAACTTACATAGGAGTGCCATACCAACCTGGCGGCCAGAATGCACAAGGAGGAACTCTTGTGGGTTCCTGGTGACTCTGGGATAATAGGTAATGAGAAAGCGGATGAACTAGCCAGAGCCAGATCCGCTCAATGTCTCAGAGGCCCCGATCCTACCTTCGGGATATCAAAAGAGGCAACGGAAACAACATCGAAGATACTATCGAATGGGATGCGAACCCTCACGCGGCCCTAGTTGAAACAGGTGGCTGGTCTGCTATCAGGCCACTGTCCCTTACGAAGATAACTTCAAAGTATAGGGAATCTACAATGAATTCATTGAATGCAGACTCTGCTGCGTAGAGGATAAAATTTCTTCCCATATAATATACTGCTGCAAAGCGCTGTCTCATAGAATATTTAAGATCTTCGGAAACATCCAACGTGGAGACAACCTCCCAAATGACAGACTTGGCAGAAGGTTATTAGACCCCATAGAAATACCAAATATTTTCTAACAAGATCGGGGTACACAATAAGCCAGACGGATGCAGTGATAGAAGTTCGGACCTCACACCCGACCCCCGACTTTAACAATCAACCAACAAAATAACCAATAAAAAAAAAAGATTCGTACATACCAATTTCTTCCAATATTGAAATGAAACTCAATGTTTATTGGAATTATTACATCAGTGACTTCAAAGTCAATGTACCATCGTGCCGGTAAAAAACTAGGACAGCAAAATTTCTAATTTTCTCATTGACTATTAGGATTTTTTTACTTTCGAGTCTGATACCAGTAAAATGTCATTTACAAATTTTACATGTCAACATAGATTGTCACTTTATCATTAACTTGTCAAGCAAATTTTTCTTCAAAAAATATGTCACAATTAACACCCCAGCAAAAGGCTATAATCTACAGTCGATTGCGAGATGGTGCTTTTATTAGGGATATTGCAGACGGAATGGATACCGTGTTGTTGGCAAAACAAAAAATAGCAAGGCATGGGACTATTATTAGGAAAGCAGGTTCAGGTCCCACTAGAATTTCTACTGACGATGAAGATAGAAAACTAGTTAATTATCTAAGGGATCATATATTCGCAACTGCAATAAAGGCGAAAGAAGAGACGAACTTTCCAGGTTCTGCAAATACTTCCGATATATGAAGTCGTTGTGCTACTAATAAAATATTTTTAATGGAAAGAAATAAACAAGGCAGGTTAGAATTTGCACATGTATATTGAAATCGGAATATTTTCTGGGAAACAGTTATATTTTCTGACGAGAAAACTTTTCAATCGTGTAATAATGGAAGAATTCGAGTGTATAGGCCTTCCGGCATGCGGTATGATGAGATATACACTCACAGAACAAACCAAATCGGGCGATTCTCTATAAATGTTTGTGGTTGGATTAGCGCTAGAGGTCCAGGAATTTACCAAATCGTGGAAGGAAAACTAACTGCACCTAAATACGTTAATATCCTAAATACAGTGATGATACCAAATTTTACATTTCAGCATGATAATGCTATGATAATTTTCTCCTAGAAGATAATATAGCAGTTCTTTCCTGGCCTTCGAAGAGTCCCGATTTGAACCCGATCGAAAACATTTGGGGTAAAATGGTGAAATCAATGTATTAACATGATTTTCGGTAACGAAACAGAGATGAATTACGCTACAGGATAAATGAAGCTTGGGATGAAGTAATAGGCGAATTATGCAGAAACCTAGTTTTAAGTTTGCCGCAAAGGCTTCAAGAAGTAATAAACAGGAATGGTTCTATGACTAAATATTAAAAATGTTTTGTTGCTTCGACAAATTTAGCGTTTGTATTTGTGTAACCTTCTTTCAAATTTCTTTTATTATTTAGTTTCGTTTTCATTTTTAGGCGACGTTATATATATATCTACTTTAAATAAAATATTAGACTTTTTCTTAATAAAAATGACCAATATATTTACTGCCGCTCAAGTTTATAAAAGAAATAAGATTTTTGATGCCACCTCGTATCGAAAAATATAAAACCTAAAAGTTATGTGATTTTACCTTCACAGCTGTCGAGCACCTTTTATAGTCTATGAGATATGTATATCCGTTCCCAGTTTTGTGATTTTGTTGTCCTAGTTTTTTATCGGCACGATAGTACATACTGCATAGTGATGTGCTGATTGTGCTATAAAAATAATGTATTGATGATGTATAATGATGTAATGATTGATTCTCAACTCCATAATTGGTATGCTGAGTTTTTTTCCTTTAACGAATCACCAGGTACTATCAAAATACTATCCTAATTAATAGTTATAAATAAATTCTCAATAAATAAAGTGAATTTTCTTGATACGTATTAAATGTTTTTAAAAGTTTAAGTTAACTAACTATTCTCTATACTTATGTTCTGTTCTATCTTCTCTATAACAACAAGACCTTCTTGGAGTTCGGCTGATCGACGAGTTAATCCAATCCGAACCACATAATTTTTTCCTTTCAGATTACTGCATTTGTTTTTATAAACATTTTGAACCGGGAGCAAATAAAAAAAATATCACCTTAAAGAAGTTGTCAAGGTGTATATTCGAATTGCCAACATTCGTGTTTTGCGCGGTATGCTCCCATGCGGTGCAAATGAAGATTTGTAACCAGCAAGGTTATAAACAGGCTATAAATACACCGGGAGCGAGATAAGAAAAAGCCAAAGCGAAATATGACAGAGATGTAAATATTAATAAAATTTGCATAAAATGAGCTCTGCAGATGTAGATGGAGATACGGTTGAATAGAGGACTACTGCAGAGGCAATAGTGATGGCCCGTTATTCTTTCTAAATTTTGACTGAACCGATTAAGTTATCTATTATGGACATTAGCTGACAGAAAACGAACATTTCAATCACCGGGTATATAAAAAATATACTTATGTCAAAATCCTATCCCGTATGCATACACTTCTATTTCGATACATGGTTCATAATCTCCCAAAACAGAGTCAGTCAGAACAGAAACAAATTTCGTTATAAACTAGCTCAAAAACACACTCTCAAACAGGTTTAAAAAAAATACAGTTTTTGAAAAACCATATGTATGTATTATTATATTATATATGCATTATGAAAATTAAAAAAAGGAGTCTAAAAGAATTGAAGGAAGGTCATTATAAAATTTGAACAAATGGAAACCAGATGTGAATGTGGAGGTGGCTATTTAATTCAAGGATTGATGAAATAAAGATTTTAAAATAATTAAATGTTCTTACATAAAATGATTCATTAAAAAAATGATGTTATGCTATAAAACACATATGGTTAGGGGATTTTCCCAGAATTCGACTTATCGAAGATGGCGCGAAATACTCGGTTCGAGTTATCAAGATATTCGAGTAATCGAAATTCGAGTTTCAAGTAAAAATTACACATAATTCTTACAAGAGTAAGAGCGTCAAGCTTCAAGAGACGCTATTGCCAATCAATTTGATTCGAGTTATCAAAAAATCGAGTTATGTAAAATATTAGTCCCACTTCAGAATCTCTAGAAATTTTAATTTCTGTCTCGCACAAGAAAATTAACCTTTTGTTAAAGCCAACCCCCAAAGAATTTTATATTAATTTAGTTAACGCAAATCGGAATATAGTCACAGGATTATGTCAAAGAATAAATAGTATTCTAAAAAACGCTGATTTCAACAATACGTCAATTTGATTAAAATAAAATTTTACCTCTTCTTAGTTTCATAATTTTAACAATTTGTTCATAGTTAGGAATGAATGGATATGGAGGTAAAAATGTTTCATAAGAATTGTCGTCTATAGATTTATCCGTATGGGCCAGTAAAGGGGTAGTTAGATATATATTTTCTTGATAGTGTAATCATCGGGATACAATAGGGGGAGAAGCATAATCGTCATTCAGAACAAGCATGTACACGGTGCCCCGTATATTATTTAGTTTCGTCATATATTTTAGTTTCTTATTCTTTTTATAAAAATAACAACTTTTCTTGAACTTGCTGAGCCGTAAGCTTTTTCTTTAGTAAAGGCATAAATGCATATGTTATGAACAACTATATGGATTCGGGATAGAATTACATAACTAGATTACTAAAAAAGCCACAGAACACTCTAAAAAATGGTCTAGTTGAGGATACCAAGATCTTATTCTCAATAACAAGAAAATTTAGTGAAATTGGCGATGAGAGGAAATTTAGGATCGAAGGCATTTTATTGCTCCGATTATTCTAGTTGAAGTCACTAATAACTTTTTAAATCAACCAAGTATTTCTAGTACCCGAAAGAATAAATATTTATGATAACTAATATAGTTAGTTATTAGGAGCAACACCATATTGTTGTTTCAACAATTATGTTTGTTAATTATTACCTATTTTATTGTTAAAAAAAGGAACAAAGAAATATTAAATATATAATATAAATGTATGGAAACATTATTATTTTTCCAGACCACCCAAACCTGATACCTTATACAATAAGGGCATATTTAGTCTACACAGTAGCACTTTAAAATACAATTTCAGATTGAATGGTACTACAAAGAAAAGGAAGCCTTTTCCATTGATAGGATGTAACCACCTGCAGACCGGTATCGAACTCTTAAGTTCTCGTCAGTACAGTGAAGGTGTACATCGAATACTTCACGCGGTATTATCAACGGTAGTCGAGAAAATACAGCGCGCAGCGCCATCTCCTTGCAGCAAATAATGGCAGTTGGTGTGACGTCAGGTCTCACATCGTACCTACTTACTACTACTATATCTGGCCAATAACAATAACTAAGTAAATTAGTAGAGGGAGCTAATTAATAAAAAGTGTTAGTTTCAACATGACAATGTAGTTATGTTAACTAAGAAGTAGTTAAAAATAAGAGTTAGTTCTGTTAACTAGATCATCATATTCATCGTAATTCAGTTAAAACAGAATTTTGTTTTGCTAACTAAAAATTACTTTTACATAAGCTAATACCTTTAACAGCAAGATACAATTAGTCTTAGATACCAATGCATTTTTTAGAGTGAAGTTAAAAATAGTCACTGAAAACTGAAAACTAAATAATAGCATTAAATACAATTGTATTGTTCATACAGTAAAATGGCGTGGTAGATGTCTAAATTCAATGTACATCTACAGAAAAGGTAAATTTATGAGCCCAGCTATAAGGAAAATGCGTCGTAAGTGTAAGTTTAATGAATAAATATCGCGTTTGTTACGTGTTCCTTTACTCATGGGTTAATTTTTTCTATTGAACGATCCAAATTCTGTGGCTTTATTTGCTACATTAAATACATTCTCAAAGTAATAATACTTGAGTGTTTAAGGAGCGAATATTTATAAAATTTCAGGTATGCGCTGTAGGCGAGTGTCGAAAATAATAATATATATATATTAACAGTAATAAAATAATATAATAATTTTATATAATAAATTCAAATAAAATAATATTAATTTAAGGTGACATATTATCCTATACAGGATATTATTATTATTATATTTAAATGGATATCCTAGAGAATCGCGATGAATCTTCCCCCCACATCACTGCTGCCGCCACGCGTGAAAACAACTAAGCGTCTACGCGGTAGGCTGGTTGCCTTCAAGTGGTCACTGTTTTTGTTTCAAATATTTAAGCGGCCCTAGCTCAATAAATATGCTGTAAAATTTACTAGTTATGACATATTTCAAGAACGCAGATACAAAATCTAACCCCGTCGCCCCCGATCACTATAGTAAAGTTCCGTTGTAAAATAATTTGGTGGCATGTGTTTCAGATTTAAAATTTGTGTTCGTAATAGAATACATTTTGAATTTTCGGTCTTGGGAAACAAATAAAAACTTCAAAAATTACGTTGTCAAAAACATTTGCTGACTTTATGGTTTAATCCCATTGGGAGGGGTATCTACAGTATGTCCGCGGATCGGCGTATGAATAGGTGAAAAGGGCTAACATTTCTTGAGTTGAATCTTCATCTTATGGGGTTCAGCTCTGCTTGGACAGAAACTAATTTGTGTCATAATTTTAATTTCGAAAAATAAAGTCTGGCAAATTTACACGCTCTATTTTCATTCGTCTATAGACATTTAGATAAATTGCATTTTATAAATATGTTGAGTAGGGAGGGTGGAATGAAAATAATTCAAAATATCATAGGTCTTTAAAAAATAGAACTTTCGAATTTTCTGCTCAAACTCAACACTTAAGTGGGCAGGGGCTTAAGTGGCACATCATTTTAAAGGTCGATTAAATCCCTTTCGAATGTCATAATTTATTACTTTTTAAGTAGTAGTAGTTAGTAGTTTCCAAGAAATATACTTCCAAAAATGGACGTAATTAGAATTTACCTGCACTGGGATTCATGGTTTTTAGATTATATCAGTGGCGGCTCGTGACCTCGTTCACAAGTATGTATCATGAAATTATTTTGAAAATTTTATTTTTGTGTAACGACCAAATAATTATACTCTACGGCGTTTTAAACTTAGGAAGACAAAAAGTAATAAGAAAATGCGTTAGGTAAAACATATTTTTATTAATTTTTTTAATTTTACACAAGGAAATACAATTTTTGGAAAATAAGAAAGATTTTTTTAGTGTGTAGTGCTTAAATGTAAAGTCCATTCTTCGGTTCTTAATTGTAGAAAATTTATCAATAACAGCCTCATTAAAGTTCGGAATACGGGAGATAATTTAAAAGAGCAAAATCTTCCTGACCTAGCTTCTACTCATTTAGTTCATTATGATCGTTACTAACATCTTCATCTAAATAGTTCAAGTTTCTGTATCGTTTGTTTATTTTCCTTGTCTTTTAATCGAGGCTTATTAAATAAGTCTCGTTTTGGACAATTTATTTTTTCTTTCCTATTCGCGCCGGATTTCCTTTAATCCGTGCTTTTCTGATGTGTCATCAATGTAAACTTTTGAGAGTCCAGGTTTTCGACTACTGGCCACTGGCGGAATGTACATCAGGTCTATATGGACGAATGCTCCCCAGCGACCAAAATATTTTAAATCGTCATAATATTAATTAATATTTATAACTGTTAAAATAATCCAGGAATAGAAACGGGATTATATAAGTACGATTTAATCACAAAAAATAAAATTAAATATCTTGATTTTTAAAGAAAATATGGGGAACATATCTAAAGAGAAAAATCTTACCTAGAAGTCTGTTTTTAAACCTTTCTTGTTAAAACCATTCGGATGAACCAATAACGTGTTTATTCAGATTGCGCATAAGAATGTTAATAAAACTATCTTCCCTGATAAACGACGGAGATGTAAATAGATTTTAAAAAAATGCTCCCTATGGCCGAATGCTCCCCTATCTCCCCTACCCTCTCTATATTTTTTTTAAGTGTAAAGGTGACAAAAAATATGCTCTGAAGATTATTTTCTATTCCATTTTTTGTCTAGGTATGCAACAAACGGTTAGTTGTGCTTCTTCCACAAATCCATTTATTTCTTTCGTATATTTAATTTTTAAACTTTCTAATAGTCCCTAGATTTACCCTTTGTGGTATGCGTTAAATTAATTTTGGGTTTAGGTCTTCCCGCATTCTTCACTTCAATTTTTTGCTCTACACTCAAAGAGTTAAAGTTATTTTTTAAATAGTCCACTGTCAAACTATTCATTTTAACTTAATAAATATGTAATATTAAAATATTGAAATATCCACGCTCGAATTACTACATACATGCGCGAACAAACAGACAAAGGCGCACTCCACAATTGTGCGACTTTTCCATGTAAAATCGCTATGTCCCCGCTATCCCCCCCACCTGATACTAAGGATAAACTACATTATTACTATTTGAGCGCATATGCGAGCATTTCTCGTCATCAATCAGGGGCGCCGGCCTGATCGCGCCACGGTGAGAGCGGCCTATATACAGTTTGGTTTGACGGTACGATAAAATATTAGGGATGGTCGGACTTTACGATAAATAATATTAAATGAATATAAATTAATATTTTTTTATTCCTTTCAGGGGTGCAAGTGCGCATGAGCTCCTGTGGAAAAACTGGGTTATATTTAAAAAAAATAGTGTATTTTAGTATTATGATTAGGGGTCCGTAAGTAGTCATTGCGGGAAACTCTCAAAAATTGGGTCACGAATTGCCACTATGTATCGGGGTAAGGGAGGAGCTTTTAAATTAACAATTACCGACCTTAACATATGGCGTCGAATAAACTGCTTCGACTTCCTTAATTTAATTATTGTTAACTCACTGTTTGCCTAAATGACGAAACAACAGCCAATGATGAAAGAGGGAACGTATTTAGCGTTAAAGTACCCATTAGACTGTGCTGATCTTCTTATTTAGTGTCACTGATAGCGCCTAATGCTTCCGCCATTAGTCAGATGCTCTAACGAGGGTTAGCGATGTGTCGATAGTAGATTTTTTCATTGGCCTACGATTTTGATTATCGGCCACAATATCAACGTTAGAATTTAAGAGGACCCTTATTATATTTTTTTGAAATTTGAAATTTTAATGGCATTAAATCGTTTAATAAAATATCAGATAGAAATTTTATAAGAATTATTTCAAGAATTCGAACTTGTCATGCCTTGTAATAAAAACATAAAAGAATAATATGCTTAGTTGATAACGAATATTGTAGATGTAGCCAAAGAGGCGACATGGAACATAGTATTTTAGAGTGTAGGTACCTAAAAAATAGTTTAGACATGCTGTATTAAATAGCCAAATAGAATTATAACATAATACTATTAAGTATATAGATTTAAAAGAAAAAAATAATAACAAGGAAAAATAATAATAATAAGAACAAAAAAAAAGAAAAGTAATTAGAAGGAAAATAAAAAAAGAAAAATATATAAACATCAAACAAACAATATAACATTATTAATTACTTAGATATAAACATAGAATAAATAACTATCCCAATAGAACACTGTAAGGTATCCTAATCCTAGTCTAAAAATATAATATATACCTACATACAATAGTATTCCTTTAAAAAAAAATGAAACTAGCCATAAGTGCTAATAACGCAATACACACACACACAAATCGTTTTTTTCAATAATTATGTTTGATATTTAAATCTTAACAATAGTAATTACTGGCCAGTTTTTCGTTGCATATCTAAAAAAAATGTAATCTTTATTGATTTAAATAATTTATTTCTCATCTATCAATTACTTTCAAATACCAATGTATGGAAAAAATATTATTTCCCAGATCACCCGATGATACCTTATACAATAAGGGCGTATTTAGTCTACACAGTAGCACTTAAAATACTATTTCAGATTGAATGGTACTACCAAGAAAAGGAAGCCTTTTCCATTGATAGGATGTACCCACCTGCAGACCGGTTTCGAACTCTTTTGTTCTCGTCAGTACAGGGTAGGTGTACATACCTATCATCAGAATAGTATGAAATAGTATTTTAAGTGCTACTGTGGAGACTAAATACACCCTTATTATATAAGGTATCATCGGGTGGTCTTTGAAATAATAATTTTTCCATACATTTGTATTTGATATTAATACCACCTGAAAAGTATAGACTTTTTATTTTTTGATTTATCAATTATATACTTATAATACCTTAGCACTTAATAAGTGTTCTTCTCAAAGAAATTTAATTAACTCTAATTAATCAATAAAGTTCAGCATCGTAAAAATTTGAATAATTTTTGGAAAAAAAAACAAAATTGTAAAATTAAAGATAATTTAAAAATTAATTCTTAGTCAAAACGGGTCTTTATAAAAAGCAAAAATATTGAGTAGCATGTAAAAACATTATTTAGGGTATTTTCTAAACTTTAACGTGTTTGTTATAACATACCTATAAGTAAATCTAATCATCGGTAGCATCAACTAATATTATACCTACGATTTTCCTTGTTCTTCCCAACAACCCTCATTTAAGAAATATTCCGGCCAATGCATGTGATATAGTAGGTCTAACTTCAGTTGATTCGGGTCTGTCGACAAACTTATTTAGATAAAACCGAAACCGGGTCTTTTTTCGTCTATAATTGATTAAGGTAATTAACTTCACGGCCCCTCTGTCAAAGATATGACCAATTTGGGACGTATTAACTATATTAGGGATATTCGATTATAACAAGCTGTCAGAAAGGTGTTTTATCAAAACTAGATGGTGTGTTATTATTAGCCCCTGAATGTGAGAAATTTTGAAGTAGACATTGTGAGGCAATTGTTATCGAATATCTGATATTTGCTTATTTTTTTTTAAGTAGGACCTACGTTCCTCTAAAAGAGGGTTGCCAGATGATGATGAACAATGTAAAAAAAGCTTGATTTCTTATAACAAGCCGGATATTTTTCGACATAAGTATCGATACATGCATCAAATAACATTGTAAGAGACATTTTGACCAATTTCACTTTTTTATATAGTCAGAATGTGTTCATAATAAATTTCAGTATTTCAAACCCAAAATTTGTTTTTTTAGCTTAATTTTTTTTAAATGCGTCTTTCATCTCATTGTCTCTGCATATTTTGGCATTTTGCCAGTAGTATCATGGTAAAGTAATATAGTAAAAAAATATTTCTCTTTATACCATTGTAATATATGTTGCATTTTGTCTCTCTACTACTTTATTCGTTAACAAGACAGTAAATGTGTTTACAATATTTTTTTACCAAATATATAACACAATATTATAATGGTAATATACTTTACAATGATATATCATGTATTTCTTTAGGTTTATGATATCTACAATGTTATTGGCGGAAAACAAAAAACATTGTAGGATCAATTATTTTATTATTTTATTGTATATTTGGTATGTTTTATATTGTTTGTTTTGACGTTTAGTTAGTTGTTTTTATATTTCAAAAACATTAAAGAATCATTTAATAAATTTTATTGTTTTATTGTATTATATTTAACCAAATATTTAACAATGTTCCTTATGCAATAGTGATTTCAAAAATCGTAAAATACCTTACTCTATTCTTTTCAAACATATTTTGTTACAAAATAATGGTAAATGAGGTTACAATGTTACTGCTAATTAAAATTACATTTTTTGAAAATGGTAAGCGACAAGATTATTTGTTAGAACATAGCTTACAACAGTTCTTAAACAGGAAGTAATTGTAAACTTTGTTACTTCTATAAATATAAACTTTATAAAAACCGGAATGGTAAATATATATTACAATTAAACAAATACCCATTTACCCAAACCTGTTATGTGCTCTCCTGTAAAAACACGATTTGTCGCTTACAATGTTATTCGATGCATGTATCGATATGCATTTACACAAAATATAAAATAAAAATAAAATTTTTGCTACTGAAACCAATGAAATTAACTCATTTATTTCGCACGGTAATTGTCAATAATTAGAGTTGACTGACTCGCCCGGTTGGTAGAAAAAGTCGGTCAGAAAGAAAAACCTTGACGAAGTTAGCAAATTTCCAAAAAATGACGTCGGTTGGTTGGTTGGTTAAAGGCGGGGATCGGGTGTGATTCCCGAACTTCAATCACTGCAGCCTTCTGGCTTATTGTGTACCCCGATCTTGTTAGCAAATATTTGTTCCTTCTATGAGGTCCAATATCCTTCTACCAAGTCTGTCATGTGGGAGGTTGTCTCCACGTTGGATGTTCCTGAAGATCTTAAGTCTTCTGCGAGACAGCGCTTCGCAGCAGTATATTATATGGGAGGCAGCTTCATCCTCTTCGCCGCAGAGTTTCCATTCAATGGATCCATTGTAGATTCCTATAAGTTGAAGGTGTTTTCGTAAGTGACAGTGACCTATTAACAGACCAGTCACCTGTTTCAACTGGGGCCGCGACATGCTAAACTTCGATGCTCTAGGTCACATAATGCGAAATACGAAATACCAGCTTTTACAACTGATCATCGAAGGGAAGATAGAAGGAAATAGAGGAATAGGAAGGAAGAGGATGTCATGGCTGCGCAATATAAGACAGTGGATTGGCTTACGAACAGTAGAAAGCTTAATACATACGGCCAGAGACGGAATACAAATGAGTCATGTGGTCGCAAACATTCATTAGTCAATATGCACCAGAAGAAGAAGAAGAAGTCCAATTTCTTCAAAATAGTCATTGATGGTGGCCACTGTATTAGTGATGACCTTGGTCACTTCTATGGATTTCATTTGCACAAATAAATATCAATCGGCACAGATAAGATGGCAAAGCTATACTCTGTCGGTAGAATATTATGCAATCGATTGCCAGTGGCAATTTTTCGACAAATATTGGACATTGCTTCCCTGGATGCTTACATTTTATGGTATATCAAGTTTTTGTTCCAGAACTGGCATCGGTATCGATACAAAAAGAAACACCCGGCGATAGACCTACAAGTGGACGTTGTCATTTATGTACACAAAACAATGACCGCAAATCTAGACAATCTTGATGCAGTGTAGAAACTTCATATACTCGTATATAGAATACCACATTAGTGTATTTAATGCAAAGGAGAAAGATAATAATAGTTTTTTTAGTGTTACAAAAACCGATGATTTTAATAATCGAGTACTTGATACTCAAGCGATTTTAATAATCGAGTACTTGATACTCGAGCAATTTTGATAATCGAGTGAATCGCTCTAGCGATTAATCACTTGAAATTTTTATGACTAAGAAGAATGTGTTGATAAAACACCAGGGGTTGTTTTTGTAAGTTTTAGAAGTTTAGCCTTAGAGTTTTTATTAAGGAAGAACAGTTGTTTCTGATTTAAAAAAAAAATTATATCCTTTAATCCCATTCCCAGTCACAACAATACCCATGTCGCGCTGAATCCACTAAGGGATTTGGCATACTTCTTTATATGCACCTTCTCGTTTATGTGCCTTTAAGAAAGACGTATGTCGTGTCGGCTTTCTGAGCGTCAAGCTCGAACGTCGCCAATCGGCACATTTCGGGTGGGGCGGCGCGTATATCAAAGGTCGGGTATCAAGTGAAAGGTGATGATTTACGTTTTTTCGCTTGAATTTATAACTCGAGTATTTCCTATCGATCGAAAAACTGTTCGAATATACTAGCAGCTTCTTACCTCGAGCTGATCACACTACCAAGCAGCACATTTCGGTGGACGTCAACCGAAGCTCGCGTATCGAGTGAAAGGTAATAAGTAACAAGCGACGATTTTCGCTTGAATTTATAACTGGAGTAGTCTTTTTAATAATCGAGCGATGTCGGCTATTTCAATAATCGAGTACTCAAGCAGTTTCTCGATCGAGCGATCACAACACTAGTTTTTTGTCGCATACGATTTTTTTTAATTTTTCATATTTTTGAATTTGATAATTATTTCTAACGTTAATTACACTTTCATATAACAATTAAACAAATGATTAATTATCAGACATTTAATTTAGTTTACTTGCTATCAAATAGTACATTATTTTATCATGGGGTACAAATGAACCCCACGTGGGTCTCCACGTAATTTTTGGTTACGTTCTGTGAGGAGGAATGTTTGTTCCTTTAATGGATAAGTACGTAATTAATAAGGCCACACAACAAACTGGGAATTCCGAGATGCAACTCGTGTATTTATTTGTAATTTTGTTTCTTACAGAATTAATCCTCACAATGTCCAACATCATAATTTACCCGTCTTCGAAACTTCTATCGTCTACGAGCGAGCATGAAGAATTTTAAATTTCATTGTGTTAAAGAGTGTGTGTAAAAGTCGTACTAGAGTCATCAATTCTTCTCCTGCGGCTGCAAGGTAGGTACCTAAAAAATAGTTTAGACATGCTGTATTAAATAGCCAAATAGAATTATAACATAATACTATTAAGTATATAGATTTAAAAGAAAAAAATAATAACAAGGAAAAATAATAATAATAAGAACAAAAAAAAAGAAAAGTAATTAGAAGGAAAATAAAAAAAGAAAAATATATAAACATCAAACAAACAATATAACATTATTAATTACTTAGATATAAACATAGAATAAATAACTATCCCAATAGAACACTGTAAGGTATCCTAATCCTAGTCTAAAAATATAATATATACCTACATACAATAGTATTCCTTTAAAAAAAAATGGAACTAGCCATAAGTGCTAATAACGCAATACACACACACACAAATCGTTTTTTTCAATAATTATGTTTGATATTTAAATCTTAACAATAGTAATTACTGGCCAGTTTTTCGTTGCATATCTAAAAAAAATGTAATCATTATTGATTTAAATAATTTATTTCTCATCTATCAATTACTTTCAAATACCAATGTATGGAAAAAATATTATTTCCCAGATCACCCGATGATACCTTATACAATAAGGGCGTATTTAGTCTACACAGTAGCACTTAAAATACTATTTCAGATTGAATGGTACTACCAAGAAAAGGAAGCCTTTTCCATTGATAGGATGTACCCACCTGCAGACCGGTTTCGAACTCTTTTGTTCTCGTCAGTACAGGGTAGGTGTACATACCTATCATCAGAATAGTATGAAATAGTATTTTAAGTGCTACTGTGGAGACTAAATACACCCTTATTATATAAGGTATCATCGGGTGGTCTTTGAAATAATAATTTTTCCATACATTTGTATTTGATATTAATACCACCTGAAAAGTATAGACTTTTTATTTTTTGATTTATCAATTATATACTTATAATACCTTAGCACTTAATAAGTGTTCTTCTCAAAGAAATTTAATTAACTCTAATTAATCAATAAAGTTCAGCATCGTAAAAATTTGAATAATTTTTGGAAAAAAAAACAAAATTGTAAAATTAAAGATAATTTAAAAATTAATTCTTAGTCAAAACGGGTCTTTATAAAAAGCAAAAATATTGAGTAGCATGTAAAAACATTATTTAGGGTATTTTCTAAACTTTAACGTGTTTGTTATAACATACCTATAAGTAAATCTAATCATCGGTAGCATCAACTAATATTATACCTACGATTTTCCTTGTTCTTCCCAACAACCCTCATTTAAGAAATATTCCGGCCAATGCATGTGATATAGTAGGTCTAACTTCAGTTGATTCGGGTCTGTCGACAAACTTATTTAGATAAAACCGAAACCGGGTCTTTTTTCGTCTATAATTGATTAAGGTAATTAACTTCACGGCCCCTCTGTCAAAGATATGACCAATTTGGGACGTATTAACTATATTAGGGATATTCGATTATAACAAGCTGTCAGAAAGGTGTTTTATCAAAACTAGATGGTGTGTTATTATTAGCCCCTGAATGTGAGAAATTTTGAAGTAGACATTGTGAGGCAATTGTTATCGAATATCTGATATTTGCTTATTTTTTTTTAAGTAGGACCTACGTTCCTCTAAAAGAGGGTTGCCAGATGATGATGAACAATGTAAAAAAAGCTTGATTTCTTATAACAAGCCGGATATTTTTCGACATAAGTATCGATACATGCATCAAATAACATTGTAAGAGACATTTTGACCAATTTCACTTTTTTATATAGTCAGAATGTGTTCATAATAAATTTCAGTATTTCAAACCCAAAATTTGTTTTTTTAGCTTAATTTTTTTTAAATGCGTCTTTCATCTCATTGTCTCTGCATATTTTGGCATTTTGCCAGTAGTATCATGGTAAAGTAATATAGTAAAAAAATATTTCTCTTTATACCATTGTAATATATGTTGCATTTTGTCTCTCTACTACTTTATTCGTTAACAAGACAGTAAATGTGTTTACAATATTTTTTTACCAAATATATAACACAATATTATAATGGTAATATACTTTACAATGATATATCATGTATTTCTTTAGGTTTATGATATCTACAATGTTATTGGCGGAAAACAAAAAACATTGTAGGATCAATTATTTTATTATTTTATTGTATATTTGGTATGTTTTATATTGTTTGTTTTGACGTTTAGTTAGTTGTTTTTATATTTCAAAAACATTAAAGAATCATTTAATAAATTTTATTGTTTTATTGTATTATATTTAACCAAATATTTAACAATGTTCCTTATGCAATAGTGATTTCAAAAATCGTAAAATACCTTACTCTATTCTTTTCAAACATATTTTGTTACAAAATAATGGTAAATGAGGTTACAATGTTACTGCTAATTAAAATTACATTTTTTGAAAATGGTAAGCGACAAGATTATTTGTTAGAACATAGCTTACAACAGTTCTTAAACAGGAAGTAATTGTAAACTTTGTTACTTCTATAAATATAAACTTTATAAAAACCGGAATGGTAAATATATATTACAATTAAACAAATACCCATTTACCCAAACCTGTTATGTGCTCTCCTGTAAAAACACGATTTGTCGCTTACAATGTTATTCGATGCATGTATCGATATGCATTTACACAAAATATAAAATAAAAATAAAATTTTTGCTACTGAAACCAATGAAATTAACTCATTTATTTCGCACGGTAATTGTCAATAATTAGAGTTGACTGACTCGCCCGGTTGGTAGAAAAAGTCGGTCAGAAAGAAAAACCTTGACGAAGTTAGCAAATTTCCAAAAAATGACGTCGGTTGGTTGGTTGGTTAAAGGCGGGGATCGGGTGTGATTCCCGAACTTCAATCACTGCAGCCTTCTGGCTTATTGTGTACCCCGATCTTGTTAGCAAATATTTGTTCCTTCTATGAGGTCCAATATCCTTCTACCAAGTCTGTCATGTGGGAGGTTGTCTCCACGTTGGATGTTCCTGAAGATCTTAAGTCTTCTGCGAGACAGCGCTTCGCAGCAGTATATTATATGGGAGGCAGCTTCATCCTCTTCGCCGCAGAGTTTCCATTCAATGGATCCATTGTAGATTCCTATAAGTTGAAGGTGTTTTCGTAAGTGACAGTGACCTATTAACAGACCAGTCACCTGTTTCAACTGGGGCCGCGACATGCTAAACTTCGATGCTCTAGGTCACATAATGCGAAATACGAAATACCAGCTTTTACAACTGATCATCGAAGGGAAGATAGAAGGAAATAGAGGAATAGGAAGGAAGAGGATGTCATGGCTGCGCAATATAAGACAGTGGATTGGCTTACGAACAGTAGAAAGCTTAATACATACGGCCAGAGACGGAATACAAATGAGTCATGTGGTCGCAAACATTCATTAGTCAATATGCACCAGAAGAAGAAGAAGAAGTCCAATTTCTTCAAAATAGTCATTGATGGTGGCCACTGTATTAGTGATGACCTTGGTCACTTCTATGGATTTCATTTGCACAAATAAATATCAATCGGCACAGATAAGATGGCAAAGCTATACTCTGTCGGTAGAATATTATGCAATCGATTGCCAGTGGCAATTTTTCGACAAATATTGGACATTGCTTCCCTGGATGCTTACATTTTATGGTATATCAAGTTTTTGTTCCAGAACTGGCATCGGTATCGATACAAAAAGAAACACCCGGCGATAGACCTACAAGTGGACGTTGTCATTTATGTACACAAAACAATGACCGCAAATCTAGACAATCTTGATGCAGTGTAGAAACTTCATATACTCGTATATAGAATACCACATTAGTGTATTTAATGCAAAGGAGAAAGATAATAATAGTTTTTTTAGTGTTACAAAAACCGATGATTTTAATAATCGAGTACTTGATACTCAAGCGATTTTAATAATCGAGTACTTGATACTCGAGCAATTTTGATAATCGAGTGAATCGCTCTAGCGATTAATCACTTGAAATTTTTATGACTAAGAAGAATGTGTTGATAAAACACCAGGGGTTGTTTTTGTAAGTTTTAGAAGTTTAGCCTTAGAGTTTTTATTAAGGAAGAACAGTTGTTTCTGATTTAAAAAAAAAATTATATCCTTTAATCCCATTCCCAGTCACAACAATACCCATGTCGCGCTGAATCCACTAAGGGATTTGGCATACTTCTTTATATGCACCTTCTCGTTTATGTGCCTTTAAGAAAGACGTATGTCGTGTCGGCTTTCTGAGCGTCAAGCTCGAACGTCGCCAATCGGCACATTTCGGGTGGGGCGGCGCGTATATCAAAGGTCGGGTATCAAGTGAAAGGTGATGATTTACGTTTTTTCGCTTGAATTTATAACTCGAGTATTTCCTATCGATCGAAAAACTGTTCGAATATACTAGCAGCTTCTTACCTCGAGCTGATCACACTACCAAGCAGCACATTTCGGTGGACGTCAACCGAAGCTCGCGTATCGAGTGAAAGGTAATAAGTAACAAGCGACGATTTTCGCTTGAATTTATAACTGGAGTAGTCTTTTTAATAATCGAGCGATGTCGGCTATTTCAATAATCGAGTACTCAAGCAGTTTCTCGATCGAGCGATCACAACACTAGTTTTTTGTCGCATACGATTTTTTTTAATTTTTCATATTTTTGAATTTGATAATTATTTCTAACGTTAATTACACTTTCATATAACAATTAAACAAATGATTAATTATCAGACATTTAATTTAGTTTACTTGCTATCAAATAGTACATTATTTTATCATGGGGTACAAATGAACCCCACGTGGGTCTCCACGTAATTTTTGGTTACGTTCTGTGAGGAGGAATGTTTGTTCCTTTAATGGATAAGTACGTAATTAATAAGGCCACACAACAAACTGGGAATTCCGAGATGCAACTCGTGTATTTATTTGTAATTTTGTTTCTTACAGAATTAATCCTCACAATGTCCAACATCATAATTTACCCGTCTTCGAAACTTCTATCGTCTACGAGCGAGCATGAAGAATTTTAAATTTCATTGTGTTAAAGAGTGTGTGTAAAAGTCGTACTAGAGTCATCAATTCTTCTCCTGCGGCTGCAAGGTAGGTACCTAAAAAATAGTTTAGACATGCTGTATTAAATAGCCAAATAGAATTATAACATAATACTATTAAGTATATAGATTTAAAAGAAAAAAATAATAACAAGGAAAAATAATAATAATAAGAACAAAAAAAAAGAAAAGTAATTAGAAGGAAAATAAAAAAAGAAAAATATATAAACATCAAACAAACAATATAACATTATTAATTACTTAGATATAAACATAGAATAAATAACTATCCCAATAGAACACTGTAAGGTATCCTAATCCTAGTCTAAAAATATAATATATACCTACATACAATAGTATTCCTTTAAAAAAAAATGGAACTAGCCATAAGTGCTAATAACGCAATACACACACACACAAATCGTTTTTTTCAATAATTATGTTTGATATTTAAATCTTAACAATAGTAATTACTGGCCAGTTTTTCGTTGCATATCTAAAAAAAATGTAATCATTATTGATTTAAATAATTTATTTCTCATCTATCAATTACTTTCAAATACCAATGTATGGAAAAAATATTATTTCCCAGATCACCCGATGATACCTTATACAATAAGGGCGTATTTAGTCTACACAGTAGCACTTAAAATACTATTTCAGATTGAATGGTACTACCAAGAAAAGGAAGCCTTTTCCATTGATAGGATGTACCCACCTGCAGACCGGTTTCGAACTCTTTTGTTCTCGTCAGTACAGGGTAGGTGTACATACCTATCATCAGAATAGTATGAAATAGTATTTTAAGTGCTACTGTGGAGACTAAATACACCCTTATTATATAAGGTATCATCGGGTGGTCTTTGAAATAATAATTTTTCCATACATTTGTATTTGATATTAATACCACCTGAAAAGTATAGACTTTTTATTTTTTGATTTATCAATTATATACTTATAATACCTTAGCACTTAATAAGTGTTCTTCTCAAAGAAATTTAATTAACTCTAATTAATCAATAAAGTTCAGCATCGTAAAAATTTGAATAATTTTTGGAAAAAAAAACAAAATTGTAAAATTAAAGATAATTTAAAAATTAATTCTTAGTCAAAACGGGTCTTTATAAAAAGCAAAAATATTGAGTAGCATGTAAAAACATTATTTAGGGTATTTTCTAAACTTTAACGTGTTTGTTATAACATACCTATAAGTAAATCTAATCATCGGTAGCATCAACTAATATTATACCTACGATTTTCCTTGTTCTTCCCAACAACCCTCATTTAAGAAATATTCCGGCCAATGCATGTGATATAGTAGGTCTAACTTCAGTTGATTCGGGTCTGTCGACAAACTTATTTAGATAAAACCGAAACCGGGTCTTTTTTCGTCTATAATTGATTAAGGTAATTAACTTCACGGCCCCTCTGTCAAAGATATGACCAATTTGGGACGTATTAACTATATTAGGGATATTCGATTATAACAAGCTGTCAGAAAGGTGTTTTATCAAAACTAGATGGTGTGTTATTATTAGCCCCTGAATGTGAGAAATTTTGAAGTAGACATTGTGAGGCAATTGTTATCGAATATCTGATATTTGCTTATTTTTTTTTAAGTAGGACCTACGTTCCTCTAAAAGAGGGTTGCCAGATGATGATGAACAATGTAAAAAAAGCTTGATTTCTTATAACAAGCCGGATATTTTTCGACATAAGTATCGATACATGCATCAAATAACATTGTAAGAGACATTTTGACCAATTTCACTTTTTTATATAGTCAGAATGTGTTCATAATAAATTTCAGTATTTCAAACCCAAAATTTGTTTTTTTAGCTTAATTTTTTTTAAATGCGTCTTTCATCTCATTGTCTCTGCATATTTTGGCATTTTGCCAGTAGTATCATGGTAAAGTAATATAGTAAAAAAATATTTCTCTTTATACCATTGTAATATATGTTGCATTTTGTCTCTCTACTACTTTATTCGTTAACAAGACAGTAAATGTGTTTACAATATTTTTTTACCAAATATATAACACAATATTATAATGGTAATATACTTTACAATGATATATCATGTATTTCTTTAGGTTTATGATATCTACAATGTTATTGGCGGAAAACAAAAAACATTGTAGGATCAATTATTTTATTATTTTATTGTATATTTGGTATGTTTTATATTGTTTGTTTTGACGTTTAGTTAGTTGTTTTTATATTTCAAAAACATTAAAGAATCATTTAATAAATTTTATTGTTTTATTGTATTATATTTAACCAAATATTTAACAATGTTCCTTATGCAATAGTGATTTCAAAAATCGTAAAATACCTTACTCTATTCTTTTCAAACATATTTTGTTACAAAATAATGGTAAATGAGGTTACAATGTTACTGCTAATTAAAATTACATTTTTTGAAAATGGTAAGCGACAAGATTATTTGTTAGAACATAGCTTACAACAGTTCTTAAACAGGAAGTAATTGTAAACTTTGTTACTTCTATAAATATAAACTTTATAAAAACCGGAATGGTAAATATATATTACAATTAAACAAATACCCATTTACCCAAACCTGTTATGTGCTCTCCTGTAAAAACACGATTTGTCGCTTACAATGTTATTCGATGCATGTATCGATATGCATTTACACAAAATATAAAATAAAAATAAAATTTTTGCTACTGAAACCAATGAAATTAACTCATTTATTTCGCACGGTAATTGTCAATAATTAGAGTTGACTGACTCGCCCGGTTGGTAGAAAAAGTCGGTCAGAAAGAAAAACCTTGACGAAGTTAGCAAATTTCCAAAAAATGACGTCGGTTGGTTGGTTGGTTAAAGGCGGGGATCGGGTGTGATTCCCGAACTTCAATCACTGCAGCCTTCTGGCTTATTGTGTACCCCGATCTTGTTAGCAAATATTTGTTCCTTCTATGAGGTCCAATATCCTTCTACCAAGTCTGTCATGTGGGAGGTTGTCTCCACGTTGGATGTTCCTGAAGATCTTAAGTCTTCTGCGAGACAGCGCTTCGCAGCAGTATATTATATGGGAGGCAGCTTCATCCTCTTCGCCGCAGAGTTTCCATTCAATGGATCCATTGTAGATTCCTATAAGTTGAAGGTGTTTTCGTAAGTGACAGTGACCTATTAACAGACCAGTCACCTGTTTCAACTGGGGCCGCGACATGCTAAACTTCGATGCTCTAGGTCACATAATGCGAAATACGAAATACCAGCTTTTACAACTGATCATCGAAGGGAAGATAGAAGGAAATAGAGGAATAGGAAGGAAGAGGATGTCATGGCTGCGCAATATAAGACAGTGGATTGGCTTACGAACAGTAGAAAGCTTAATACATACGGCCAGAGACGGAATACAAATGAGTCATGTGGTCGCAAACATTCATTAGTCAATATGCACCAGAAGAAGAAGAAGAAGTCCAATTTCTTCAAAATAGTCATTGATGGTGGCCACTGTATTAGTGATGACCTTGGTCACTTCTATGGATTTCATTTGCACAAATAAATATCAATCGGCACAGATAAGATGGCAAAGCTATACTCTGTCGGTAGAATATTATGCAATCGATTGCCAGTGGCAATTTTTCGACAAATATTGGACATTGCTTCCCTGGATGCTTACATTTTATGGTATATCAAGTTTTTGTTCCAGAACTGGCATCGGTATCGATACAAAAAGAAACACCCGGCGATAGACCTACAAGTGGACGTTGTCATTTATGTACACAAAACAATGACCGCAAATCTAGACAATCTTGATGCAGTGTAGAAACTTCATATACTCGTATATAGAATACCACATTAGTGTATTTAATGCAAAGGAGAAAGATAATAATAGTTTTTTTAGTGTTACAAAAACCGATGATTTTAATAATCGAGTACTTGATACTCAAGCGATTTTAATAATCGAGTACTTGATACTCGAGCAATTTTGATAATCGAGTGAATCGCTCTAGCGATTAATCACTTGAAATTTTTATGACTAAGAAGAATGTGTTGATAAAACACCAGGGGTTGTTTTGTAAGTTTTAGAAGTTTAGCCTTAGAGTTTTTATTAAGGAAGAACAGTTGTTTCTGATTTAAAAAAAAAATTATATCCTTTAATCCCATTCCCAGTCACAACAATACCCATGTCGCGCTGAATCCACTAAGGGATTTGGCATACTTCTTTATATGCACCTTCTCGTTTATGTGCCTTTAAGAAAGACGTATGTCGTGTCGGCTTTCTGAGCGTCAAGCTCGAACGTCGCCAATCGGCACATTTCGGGTGGGGCGGCGCGTATATCAAAGGTCGGGTATCAAGTGAAAGGTGATGATTTACGTTTTTTCGCTTGAATTTATAACTCGAGTATTTCCTATCGATCGAAAAACTGTTCGAATATACTAGCAGCTTCTTACCTCGAGCTGATCACACTACCAAGCAGCACATTTCGGTGGACGTCAACCGAAGCTCGCGTATCGAGTGAAAGGTAATAAGTAACAAGCGACGATTTTCGCTTGAATTTATAACTGGAGTAGTCTTTTTAATAATCGAGCGATGTCGGCTATTTCAATAATCGAGTACTCAAGCAGTTTCTCGATCGAGCGATCACAACACTAGTTTTTTGTCGCATACGATTTTTTTTAATTTTTCATATTTTTGAATTTGATAATTATTTCTAACGTTAATTACACTTTCATATAACAATTAAACAAATGATTAATTATCAGACATTTAATTTAGTTTACTTGCTATCAAATAGTACATTATTTTATCATGGGGTACAAATGAACCCCACGTGGGTCTCCACGTAATTTTTGGTTACGTTCTGTGAGGAGGAATGTTTGTTCCTTTAATGGATAAGTACGTAATTAATAAGGCCACACAACAAACTGGGAATTCCGAGATGCAACTCGTGTATTTATTTGTAATTTTGTTTCTTACAGAATTAATCCTCACAATGTCCAACATCATAATTTACCCGTCTTCGAAACTTCTATCGTCTACGAGCGAGCATGAAGAATTTTAAATTTCATTGTGTTAAAGAGTGTGTGTAAAAGTCGTACTAGAGTCATCAATTCTTCTCCTGCGGCTGCAATACAATAAAAATTGCACGGCGGCATGTGCACTAAACCAATCAGCTGGCGCATTGCCGACAGTTAGTCAGGGTGCACACTGGAGAAACCAGTTTCAGGAAACCGGTTTCATGAAACAGGAAACTTAAGTTGCATGCAACTGATAGATTAGTTTAACATAGGGCTGTGCACACTGCGTTGCATGAAATTGTAATTTCATTGGTTTCTTGCAACTGGGTTACATGAAATCCAAAAAACAGATTTCGTATAGGCTTCAGTTTCACGTTTCTAGTGGTTTTATTTACTACAACGCAAAATTAAATAAAGTTTTCAAAGTGCTTATCACGACACGCGTGTGCTGTTTTTAGTATGGCAGACATTTGTTTCCAAGGGAAGTTAGCAGAAGCTGTCGAAAACCATCCCTGCTTATATGATTTGATAGTTCTATTCAACAACACCATGGGCTGGAAGACAAAGGAACTGAGGCAGGAAGTTCTTGTACAATTGGAAAAAAGAAACCTCCCCCCCCCCCCCCCCCAAATAAAGACAGTCAAGCCAGTGAATGCTGATGCAGTTGTATTGGATTACATAAATTCAAAAAAGAGAGTCGTTAGTGATAATCCGAGAAAACAGTTTTTATTGAGTTTACTTCCAGATGTGGAAGACATGACTGTACCACAATTCAAGAAATTTCGAACGGGTGTTCTTCATTTGATAGATCAGATTGATGAACCAGCAATCAGTCCCAGCTCAAGACAGTCATGGTCGGGGGAGTCTTCACGATCATCATCCAATCAAACTTCAACTTCCTCCAAACTATAGTGATGAAGGAAATGATCGACTGTATACTGACCTGGCACCTTTTCTTAATAAGCCTTTAAATTAACTTACTTATTTGTTTTATGTTTAATGCAATATATTTGGCAATGATAAAACGGTTTTGACTTACCTCAGTGTTATTGTTATTTTTTCCTCAGGACTCAGAGCTAACCTCCAGTTGGTGTCCTTCTTTGTTATTAGTGGGCTAAGTAATTCCACCAAACGTTCAAAAAGAGGCTTCGACATTCTAAAAAAATCCTTAAATTTGACAGGATCACTATACAATTTACGAGCTACAACGTAAGTACTGTGTTGACGATCCCTGATCAACGGGTGAACCCAATACTTCCTTCTTTTCTTTTTCTTTAGCCACCACCACAAAATAACCACATCATCATCATCCGAATCCATCACGAAACTGATGGAAACCCGTTTCTTCTGTGTGCATGTTTTAAAGAAACGGTTTCCTTGGAACCAATTTCATGAAACCAGTTTCTTGAAACGGGTTTCTCCAGTGTGCACCCTGCCTAAGAGAACAGCAGTTGATAGTTTCGGAAACCCTAAAGGACCCCCAAAATTAGAGATGGGCAAACCTGTTCATTTTGATTAGTAGTTAAAGCAGCTACTGCTACTTACAAATAACAATTCAAAAAAGTTGAGACGAATTAGCTATACGTGGGCTTAATAAAGAATGTGTGCTGCTAATTTAAGTACCAGTTAGTTTAAATAACCATTGGTTGGTTGGTTGGTTATTTGGTTAAAGGCGGGGGTCGGTTTAAAGGCCCGAACTTCTATTACTGCAGCCTTTCGGCTTATTGTGTACCCCGATCTTGTTAGAAGATGTCTGTTCCTTCTATAAGGTCCAGTAACCTTCTACCAAGCTTGTCATGTAGGAGGTTGACACCACGTTGCATGTTCCCGAAGATATTTTGTCTTCTACGAGACAGTGCTACAGAGCGATATATTATGTGTGAGGCGATTTCATCCTCTTCGCCGCACAGTCTGCATTCAATGGATCCGTTGTTTATATCTATCCGTTGAAGGTGTTTTCGGGTTTGTTCGGGTTTTCTGTTAGCAGACCATCACTTGTTTCAACTGAGGCCGCGTCAGTGTTAGCATCCCATTCGATAGTATTTTCGATGGATTTCCAATTACGGTCCGTGCGTGTATTTGACTAGGTAACCCTTGATAGGTGTTGCTATTTCGACCATCTATTTAATGTTGTTTTTGTTGCCTGTTTTGATATTCCAATGGCCGGTTCGGGGCCCCCGAGACTTTGAGCGAATCCGGCTCCCGCTAGTTCATACGCTTTTTCATTTCCTAATATCCCAGAGTGACCAGGGACCCACAAGAGCTCTACCTTGTTCCCCCTGGCCGCCAGTGCTTTTAGGTTGGTATGGCACTCCAGTGTAAGTTTTGAAGTAAATCGATTGAAGTTTAGAGCCTTAAGAACAGTTTGGCTGTCCGAGAGGATGTAAATCTTTTGGTTGTGGTAGCCCTTCTCAAGATTTGTAATACATATGCCTGTATGGCATGAACTTCCGCTTGGTATACTGTGGCGTAGTTTCCAAGAGGAAGGCTTATGTCCATCCTGGGCCTTTCTCCAAATATACCTGCGTAATCATTAGTAATTCGCTGCTTCGACCAAATATAAAACAGTTAAAAAAAAACAGAAATTTCTGGCAATACAAGGTGTATTGCACTAACTGCAATTTTGCAATTGCGCCAGGTGATCGAGAATGGTTTACTCCACATGATTCCGTACAATTTTTATTGCCACAAGAGAAAAAATTGCAAACACTAAAATGGATTTAACATGTAATATCAGTGTCGGCTCATACCCATTTCAATCGTGGGGCAAAATTAGGGATACATTTTGTCTTTATCTAATTTTGCACTAAAAGTGACGAGCTCTCGAAATATGAATGATGTCATTAGCTCCATTTCCTGACAAAGAACCTTCTCCTTTAAATACCATGAATAAAAACTAAATCTTTATTGCTTTATGGCAATCATATACTTGTTCTTCAAATACATGTTTTGTTAAATAATCTTGAGCTTGATGAAATTTGATTTTTAATGTCAACATATTCCATTAATATTTTCGGGCCAGTCAGACGTCACGGAATTCCAGACTAAACAATAGAAAAACCACAATATATTTTATGCAGAAGGGAAACACCAGGAAAGGGGTCCAGCTGGCGAAGCGGTATCAACTGGTTATATGTCCCCTTGACTGCGTTCCTACCTAAGCTTCTCATCTCCTGCATTAGTGGCGAGAGCAAATCTCTCCTGGCTGCTTGATGCGAAGAAAAAAGTTTTATTTAAAACCTCCAAAGAGTTGGTTTCTATATATCTTAACAGGACTCCGGAGTACTTGTAAACGAGTTTTCTTCCCAAGCGTTTATTCCTGTTTTAGGAAAAAATGTTAAAGGGAAAAAAAATTTGTAATAAAACTAGAACTCGCGGAAAATCTATATTTTTTTGTTTCGGAAGATTTTTAGATTTAATTTTTTTTAATGCTCCATATAGAAAAAAAATGATTGACTTTCCTCGAGTTGTTAATAAAATTTAGACATCTTTTGTTTTCATAGGAAGCGATAATTCCGTTTTTCAGCGTAGGACATTGAAGTATAGACCCCGATCAAGTGCAGTCCCTTTCTTCTGATTATCGTTGTTTCTGTAGGCGTACCGATTACGGGCGGACGCACGACGTATTCTTCTAACTAGCAAGGGAAGATCCAATTCGCTTCATGCCTTCAAAGCGTGAAACGAACAGGGGTCAAATCGGAGATTTCGACTGACTCCGGCATCCTCTTAAATAATATTTATTTAAAGTTAAATTATTAACCATACATCTTTAAGAGCTGTGGAACTTAGGTAGGACCATGGCGCCGTGGCTCCTTCCCACACGTTGCAACCAAAATACGAAAATATTCTAGTTGGCACCATCAAATAATAAAATTTAAATACAAAAAGTACAAAAATTAACCGAGATTATCGTGAAGATAAGAAATGCTTTTTAAGTCCCCCGCAAAGCGTGATTTTCGATCATTATCTTAATCTGTGCCCATCTTTCAGGTCTTTAAAAATCGATATCACGTATTTACTATCATCTGGTAGCGAAGATTCTTATCGTTTATAATTGTTTAACATTTAAAATCTGTTAGAGCGCGAGACTACAGTAAAAGTAAATTGTTACTTGAACGTTTAATTTTGCCGCTGCTTAATAGGATTGGTACTATTAAATATTTATATGCAGGGTTCTGCAATAGTGCGTCAGCCGTCTCTAGCTCCTATACGAATTAAGTTACGAATTTCAATCATATGCTCATATGCGTCTGAAATGTTAAGGGATGTAAACATTATGTCGAGACGTCTTGACTTGTCCATAGATCAAAATGGAAGACATTTACTATAGTTGACAATTATTAATCCATTATGCTTAATTTTATTAATAAAAATTAGTGTTGGGAAAAACCGATGATTTTAATAATCGAGTACTTGATGATGATGAGTGAATCGCTCGAGTGAATCGCTTGAAATTCCAATTCACCAAGCGATGACGTCACCGACTGCTCGACGGCAGCCTAGCCATTTACATGTTTTCAGGTAGGGTATTTAGCAGGCACGTAACTACAGGCGGGCACAGGTTTAGCTAAAAAATTCTAGTAGCCACCAAAAAAATTCCAGAAATTTATTTATTTGTGAATAATGAATTTTTACCACGTGTCTCGATACCAAACAAAAAAACCGCAAAAAAACACCCAAATATGTATATATTTGTTCGCGTTTATTATTGCGCTTTTTTAACCCGAACAAAAAGCAGTACCAAGAGTTATTTTTCTTCGCATTTTTCTCAATCTACGAGCATAAAATAAGTAGATATTTAAAATAGCTTGTCAAATCCTTCCACTTTAAATTATCAGGTGCCCACTATGTGCACTTCAAATTTAGGCTTAGTTACGGGACTGGCAAAATAAGAAAATTGGTTATTATTTTTTTAAATTCATGTACTCATGTATTCATAGTTACCTAATAGTTCCTGTTTAAATTTAAGAATGTTTACTTTTAGTTACCAAAAAATTTTTCGATACCTTTGTTTTTTTAACTATTTTGCTCGTTTTCTTATTTTCCATTAACATTTTCTATAATGTATGTTATTTTTAAGAAGTCTTTTTGAGTTTAATAATAAAAAGTTCCTGTTTAGATTTAAAAATGTTTACTATAAGATTACCAACGAATTTTTCTATATATTTTGTTAACCATTTTGTTCGTTTTGTAATTTTTCATTAACAATTTCTATTATTATGTTATTTTTGAGAAGTTTTCTCGTGTTTATAGTAATTACAAATTTTAAAATTATATCCTTTAATTTTTTAATATTTATAATCGGAGACCTAAACTACGCCGCTGGCTAGCCAGTTAAAACAAAATTTTACAAAAATCCATGTCGCGATAATCCGCTAAGGGATTCGGCATACTTTTTTATATGCACCTTCTCATTTATGTGCCTTTAAGAAAGACATATTATTATGTCGTGTACCTGCTCAGCAAACTCGAACGTCGCCAATAGGATGGCGCGGCGCGTAGACCGAAGGTCGTGTATCAAGTGATATTTTTCGGTTTTTCTCCTGAATTTATAACTAGAGTATTTCCTATCGAGCGAAAAACGGTTCGAATATACGAGCAGTTGTTTACCTCGATCACACTACAGCGGTATATTTCCGCCGGCGTCAAGCGAAGCTCGGGTATCGAGTGAAAGATAATAAGTGACGAGCGACGGTTTTCGCCTGAATAGATAACTCGAGCGGTTTTTTTAATAATCGAGCGATGTCGGTTATTTCAATAATCGAGTGATCAAGCGGTTTTTCGCTCCAGCGATCACAACACTAATAAAAACTCTATTTAAACAACATATTAAATACGAAATTTACAATGATGTATTTCGAAAGCGACTAATTAATAACTTATATAGCTTGTACTTGAAATAGCCAAATTATACATGGTGAAAAAAAAATATTTTTTATTGTTCTTTTGTTTTTTTTTTACGTACTCCAAAACTTATTTGTTCATTTAAACTACTGGCAAATTAATTAAAATTTTAGGCAAATGTAAAGAATATTAATACGCACCTAAATATGCAATAAAATACTGGGTGTCCCATTTAAAATAGTACACATTTATGTAGTCGCACTTTTTTAGGCCACCCTGCATATGGGAAAATATTTACCTGAAATGCACCCTATGATACAGTATAAATCAACAGACGCATGCAGATCTGACACACTAGTGCTGGACCCTGAATATAATAAGAATAGTATGTGTTTAAAGATCGCAATTTTCTTAAAAAATATGTTCATATTAAGGATGTATCTCAGAGTGCAAAGTATCCCATGATAGATATTTTTCTCTATTGCCTTTGATACACATAAACGGTTTCGTAGAATAATATTAAGTGCGTCTCACGAGAAAATGTGTTATCCTTCCTGATACAAGAATCAAACATAAGCACTATAGGAAAAATCCGTTAGGGCACTCTGGAAGTAGTGCATGTGTGAATAGGGCGATTCACGTTGGGTTTGAACCGTTGGAGATTATATTCGTTGGGAAAAACGACCTCGGGAAGGTCGTTCCATAAGGATGAAGTCTTCCAGATAAACTAATTCTTAAATAATGAAGTTCGAGGAGTACTAAGCTTAACGACATATGGATGGGCGGCCGTGGTTCATCGTGTATTTCTGCTATTCACCGCTCTGGGCGGAATTAAGAGGGCAAGGTGAGCCGAGTACTTTACATATGAGAATATCTGTAAAAGATGGTCAAATACCCAACTTGTCTTCGATGTTCTAGGCTGTCGAGGTTCGTCAGCTCGTGGTCTCCGATCAGACGAATGTCCCTCCTTTCGATAGAATCCAGTACCCGAAGAGTTTGTTTGGGTGCAGAGCTCCAGACATGAGAGCGGTACTCTAGTGATGGTCGAATCTGGGCTTTGTATAGTGTCAAAAGGTGTTGATATGTGTACAACTTTTTGGTTCGGAAGAGTACACTAAGTTTCTGAGAAGCTATCTTGGCGATTGCCACAACGTGGTTATGTCAAGATATGGTTTTCATATCGAAATAAATTTACAGGAATACAAATTAATGACCTTCCTGAGGTCGTATTTCCAAACGAATATAACCTCCAACTATTCAAAACCATAGTGCTTGTGTTTGATCATAAAAAAATACCTACTACAAACAGTGTTTTTAACGATTATTGTTTCAGCAAATTCTACAATTTTCGAAAAATCATAGTACTATGTGGCAATACAATGATAAACGGGAAGAAATTGTGAAATTCTTTGAATAAATTAAAAGATACCCACATATACAAGTTACAAGTACACTTTAATCATATGAGAACCATTAAATGCAAAATTGTTCATATTACAAAGATCTTAAGTCGCATATAAAACATATACCTACCAATGTATAAGATGCAAATTCCCTTCAATAAATCAATACGAAACAACTGTTGTATGATATACAGGATGTGATTTTACCAACGCCATTTAGAATTTTATTGTGCATACGCGTAAAGATTAATATTTAAATTTATTTCGACAACTACAACCGGTCCCGAGATATTTATTATATGACATGTTGCCGGTCGAGAACACTTATGTTTTAATCAGGTGTATGCTAATTTTAATGTATGTTTTTCAAGTTAATATTTTTTCTATCCACTGCTGTTCAAATTAAAATTTTATATCGCATACACGACTAATAGATACGTTTATTAAATGTTATAAATTACCTTGAAATTTATTTCAGAAAAATATTTTAACTATAACATTACAGTGAGTGTATACAGGGTGTCCGGAAATGACGATGAAAGGTATGATTCTACATAAAAAGATATGAAAAAAAGTTCATATTAACATAGGTCCGGAAATGCTTCCAGAGGGAGCTACAGGCCCTTGAAGATGGTGCCATAAAAGTGGTTTTTATTTAATTTATTAGGATCTACTTACAATACAGGAATTAACTTCTACGTATAAGTTACAGTGATTGGAGGTCACTTTTTGAAAATATCAGGTGACCCATATTGCAACCAGTGGCGTGGAAACAAAGGGTTGGTTAGTTATTTAGGGTCTTATTTTTTTTCGCCGAGTGTATTTTCGCTATCTTTTAAATAAATTAAGTAAAAAAGGTTCCCTTGGTATAAAGTCGTATAGTCGACCGTTTTCGAGATAAACGGAATTTAATGCTCAGATTTTTCTTTACCCCAAAAACTTCATTTAAAAATGTAACGCATAGGATACCAAGCGCTTCGCAACAAATCATAGTTGGCTTAATTCAAATGCATTTGAACTTGTTTAATAAGCAACTTCACTTTGTCACTTTTTGAAGTTTTAGTTGAACAACCCGTTATTGTGACTTGCGTGTTTATACTATTTAAGAATTTCACTAAAAAGGTGAAAAATGAATAATTACTCATTTCAAGAAATGGCACAAATGCACTTTCTGTATGATCAAACACAAGCACTATAGGAAAAATCCTTTAGGGCACTCTGGGAGTGGTGCGTGTGCGCAAAAAGCGATTCACGTTGGTTTTGAACAAAGTCTCTTTTAAACCAGATGGTTTGGTGGTGGTAGACCACGTACCACTCGAACTGTCGAAGCTGAAGAGAAAGTTCTTGAAACAGTCGCAGGTAATCCAGGGATAAGCATTAGAATGCTAGCTATGCAAGAAGGCATTCCAAAGAGCTCGGTTTTGGAAATTTTGCATGAACAGTGTCTCTACCGATACCACATTCAGAGTTCAGGCTCTAAAACCCGAAGATTTTGAACCCAGGATGCAATTCTGTCGATGGTTAAGACAAAAATGTCACCGAGATCCCGACATTATAAGTAAAATATTTTTCACTGACGAGGCCGGATTTACTAGAGACGGAATTATCAATTTCCATAATAACCACGTATGGGCAGACGAAAACCTACATGCGATTTTTAAATCAAGGCACCAACAAAAATTTTCCATTAATGTCTGGGCGGGAATATTTGGGGACTATTTAATAGGTCCTTACATTTTACCAAATAGATTAAACGGTGAATCATACTTAGAATTTCTACGAAATGTGCTACAAGACCTACTTGATGATGTGCCTTATGCTCTAAGGACATATATGTACTTCATGCAAGATGGGTCTCAACCACATTTTAGTCTTAATGTGAGGGCACATTTAAATGAAATTTATTCTGAGCGATGGATAGGACGAGGGGCCCTGTAGCTTGGCCACCTCGTTCTCCAGATCTAAATCCATTATTATTTTTTATGGGGTTACCTAAAATCCTTAGTATACGAAGTACTAGTTCGCAGCGGGTGTTTGCTTGTTGTGAAGTTATAAGAATTAAACCTCATATTTTTAGAAAGGTTAGAAGATCTATGAGAAAACAAGTTCGAGGATGCATTGAAATGAACGGAAATCATTTTCAAAACTTATTATAAAATTTAAAATAACATTGAAAAGGATTTAGGAATTTAGGGACAGCTTTGTTTATTATTTTGTGATTGATTTGTTGGTATTTTTATTAATAAAATTATTATTCAAAAGGAAAAAGCTGAGCATTAAATTCCGTTTATCTCGAAAACGGTCGACTATACGACTTTATACCAAGGGAACCTATTTTACGTAAAAATGTTCAAAGAATCATAATTTACTTAAAAGATAGCGAAAATACACTCTGCGAAAAAAAATAAGACCCTAAATAACTAACCAACCCTTTGTTCCCACGCTACTGGTTGCAATATGGGTCACCTGATATTTTCAAAAAGTAACCTCCAATCACTGTAACTTATACGTAGAAGTTAATTCCTGTATTGTAAGTAGATCCTAATAAATTAAATAGAAACCACTTTTATGGCACCATCTTCAAGGGCATGTAGCTCCCTCTGGAAGCATTTCCGGACCTATGTTAATATGAACTTTTTTTCATATCTTTTTATGTAGAATCATACCTTCAAATTTTTCATCGTCATTTCCGGACACAATGTATAGTCTGGAAACGGCTTAATAACTTTTGACCAGAAAATTTTTTTTTATAGAATTTGGGTGTGCCTTATAGGGGAAGACAAATCTATTTTTTGACGGAAGAATGATATTACTAACTGTCAAAATGACGGATAGGCGCGATCTTGGTATACATCTTAGAAGGAATATCAACGTGACAGGTGCCGTCTTAATTTGACATTTGCGGGTTTAAAATGACAGATGGAAGATTTAACTTCTCTATAACCTTGTAGTGTTCTTAGAATTAATGTAAACATGAGAGGTGCATCAGTTAATTATCACATTCTTCCGGCAAATAGCAAAATAAAATAATAATTTTTATATGGATTATACATGGTTATGATGAAGAGACTGATCAGCCTTTTATATACAGGGTGTTATGGAAATGACGTATTATATTTAAACCGGCAAATCCTGAGATGAAAATAAATTGAAGAAAAATAACCATAAATGGCGCTTTGAATTATTAAGCGAAATTATAAACTTTATATGAAATCTGAAAATTTACATGGCTGCTACTGCCGACGGTCGCAATCAATAAAATAAAAGGTCTGTAGTGTAAAAAGACGTCAGCGTATTTCGGTCGGTGTTGTCATATCTACACGGCAAACCCTTTAGAAAAATAATTATAATTTTAACAATTTTTCATTCTATTATTTATGAACAAATATGATTCCAGAAAACCGACGGCGAAAGATGTTTTGCAAAACAAATAATGGTAATATCACACAAAAATTTAAATTCGTCACAAGTACAGGAAAGTAAATAGATGAAACGTGATTGACATTTTAAATTATTATCTTTCAAACTCCTTTAAAAAAATGCAATTTTATTTAAGACATATCGTCGGTGTTCGTCACAAAAAGGGCAAAATTGTTTTTTGTTGTTAAATAATTTCGCAATGCCCACACAACTGCAAAATATCACAGTATCTGTATCTAATAGGTGGCAAGCTATTTCCCATTTACAAAATGTCAAATATTTTTCTAGTGAACAACCAGTATTGCAAGATGTCTTTATGTCGCACCATTCTAAATGTTAATGTTTTCAACATACGACATTTTGCACGAATACCAACGACACGCTCTCTTACCTTTACTTATTTAAAAACAATTATTAGTTTCATAATTTCACACAAACCACACAGAATCGAAGTGGAAAAATACTCTCACATAACCTCACAAATAGCAGTTATTCACATGGAAAGAATACACGGGAACATTGTTTTAATTAATTTTGGTCCCTTTTTTTTCGCTTAGATTTGTTTGTTAAAGGAAACGTTCAAACTACTTCAAACTGCGTTGTTCCAAGCTTTAAATTTTTGTACCGGCTGGATCGGCAAAATTGTACCGAATTTTATAGAAATGTACCAGCACGGCGCCTAAAAAAAAGGACGCTACTTCACTGGACACCAACTTAAAAAAACTAATAGTTCTAAGGAAAAAAGGTCGTTACCTTCACCAAGAAAGTGAACTTAAAAAAAAGGTCGTTACCTTCACCAAGAAAGTGAACTAAAAAAAAGTCGTTACTTTCAACAGCCCTATATAACAAAACAAATCCTTGGAATTCACAAATCGATGGGAAATCGGACTCCATTTTTTCCATCGAATTTAAGAAGCGATTTGTGATTTAGCGATTTATGTCAGTTTTGTTTGTCAGGTTGAGGAGTAAAATTTATGAAAAATTACGAAAGAAGTGAATTAAAATTATGAAACATATTATACACGATCTCTGTTAGTGAAGAGGAGCATTAAAAATAAAATTATCCATTTCACAGGGAATAAAATGTAAAATGTGATATAAATATTTAGAAGGTAACCTGACCAACCAAAAAACTACAACAAAATGTATTCAGCAGAACTACTCGTGACGTCACCGGCTTATAAATTGATGGGTTATGTTGAATGCAGCCAATATCTTGTAAAGTGTACCGAATTCGGTACAAAAGTATTCCCTGGAACAACCCTGCCTTCAAAACTCAAAATATCGAAATGGCACATACTCGGCTTACTACCGCTGAGCCGAAGTAGTTCGTATATATCGCTGTACGCTTGCGAGCTTGTCAGCTTAGCACAGACAGCGTCGGAATACGCTTGATTTTATTCATAACCCAATACACACGCTGCAATCTGCTAGGTTTTGCAGGTGGTACTCGTGTTTGTAATAATTTTTCGGCTTACTCGTATATCCTGCTAGTCCATAAGTAAACTATGAATATTGTTGAGCAATGAAACTAAATTGTTCAGTTTAAGACCGGTAGTTTCATCTGGACGCAAAAGCTGCCCTTTGACAGAAAATATGGGATGTCGCTGACGAACAAGTCAAGTTTCTTCGCGTCGCGTTTAATAAAATCTAATAATCTGTAGTATTGTATTTTCAAAAGCTAACTATCAGTTCTGTTTCACTATTACTGTGTGTACATAAAGTGTTTCCAGGAGTGTTCCCATGAAAAAGAAAAAAAACTGATTGTGTTTGTTCCTGGATTTCCTCACTCTTTAGGTATAAAGATAAATACAAGTAGGTAGATAAATAATTCATTTTTATAATGTATATGCAATTTCAATTTTACATTAAGTTTGGCAACATTGCCATAGGGTCTGGATGAAATGTTGTACAGTAGCGCGGATCGAACTGTGAGTAAGAGTGTTTGTTATACCCCACTTTTAAAACGGTCGATTTAAAAAAAAATATGTAGCGCTTCTGTAGGACACACAAGGAGTCACCCATTTAAATATAGTACGTCATTTCCATAACACCCTGTAGACTACCGCCAACTTATTGCTTGGACCGGTCAAAAACATGCTAAGTGTATCAACTTAAATTTTTTAATGGAACATATTATATATTTTAATATTTTCACATTGTACAATCAATTGTAGATATTTTTCATAAATAATGCTTTATAGGTACTTATCTTCAACCGTTTACGAAGTATTAATATGTACTTTAATGCTGGTATGCACCATTGATATATGTTTCTCGGCATAGCAATTTTGCAAATTTGATTAACAATCACTGACATTTTTTAAAGTAAATTGTCATTAATGCCTTCAATTGTGATTTTACTTCAGAACGTTATTATGTCGAGGAACATATCAATGATGCATACATATACCAGCATTAAAGTATTAATATTTCGTAAAGGGTTGAAGATAGATATAGGACATGATTTATGTCTAGAATTGTTGTTGTTGAATGTAAAAATGTAGAAGATACAATATGTTCTATTTAAAAACTAAAGATGATACAAGTTGCATTTTTATGATCCACCCTGTATCATATCTTTGTTCTAAAAAAATGCATTTCCATAAAATAAATTTGACGGGATCAGCGATTCTTGATTAAGTGGACGGTATTCTATATAAAAGCCTGATCCATTTCTTTATCATAACCCTGTTTATGTATGTTAATGATACCGCCAAAATATATACAATGAGGACGAAGTGATGTACTCAGGAATGTGATGCGGAAGTTTTTTTTTGATGGGTATTTAGAAAAGATAAAGTTAATAATAATAATTGAAATGATATCGAGCGGCTCCGTTGTTATTAGTATAATAATTAAAAATTAGATTTATAATATTTAGGTTGAGGTTGAGCTCGTAGAAAAAAAAATGCATACCCGCAGTTCTTTCTCTGGGTGTGCAGTCCGTGCTTATCCGCATTCTTTTGTTGTTAAATGTAAACAATCCCTCAGCATTTAAAGCTAGTTGAAATTTTATTCACGTATTGGCCTAAAATCTTAAATGACCACTATTTTCTAACGTAAACAAGAGTACCAGGGGTCATGTGAATAAACCTTTACTACGGTGGTCATAATCCTAAGATGGCCCACGCACAGCTCTTTTACATATTTTGAGATACTCTAGTCAGATCAAAGATTATCATGTTTCTGACCCCCTAGTACATCTTTTAAACAGCAGAGACATTTTTGCTTGACCATTGTACAGGAGCGAATTTAGAAGAAATAAGTACTCAATAGATAAAAAGATTAAATATTTGGTTTAATTCTAAAAGTTTTAAAATTAGGTTAAGTTTTACCCCAACGTAAACAAACTGTGGTCTCAGGGGCCCCGAACCGGCCTTTGGGATATCAAAATCGGCAACGAAAACAACAATAGATGACGAAAAAACAGCACTTATCTCGATGGCAAGGGTTACCTGGTCAAATATATGCAAGGGACGCAATTGAGAAACCATCGATAATACTATCGCATTGGGATGCTAACACTGACGCGGTCCCAGTTACAGCAGGTGATGGGTCTGCTAACAGGCCACTGTCACTTGCGAAAACACCTTCAATGAATAGATATAAACAACGGAGTCATTGAATGCAGACTCTGCGGCGAAGAGGATGAAACTACCTCCCACATAATATACGGCTGCGTAGCGCTGTCTCGCAGAAGACAAAATATTTTCAGGAATATGCAACGTGAAAAAACCTAACACATGACGGGCTTGGTAGAATGTTACTGGACCTCATACAAGGAACAAACATCTTATAGCAGCAAGATCGGGCTACACAATAAGCCGGAAGGCTGCAGTGAAGAAGTTCGGGCCTCACACCCGACCCCCGCCTTTAACCAACCAACCCACCAACCAAACAAACTGTGACAAGCTGTTTTTGCTTCATTATAACGTCTCATTCAGCTGATGAAGAATTATCAGGTAGCTGCAACAATCCCATAATGATTACAGAATTATTAAATGATTATCAGACCAAAGCCATTATAATTGACTAAATGGGTCTATCTCGTGTAAACTCACTAAACAGACAATGAAAATACGCATTTTTTTAATAATGCTATATCCCTCTATAATCAAATAATGCCATTGCAAAAATAGTTATGTTGAATTTTATAAAATGTTCAGTTCAAATAGACTCCCAGACAATAAATTCTGGATAAAGATAAAGTTAGTATTTTTTATAGTCCCGTAACATTTTTAATTGTTGTTCGATCTTGGTGAAATTGTGAAACCATTAAAAAAGTTACAGTTACATTTAATTTTTTCTTGTATTTGTAGTCCACTCTAAAAAATGCATTGGTATCTAAGACTAATTTTATCTTGCTGTTAAAGTTTTAGCTTATGTAAAGTAATTTCTAGTTAGCAAAACTAATTCTCATTTTAACTGAATTACTATGAATAAGATGATCTAGTTAACAGAACTAACTATTATTTTTAATTACTTCTTAGTTAATATAACTACATTATCATGCTGAAACCAACACTTTTTTTTATTAATTAGCTCCCTATGCTAATTTACTTAGTTATTGTTATTGGCCAGATATAGTAGTAATAAGTAGGTACGATGTGAGACATGACGTCACACCAACTGCCGCCATTTGCTACTAGGAGATGCCGCTGCGCGCTGTATTTTCTCGACTACCGTTGATAATACTGCGTGAAGAATTAGATGTACACCTTCACTGTACTGACGAGAACTAAAGAGTTCCATACCGGTCTGCAGGTGGTTACATCCTATCAATGGAGTGGTACCATTCAATCTGAAATGCTATCTTAAAGTGCTACTGTGTAGACTAAATACGCCCTTATTGTATAAGAGTATAAGGCATCATCGGGTAGTCTGGAAAAATAATAATTTTTCCATGCATTGGTATTTAATATTTCTTTGCTCTTTTTTTAACAATAAAGTATTTAATAATTAACAAACATAATTGTTGAAACAACAATATGATGTTGCTTCTAATAACTAACTATATTGGTTATCATAAGTATTTATTCTTTCGGGTACTAGAAGTGATTGGTTGACTTAAAAAGAGTTATTAGTGACTTCAACTAGAATAATCGTAGCAATAAAATTTGACCTTCGATACTAAATTTCCTCTTATCGCCAATTTCATTAAATTTTCTTGTTATTGAGACTAAGATCTTGGTATCCTAAACTAGACCATTTTTTAGAGTGTTGCCTTGTTTAAATATGCGGTTGTCAGATTCGTAACGACAATACAGATGGACACAGTGAGGTTTAAGTGGTTGATAAAATAAGCAGGCACTATTTTATGTGAAGGTTTAGCCAAATAGAATAATCTAAAACTGGATTCGTAAAGTTAAAGGATAATAATAACAATTTCATATCGTTTTTTTAAAAGAACTACGTTTTGTGACGAAGCAAAAATAGTGTTTTTTGTTAGGCTTAAACTAAGTCTCTCTGTCTTTTTGTAGTTTTATTTATATACAGTATGTCTCCGTAAGTTTTTTTTTTATGGTCAAACACAAGCACTATAGGAAAAATCCTTTATGGCACTCTGGGAGTGGTGCGCGGGCACAAAAAGCGATTCACGTTGGTTTTGAATCGTTGGAGGTTATATTCGTTGGGAAAAACGACCTTGGGAAGGTCGTTCCACAAGGATGAGGTCCTCCAGATGAAAGAATTCTTAAATAATGAAGTTCGAGGAGTACTAAGCTTAACCACATATGGATGGGCGGGTTTGTTCGGGTTTCGTCGTGTATATCTGCTATTTGTCGCTCTGGGCGGAATTAAGAGGGCAAGGTCAGCCGAGCACCTTCCATGAAAATATCTGTAAAATAGAGTCAAATCCCCAACCTGTCTTCGATGTTCTAGGCTGTCGAGGTTCTTCGTCAGCTCGTGGTCTCCGATCAGACGAATAGCCCTCCTTTCGATGGAATCCAGTAGCCGAAGAGTATGTTTGGGTGCAGAGCTCCAGACATGAGAGCAGTATTCTAGTGATGGTCGAATCTGGGCTTTGTATAGTGTCAAAAGTTGTTGAGGTGTGTACAACGTTCTGGTTCGGAAGAGTACCCCAAGCTTCTGAGAAGCTATCTTGGCGATTGCCACAACGTGGTTATGCCAAGACATATTTCCTCCCAGATTAACGCCCGTCAAATTAATAGATGAAGCCAGTGGGATTGCGTGTCCGGCCATGACTATTTCCGATTCTGTAATGTTAACCTTTTTAGAGAAAACTGCTGCCTGGGTTTTTTTAGCGTTAAATTCGACTTGGTTACTGTCACCCCAAGCCAAGTTGGAACCATATGGGAAACTTTTTTATTATTAATTTTTCGAAAAAAAAATATTCTTCATAAAAAGTTGTGCATGATCTAAAACATAAAATGCAACTATCATATATTAAGTTCCTCTAGACGTATACGAGGTTTGTCAAAAAATATGAATTTTGTCCAAGAGCAAAGTACCTTTATGTTTCACAATATTAAAAATTGTTATTAAAAAAAGTTGATCAGAACTGAAAACCACGTTTAAATATGCAGTTACACCCATTTACGATAAAAAAAAGTATTTTTTCTTTTTTGAAACGTATGTGTACAATAACAATGCAAATTTAAAGCTTGATTTATAAACTTGACGTTACGATTGACGACGCCGTTTGACGATGCCGTTACAGCTTAAACATATTGAAATACATAAGACCATTTATATTTGACGTTGACGGTGTCGTTTGACGGCCAACATAAACCAATTTTATCATTTTCCGGTCGTAGCAACGTTCGTAGCAAGTATACACAGCCAATCAAAATCGTGTTTGCCTGTCACGTCATATTTAGTAAATATTATTTTACTTTATATCATCTTATTAGCCATTTTAAAGTATACTGTTGATAAGTGTTGATAGTATCATTCAGATCACATAAACATCTAAATTAATATAATCACAAAAAAATATAGAAAAGCCGAGAAAAACAGGTTATGTTATTGTCACCAACGTCAAGTTTATAAATCCAGCTTTTTACGGCCAACGTACAACGGCACAGTCAAACTGCACCGTTAGTCGTAACGTCAAGTTTATAAATTGACCTTAACTGTGAAATGTGAATGACTTTTTAGTTTAGAAATTACCCTTCTTTGATAAACTTGAATTAAATCTACGTAAGAAGGTAAGAAAAAAAAATCATAGATTTATTAGACCCAGTGTATTTAAAATTACACAAATTTTTATTTCTTACTCATAAAAATGTCATACCGCCAACTTTCAATCCGATACATTGAACCGTTTTTAAATTATAGCTGATTTTCGTAAATGAACTTTCACTTTCAACATCCTGTATATCAAGAACGATAATCATGGCCCATAAGTTGGGATATATACAGGGTGTCCGCTAATTAATGGTATATGGAAAAATCACAGACTCTTACGTAAAAATATTAGGATTAGGTTAAAACTTCATTTATGTTTTTCTCTAATAACTTTGACAGAAACTAACGTTTTTTTACAAAATTTGGCAATTATGATTTCTTCAGGACGAGAAATTGATTTCTTTGTGCAATTTTAATGTACAATGTAGGGGTCGGGGCACTGTCTGCGGCATATTCGCACATTCATACGGTCATAACTTTTTTATGTCTCAATGTATTTAAGTTTTTAATAAAAATAATACTTTTCTCGTATTTATTACGTAAAAAAGGTATCCAGGTCGCCCAGAGTTACCGTTTCGGAGATATTTGCATTTATATTGTTTAGTGCGTTAGCTCAGACCAGCAAGTAATATTTTGTTACTTCTTACCAATTCACTTTTACATCATAATTAATGTTCTAGTAATGGTAATTGGGAATAATAAATACAACAAGTTGATTGTTCTTTAACTTACTTTAATTAAAATAACTTTGATCATCATTATGTCGAAAGAAACCAAAACAACTTACGATGAACTCAAAAATGAAACATTTTCTGTTCCATAGCAACTGCATCTCTAAATTTTATTTGTTATCTCATAGGTTACTTTAAGAAAAAAAATGTATTTGCAAATTAATAATAATTTAGTTCACTAAATAATTTAAATGCAAATATCTCCGAAACGGTAACTCTGGGCGACCGGAACTATACCTTTTTTACGTAATAAATATGAGATAATTATTATTTTCATTAAAAGCTTAAATACACTCTGGCACAAAGAAGTTATGACCTAGTAAATATGCAAATAATGCCGCAGACAGCGCCCCGCCCCCTACATTGTACATTAAAATTTCATAAAAGAAAATCAATTTCTCGTCCTAGAAAAAACCATAATTGACAAATTTCGTAAAGAAACGTTGGTTTCCTGCAAAGTTATTAAGAAAAATTAACACCCTGTATCTCAGTTAATATCAACTTTCGGATATAGGTAAGTATACTTAAATACTGGTGGTTTTTTCATGTACCATTAATTAGCGGACACCCTGTATAATAATAAGGTAGAGTAGAAATATTATAAAATACGGACCTGCATCACCACTATCAAACTACATCTTAAGCTTTCTTTTGTCATGCTAATTTAGTATTTTTTCAATTTTTAAATACACCTGTATAGTACTATAGTCCGTCATGTCTTTGTTACCTACCACATTGTTAAGGACCACTGCTCTACATAATAATGGCTAGTTTACTCTTATCTAAAAAATAGATGGTTTTTAAGCAGATGGACTTTCTTTTGTGTATTCTGGAGCTCTTTTGGTGGTATTTTTGTGGCTACTGGTCATACGTAAGTTGATGTAGTATTTGGTAGTTGCTAGTTTTTAAATTAATTAATACTAATACTTAATACTTTTGGAGAGAGACAAATAAGCTTCCTACCTACCGAATAAATGGCTGTTACTACAATACAGTGAAACCTCTCGTAACGGACACCTCTGATAAGCGGACATCTCTATTAAGCGGACATTTTTTTCATAGTCCGGAACTAGGTATATGAAATTCCATGAAATTCAACCTCTCGTGAGAGGACTATCCTTTGGGCGGACGCGGACAGTATGTTTTCATAAAGAGAGTTAAACGGACAAAAAATGTTAAGTACTTGGGAGACGAATAAGTAGGTACGGTGCAAAAACTCTCTGAAGACGGACCGGTAACTAATCGCGTATGCATGGCAGCGCGAAAGAACTTCGCCGAATGAAAGTAATCGGGGAATCACCCCAACAGCAGTCCACCGTTTATTTGTGAGTTGTAAGGTTAAAATCGTAAACAATGGCACAAAAATATCGCGTTTTGAGTGTAAAAGAGAAAATTGATGTGGACGTTTTTAATTTGATAACAATAATTTGGGCGAGTTCATTAACATTGATAGAAATGTGCTATTAGAAGATGATATTGACCCCCATTCCTACCGATTATGTAGTCCAAACTGAAACCACATCAATATCTGACGACTCTGATGAAGAAGTTGAATGCAGTAATCAAACAAATGTCACCAATTATCAATAAGCCATTAGTATAGTAAAGGAATTACAAGAGTATGCTAAGAATAGAGGTGACTTTACAGCAATGGAATTGTTATCAGACCTGGAATTACATTTTCCAGATTGCAAGTTTAAAACACAAACACGTCAAACTACGTAATTAGATTTTTTTTAGTACTACATCCTAACTAAAACTAGTGTATTTTTGTTACGTTATGTTTATTTGTACATACATATACATAGTAATAATTTTGCATTTACATATTACCTAATAACAAATTGCCCATTTAGGTTTTCGACTAAGAGAGGTTACACTGTACTTTTTTTAGTCTTGTTAGAAAACATTAATCGTTTTTTTTTGTTTTTATATTTGGTATGTGGGGTAAAGGCTTGTTGTTGAGTTATTGACCATGTAATAGTTATTGGCCATTCGAGTATTTTTTGGGAAAAATAACAATTGCAACAATAAGTCGGTTAGTCATTTTGAAACAGATTTGGCAACATCTGTCCACGTGCTGTCAAAAAGTAAGTTCTGAAAACTAGATTTATGTTAAAAATGTATTGATATTGTTATTACAGTAGACACTCGATAGTGTGAACATCGCATAAACGAAACCTCGCATAATATGAACAAGATGTTAATTATACAAGACCACCGTATACCGTGAACAAACTAAACCTTCGCTAATGGATACAAAGTCATTGACCCTAAAATTTACATTATGCGGTAGTCGTTGTTCCGCGGTGCTGTAAATCCCTTATATATGCGGTACTTCCCCACCGCGGCCGCTGTGTTAGTTAGAAAATCATACGTTTTGTGCCACGTAATTTCCACAAAAAAATTATGTTGCAAAATTTGCAAAATAAAACAAAAAAAGGAACTTATTTCTAGAGCTGTGAAAGATACATATGTTGGCCCAGGTACAAAACAAACATTAAAGAGTTCGGGATTTCCCAGAATGGAAAAAAAATTATATAAGTGGTTCCTAGAGCAAAGAAGTAAACATTTTATTTTAAGTGGGGATATGATGAAGTAAAAAGCAAAGCAAATCCATTTACAAATTAAAGAAAATGATAAGCAATTTACAGCCAGTGAGAGAGGGCTACAATGCTTTAAAAAGAGATTTGGAATTCGCTTTTTGAAAATTTCTGGAGAGAAATTGTCCTCACAGCCAGAACTTCCACTAGATGAGTTATAGAGTCTTTAAATGTAGTAAATAATTTATAGTAAATACTAGAAAACCCGATACGGTAAGGTGTAAATTCAGATAACTTGACAGAAATATGCTTATTTATATTTTAATTGTATTCTACGGTTGTAATGCCAAATATCAAATAATTTTATCGTGAAAAGTTCATTGTTTGTTAATATGTACTACAACCTCCTGAGTTTCCCATTGATTGTTTTGATTCATTTTAAACCAAATAAAGCTTCTCTCGACTGAGACGGAAGTAATGGGTTTTTAAGTTCATTTTCCAGTTGAACAGAATCAAACATTTTATATTGCTTCAATAAACTCCCAAATCGTTCTTGCGAAAAGATTTTGAATAGGATTGAAAATTATTTTTGGTCAATAAATCAAAAAAATTTAATTCACTGATGTCCGAAAATCTAGTTTTAATTTAATTAAGATTAATTTCTTCATGCATTTGTATGCACCTCCGGGAATAGCGAATTTACTTTAGACTTTAAAAATAAGTACGAAATTTGAGAAAAAATATACTTCCGTTGACGGAATAAAAGATTATTAATATATAAAGTTGACAACTTCTAGGAGGGGGGGGGGGCTCTTAAACGACACCCATGTGGGCATATGGCATTAAATAGTACAATAAATAAGCAATTTTTAGTTATTGGCCGTAACTGGCCAAGACTGTATTACAAGAATTGTGCCCAAAAGATACGTTGAAATGCGCAAATATTTTTTGTGATTGTTGCCACAAAAATTACAAGAATTCCATAATTTAAATTGTTTTTCTTTGTCGCACAGTATGTTTTGCAATTTTAAATAAAATAATAAATATTTATTCAAAATATGTTCTGTTATTTTTAATCGCAAGTACAACTAACTATGTACCTAGGTTATTTAGATTCATTAATTTAGTAAAATTGTCCAGGTTATGGTAATAACTGTAGATAACGAGGAAAATTATTATACTGCCATTGCAAATGACTTTAAACTGTCGGCTATATATTTTTAAACCAAATTTAAATATATTTCAAAACTTCTTAGAGTAAAGACGATATTGGCAATAGTTTCATGAAAACCCTTCTTATATTTTTAATTAAAAAATATTGCACATAATGGATTTCTTTTGCCAAGTGCGGATAAAATAAACAAAACCCCTTAACAGGCCAATAACTGTAGCATTTACCCTGTATTAACAATTTATAATTTTTATTTTTTATTTTTTTTAAAAGCGATGTAATAATTAAAATTGATTTCGTTAAACAGACAACTAAAAAATGCAATATGTACATAAAATTTTCTTTTCTTCCCACAAAAGGTATTTTTTAATTGATTTATCTCGAAAACGATATATTAAATCGTATTAAACTAGGAATACATTTTTTTTTCGTAAAATGCATTGAATTTCTTTAGATTTACATTTAATACACAATAATTTCATAAATTAATATCTTGCTGACTTTACGGATTAAATCAATGATCCAGAATCGTTACTTCAGAAACTAGTAAGCTTTCCAAAAAATACCCTAAAATAAGTCGTAAATCAAGATTTTTGAAATTTGCAATGTTTCTTTCTAAGACAGATAACAGATAATACAGAATCACAGGCTTTAGGGTCATATCAAATTCGATAAATTTCTCTATCCATCGTTTAAGACCTTATTACTAGGGGAGACCGAGGAGGGTTGTGACAATTTTTACTTAAAAGAACATATCTCAATAAACAAACATAACACCATTATAAATTGTATGGCGCAATGTAGCTCAATCCTTGCTCTTTTAAAAACAGTCATCAAAGTCAATAAAAGTTATAAGGTTTCTGAGAAAATTTACGAAAACTGAAACTACTCCCTTTGTCACAACTCTCCTAACACCGAGATAAATTGTGACATATCAAGGTAAGTTGTGAAAGCGGTGTATCTAGACTAATTTTAATAGATAAAATTACTTTTATATGAATTATAAACAAAACATACGTTTTTTTTGCATAAAATTACTTTAATTGTCATTGGGCATAATTGTAGGAACTACAATAACATGAAACATTAACATAACAGTAAATCTTTTATAAGTGACTATGGCATCATCATTGCAAAAAGCGTGTAAAATAAGCTAACCAGAAAATAACCTTTAGGTGCCAAAAATCGCGATCTGGTCACAATAATAATTCGTAATTTCGAAGATGCAAACACAGCAAGACAATGCCACGCTTTGAAACTCCAAACCCATACAATATAAGAAAAATAGCATAACCATGTGAATGTAATATATCATGATATAAATACAATAAAAAATTTAATAAAAAATTTACTTTTCGGTTGGTTTATCATGCAGACGTCGTAATCACGCAACCGCTTGTCGTGGGCCATTGGCGCGTACTGAGTCAAATATCGCGTCTATAAACAAACAATCGTGCGCTGTTGTCAGCTCGCTAACGGCCATAGATTCCGAGAAATCGTCTTTGTCACACCTCTACTCTGTCACAGATCTCCTCGGTCTTCCCTAATATCTACCCCTTCCCGGAGATTAAACCCCGAAGATAGCAAATATTTTTTAAAAGCGTCGCCCTTCGTAATAAAATTAAGGTGTCTTCGATTTCTGATTTTTAAAATTATTTACTGGAATCGAGATACTAAGAGTGTTAAGTTTTTAAATGGTCGCCCTATATAGTAAAACTAAGAATGGGCAAGTCTTTAGGAACCATTGACACTACATCTTTTAAGCTGAAGTGATCGGTCCCCAAGAATCTATTGAACATAATAATTCATGATAATGCATCTAAAAGTGGCTTTAAATTGCACAAAAACCATTTCCTGTCCACACACCGAGAATCAATTATTTTTCATGACAACTTATGCTTAAATACAATAATTCTTGAATTTATTACTCGTGTATTGTGACTTTTAACAATATTTAGACGTTTTTCACAATAAACTCCAAGACGCGAGTTAAAAAGGCAATTATAGAGTGATTTATGTACGTGTGACATAACAGCTGGTCACCCTGTTAATTGAACGAGGATGGTGCTATTATAAGCTTATATGGTATCTACCTGTCTTTTATAATACAGGGACGTATAAGAGCTGACTGTAGGATTAATCTTTCACCTTAATTCTAAATTGGTGTAGAAGGTAGCTTATTTTTGTTTATGTTTATTTATACAGTGAAACCTCTCATAACGGACACCTCTAATAAGCGGACATCTCTATTAAGCGGACATTTTTTCATAGAAAATCAACCTCTCTTGGGCGGACGCTTTTTTGGGCGGACGCGGACAGTCTGTTTTCATACAAAGAGTGCGAAACCCCGTCTTTAAACGAACAAAAAAAATTTTAAAGTATTTGGGAGACGAATGAGTAGGGTGCAAAAACTCTCTGAAGACAGACGCCGAATGAAAGTATGTGTGATTCCCCGACAGCAGTCCCCTGTTTATTTGTGAGTTGTAAGGTTAAAATCGTAACCAATGGCACAAAAATATCGCGTTTTGAGTCTGAAAGAGAATATTGATGTTGTGGAAGTTTGTAATTGGATAACAATGATTTGGGCGAGTTCATTAACATTGATAGCAATGTGCTATTAGAAGATGATAGTGACCGCATTCCTACCGATTATGTAGCCCAAACTGAAACCACATCAATATCTGATGACTCTGATGAAGAAGTTGAATGCAGTAATCAAACAAATGTCACCAATTACCACAAGCCATTAGTATGGTAAAGGAATTATAAGAGTATACAAAGAATAGAGGTGACTGTACAGAAATGGAATTGTTATCAGACTTGAAATTACATTTTCTAGATTGCAAGTTTTAAAACGCAAACACGTTAGACTACGTTAATAGATTTTTTTAGTACTACATCCTAACTAAAACTAGTGTATTTTTGATATGTTATCTTTATTTGTACATTTACATATTACCTAATAACAAATTTCCCATAGGCGGACACTTCTATTAGGCGGAAACATTTAGACGGTCCCGTAGTTGTCCGCCTAAGAGAGGGTTAACTGTATTTATTTTTATTAATTACCAGAAGGAACTAAACCTCGGCAGTGACAGTAAATATTACATATAAAACAAAAGCAAGGATCTCAAAACAAGGCCTTGGTGCACAGTCTTTGAAGAATAAACAATTCACATTCTTAGGTAGGCTGCAAACAACTTTCCAGAGAAACAATCGGGCTACTCTGAAAATTAGTATAATTTTTCTTCGTCGTTTTCCATTCATTAGACAAAGATATTACGTCGCCTTCGAGTATTTGGAACGTGCTTTTTATAAAGCCCTTATTGGAACGACCGTCTTTCATACCTGCTCTCAAGTTTGACAGTACCGAATTAACGGAACTGGCATCTTTGTCATGATTTCTGAATAAAATTCTATGTGATTTTTCCGTATTTGTGTGTTGAATTTAAGTATTGTTTGTGGAAAAAATAGTAATTCTTAGTTCTATGTGGAAAAACTGTGCCAAGTGTGCTGAAAACTGGATAAAATATACATATACAAATATAAACTTTTGAGTCACGTCCGTAGATCGTTTGTTTTTTCTAACCAAGACATATCAAACCGATCAGCTGTTGGAACGGAAACACAAACAGACTGAAGATTAAAAGTATACGGAGATTCGTAAGCACAAAGAAATAATAATTGCCCATGGAAATAAACCGATTTAATCGATATTACTTTAATGTTCAAAAACTTACCCGTCACTTAATATAAATACTCAGTTTAATATAACTTTGTCATAATCGATAACTTCTCTGTATAAAAAAAATAATATCATTCCATTTTGGGTAATGAATTATGAGAACAAGTATCATCTATATTTATTTTTTGATATATTTCGAAAACGCCGCTATTTTTAGGCCGAGCGAAAGGCGTCTAAAAAAGTGTACATAAAAGGGGTCTTACAGAGCTAGAGAGTATACTTACTATTGGGCTACTGGATTCCGTCGAAAGGAGAGCCACGACTAACCACTGCCCCGCATCCATATGTGGTTCAACTTAGAACCCCTCGAACAGCACTCTTTAATCTGGAGAACGTCATCCCTGTGGAACGACCTTCCTGAGGTTGTGTTCCCCAATGAATATAACCTACAATGATTCAAAACCAACGTGAATCGCTTTAAGGAGCGAGCCCATTGAATCCGCTCAGCCCGGCTCGGCACGATACGGCAGTTTTTCTCGAATCGTCACCTGTAGTTTTAATCATAGGCAGGCGACGATTCGAGAGAAACTGCCGTACCGTGCCGAGCCGGGCTGAGCGGATTCAGTGGGTTCGCTCCTTTATTCGCACACGAGGATTGTTCCTATAGGTGTTTGATCATAAAAAAGTTTTACTGAAGAAGTGGGGTGCCTTTACCGCCCACAAGGATTAATAGAATATACCAAATAACATAAAAATACTGAGTACATCCCTATTCTTTGTATTTTATACGTTTTATCCATTTCAAATTAATTATCATCAGCTAAGATAAGAAATTTATACACCGATATGGTTTTTGTCGTCCTGATCTGTGTAAACCGAGAGTAGTATTTTACAGAAAGAAAGTGACTGATGTTTAAACATTTTTCGGTTTTAGATCGACCAAAACGGGTATTAATGAGGTGGAACAAACCTGTTAAAAGCTTTTTCTAATTTGGCACATACCTTTAGTTTTTTTGACCTAAAGAGGTAAATAAAAAATTGTGTACCATTGAAATGTTTGTTTTTGGTTAGGTCTCGCTTTCTAGCATCACTTGTCCTACAGGGTGCGTCGGTAGGAACGGACCTAACGGAAGTATATTGTACAAGCAAGAATAATGTAAAAAACCTCATATTTTAGTTTGATTCCAAGATATAGCATACTTACAAATAAAAAGATTCATACTTTTTCACTATTACACTTTCAATAAAATTATTTGTTTCTTGATTCCAAGGGAAGAGATATTTTTCAAATTCACTGAAAGGGCCCAATCAATATTTATGTAATTTTAATAAAATTTCCAGAGCCGGCAAACGGCACCATACTCGTAAACCACCAACACTTTCAACTATGTACTGTACTCTAGTTATTACAAAAGCTGGAAAGAACAGATTTGTCCACTCTTGAAATGTTTTAATAGTTCAAGAAAATCTCCATTCTTTATGTCTAGCATTTTTATTCAACAACGGCATTAATGTTAATCTGGTTTATCGTACGATTATAAAATTACCACATTCGTTTGGCAGAAATATAAAATAAATTGCCAATATTTACTATTGATTGATTGAATTATTGCCATTTCGACAAGCGGCCATGGCATTTGAATTTGGGTTGCAAATAACGCACTTATTAAATCAAATTGAATACAACATCACCGGATAAACGTGCACAAATTGATGATAATATGTGATAAATAACGTAAATAACATAAAGAAATTCAAACGGTGCGGCTTTAGGCCCGATATCACTTATTTGGAACGTAACCTTAATTCTAATTAAATAACATAGCGAAAATATCAATTTTATTTGAGGGCATAAATATTATATATATAAATAGTATACCTCAAGGCCTCAACATTATCAGCGATCATCAATATGGTTTTCGGAAGTGCAGAACAACGGGAGACCTTCTAGCCTATGTCAACCATCTTTGGACCAACGCAATCGAACATCACGGAGAGTCTCGGGCTATTACACTGGATATTTCTAAAGCCTTTGATCGTATTTCACATGAGGGGCTTCTAAGTGAACTGCCATCTTATGATATGCCCAGTCGATTCTATGTATGGTTGTCTAGCTTTCTTATGGACCGATCTCTGCAAGTTGCGATTGACGAATTTGTCTCAGATACCTTTACCATCAATGCCGGAGTTCCTCAAGGATACATATTGTCTCCCACCCTCTTCTTACTCTACAAAACTCCGATATTTAGCTTTGAGCACACTTGTCTTATCCTTCTCTTTGAATGCATAAACATCAGCTTCCGACGCACATCTTAGCAGACAGCATGAAGTATCACGCCTTAACAAAGACCTGGAAGAAATTTTGGCTTGGGGTGACAGTAACCAAGTCGAATTTAACGCTAAAAAAACCCAGGCTGTAGTTTTCTCTAAAAAGGGTACCATTACAGAACCGGATATAGTCCTGGCAGGACACGCAATTCCATTGGGTTCATCTATTAATTTGCTGAGCGTCAATCTGGGAGGAAGTATGTCTTGGCATAACCACGTTGTGGCAATCGCCAAGGTAGCTTCGCAGAAGCTTGGTATACTCTTCCGGACCAAAAAGTTGTATACACACCTCAACAACTTTTGACACTATACAAAGCCCAGATTCGACCATCACTAGAGTACTGCTCGCATGTCTGGAGCTCTGCACCCAAACATACTCGAAAAAACATATACGAAAGCAGAGCCATTCGTCTGATGGAAGACCACGAGCCGACAAAGAGCCTGGACAGTCTGGAACATCGAAGTTAGTGATTTTCTCTCCTTTACAGATATTTCAATGGAAAATGCTCGAGTGACCTTGCCCTCTTAATTCCGTGCAGAGCGGTAAATAGCAGAAATACACGACGAACTACTGCTGCCCATCCATATGTGGTTAAGCTTAGTACTCCTCGAACTTCATTATTTAAGAATTCTTTCTTCTGGAGGACGTCATCCTTATGGAACGACCTTTCCGAGGTAGTGTTTCCCAACGAATATAACCTCAAACGATTCAAAAGCAACGTGAAACGCTTTATGCGCACACGCATCACTCCCAGAGTGCCTTAAAGTATTTCCTATACTGCTTGTATTTGATCTTATAAAAAAACCTAAAATATTCAAAAGTAGTTAATCTATATTTAAAAAATTTGTCATTATATTAGGGCTCATTCTCATACACATCTACTTTTGATGTTAATATTCAAATGGAAATTATTAAAGATAGGTTTGAAATATTCCATTTATCCAGAGTTGTCTGAAAGCACGTTTAGGTACTACAAGATTAACCACTGATTGTTGACAAATGAATTAATAGCATTTCTACAATCTAGCAATCAAAAAACAGGTAGAAATAAATGTATGATTGATATGACATATTTAAACAGAAGCAATATGCCTAATGTATTATCGGTAACTCCATAATATAATTTGATTTACCCCTGGATTCAAATAAAGTGAGTGTTAGCATTGTTATATTATAGCATTTAACGTAAAATTAATCATCTTCAGGTGGTTTACCAATAACAATCTTCTTTTTCTTGATAGTATCATTCATTCTAATTTTGTTAGACGAAATGCGACCAGTTTTTGCTAATAATTCAGCGATTGGCGGGACCCATAGCAGGGAGAATAGCTGTTTAGCATCATTTGTTTATTCTTTATCGTACACAGTGCCTATTTTTGGTTATAGGGGGCTCTAGGTTCGTTACCCAATTCGAGGCACCTCACCCACTTCAAAAAGTGTGGTTTTTTTTAATAAGTTACGCTACATTAATTTACCATGATTTAATAATATAAAGAATATAGATTAGTTACTATTTTTTTTTAAATAAACAGTTTAGCATATAATTTTTGTAAGTTTTTTCAATAATTTATTTCATTTATTAAAGTAACCTTCATGCAAAAGGTACACACTTTTTCTCCTAACTTAATTTTCAGGACTTTCAGTAAATCGTTTCAATGTTTCCTAATTCATAATTTTCTTCTTTACACAAAAAATGTTTGATCAAATGTTTTTCTTCTTTTACAGTTTGCTTTAACAATGTCAAAAGTTTCTCCTTATGTATAATTTTACCCCTGAAGATGTGGGTTTGCGCCTTCGAAACATGGAAATGGAAAACTGAACTTTTATTCAACTTAGTGGAGCAGACATCTTGGGTATTGTTGCCACAGTCCTCGATGGACCTCATACGTCTCCATCATTGTGCGACTTTGACGTATATTGCGACAGAATTCAGCAATCAATAGGAATTAATATCAGACGTGTTTCTCTACGAGACACTAGACACTATCTGTACCACTGAAGTCTTAGTTTGCAGGCATCACTCAACCCATCTAGAATCGTAATCAGAAATCCGTTCCTATGTGGTTCATAGTATCCACTTAGAATTACTAGGTCGCCGTGAGTTCCGGGGATGTCCAAGAATTTCTTGCTTGGGTCTGTGCCTAGGAATTTAAGCAGTTTGTCCGCGACTTTTTGCTTGACCGCCCTAGTGAACATGCTAACTGCGACCCAATTTCCATGTACCAATTTCTTCTGCCAAATATTAATTTCAGTAATTTTATAGATGTGCAACGAGCCTATCAATGTTATTAAAAATTCTTATTAGCTTATTCAGCTAATAAGTTCATTTTAGTTACAGAAACTACTGTTGGAAGTAATAATAATATGTGTCGATTAGGTGACGTTTTATTTTTTGACGCAAATTCCAAATCCGCGCTTAGTAGACCTGTGAATAGGTGATTGTATATGTGGCAACCCCATTTGCACCATCAATTGTTTCCTTTCATTCCATTCGCAAAGTTGTGTGTGTACCTGAGCTTGTGTCGTGTTCTTTCCATTGTAGCTGCATAGTTTGTTGATAAGAATAGCCTTTCGAATACTGTTTACTATGCCTGGTCAAGCAAACTAAATGATCTAATTTATAATTTTAGTTTCATACTACTAGATCCATTTGGTACTAATCTGCCGTGCAATACAAGAAGCTAGTAAGTCGACTTACTATAAAATAGAGTAGTAAAAGTAAGAGGAATATTTCCATCTTGCTGGATGACGGCGCGAGTCCAGCCTATTCCAAAGAAAGGTAAGAGAACCCTGCCCAACAACTATCGACCAGTCGCATTGCTTTCAGTTATATCGAAAGTAATGGAGAAAGCTATTAACCAACATCTCCTAAAGTACCTGGAAGGCTTCAACATTTTCAGCGATCATCAATATGGTTTTCGGAAGACCAGATCAGCTGGAGATCTTCTAGCCTATGTCACCCATATTTGGAACAACGCAATCGAACATCATGGGGAGTCTCGGGTTGTTGCACTGGATATTTCTAAAGCTTTTGATCGTGTTTGGCATGAGGGGCTTCTAAGTAAACTGCGATCCTATGGTATGCCCAGTCGATTCTATGCATGGTTGTCTAGCTTTCTTAAGGACCGCTCTCTGCAAGTGGCGATTCACGGTTTTCTCTCAGACACCTTCACCATCAATGCCGGTGTTCCTCAAGGGTCCATATTATCTCCCACTCTCTTCTTACTCTACATTAACGACCTTCTTATGAAAACTAAAAATCCGATATTTAGTTTTGCTGACGATAGCACACTTATCTCATCTTTCTCTTTGAATGCGCAAACATCGGCTGCCGACGCACATCTTCGCAGACAGCATAAAGTGTCACGCCTCAACAAAGACCTGGAAGAAATTTTGGCTTGAGGTGACAGTAACCAAGTCGAATTTAACGCTAAAAAAACCCAGGCTGCAGTTTTCTCTAAAAAGGTTAACATTACAGAACCGGAAATAGTCATGGCCGGACACGCAATCCCACTGGCTTCATCTATTAATTTGCTGGGCGTCCATCTGGGAGGAAATATGTCTTGGCATAACCACGTTGTGGAAATCGCCAAGATAGCTTCTCAGAAGCTTGGAGTACTCTTCCGAACCAGAAAGTTGTACACACCTCAACAACTTTTGACACTATACAAAGCCCAGATTCGACCATCACTAGAATACTGCTCTCATGTCTGGAGCTCTGCACCCAAACATACACTTCGGCTACTGGATTCCGTCGAAAGGAGGGCTATTCGTCTGATCGGAGACCACGAGCTGACGAAGAACCTCGACAGCCTAGAACATCGAAGACAGGTTGGGGATTTGACTCTCTTTTACAGATATTTTCATGGAAGGTGCTCGGCTGACCTTGCCCTCTTAATTCCGCCCAGAGCGACGAATAGCAGAAATACACGACGAACAACTGCCGCCCATCCATATGTGGTTAAGCTTAATACTCCTCGAACTTCATTATTTAAGAATTCTTTCATCTGGAGGACTACATCCTTGTGGAACGACCTTCCCGAGGTCGTTTTTCCCAACGAATATAACCTCCAACGATTCAAAAGCAACGTGAATCGCTTTTTGCGCACACGCACCACTCCCAGAGTGCCCTAAAGGATTTTTCCTATAGTGATTGTGTTTGATCATAAAAAAAAAGGTAAGTTTTTAATATTTAATTAACTGTTTATTTGTTAATAAAAATCAATGATTTTTTTGGAAAATGAGACTATGTAACAAGAGTTTACTGTGTATAAAATTTTGGAACAATAAATTAAAAATTAAAGAAGTTGTGCAATTTTTTTAATGGAATGTCTTAAAATTTACTTTTACGACTTATTAGGTTCTTGTATTGCACGGCAGTACTACGAACAAACCCGAACTTTCCTTACATTTTTCATTGACACTAAGCATTGAAACGTTTCTGTGATCTCATTGCGCTAAAATGCTTTGGTAAATGTATCTACATCTAGGTATTATGAGTAAAATAATATTATTCCAGAATCATTGTTAATACTATACAAATTTATCCAAAATCTGTGTTTGCTATATGCCGAGATTATCGAAAATGATTTAATATTGATGAAGTGATTGTTTATTTAATTAATCATGATGCTAATGCATTTTGCAAAGTAATGTAGCCTCTGCTTTTGCATATTTAAATCGGAAAATTAAAGTACATTTCATGGATAGCTTAATGTAATAAAATAAACGTCTACTCGAATAATAATTAATCAAAGAGAATATAACGAGAGCACGTTGTTTTATCGATAAAATTTTTCAGTACCTAATTTTGTTTTGTAATTTTATGAAATGGCGTTGCCATGTTTATTCTGATTTAATATATTTAATAAACATGCCCAAACGATCGCTTAGTAAAATTTCCACGAAACAAAAAATTAAATACAATAATTTGAGAAATTCTTATCGAAATACAATATCGATAGTCGTCGATATCGATACTAGCTTGTGCTCTTTATTCTAGGCTTCAAACTTTTTGCGTTTCGTAAGTTTAAGGTTAATTAACATTGACACTTTTTATAAACTGACAACCCTGCACCATTAACAATATAGAGATGTCATAAACTTTCCTTCAATAGGAGGTAGATAGGTGGACAGTGGTATAGCGTACGCCTTGTAATCTGAGAGTCGCGGGTTCAAATCCCTCACTCGGCATCTCTGGTTTTATTTATTATTTTTTTACTAGTGCCCGAGTCTTTGAGGCCATATAAATAAAGAAATAGTTCAGACATTTTTCTAAAACATCTTTGAAAAATTAACTGCCAATTTAATTTATATATAATCCGGTATTTATTATCGCTTGTAGTGTGGCTCGGTGGGTAGAATGTCCGCCTGACGATCTGAGGGTCGCGGGTTCAAATCCAGCACCGACAATTCTGGTTTTATTTATTTATGAGCACATGGTGACTCGAAGCGGGCGGGAAAAATCTTTACCGCCCGCTTTGATACTTTCCCACCGCTCTCTTGGAAAACGCTACTTTCGGTAAAGAGAACATGCATGAAAAAAGGCACTTGCAAAACAAATTAAAAAAAAATTTAATTAACATGTTCTTATTGAAAAATATGTGTAATAGATTTTCATGAAAAATTTTAAAATTATGGAATAGCTGCCCTCAGAAATGCCCACATCGTTCACTCAATCAATATATTTGATTTAAAAACTTTCAGTTTTCAATAACAAAAAAGACTTTCAAATTTACTAATTAACATATGAAAAAGGTGGGTAACGAACAAACTCGAACAAACCCAATAAACTAGACAACTAGTACAAATTCGGGCTTTACCTGTGGGATTTCGGAGCCGGTAAATAGATACGATGTGGGTTAAATTGGGGAAAAGTTCCGTAATTATGGGCGCAAAACTATGCTGTAAAAAAATCAAAAGTAAATATTAGAACTTTCAAAATATTTGAAAAAATCTAAAATTTTGCGTTTCGGTTTTTATTTTTTCCTGACTTTGTTCAAAGAGATGTCCAAAAATATATTTCACTTTATCATTGCTACTTTTTATTCTATATAAAAACCCGAACAAAACACATTTAATGAAATATTTTTTGGAACCTATAAAGAACCGGTAGGTAAAGATTGTTCCACGAAAAACGGATATAACTTAATGACTGCAGTAAAAGTACCTTGGGCCATCCCATTATTTATGACTATTTGTTATTATTATGTGGAAAGGATCGGATTGTAATAATTATAATTAAATATAGGCACATCAGGTAGGTTAGGTTGCTTAATTTAGATTTAAATATCTTTTTGTGGTAAAGTTTGTTAGTTTTTATTTCTTGCTGGAAGAGTTTAGTTGTATTACAGATATTATTTTACCAAACGTATAAAAAAACAGTATGTGGCGACAAGGACTTGATATACGAAAATGCTTTAATGATATTCCCCCAGGTAGTTGGAAAAATTCAGTCCGTCACGTAATAACTGTAGAAAATTCGTATATTAGCCTGGATCGTATAATTAATCCAATTATAACTAATGTTGTTGAGGATAGCGATAGCGAAACAGAACTATCTATAGAATGACATTATAAATGTAAATAAATATGACTAGTAATATTTAAAAAAAAAATTTATTTCATTTGATTACATTAATATAATCATATCATTACTTGTTTTCCTTAGTCCGTCCCTTCATACTTCACTTGTTTATTGGGAAGCTCTTGTCGACACAATGGGACCTACCCAGGAAATCATTAAGTCGTATCCAAATTTCGTGAAACGTAATCTACCTATAACAAATTATCTTGAATCAAAATGATTTCCGTTTTTCTCTAAGCACAAATAACATCTTCTAACTGCCACATAACAGTTTTTTTGAGATAAAATAAAACATGCGATAGAATATCAATCATTTGTAAAATTATGTTCCATATTTTCTGGGAAATACAAAACCTCCTAAAACACTTTCAAATGTTCACCACGATCACAATGGGAATGTCAAGTGAAACAAATCACTCGTCACCATCTTAATTTTTTGTTTCAAACGCCACTTTCCTTTTAAATCCCGAATCAACAGAAGTTTGAAATAATGTTTCTGTATTTTGTTCATTTATTTGTGGTTTATTATTAAATTATTTGTTATTTATTGAACTAGTCCAACATAAGAAAAAAATTTATAGCTTACGTCTTATGAGATATTATTTATAAAATTAGGGGAAATACAGGATCGTATCCCAAAATCTCCTGATGTTGTTCAAAAAACCCTTGAAACGTCATTAAACCACAATGTGTCATACATCGTTGCATTCGGAAGAAAAATAGCTCTCAAATTCCAATATCAGAAAACAGTAAAAGTGCAATTTACTTTAGAATTCGATCTCAAAAAAACCCAGGAAAAAAATAAAACGATTTTTCAGAATTTTGTTTTTTTCCGGATATCTCCGGAACTACTCGGAATTTTAAAACTTTCTAAACGGCATATTATTAGACACGTAAATGCGCAACTTTACCTCCGTTTAACCGACTTTGTATCTCTTACGGTTTCCGAGATCCCAGTACTGGCCCTCCTTATCTTGGGCACGGTGTATACCTAATAAGTTCTAATATTCTTAGAAAGAATATTAAAAATTGTAATTTAGCAAAAATAATAATAAAGTTTTTTAGGCTAAAACTAATTTTAATAATGAATTTAGCTAATTTTCACCATGATTTGGGTATTTAATTTAAAATAATTTATTAAAATTTAAACATACCTTCCGCGTAGAAGAAAAATTTTATACAAATACATGCTTAGGTATCTAAAGTTCAATATCTGTGTTAAAAACAGCTGAAAATATTTTCAGTGTTTTTACGAAAATGTGTAACCATTCATAGTTTAAATATCTTGGTTCGAACTTTTTCAATTTGAATAGCTCAATTATCTTAATTTTATCATTTGTGATTTGGGACATGAGCTAGGATCATTTCGTATTTTTCATTATTTAAGGAATAAACAATTAGTGCATTAAATGGAAAAGACACTGCAAGACAAATCGTATTCCTCAACCTTTAAATCTCTTTTAATAACATGTCACATAATATACCCATTCTATTTTCATGAATACCACATATTTATTGAAATAAATTGATATCTCTCGCCGCACCATTGCTAAATACAACCTAAAAACAATAATTGAATAATTTATAAAAAGGGAATATTCAAGAATAAAGAAACCTATTTCGATTCGATACAGCCCGGTGTCGTGTCTTCGAATGGCGATGTTGTCAGATTGGTCAATAACAATGACTTGCGCTCTTTCGCGGCCAAATCCCAAATCGGATCACGCGGTTCACTGATAAACGAACGGAAGAAGTACGGTCCTGTTCGTCGGTGAAGGTAAATAGTTTATCAATCGGCATTGCGCATGACATCTGACGCTCAGTTTTATTTACATGCGCGATGCCAGAAATTTGCCACTTTTGCTTTTAGAGTTTGGCTATCCATAGATATTGGTCGGTGGTAGTAACAGACAGTGGCGTTCCATCATTAGCCGTGCGATAATAACTCGTTAGCAACACTACAGAGTTTGCTTTTCGCTTGATCATTTATAGAGTCAAACGTGTATTAGACGAAGACCACAGACAGAACGAGACTTAATTTAGTTTTGAGAGAAATATTTCCGAAATTCCTAAGAGGGGCGAACAAAGCGGTTTCTCCTACAATATAGGTAATTTTTGAAAATATAATTACTGCTTTAATAAATCATCATAATGTCAGATCAGGAATTAAATAAATTACACCATACGTGTTAACAAGTCACAAGTATCACAAGTATCGAACTGAAATAAACCATGTCGAAGCACATAATCTATACAATTCATACAATACTTTTATTCATATCTCGGGATGTCATGTCGGGCGATGATTAACAATGTCAGAATCTTGACTTTACAGCTCTGCACTGCTTAAGAAGTAAAATTAATGATATCAAAATGAAGAGAGTTACGCCTATATCGTTTCAACGAGACATTCTTATTTGTTAAGTAAAAGTTTCGTTGACTTTTGGTATGGTATTTCGGGAGGTTTTGTACAATTAATTTTGTAAGCTACTACGTTCACAAATTTTACTGGGTTTGAATGATTGTTGCAAGAATTGGAAAGTTATAGCAACATTTTAACCGAAATTGTTAGTAATAATAATTACAAAAATATTTAGTATACCATTTACACAGGGTGATTGATGGTGGATGGCAAATTAGATGTTAATGAAGAATTTCTCAACATGTCACTTTGAAAATTTGGCAGCTTATATTAGTGGACATGCTCACATTTTTAAAAATATTTTCAGCCGTGCAGTGTTGCCGCTTCTACTAGAAAGTATTAGCAACTTTGATAATTTACAAAACCAAAGGTGGTACTACTAAAGGCCTTGTTAAGCATCTTAAGAAGACGATAGACTCATTGATTTTTTAAAGTCCTTTTTTAGAAATCTTTAATGATTTTTTTATCTTATTAACAGTAGGTTTTTCTATTCAGGGTATTTAGAACAAACCCGGGAATATTATCCCGAAAATCCTGGGATTGGAACAAAGCTTCGAAACTGATACCCCTAACCATTATACTAAAAAAAACAAATTAGAAAAAAAACTACAATTAGATTTAGTTCAGGTTCCAAAATACCTGTAAACATATATTCAAAAATGAAATAGGGCTGTAAGATTTGAAACTCGCATACCAGTGTAATCTGAGAATGCACGCTTGCCAACAGTTCAAAATCAGTATGGCAAACATCATTTGTCTAATGACAACCACAATTTGAGAATAGAGAGTAAACTTATTGTCATTAGTATAGGCTGTGAAAGTACATGTAAGAAAAGTTATTAATTATTCTAAAGAACTTAACTTAATAAAGACGATCTTAGAATAGACTTGTCAAAATCTGATGGGTAAGGCTGGATGAATATTTTGTGATGGTCTTTGATTATTTGGGTAGGTGTGGTTTAAGGTTGTAAGAATGAAAGATTTATTAATAAAGTAGCCTGTACAGCGTGATCACACTTTTTTTATTTTTTATACTTAATATTTAAAAGATTGCTATAACGTAGTATAAAGTAGTATTTGCAAGAGGATCAAATATAATTTTAGGTCTGTTGATATACAGGGGGGGTTCAAAAAGCTTTTTTTTAAATAGAATAGAACACCATATGTATTTACTGAGTTTCCAATTCTACATCAAATTCTGAACGTTATTATGGAATATACCCTAACCGACATTCAACCGTTGTCGATATACAGTGAAACCTGTCATAACGGATACCTCTAATAAGTGGATATCTCTATTAAGCGGACATTTTTTCATAGTCCGGAACTAGGTATATGAAATTCCATGAAAATCGACCTCTCTTGGGCGAACTCTAGGTGGGGCGGACGCCGACAGGCTGTTTTCATACAAAGAGTGCGAAAACCCTCCTTTAAACGGACAAAATAATTTTTAAAATATTTGGGAAATGAACAAGTACGGTACAAAAACTCTCTGAAGACAGACCGGCAACCAATCGCTTATGCGTGGCAGCGCCGAAAGGACTTCGCCGAATGAAAGTATGTGTGATTCCTCGACAGCAGTCAGCCGTTTATTTGTGAGTTGTAAGGTTAAAATCGTAAACAATGTCACAAAAATGTCGCGTCTTGAGTCTGAAGAAGAATATTGATGTTGTGGAAGTTTGTAATTTGATAACAATGATTTGGGCGAGTTCATTAACATTGATAGCAATGTGCTATTAGAAAATGATAGCGATGCCATTCCTACCAATTATGTAGCAGAAACTGAAACCACATCAATATCTGACGATTCTGATGAAGAAGTTGAATGCAGTAATCAAACAAATGTCACCAATTATCAACAAGCCATTAGTATGGTAAAGGAATTACAAGAGTATGCAAAGAATAGAGGTGACTCTACAGCAATGCAGTTTTATCAGACTTGGAATTACATTTTCTAGATTGCAAGTATAAAACGCAAACACGTCAAACTACGTTATTAGATTTTTTTAGTACTACATCCTAACTAAAACTAGTGTATTTTTGTTATGTTATATTTATTTGTACATAGTAATAATTTTGCATTTACATATTACCTAATAACAAATTTCCCATGGGCGGACACCTCTATTCGGTGGACACATTTAGACGGTCCCGTAGGTGTCCGCCTCAGGGAGTTTTCACTGTATTGACAATTGAAAATTGGCAAGATCCAATGTTACAAATATCTAAAAATGCAGGAATGAAAAAAAATCGCAATGGAGAAGAATAGTGAAACGGCTTATCAGTTCTTTGTTTTTCATAGCCTTCGATTTTCTTTTATTCCTGAATTTTTAGATATTGTGAATATTGAATCTTCCCAATTTTCAATTGTCAATAGATGGAAAACTGTTAAATTTGGATATATGATATATTACATAAATTACATCCAGAATTTGACGTAGAATCGGAAAATCACTTAATATATTATATGTTGTCCCATTTAAAAAAAAAACTTTTTGATCCCCCCCCTGTATATCAACAAACCTAAAATTATATTTTATTCTCTTGCAAATACTGCTTGAAAAAACCTGTATAGAAATCTGTTTAATTTTTCTGAAGATTGAAAAATATAAAAGTTAACAGTTGGGGGGGGGGGGGATATTATACGTGATCACCATGTACCAATACACTGGGGTTCTTGTTAATGCTTAATTTAAGGAGATATTAGAAAATAACAAATTCTTTTGAGCTTACAGTATGTGTCACTTTTTTCACTCATTTTGATGCTGAAATGCCCTTTTCCGCATTTTCGCGAGAATTTTCCGCACCATTGCGGAAAAGTAGAATTATTCCGACATAAACTGTTGACCAAACTAAGTTCATGCGAGAAAGTAGCACTTACCTTACCGCACTTACTAGATAAATAACTGTATTGATTTTTTCCTTAAATATCCAACATGCTTATATTTAAAACCTCCAATGAGCATTTGGTCTTGTTTTAATTAATTTCCCAAATATACACAAGCAAAAACCCTAATTTAGTCTAAAATCCAAATAAATTGAAACGAAGCAGTTCGCGAAATCTCTAAGAGCAGTAAAATGCCCGCAATGACACCGCGTAGGGATTTCAGCCACTCGTTTAAAATAATATGGAAAAACCAATTGCATTAGCATTAGAAGGAGGGATTTTAGGGATTTTCTTGATTTTATCTCTCCCAACAATGGTTTATTTAGAAAATGGGATATTTTACCAGTCACAAAAAGTATATTTCGTCAAAGCGATAAAGCCACGAACAGGTATAGTTTGGCTAGAGTAAATTAACATCCTAAATTAAAAAGAACATAATAGATTATGTATTATACTATATCATCATGCATACTTCTGTTTTTCAATGTCAATTTGTTTTAGAAATATTATACCTTTTTTATAATCGCATGTGATTTGGGGATTCGATAAAAGAAAAGAAATCTTCACATTAAAGAAACTGAATATCGAGCAAACAACTTCTGCTGCTCTCGAATTTTGAATTCCTACAAAGCAAATATAGTAAGAACCAACAATCAACGTAGCCATCCGAAGTCTACACACTTTTTTCAATAATAAGCACGGCCAACAATATAAACATTGATTAAGAATGCTTCCACAGATCCAGATATGAGTTTCCTACCAAGAACTTGGGAAACTGCGAGTATTGTCCTCAGTTTTTTTAAATTGTTTGCTGCCTTCCGCAGCAAGTAATTTCCAGCTCTCATTCTTTATTTGACACTGAAAAAGAATTTGCCACAAGGGACATCACAACCATAAGGGACTCAACGTCAAAAAAGCTACTGGTCCAGACGAAATTCCTATTATAGTTCTCAAGAGATGCGCCGATGAGCTAACACTAGTAATTTGTAGACTTTTCAACTGATCCTACAAAAAAGGAATATTTCCATCTTACTGGAAGACGGCGCGAGTCCAGCCTATTCCAAAGAAAGGAAAGGGAACCCTGCCTAACAACTATCGACCAGTCGCATTGCTTTCAGTTAAATCGATAATGGAGAAAGCTATTAACCAACATCTTCTAAAGTACCTGGAAGGCTTCAACATTATCAGCGACCATCAATATAGTTTTTGGAAGTCCAGATCAACTGGAGATCTTCTAGCCTATGTCACCCATATTTGGAACAGCGCAATCGAACATCATGGGGAGTCTCGGGCTGTTGCACTGGACATTTCTAAACCTTTTGATCGTGTTTGGCATGAGGGGCTTCTAAGTAAACTGCGATCCTATGGTATGCCAAGTCGATTCTGTGCATGGTTGTCTAGCTTTCTTAAGGACCGCTCTCTGCAAGTGGCGATTGACGGATTTCTCTCAGACACCTTCACCATCAATGCCGATGTTCGTCAAGGGTCCATATTGTCTCCCACTCTCTTCTTACTTTACATTAACGACCTTCTAGTGAACACTAAAAATCCGATATTTAGTTTTGCTGACGATAGCACACTTATCTCATCTTTCTCTTTGAATGCGCAAACATCGGCTGCCGACGCACATCTTCGCAGACAGCATGAAGTATCACGCCTCAACAAAGACCTGGAAGAAATTTTATCTTGGGGTGACAGTAACCAAGTCGAATATTACAGAACCGGATATAGTCATGGACTGGCACGCAATCCCACTGGCTTCATCTATTAATTTGCTGGGCGTCAATCTGGGAGGAAATATGTCTTGGCATAACCACGTTATGGCAATTGCCAAGATAGATTCTCAGAAGCTTGGGGTACTCTTCCGAAGCAGAAAGTTGTACACACCTCAACAACTTTTGACACTATACAAAGCCCAGATTCGATCATCACTAGAGTACTGCTCTCATGTCTGGAGCTCTGCACCCAAACATACTCTTCGGCTGCTGGATTCCATCGAAAGGAGGGCTATTCGTCTGATCGGAGACCACGAGCTGACGAAGAACCTCGACAACCTAGAACATCGAAGACAGGTTGGGGATTTTACTCTCTTTTACAGATATTTTCATGGAAGGTGCTCGGCTGAATTCCGACCAGAGCGACGAATAGCAGAGATACACGACGAACCACTGCCGCCCATCCATATGTGGCTAAGCTTAGTACTCCTCGAACTTCATTATTTAAGAATTCTTTCATCTGGAGGACTTCATCCTTGTGGGACGACCTTCCCGAGGTCGTTTTTCCCAACGAATATAACCTCCAACGATTCAAAACCAACGTGAATCGCTTTTTGCGCACACGCACCACTCCCAGAGTGCCCTAAAGAATTTTTCCTTTAGTGCTTGTGTTTGATCATAAAAAAAAATTATTGTAAAAGATTTATTATCGTGTCGAAAGAAAAATCGTAAAATTAATCAATTTACGACTATAAAATCGATAATATTAGAAAATTAACCGCCAAAATAAACACTAACCTCAACTGAACTGTGAACTTTACTTTCACTGACCCTTCGTCCTACACAACCCAAACAAGGCGGTCAATCGTTCGAAACAAAATATTGGAAGTAGTCAAATTTTCAATTTTGACGAATACCTAGACAACAATGCAAATTAAGAGGCGATATTATCGTAGCCTCCGTGAAGAAATAAAATGCGTGCGTAAAATGGAAATGTACCGTCGCGCCCGATCTGAACATGCATCATCGGCAATACGGCAACGATAAATTTCGAGGCGGAATTGCTATCGCCGAAATGTTATTGCACTTACGACGTTAATTACATAAATAACGTAGTTACCACCATAACCAAGTATATATGTATATAAATGTGCAATAATTTTTTGATTGAGCTAATGTTAATGTTTTTTTGTGAACATAGAATTACTTATTTTATAGGTAAATCAAAAAATTATTTTATTTTATAAAATACGTAACTTGCCGCACCTGATCATTATATTATTTATTATTATCGATAATTTATTGATGGATGTGCGATTTCGCTGTTGCTGAAATTATCATGTAAATGTGAAATTTTTAGAAAAGTGTAGAAAAGTTTTACTAGAGCGAAAAAGTTCGGCAACGCTGCGCGCTTACCGGTCAGAGTGATTTCAGTCCGTAAGAAACCACATCGTCTTTTTGGTATACGCCTTGTCCGTTCCTGATGAAATCATATTAAAAATATAAAAAAAAACGTGAATTCATCGACAACAGACGTTTTGAGTGCTGCAAATATTCCATAGTTTAAAAAAAAGATGTAAAGAAAAGGGGTATAAAAAAGTTACAGCGCCCGGGTCAATTTTTTTTAAAAATTCAACACTGTAAAAAATAGTAAATCGAGTCGAAGGGATGTGTGTGGCGCAGCTGCAGGGAGGGCAGCGGGGTCGAATCTTATATCTGTATAATTCTTGAATGCGGTACACGGCGCGCATTGGACGGCTTGCTGTGTGGCTTGGTTGTCTATAACAACTCAGCATCAGCTATGTCCACATATTGCATTATTATTGATACACGTGCTGTGTTGACTGAAAACGGTTTTGCTAAAAAATACGTGTGTAAAAATGTCAGTTCATATTTTTCTCCCATTTTCCGAGCCACAAAACACCATTTCTGCTTGAAAACGGAGGAGGCGCGATATAAAATGACATACCTAAGATCCAACACTTCGGTTGCAAGTCGATGAAAATGTCCGTTTTCATTCTTTTCCGGTTACGAATAACGAAAAAATAACATCCGACAAGTAAAACGGACGAGGCGCATTAAGTTTAATTCTCCACTGTAAACAACTTTCGATTTTTCTCGTATGAAAACTACTTATTCACCGCACGGAAAATATCAGTTACTATTTTCATTTCATCAAAAACATCACTCTCAGTCAAGAAAATAAGAAGAACGGACGAGGCGCGATAACTATTACGACCACTTTTTTTACTATGTAAAGATGATTCTCATTGATTTCGCAACGTTGCCAATGCCAGTTCTTGTTAATGTCCTTCTCAAGTCCTTATTAAATAACCAAAAAAACTAAAAAAAATTTAGGTCGTGATCAGTATGAAATCCTGGTAACGGACTGCCGTACTATAAGAATATTGTCCCAAGAGACAAGCCTACACTTTGCTGAAAATTTCATGAAGATCCCGAACAAACCAATTAAAGAAGTTACAGGACTATGAAAAATATTAACATTATCTTTCTCGATGATTTACTGTCGAGGAGTGTATTATTGTTTGCATTCCCCGCGCATGCTTTAATGCAGAAGGCTATACACACGCCTGTCCCAAACCCGAACAAATATTTCTAAATTTTTTTATAGTTCATTGGTCCTTACAAAATTTTTCCAAAAAAACACTGAAATGCAAAGTTTATGCGGCATAATATTGGCATATAATTATCGTCCTACATTCAAAAATTGTAACATATATTCAAACAAGACACCCTTTTCAAATTATAATTTACATTATCGAACTACACTGATGAGCACCAGAGACTGTGAAGCACTGATAAGCGCTGGCAATCAACAGCACACGTGCCAAACTGCTGCCCTTATCAGTTTAAGTCCATACTGATGCCTTTCACCTTTATGGCTATATTATTGGGCTGAAAATTTAATTAAATTTTGATATAAATCGCCAATTGGCATCTTTTTATGGGTATCAGTGCCGTAGCGCACAAGTTATTTGAGGTGGGAGCGAAATTTGTTCTGCTTGTTTCTTTAATCCATTAAAAATAGTTTTTTTGAAATAATCCACCTCCCTCTTCAAATAAATAATATAAATTTAATCTCTGCCATTAAATTTATAAAAATAAAAATGAAGAGAAGAAAAACTTTACTTTTTGAGGTAAAATTAATGTTTTGTGAAGAATTGGAAGTAAACAGTAAGTAAGAAAACCTTTTATTCCGACGGACCTGCATATAATTAATACTTTTTTTGCAAACCGCTTACCCTAATGAAGAACATTAAAACTTTATTCTACACTGAAGAACATACGAATTCTTCGTTGCATATTAATAGGAGTTGTAGGTGGATCTTCATAGACAATTTGGTTACCTGCCACCATAACAAAGTCAAGTTTTGGATGACGTGACTCAAAATGATCCCTTGCTAACAAACACTTTTTCCGCGCCCACCAAAAAAAAGATCATATCAACAAGCCAATAAAATCCATTTTCCATTTTAATTTTCTATTATAATAATATAATAACAATTTTTTTAAGCTAAAGAACTCGGCAAACAAAGCCTGACATTGATTTTATGCTTAACCACATCTAATGAATCGTGGTCCTAGTACTTTACCTCAAATGTTAAGGGATCTAAACAGATTCTTTCAAGAACATGCTTACTTGTGCAAAGATCGAAATGGAAGACATTTTGAACACTTACTGTAGTTTACATTTAATAGTCTAGGCGTCTATGCTGTTTAAACAACATAATTTAGGGCTGGAAATAACTTATATGCAACAAAAAAAATTGCTTAATAAATTCTACATCATGTAGCCCAATAATGCAGCGTGTTTCATTTGTAAATCATGAATAAAATTATTTTGAAATGTATCTTTATTGAAAGCTTATTATGAATACTCTGTATGAAATAGATAAACGCTATTAGATTAATAGTATCGCTATACCTTGCCATAAGTCTCACCCAATGCCGAGGTTAAAGAAATAGTTTAGTTTTCGACTGATTTTTTGATTTTCTTCTCAGGACTGCCAAACTTTTTTTTTTAGTTTTTAATTTATTGCTTCTAAACTAAAGAAACAATATAAAATAAAATTTTAGGCACTTATAAAGGATACTTATACACACTTAAATATGAAATAAAATACTGGATGTCCGATTAAAAAAAATATTACTTTATGTTATCACACTTCTTGGTATTATATAAAATATTTTTAAAACATGCCTCTTACAGCAAGCTGTTTTAGTATTTCTGATAAGTTCATCGATAATAATTAAAGAGAAATAATTGAATGGTTTACCGTTATTAACAGTCCAGTCGAGCTGCAAAATGATTACTTGGTCAGCAAGAGTTTATAATTGGTCAGTAGAAACAAACATGTCTAGAAGCAGTTTACTTCAGAGGTCCCAGGGCACTGTCAATTTATGTAACTTTATTGTGTTTTCTTCTGCTGAACACAGAAGAAAATCGGCTACAAAAGGTGTAGCGGGGGCGGGTTTTCACTTGTTTTCCCAGGGCACTATCACGATTCAAAAATGTTTGCTGTCCATAAGTTGCTGATCAACTATCCATTTTGGCTGACCGATTACATTTTTCTGTTCACAAAAATAAGAATATTTTGCTAACCAGTTAAATGATACCCATAATTAAATCTTTCGTGCCCGCTTCTAACTAACAACTGATGAGATTCCAATATTGACCATGGAATTTGGGACACACTGTATAAACTGGTTCTTGACGTGTTAACCCTGTAAGTACTAATGATCCATAGGAGGTAAAGTAACAAACACAGACCCCTCTAGAGATTAACTATGTTAGTTGACGTGTGAGTTCGATATACTTAAGGAGAAAATGATTAATTACAAAAGTAGCTGACAACTTCTTGACGCTGATGACTTATTACCATCGCTAAGTTTGGCACTTCTTGTTTATAAGAGGGTCTTATATGTTTTGCGATCGACTTTTGTAGTGAAATAATGTCTAAGGATAAATCTGAGATATGCTTTAATTAGGCAACACTATTTGCTAAGAAGTTGGGAAATGAGGAGGTGCTGGACTAATATATACAGGGTGATTCAAGGTGAATGAAACTTAAGACGTTTCTGGAGAACGGGTGATACGTTTGTTTTGAAATTTTGGTTCCCCAGATATCCGACCATGGTCTATCATTTTAAAATATTTTCACCTATGAGGCGTTTCCCGGGTTGCCGCTTCTGCCAACACAGCTATCACTTAAAGGTACTAAACGTGGAAAACGAAGTGTTGTATACCACTGAACGTAGATTTCGACCCTCTCTCATAATTTAATCAAAAAAATCCAGGCCCTTATTTAAAAAAATTAAATTGTTGCTGTTGACCTAAATACGAAACATCGCATGAAAGAGCTGATGATGGCATGTTATGGAGAATAAAAAGTAGCAATGAAAGTGAAATTTCTTTTTGGACATCTCTTCGAACAAAGAGAAAATAAAAACCGAGAAGCAAAATTTTATATTATTCCAAATATTTTGAAAGTCCCTATATTTATTTTTGATTTTTGCGGCATATTATTTGGCCTGTAATTACGCTGAATTTGTTATATAATATTAAGAGATAATTATTGTATAGGAATTCGATCGCAGAATGAAATGTCAATTAACTAACCGAAGTTATGGGATGAACTAAGCGAGTCGCAATTCTTAATATTTCTTAAACATTGTTGTATGATCCGTTTAAAATAATGATGAATTATAGTTATTAGTTTTCCTTTAATTATTAGTACTAACTACTACTCAATAATTTTGGTAAAAATATTTACGTGACAACGTTATCATATTCATATTAATATAAAATATAGGCGCGTTGTGCTTAGTTAAATAGTTTCTGGTTGTATCTAGTTAAACCTGAAGTCTAATTTATTCACTTTCCGTCATCCGATATACGAAAATTATTTAGTTATCGTAGAAAAATATTTTTTATGTCACGTGGATACAGTTTTAGTATCCGAATTTCTTTAAAAAATTTAATGAATAGAAAATAAATTATTGGTAGCCAACTTTAAAACTAGAATTATTTAACCTTTACCTTTGATCGTTATATAAGCGATTTATATTTATAAATTTCTACAAAACACTTAGAAATAATACAAATTAAGATGAAAATTGGCTTCAAATTGCAAATATTTCACATCGGATCATCGGAAGGGTATAAAACCTGGTAATCCGACCAAGGTAATCTGATCATGATCCATATCGAGAACTCATCTTATTACGCGATAGTTACGCGAATTTCCCATTAGGTACACTCATTAACCGGTGCCTATTTATATCATTATAATTAAATGTAGGTATAGTCATAATTAAAATAAATGGCAGTTAATGTATTTTGGCATCAAATTAAACAATTTACATACAATTGTTGCTATATAAAAAATAGACATTATTACGACACAAAATACAGCTAAATTAAATCTTTTAAAATAGTTACCCATGCGTGCAATACTGTAGATCAGCGTTTCTCAAACTGGGATCGACGGACCCCTTGGGGTCCGCGCACCACTAAGTGGAAACAATTTTAGATGGTCGCAAAAACAACATCTTTATCGATGGCAAGGTTTACCTAGTCAAATACAGGGCCGCAATTAGAAAACCATCAAAGATATTCTACTAACAGGCCACTGTCACTTACGAAAACACCTTCAACGAATAGGAATCTATAATGGATCCATTGAATGCAGACTCTGCGTCGAAGTGGATGAAACTGCTTCTCATATATGGCTCGAAGCGCTGTCTCGCAGAAGGCTTAAGATTTTCAGGAACATCCAACGGGGAGGCAATCTCCCGCATGACAGACTTGGTGGAAGGTTATTGGACCTCGTAGAAGGAACACATATTTTCTAACAAGATCAGGGTACACAATAAGCCAGAAGGCTGCAGTGATAGAAGTTCGAGCCTCACATCCGACCCCCGCCTTTAACCAACCAACCAAGTCGAAATAAAATGTCACAAAACAAAATATCATAATCGACTTAATGCCGAACTAGATATACGAGCCCAGTCTCAGTGAAGTTGGCCCAACTATCAAAACTACGTTTTTTATGAAATTTGTCATATTAGCGAGAACGTATTAAAAACTAAAATGTATTTCTAATAACATACGTTATTTTTATTTAATATTAGCCTAAAATACTACATAAAAATCAACGAAAAGAAGTAGCGAATTACTGATTACTGCTTCGACACGTCTTAGCATAGTGTCAACTAATGTTTGTCAGTCATCTGATGTAAAACTGTTCTAAATTTCTTGGAAACGGGTTGACAATTCTGGAACGGTTCTTGCGGGATTCTATTGGAGTTTTTTTATTCATAATATGCCGCAAGGATTCAATTGGCGATAGATCTGGACTACTCGACGTCCATTTTAAAACTGGAATATTGTTTTCTAACATCCAATATTTTTTTAGCCGTATGATAAGCGGCACCATCTTGTTGGAAGATACATTCAATATTGTTTAAACGTATTTGTTCAATTTCGGGTGTTAAGTTATTGTGAAGCACATTAATGTACTTATTAGCATTCCACAAAGTGTAAGTTTCCGATTCCACTTGCTGACATGGATCCCCAAATCATAACAGAAGCCGAAAACTTAGCTTTTTTTGTAAGACAGTCATTCTGAAATGTTTCCTCTTTAGTTCTTATGACACGACTCCTACTATCACCAACGCATACTTCAAATTTGGCTTCAGCACTCCAAATAATGGAGTTCCATTGGTTCGAAGACCATAATTTGTGTTTTTTGGCCCACGCTAGTCTGTTTTCCTTAAGTTTTTCTTAAGCTTTTCTTTCGCCTATAATTATTGAGATAAAAACGAATAATAAAAAAATAATTTAAGCTTAACTTGTAAGTTTTAAATCCCAGTTTTTGGGCAGCTCTGTGACAAGTTGCCTTTGAAAACTTTTTTGTGGTTGCGTGATTCCATAATATTTTCAATTCGTTATAATTAGCACGCCGATTTTCCTTGATAATCCGTTTTAAGGCTCTTAAGTTGGTATTGGAATAACGCGGGCGATTTCTAGTTCTCAGTTTTTAGCCCACAGATCCAGTTGTTTTGTACAATTTAATAATATTTCGAACCGTTGTTAACACTGTCAGTGATTTGGGAAGCAGTTTGGCTTTTCAAATGCAATTGAATGATCACTTTTCTTATAAATTCACAAACATCATATTTTGGGGCGTTGGGCCAACTTCAATGAGACAGGGCTCGTATATGGCTGCAGATTTCTTCAAATTAAGCCCAACATAAAGTAGCTGTGTGGAAGTAGAAAGCAGTACCATCCATCTCACTAGACTCCTTTTATGCACGAGTTTTCTGTCGCGCGATAAAAATGGCGGCGATTTCTAAAGATATTGTTCTTAATGTGCGCCTTTATACAATGATGTCGCTCATCTGGTCGTCCAACATAAAAACGTGACACAAAACGCGTGCATAAAAGGCGCCTAAGAATATTTTTTGCAAGCATTATTCAGCTTGTTGCTTATTGACGCGTTTTGATTTGTAAAAAACAATAATATTCGAATAAGAATTATTTTTATATGAAGGCAATTAATTAGGCTTGGCGTCCTAGAATTAATTGTGTACTACGGTAGCTAGCGCTGGGAACCCACAACAAAATTCTAAAATCAAAAGGGGTCCGTGGTCAAAAAAGTTTGAGGAACGCTGCTGTACATTATAATAATAATTAATATAATCCGAAATTTATTATATGTTACACTCCCTAAAATATAATCATAACAACCGAACAAAGGACGTTTCCTGGTTGATCTTTTTTTATTTTCCAAATCCGTGACGTGTTAAATAAAAATCCTTACTCTCGCCACGCTTATTGTCCTCCTCGACAATATTGTCGACTTTTTGATCCGATTTGTCACATCGTCGTCCTGTGGGAGCCTTCTAAAGGATACTTCGATGCCTTTTCTATATTATTTGGGATTTACAGTGGACCAGTTCGTTTAGACATAAAATAACATCAAATAAGAACGAATTTTCACGTTTCAGTTCATTTCATAAACGTGTATTCCTTTAACCCAATTCTGTCAAATACTATTCTTATGCAGAAATTAATTATTTAAATATTGATACATTAAAAACACGCATGTACAGTGTGCAACTACAGAGAAAGATTTTTTTTTAATCAAAATCATATTTCAAGTTCAATCCGATTGGGAGCAGTTTTAATGATGAATCAATGCCGGTGTTCCTCAAGGGTCCATATTGTCTCCCACCCTCATCTTACTCTACATTAACGACCTTCTAGTGAAAACTAAAAATCCGATATTTAGCTTTGCTGACGATAGCACACTTATCTCATCTTTCTCTGGATGAAGTATCACGCCTCAACAAAGACCTGGAAGAAATTTTAGCTTGGGATGACAGTAACCAAGTCGAATTAAACGCAAAGAAAACCCAGGCAGCAGTTTTCTCTAAAAAGATTAACATTACAGAACCGGATATAGTCATGGCAGGACACGCAATGCCACTGGCTTCATCCATTAATTTGCTGGGCGTCAAACTAGGAGGAAATATGTCTTGGCATAACCACGTTGTGACAATCGCCAAGGTAGCTTCGCAGATACTTGGTGTACTCTTCCGGATCAAAAAGTTGTATTCACTTCAACAACTTTTGACACTATACAAGACCCAGATTCGACCATCACTAGAGTACTGCTCTCATGTCTGGTGCACTGCACCTAAACATACTCTTCGGCTACTGGATTCCATCGGAAGGAGAGCGGTGAAGAGCAAAAATACACGACGAATCAACTGCCGCCCATCCATATGTTTTTAAGTTAGTTATTACTCCACACACTTCATTATTTAAGAATTCTTTCCTCTGGAAAAAGTCATCCTGATGGAATCGAATGAATCTAGCCTCAAACGATTCAAAACCAACGTGAATCGCTTTATGAGTACATGCACCACTCCCAGAATGCCTTAAAGGAGTTCCCTATAGTGCTTGTGTTTGATCATAAAAAAAAAGAAAAAAAAGAAGGTAAAACAAATGTTTTCTTTATTGTCAATATTAAAACAACTGATCTTAAACAACCCAACAATTATATGCACCTTTGTGTTGAACATAATATATGGAGGATAGATATAATGATATTTTTAACAACTGAATTTCGGATTATGAAGAGACTAAGGTATAATCCAAATTGATATCTATCTTCTACATAAAATATGAAAGTCAAGGGCTTGTCAAAAAACGTCACTACTGATTCGGTGTGAAATATATTTAAATTTGGCACTTTCTTCCTATGCCATTAAAATGCACCTTCTCAATAAACCACAAAAAATTGAGTAAACTAATTGAAAAATATTCATATTAGGATGATGTGGGGATAAAAATAACAGATTTCTTGTTAATAAGATTGAAAAAAACTTGCATTATATTACACGTCAGTTCTTAGGTCATATTTAGTTACCATTAACCAAAGTGCAAATGATTGCACGTGTTTTTTTTATATTTTTGGCAAAAATCAATAATATAGAAGCAAAAATTTAACGATTAAACACAATTTTTTCAGCAGCATATCTAATATTAAATTCATTTTCAATATTAAAATTCAACATTTATTTTATTCAGCTAAACAAAACACTAGGTAAACCAAATTACAACTAAACTATGTGTCCATTTAAATAACATCTAAGTATATAATTAATTTTTCGAGCACTGGGCGCATCGATTCTCTGCCAGTTGATTTTTCTCCGTAGCCTTTACCGGTTCTATAATGAAAATTGGCATCAAAGTCTTCTCTAAATTTCAGGAAGGATCATTTGGGCATGTTTTTATTTGATTTTATAAATCAAAGCAATAACATTTTTTCAACAACTCTGTAAATGGTTGTGCATATACCTGGAGCCATGCTAAGGAAACGTTTGGATTTTATGATCATGAACAATAAAATTTTCGAATTTTGAAAATATCAGTGGCGTCACATGTTTTTTTGGTTAAAATTGCATTGAGGAGTGCTGTACCTAGAGAAAATTAAATTTACATCAAAATTGGTTGTTTTATATAATAAATATCATAATCGTCTGCACAAAAATTTAGTGTAATATCTCAAACTGGTTTCGAGATTTTTGATAAAAACCAAAAAAAAAGGAAAATTTAATGCCTTATGTATATCGAAAGCAACTTATTTTAGGACATATATATATTTGAACTATTCGACTTAAAATTAGTCCAAGAATCACCCATTACAATGACGAGTCAATATAAATCATGCCAAACGCGAGAAAGTAACACTTCCCCTACTTACTCTCGTTAATTCATTATTATAAACGTTAAATTCAAAAACATTTAATTAACAAATAAACAGAATTGTTTTTATTCTGTCAGAATCATACAAAGTTTTAAACAGTAACAATGATGCCAAGTCTTTACTGATAGTCCTAAATTTACCGCCCGCATTTGAAACCGAAAAATATTATATTATCCATCAATTTGCAATGTTTTAAGGAAATCACAGTGGCAACGCTGTATGCTCATTTGTACCTGCTAGTGTCAAAATTACTCTAAAGTTTAATATTTTCATTCATTTTCGTCGGCAGTGTTGTTATCGGTTTACCGCTTCTGCTATTGTGGTTGTTTGTGGTCTATTGTGTTTTTGGATTAATTTTTACTGTTTTTTCGAACAAAAACTATTTAGAGCTATTTAGTACCCATCTGCAATGGTTCGTCAGTGCGTGGTTTGTAAGAAATTTGACTATTCTAACCTCGGATTAATATTTCGTTGCTAAGTTAGAATAATGAGGTTATGCAAGCTGGCAACAGGGTACGATTGTTTGTTTATAGACGCACTACTTGACGCAATACGCGCCAATGGCCCACGACAAGCGGCTGCGTGCTTACGACGTCTGCATGAAATAACAACCAATAAGTAAATTTTGTATAAATTTTTTGATTGTATTTATATCATGATATATTACATTCACGTGGTTATGCTATTTTTTCTTACATTGTGTGGGTTTGGAGTTTCAAAGCGTGGCGTTGTCTTGCTGTGTTTGCATCTTGTTTCGAAATTATGAATTATTATTCTGAACAGATCACGATTCTTGGCACCTATTAAAGGTTATTTTCTGGTTAGCTTATTTTACACGCTTTTTGCAATGTTTTTTTCTGTTTATTCTGTTTTTATTCGGTTGCTTTGGTCAATTCTTACAGCCTGAGTTTGATATAATGATGCCATAATTACTTATAAAAGATTTAATACTGTTGTGTTAATGTTTCATGTTATTGTAGTTCTTACAATTATGCCAAATGATAATTAAAATAATTTTATGCAAAAGAACGTGTGTTTTGTTTCATTTCATATAAAAGTTTTTCTATTAAATATAGTCTAGATACACAGCTGTCACAACTTACCTGGGTACCTGTCACAATTTACCTCGGTGTTTGGAGAGTGGTGAAAAAGGGAGTAGTTTCAGTTTTCGTGGATTTTCTCAGAAACCTTATTACTTTTATTGACTTTGATGACTGTTTTTAAAGAAGCAATGATTGAGCTACATTGTGGCATACAATTCATAATAGTGTTATCTTTCATTGTTGAGAAATTGTTACAACCCTCCTCAGTCTTCCCTACCGTATTACAGCGTTACCATTTTCTGAAACCATCGTCTTCTTATTTATTTGATACTGTAGAACTGTGCATGATTGTAAATAAATTGTGGTTTATGAATGGAAGTCTCCTCTCCACTTTTATATTATATGTTTAGGGTTAAATTAGTTGTTGTATGTTGGGTTGCATTATATCAAGGTTATACGGCAGGCCGGAGACTGATCCCGACACATTCTTTATTTATTAAAATAGAATACCTACATAAAAAATACAATAAAATAATGAACGGGAAGAGGGATTAAACATATCTAATCCCCCAGTTTCACGTATCGAGACGACGAAGTATTAACCAGTTAATGGACGTCAATGTCCCGCGACGAAGTTATATTAGCGATTCAATTCAACCTTTCATCCATGTTAAATATTAATCATAGGGGGGGATATTGCCTCTCTAGACCCCCCTAGATCCGCCACTGGTCTCATAATATAACGATGCAACCTCCAACGAATATAGTTTTCGAGGCATTAATAAATCTTGCAACGCAGTTTCTTGTAATATGTATGCTACAAAATTTTCTTGGTCAACTATACAGTGGCCGAAAAATAATCCGCTTTAGTCCGAAAATAATAACGCTCGAACATGTGTGCGCTGCCTATAAGGACGTCTTAGTGTCATCGAATACAATCGACGGGAAAAGGCGTTCGAATTTGATCGACCTAATCGTATTAGGGTACTAAAAAGGACACTGACAGATTGTAGTTGGAAATAAAATTTAATCCTATTTGTTAATTTGTTGTTTTCAATGTTAACGGGGTATTAGAATGCTTGCTTCTATATTTAGAAAAAATGAATAATACGTACAAAGAACAAACATGTGGAGTTATAAACGTTAACGTAGAAGTTGAGCATAATAAACGGGCAGAAGTTTTGTAGTTTTTAACTTAATATCTATTCTGGAGATTTTTCATATTTATTTAATTGTATTTCGTGGAACAAATATTACATCTAATCGGCATAAACAGCCCATTTTGTAACGAAATTTAAACGGTTATGTATTAGTAGTGATACAATATAAACTGATCATTGGTAGAGCACATCCAGCAACACAAATTGCTAAATTACAGCAAATGTAGAACAAACTACTAAGATGAGTAACATCTGCAGGATGCTAAACATCAATAAACGAACTACACGACTTAACAAACATGGAACAAATCAGTGAGCATACCTACGATATATCAGAAAAATTTTATAGAACAAGAGGCATCACAGCAACTGGAGCGGTTGATAAACCTACTACTACTTGTAGACGCTTGGTAGCAGCCTATCCTTGAGTCCTCCCGCCGTATAAATATAGTCTCAAATATAAATCGAAACTCCGCTAAACAGAAGCTCGTAATATAATTGTACATTAAACAAACAAACAAACAACATCAAGCATGAAAGGGATATATACATAGGACTGAAAGGAGGAAGGAATGGAGACGATCAATGAAATATGAACGAATAGAAAACCTGAACAAAACCCTGAAAATTATCATTAATCAACGTATGTTTCTATCCTAAAACTGGTTTTACGTCGATTTTTCCATGGATAACATACTAGAATAACGTCACACCCCCAACCTACAAAACTTGTAACCTTCCCGACAGGATTTATGCCCCAAAAAGGCTCCAAAAAGTATTTACTCGAAACCGGGTCCTTAAACACAACTTTAGTCACTAAACCATATGGTAACAACATCAGCCCCAGTACAGGTCTCAGTCTGGCCGAATCTGCTGAGTGATAAATCTTCGTGGAATCTATCATTCAGTGCACTTATCTTGTATATTCTTATTATATGTAACTTGCATAGTGCATATAAAATATGAACTTATAATATGAAATAAATGCCATATGATCTGATCTGGTATAGTGTATTAGTGTATAGCCTTTATTTTCTAGTATGATTCAACACTTGGGGGGAATTTGTTCGCTCATAATAATGCCCTTGGGAATAACGCAATGATGCCATATTCTAGTTGTTTATGTCTAGTCCTGAGGACACACATTGACTTGACTACATTGTTTTTATTATGGTAAGGAACTCCAAAAATGATATTTTCCTTTAAGGCTTGTCATATTTTTAAACGCGTAATCTTAGTTAAAATTCAACTTATTTGGGGATTTTAATACAACTGAAAGTATTACTCGCAAAAATGAATATTTCATGATACGGAGTTCATTCCGGCTTTCCAAATTCGCAGTCAAATGAGATGTTGGCGGAAACCGAAACTCTTAAGGATTTGCAATAAGAGGCTTCTTTTTTTATTATCTTCGTTTTATACACTTATACAGGGGTTTGGGTGAATTCGGGGCCATAAAACTTTTTGTACGATGGAGCTTCATAAAATAATACAATTGCAGAACGTTGAGCCTAAATTCTATATAACAATTATTACCTTTAATATTAAATTTGTGTGCGCTATTAAATGGTTGATTTTTTTTAAAGCAATGAAGACTACCTTTTTTAATCAAAATCATATTTCAACTTCAATCCGATTAGGAGCAGTTTTAATGAAGAATCAATACCGGTGTTCCTCAAGGGTCCCCATTGTCTCCCACCTTCTTCTTACTCTACACCAAAGACCTTCTAGTGAAAAGTAAAGATCCGATATTTAGCTTTACTGACGATAGAACACTTGTCTGCCTCAGAAATATTGTTATGAAGACGCCCTGCCCTGTATAACACTAATTAAATACTGTTCAAAATTATAAAATTGTGATGGTCTTGTGAAACTATTGTCAAATTTTCAGCTTTTTCACTTTTTTTTTTTTTTAAACACAAGCACTATAGGAAAAATCCTTTAGGGCACTCTGGCAGTGGTGCGTGTGCACAAAAAGCGATTCACGTTGGTTTTGAATCGTTGGAGGTTATATTCGTTGGGAAAAACGACCTCGGAAAGGTCCACAAGGATGTAGTCCTCCAGATGAAAGAATTCTTAAATAATGAAGTTCGAGGAGTATTAGGCTTAACCACATATGGATGGGCGGCAGTGGTTCGTCGTGTATTTCTGCTATTCGTCGCTCTGGGCGGAATTAAGAGGGCAAGGTCAACCGAGCACCTTCCATGAAAATATCTGTAAAAGAGAGTAAAATCCCCAACCTGTCTTCGATGTTCTAGGCTGTCGAGGTTCTTCGTCAGCTCGTGGTCTCCGATCAGACGAATAGCCCTCCTTTCGATGGAATCCAGTAGCCGAAGAGTATGTTTGGGTGCAGAGCTCCAGACATGAGAGCAGTATTCTAGTGATGGTCGACTCTGGGCTTTGTATAGTGTCAAAATTGTTGAGGTGTGTACAACTTTCTGGTTCGGAAGAGTACCCCAAGAATCTGAGAAGCTATCTTGGCGATTGCCACAACGTGGTTATGCCAAGACATATTTCCTCCCAGATTGACGCCCAGCAAATTAATAGATGAAGCCAGTGGGATTGCGTGTCCACCCATGACTATTTCCGGTTCTGTAATATTAACCTTTTTAGAGAAAACTGCTGCCTGAGTTTTTTAGCGTTAAATTCGACTTGGTTACTGTCACCCCAATCCAAAATTTCTTCCAGGTCTTTGTTGAGGCGTGATACTTCATGCTGTCTGCGAAAATGTGCATCGGCAGTCGATGTTTGCGCATTCAAAGAGAAAGATGAGGTAAGTGTGCTATCGTCAGCAAAACTAAATATCGGATTTTTAGTTTTCACTAGAAGGTCGTTAATGTAGAGTAAGAAGAGAGTGGGAGACAATATGGACCCGAACAAACCCGAACAAACCCAAACCCAAACACCGGCATTGATGGTGAAGGTGTCTGAGAGAAATCCGTCAATCGGTACTTGCAGAGACCGGTCCTTAAGAAAGCTAGACAAGCATGCACAGAATCGACTGGGCATACCATAGGATCGCAGTTTACTTAGAAGCCCTTCATGCCAAACACGATCAAAAGCTTTAGAAATATCCAGTGCAACAACCCGAGACTCCCCATGATGTTCGATTGCGTTGTTCCAAATATGGGTGACATAGGCTAGAAGATCTCCAGTTGATCTGGACTTCCGAAAACCATATTGATGATCGCTGATAATGTTGAAGCCTTCCAGGTACTTTAGAAGATGTTGGTTAATAGCTTTCTCCATTATCGATTTAACTGAAAGCAATGCGACTGATCGATAGTTGTTAGGCAGGGTTCTCTTACCTTTCTTTGGAATAGGCTGGACTCGCGCCGTCTTCCAACAAGATGGAAATATTCCTTTTTTGTAAGACAAGTTGAAAAGTCTACAAAATACTGGTGTTAGTCCATCGGCGCATCTCTTGAGAACTATAATAGGAATCTCGTCTGGACCAGTAGCTTTTTTGACGTCGAGTCCTTTCAGGATTCGTTTGACGGGACGCTGGCGGAATACGATTTCGGTCATTTCGGATTCAACTGCAGGAATGCCGGGTGGTGTTCTTCCCTGGAAATCTACAGTGGAATGCGAAGAAAATAGTTCAGCAAGTAAGTTTGCTTTGTCTCAGGCTGTGGATGCTATTGTACCATCGGGACGTGTTAGAGGTGGAATAGTTTCTAGCTGTAACCGCTAAAAAGATACGATTTTCTTTTCAGGTCCCGATACGGCGTTAAAAAATCACAAAATTATTTATAATTCAAAAACTCTTAAAGATAGATATATGATATTACACAGAAAACTGTTCTAGATCTTTACCTAGATTCCAAAAAAAATATAATATATAGGGTAATTCATTTAAAATTCCGAAGTTGCTATCACTGTCGGTATGATCCGGCAACACCGCACCATCGAAAACATTTTATAAACGTAGGAAACCGTCTCTTATAGTCACAGCCAAATTTCCAAAATAAATGTCGTTTAGTTCTAGAGATACTTCTAATAGGCCACTTTACTTGGGCCACCCTGTATATGACCTTCATAATGTTAATCACGTACATTAGGTGCTGACGTGGTTTGGTAATATTTGATCTACATAATATTGATTTGAATCATACTGTTACAGGTGATTACGCAGGTTCGTTCTGTCCCCTCTTTCACTATAATATTGTAAAGCAGATTACAGAACTATATCAAGAGGCACGTAGCCAGCTTAAATAACTAAAAGGTATTTTTCTAATCATTTACAATGATTCACCATCCCGAGTGAGTATATTTTAATAAAAATTTTATCGTCATCCCCGGTTATAACCAATTTCCTTCCACCCAACATTTCATTTATTTCATTTTAGCGTCTGCACGCTCCACGCACAATCGTCAATAAAATTTAAAATGTATTTTTGTAAAGCAATGTAATGCGATATTGGGGACCGAGACTCAAATCCCCTCTTAAGGGATGAGTGTGAGATTCCTCCTTTTCATCCCTCTAGTTTGCGGCAATTCGCCGTTATATATAGATTGGCCGTCTTAGGGTTATATTCGAAATCACTTCTTTTTTCGGCAATCTACATATTTGAATGTGTAGCCAGTGGCGGCAAAGAACTACAGTTCCTTCTCCTTAGTTTGGAAGAGTCTGTATGACTAAATAATTATAAAATCAATATTAATTTGATAGCACATTGCATATTTAATCTTTTATTATTCAGTCATACCTATATGCGAGAACTGGAAATGCATGGGAAGCCCACAATGAGAAGGAACAAACTGATGAAATATAAGAAAGGCCTGGGATATGTTTGCACAAAGTTGAGCCTTGGAGGAAAAATTAATTTCCTAACAACCCGACCGAAGATCCTTATACAATAATTTCGCATTTTGCCTAACACAGTTAAGTATCAAAAACTAATTCAGATTGAATGGTCCTCAAAGTGGGAGAACTTAATTTCCAATTGTATCAACCTTTGTCGGTAAAGGACAAGGTTGTTACAACCTGAAGTGGAGTTCTCTCTAATGGTTAGGATGTATATCTACTCTATACTGACAAGAATAGAATAGTTGGAAATCAATCCGTAGCTACATGGAGAGAGCTTCCCACTCTTGGTAGTATTCAATTTGAATTAGTGTTTTGACGCGTGGGGAAAATGTTAACAAACCCCAACAAACGCGACAAGTAGATGGTTGCTAGATGCTGGGTTAAATGCTGGTAACGCCAGAAAGAATCTATTACTTTCTGGAAAATATAAGAAGTCACATTTTTTTAAATTCAGAAGAGATTTTTCTACTTGTCAAGAGACTTTCAGTAACTTAAAATGTAATTATTTTTATTTTTTCTGCAGGCTTATTGCATACCCGGTGCTACCTTTGTGAGAAGGTCAATGGGGGAAGAATACAATCTAGTTACCAAAACTTTCAGTGAGACTAACTTGAAAGGAGGGAAATTTCATCAGGACAATGCAGCACGTCACAAAGCCGCGAGTATTATGAATTGTATCTAGAACATTCCATTGAAGTTCTGGATTGGCTGGTCAGTCCCCGAAGCTGAATCCCATAAAGCACCTATGGAGTAATCTAAAGCGCATAGTCCAGGATTATCATATTTCTTCCTAAGAAGGACCTTAAGCGCTCTTTTCGTTTTATGATCAAACACAAGCACTATAGGAAAAATCCTTTAGAGCACTCTGGGAGTGGTGCGTGTGCGCAAAAAGAGATTCACGTTGGTTGGATCCTCAACCTGTCTTCGATGTTCTAGGCTGTCGAGATTCATCGTCAGCTCGTGGTCTCTAATCAGACGAATGGCCCTCCTTTCGATCGAATCTAGTAGCCGAAGAGTATGTTTTGGTGCAGAGCTCCAGACATGAGAGCAGTACTCTAGTGATGGTCGAATCTCGGTTTGTATAGTGTCAAAAGTTGTTAAGGTGAGTACAACTTTCTGGTTCGGAAGAGTACACCAAGTTTCTGAGAAGCTATCTTGGCGATTGCCACGACGTGGTTATGCCAAGACATATTTCCTCCCAGATTTATGCCCAGCAAATTAATAGATGAAGCCAGTGGGATTGCGTGTCCGTCCATGACTATATCCGGTTCTGTAATGTTAACCTTTTTAGAGAAAACTGCTGTCTGGGTTTTTTAGCGTTAAATTCGACTTGGTTTCTGTCACCCCAAGCCAAAATGTCTTCCAGGTATTTGTTGAGGCGTGATACTTCATGCTGTCTTCGAAGATGTGCGTCGGCAGCCGATGGTTGTGCGTTCATAGAGAAAGTGTGCTATCGTCAGCAAAACTAGATATCGGGTTTTTCGTTTTCACTAGAAGGTCGTTAATGTCGTTAAAGAAGAGAGTGGGAGACAATATGAACCCGTGAAGAACACCGGCATTGATGGTGAAGGTGTGTGAGAGATATGCGTCAATCGCCACTTGTAGAGTAAGAAGAGAGTGGGAGACAATATGGACCCGAACAAACCCGAACAAACCCAAACCCAAACACCGGCATTGATGGTGAAGGTGTCTGAGAGAAATCCGTCAATCGGTACTTGCAGAGACCGGTCCTTAAGAAAGCTAGACAACAATGCACAGAATCGACTGGGCATACCATAGGATCGCAGTTTACTTAGAAGTCTCTCATGTAAAACACGATCAAAGGCTTTGGAAATATGATGTTCGATTGCGTTGTTCCAAAGATGGGTGACATAGGCTAGAAGATCTCCAGTTGATCTGGACTTAATAGATTTCTCCATTACTTTGATATTACTGAAAGCAATGCGACAGTTGTTAGGCAGGGTTCTCTTGCGTTTCTTTGGCATAAGCTAGACTCGCGCCGTCTTCCAGGACGATGGAAATATTCCTTGTTTGTAGGATGAATTAAAAAGTCTACAAAATACTGGTGTTAGTTCATCAGCGCATCTCTTGAGAACTATAACAGGCATTTCGTCTGGACCAGAAGCTTTCTTGACGTCGAGCCCTTTCAGGAATCGTTTGACGGGACGCTGACGCGGATTGAACTGCAGGAATGTTGGCTGGTGTTCTACCCTGGAAATCTACTGTGGAATGTGAAGAAAATAGTTCAGCAAGTAAGTTTGCTTTGTCTCCGGCTGTGGATGCTATTGTACCATCGGAACATGTTAGAGGTGGAATGGTTGATTTTGGTAAAATTTTGGCTGACTGTCTTAGGGACTGATCAAAAGGACCTTGATCAACCTGATCTATCCAGGAATAATAAACAATATAAGCTAGAATCTCCAAAAATATCATTGCCACTATTTAACTAGAGTATATTACACTGGCAAAATGTATAGTAAAATTCTTACTACCTCTACAACACCTAACAAAACCATGATGGTTTTCAGCGGCAAAAATTTGAAAAGACAGCTTCACTCTCGGTATTTAATGAGAATAAACATGGCAGTCTATCAAATGCATTTTGAGAAACCTCGTATACGACTGAAAAAAAATATCTGATGGATTGATTTTAGGTTTTAGATCATGCATAACTTTTTATGAAGAACATGTTTTTTCTTAAATTAATAGTAAAAAAGTTTTCAACGAAAAAATCACTCACGGCGCTACTGACTGCTCTAGAGTTTTCTCGTACTTCATTTTCTAATATAACATCCAAATCGAGTATTTTTCAATGTTTACATTGGCTGCGCTCTTGTCGTCGAAATGTAGATTTGGAATGATGAGAAAGCCATTTGCAATATATATCCTCCTCAGCTCATTTTCGATCCTTCTGAATATTTTACCAATGCTTGAGTGGCAAATAAGACTTTTTAGCGTCTATATTGGATGGGTATATATGGATTTTAGCAAGGGAATGTGAAAATACGTTTTCTAATACGGGAATTTGCAATAAGAAATTTCGGAATCTTTGTCCAAAATCAAATATTTAAAGCCCTAACCCGACTAAGAAACTGCGGGCACAAAAACTGGAGCGAAGAGAGGTGAAAGAGGGAGCGATACACTGAAAAAAAGGATACTTTAAACCAAAAGACTATAACATTCACTTAAAAGCCGCGCGCTTTTCAATAGGTCCAAATGCGCCGTCTTTTGCCAGAAAACTTTAATTCTTTTGTTGTAAGTTCTTTCTTTTCTTTCTATCCAAAGGCAGTATTTTTTTTAGCCAACAGCGATGGCATTTAGGACAATGTCTTAAGGAGTTAAGTAATGACGCCATGCAGGCAACATACGAGATTCTATTAGCACAATATCGATAATCTGTTGTCTAAAGTTCTTTGGAATTTAGGTCAAACATAAAGCACTTGCTCCAAGAGAAAAAGTTCCTGAATCAAAATCAATCAAAAAAATTTTCTTGACTAATAAATTTTCGGTTTTGGTTCAAAACCCCGAATATTCTGTTTCTGTTACTTTTTATATTGAGTCAATTAAACGTGCTCTTAAAGCAAAAGCTCGACGTTTTTCGTTTAAGAGCAGGTTTCTTGAGAACCGATTTGTAGTTGCGTATTCAATATTTTATTATCTTGGCTCAATTCCTAAGCTGTTGAACTAAAGCCTTAAGTATTTTCTGTCTCCTTTTTTTACATTGATTCAATTGAAAACGCGGTTGGCACAAGCTTCAGTGGTCTTCCATCAAGAACATAATTATTGGAAGCCCGCTACCTAGCAGTGCCCTCGCGCCCCTCGATATAGTTTTATACGAGTCGTTATATATGAACTTTTAAAATAATCTTGCTACTGTTATTACTATTTTTAACACAATAAGTACAAAACGACGAGAAGCAAAAATGAATTGAGAAACAGTAAAATTTAGAAATTGAACTATTTAGGAACATACATTTATTTTTATTTCTATTAGTAAAAAAATCATTTTTGCTTCTCGTCGATTTGTATTTATTGTGTTAAAAATAGTAATAACTAGTAGCAAGATTATTTTAAAAGTTCATATATAACGACTCGTATAAAACTAAAATTATTGAGGGGCGCGAGGGAGCTGCTAGGTAGTGGGCTTCCAATAATTTTTTAACTGTGGAGTTACGACATATTGAGATGAGTGATGATAGGCAAAAAAAAAATCCGAATTTTTTTGGTTGTTTATTTATATTCTAATAAACAACAAATATATATAACTGTTTCTTTTATTATATCACTAACTTTTAAAAAAAATCTTCACTGACACTGGTAACATTTGGGCTAAGGAATAGTTGGGAACTGTCATCTCTGGGTCTTTTCGCTAGGGGTTGCTCATCTTTTTCTTGCTAAAACCTAATCTGAGTATTATTATTAGATATGTACCTAAAAAGGTAATGCGCTATGCATAAATTCTTTGTTGCTCGTTTGTCCCTTAAAAATTGGTGTCATGGACGCCATTGTTGAGTTTTGTTTCATGTTTATAAATGAATTACATTATTTATTCTTACCTTCAAAGACAGGCTCTAAACTTTCCACTTTCCATTTTCTTAATAGAGACTTGACCTCGGATTCTTGAATGCTCATTATATAAAAAATCTCAAATTTGTACTACCACAAACACAACCGCGAGCTCACTTAATGGTCGATGCCAACGACAGGCAGAGCGAAAGACAAGTGAAGACGCAACGCGGAAAGTGGTATGATTTACCCCTTCCTTGACACACGCATCGCCGAACGGTAGTGATTGTGTCAAGAGAAAATTCTCTTCCCATGGAACCAAAATATTTTATTGGGGCTTACTACGAAGAGTTTTTAATTCACTATTTTCTTCCTATAAGACCCAGCGGGTTTCCATCCTACGTCCGTTAATTTGTAGGTTTATCATGAAGAGAGTCCGCTCTTGGTTCAAGGTATTGCTTTATTTTATTTATAACATGTCTTTCCCCAAGATATTTCGACTTGCCCCAAGAGAACTCTAAACCAAGAGAATTTAAAAAATATTTCAAGAGCGACTGTTCATTTACAGCAAGACACATTACCTTGCATTAAGAGAGTTGCTCTTGTAACCAGAAGAAATTGGTCAAGAGCGTCAAAGACATTGGGCCAAGAAACCCATTTTTATCAGTGTATCTACTTAACTATATTTCCTGCGGTTATGGTAATACAATCAGCATTATATAACATATCTGTTTACATTAAACCATACAAACATCCAGATTCATGGAACCAATTACTTACAATTCAACAATTAAACATCTATACAGGGCGTATCATAACTTATGGGTCAAACCCGAACAACTGGAGATACTAAACATCAAACTAGACCGATTAAGTGAAATAAGTTTTTTCGAAATGTTTCTCGTTCTAGAAATTCAGAATATTTAAAGTTTATTTTCGAAAATAAACTATAATTTGAAAATGGTTCAATGTATCGAATTGAAGGATGGCGATATGATATTTTATGAGTAATAAATGATAATTTTTAGAAATTTTTATATTTCACATTAGAGGCCCGCTTACTTGTACTATTACACGTTTAATAAATTTTTTTTACCTGTCACGTATTAAGTATTTTTAATCCAAGACTTTCAAACAATGGTAATTTCTAAGCTAAAGATGTATACCTGGCTCAATCCTAATATCTCTAACCGTTTTCAATATACAGGTTGTCCGTTAATTAATAGTACATGAAAAACCACAGACTCTTTACGTGAAAATATTAGGATTTAATTATATTTACCTAATATTCGAAAGTTGATATTAACTGAGATACAAGATGTTAAAGTTAAAACTTCATTTTTGTTTCTCTCTAATAACTTTGCAGGAAACCAACATTTTTTTTACAAAATTTCGCAATTATGGTTTTTTTAGGACGAAAAATTTATTTTTTTTATGAAATTTTAATGTACTGTCGGCGGCATTATTTGCACATTTATTAGGTCATAACTTTCATATGCCTCCGTGTATTTAAGCTTTTAATGAAAATAATACTTTTTTTATTTATTCAGGTCGCCCAGAGTTACCGTTTCGGAGATATTTGCATTTAAATTGTTTAGTGCACCCTCCCCAATTATTATTAATTTGCAAACAAAATTTTTTTCTTAAAGTAACCTATGAGAAAGCAAGTGTAATTTAGAGATGCAGTTGCTATGGAATAGAAAATGTTTCATTTTTGAGTTTATCGTAAGTTTGTTTTTCCATTGCTGTTGGTTTCTTTCGACACTATATATTCCAGGGTCAAAGTTATTTTAATTAAAGTAAGTTAAAGATCAATCCAATTATTGTATTTATTATTCCCAATTACCATTAGAACATTAACTATCATGTAAAATTGAATTGGTAAGAAGTAACAAAATATTATTTGCTTGCCTGAGCTAACGCACTAAACATTTTAAATGCAAATATCTCCGAAACGGTAACTCTGGGCGACCTGAAATTAGTATACCTTTTTTACGTAATAAATATGAGGAAAGTAATATTTTTATTAAAAACTTAAATACACTGAGGCACAAAAAAGTTATGGCTGTGTGAATGTGTGAAAAGGCCACAGACAGACTACATTGTACATTAAAATTTCACAAAGAAATCAATTTCCCGTCCTAAAAAAACCATAGTTGCCAAATTTTGCCAAACAACGTTAGTTTCTCTCAAAGTTATTAGAGAAAAACAAAAATTAAATTTTAACTTTAACACCCTGCATCTTAGTTAATATAAACTTTCAGATATAGGTAAGTATAATTAAATCCTAATATTTTTACTTAAGTTGTCTGTGGTTTTTTCATGTACCATTAATTAGCGGACACCCTGTATTTCCATCTACACATCACAATACATAAAAAAATGGAAATATCTCGATAGCGGTTAGAGATTTGAGATCGAGCAAGTTTACCTTTTCAGTTTAGAAATTGCTCTTCTTTGAGAATCTTGAATTTAAAATACTTAATAACAGGTATGAAAATAACCATAGTAAGCTCAGTTCCGTATTGAAAACGGCATAGAACTAGCTTTAATATGAAACCAAAATAGAAGAAGCATTTTTCAACACTCCAACTCCAACGCGTGAAGCCAAATTAGATGTGCTTTTTTCTCATTCTCGTAGGTGGTCTTGGGAAAATTAAATTTAAAAACTCGCGAAAAAGTTATGTTTCCTTTGAAACAATTTACAACGCCGTATAATAAAATCGTTGTCTTGAAACGCATTGCTGCTTATAAGTAAATACAAAAAAAACCAAAGAGAAGCAATCGAACCGAAACAAAAACAAACGAAAACAAGCCACCTTGGATTCTCAAGCCGCCTATATAACTGTCATTCAGTTATCCATTCTGGCGCCATCTTCTTTCAACATTCAGATCTCGATTTCTTTTAGCACCAGTAGTAATCAAGATGAATTGTTCTTTCAGATTAGCCTTTTCGCGGTCTCAAGACGCCTTTAGGATCATTTCTAACTGGGAACTGAATAAATTTCAGGTCAGAAAAAACTTCCCGTATTCGTATATTGTAGCAAGTCAATTGTTTTCTTAAAAATCTTATTGATTTTCTTGTGAATAGACTATTTATTTTAATCTGTGACAATTCAATGCGGCTAGCTGGGGTTGAAAATAGTTATTTATGTAACAGGGCGAGTGCCGCAATCTCGTATCTGAAGAAACTAACTTCATACATAAGTTTCATACAATATTCTTTCTACGATAGTATCAGTTTTCTTCTTCGAAATTAAAAAGTATTGGTGTGTAACCAAGTCACTGTCACTTAGAAATGCAATAAGTATATTTGCTTATCTCGACTTGATTATTCAAAATTAGTGTTGATTTTAGCTGGGAATAGCATGACCGTAAAGTCGAAGATTTAAAAATGTTTTACGTTCTTCGAAAATACCCGGTCGCTGAAACTCTTCATATGCTTTCGGTCCAATGCAATTTAATAAATGTTTTATATTCCTTTTTATAGTGTTTCGATTTTTTAGGCGACACATTTTGGGTTGCTCTTCATTGCCTTTATGAATTATTGGTCTGGATGGTATTGATGAGTTTTCTTCTTCGAAATCTGAATTATTTCTTTCCGTTTTTGACGTTTTCAAATACTATTGACATTGGCTGCCGACGCACATCTTCGCAGACAGCATGAAGTATCACGCTTCAACAAAGACCTGGAAGAAATTTTGGCTTGGGGTGACAGTAACCAAGTCGAATTTAACGCTAAAAAACCCAGGCAGCAGTTTTCTCTAAAAAGGTTAACATTACCGAACCGGAAATGGTCATGGCCGGACACGCAATCCCACTGGCTTCATCTATTAATGGGAGGAAATATATCTTGGCATAACCACGTTGTGGCAATCGCCAAGATAGCTTCTCAGAAGCTTGGGGTACTCTTCCGAACCAGAAAGTTGTACACACCTCAACAACTTTTGACACTATACAAAGCCCAGATTCGACCATCACTAGAGTACTGCTCTCATGTCTGGAGCTCTGCACTTAAACATACTCTTCGGCTACTGGATTTCATCGAAAGGAGGGCTATTCGTCTGATCGGAGACCACGAGCTGACGAAGAACCTCGACAGCCTAGAACATCGAAGACAGGTTGGAGGTTTGACTCTCTTTTACAGATATTTTCATGGAAGGTGCTCGGCTGACCTTGCCCTCTTAATTCCGCCCAGAGCGACGAATAGCAGAAATACACGACGAACCACTGCCGCCCATCCATATGTGGTTAAGCTTAGTACTCCTCGAACTTCATTATTTAAGAATTCTTTCATCTGGAGGACTACATCCTTGTGGAACGACCTTCCCGAGGTCATTTTGTTGAACTTTTAGAACGTTACACCGATCGTATTTTTAAATTCAATATTTCATTTTTGTTGTGCAAAAAAATGTACAGAAAACGCTGCGTTACTAACTCCGCCAGGATTATTATGACATCGCAGTAACCTATGAATACAAAGCAGCTGATAAAAATGTTTATCCACATTCTCTCCCTGTTTTTCGTTGCCCTTTTTGCTTAGCGCATACAAGGATGTATCGAAAATTTTTACTCTTTATTCTTCTTGACAAGAAAAAGAGCAAAATAGATTCGTCTGAATTCTTCTTCCTTCATGGCCTTGGGGTATCAGCTGCGATGTAACAATAAATATCGAATATATCGTCGCATGTCTATAAGTTGGCATTGTTACTCTTTTGTTGAATTAAGGCAACGTTGCCAATACGAACGTTCCAAAATACGAAAAGTGTCTCCGCTATGGGAGATGACGCGGCCTATTGAGTTGATTGAGAGAGAAATTTTATCGATCGCACCAGAGCCGGCCCGACCCGGTTATTTGTTTGTTGTTATTCGTCGCCATCTTTGGTTCTGGATGCTTTTTCAATTTACAGAAGAAAAAGTAGCTTATCCACATTGTTGTCGGTATATTAGTGATTATAAACTTTCATTAAATAACAACAATTTTTGTAAAGGAGTTTTTAATTTGTGGCGATTCGATTCGCTGTTTGGTAGGTTAGTGGCTTGTTTTGTTTAAGATGAAAGCACACAAGTGCATGGTGCTTTTTTGCAAAAGTCGTGGATCAATACCAGGTATAAAGTATTTCAGGTATGTACATATATACGAGAATATTTTGAATATCACATTATCCGATCTTCGGAACCGAATTTCACTAAAAGCTTGTAAAAAAGAAGAGAGTGTCACTCGTATACAATATAATATATATGTGGTCACTAACCTTAAAATTAATGTATTTTTAATTTGGTGCATTAGTAGCTGATTCATTCGTAATTTTTGGTTTAGAAAAAATTGAGGTTAAGAAACAAGCAACGTCGGATGAAAGTTAAAATAAAGCTCATCGTGTCGATTGTTACAAATATTCGGGTGGAATTTGACACCAAAAGTTTACACCAATCAGGGCACCGTCGGATCATCATATCGTCAGAAATCGTATGCATGGAACGCTGTCTTAAATCGAACTAATCGAAATTTTGATTGCAGCAACAACAAGGTGTGCAGTACCTTGTTTAGATGACTAAAGGAGCTGCAAAATTCGAGAAAATTTGCAAAACAAACTAGAGGAAACTTTTTCCACGTCTCTCTCTAACCTTCTCAATCTTGGATCTTGGACAATAATAGTGTTGTGATCGCGCGTGCGAGAAACCGCTTGATTACTCGATTATTGAAATAATCGACATCGCCCGATTATTAGAAATCCGCTAGAGTTATCTATTCAGGCGAAAACTGACGCTCGTCACTTATTATTATCTGTCACTCGATACCCGCGCTTCGCTTGACGCCGACGGAAATGTACCGCTGTAGTGTGATCGAGTTAAAAAACTGTTCGTATATTCGAACAGTTTTTCGCTCGATAGGAAATACTCTAGTTATAAATTCAGGCGAAAAATCGAAAAATATCGCCCATCGTTATACGCCATCCGATTGGCGACGTTCGAGTTTGACGTTGAGCAGGTAATACGACATACGTCTTTCTTAAAGCCACATAAATGAGAAGGTGCATATAAAAAAGTATGCCAAATCCCTTAGCGGAGTCATCGCGACATGGGTTTGGTAAAGTTTTGTTTTAACTGGCTAGCCAGCGGCGTAGTTTAGTTCTCCGATTGTAAATATTTTTAAATTTTTTAATTTCAAAATTTTTATTTTCTATAAACTCGAGGAAATTTCTCAAAAATAACATAATAATAGAAACTGTTAATGAAAAATAGCAAAACGAACAAAATGGTTAACAAAATATATAGAAAAATTCGTTGGTAATCTTATAGTCAACATTTTTAAATTTAAACAGGAACTTTTTATTATTAAACTCAAGAAGACTTTTTAAAAATAACATACATTATAGAAAATGTTAATGGAAAATAAGAAAACGAGCAAAATAGTTAACAAAACATAGGTATCGACAATTTTTTTGGTAACCGAAAGTAAACATTCTTAAATTTAAACAGGAACTTTTAGGTAACTATAAACATGAATTTAAAAAAATAATAACAAATTTTCTTATTTTGCCAGTCGCGTAACTAAGCATAAATTTTTGAAGGGCATACAGTGGGCACCTGATAATTTAAAGTGGAAGAATTTGACAAGCTATTTTAAGTATCTACTTATTTTATGATCGTAGATTGAGAAAGATGTGAAGAAAAATTACTCTTGGTAATACTTTTGGTTCGGGTTAAAAAAGCACAATAATAAACCCTAACAATAAATACATATTTGGGCGATTTTTGCAGTTTTTTTGTTTGGTATCGAGACACGTGGTAAAAATTCATTATTCACAAATAAATAAATTTCTGGAATTTTTTTGGTGCTACTACAATTTTTTAGCTAAACCTGTGCCCACCCGTAGTTACGTGCCTGCTAAATACTCTACCTGATCTCGGTAAACGGCTAGGCTGCCGGTCAAGCAGTCGGTGACGTCATCGCTTGGTGAATTGGAATTTCAAGCGATTCACTCGATTATTAAAATCGCTCGAGTATCAAGTACTCGATTGTTAAAATCATCGGTTTTTCCCAATACTAGACATTAAGACCATTTAAGAATTTCTTACTTTCACTGTCTCTTCCGAAAATAAAAGATAATGCATAACGGACTGCAATACATGCCGGGTGGTGTATCATCTTTTGATCGATCCCGGTATACTCACAAACAACTTTATAAGCTGCTCTAGCTGCAAATTTTATTCCGAACTGACATTATTATGTACACTTGCTTACACAAGCTCTCGGGTATCACATCGATTTTCCAAATTGTAATTTTATATAATACACCCTCTGAAAAAACCCGAAAGTTTATTGTATTTTGTAACGCCTGAGGCGAGGAAAATGTGTTTCTTTTCAGGTTAAAAATGTTTTATCAAGTTTTTGGTAAAAGCGTATTTTTTTTTTGATAACGTGATCGGTCCACGCAAAAGGATTAATGGAATTATTAACTATTAAAAATATGATTTCGTTTTTCGTCGATAATACTGTTATTTTGATCTATTTGGTACAGCCCCATAAAGCATGCCGCACTTAATCGCGGAACGGAATGGATCAGCACGGAAATAACTTGCTTGAATTGCGTTCTGCTGCTGTTCTGTTCTTCCACTGATACGACTTTGAGTTGTTGGCGCAGTAATATATTTGAGAGCTAGGGGTATTATGGCGAATACCCCTAGAGCATACTGCTGTTGGTAAAAACTATTGAGATACTAAAAAAAAATAACAATGGGCGACAGTTGTTCCAGGCTAAGAGGAGGGCCTGAGATGCGCAGCAGCCGGCCAGCTTTCTGCGACAGAGGGTTCTTTTGCGACACAAGCTTAGGCCAAATTAAAGCTGGAAATCTCCAGGATTGGATTGGAATCCTCTCAGCCTAACACCCCTGTTCGACACCACTGCGACGGAATGTAAAATAGGGCAGCCAACTAAATGAAACAACACAATAATAACTGACTGACTTTATATAGAAATTCTTTAAAAATGAAATACTATAAACATATAGTGCGCACACTTATAACTCTAGTGTTAGTAAATGAAAAATCATCTTTAAATTTAACGATACCAAATGACGTCAAGTTAGCTGATGTCAGAGGCAGCAGTTGAATAGGCTACCAAATAAAAGAACTGCCTAGTCAAAGGACTTCTCCGGAACTGGTTAACCGGTAGGTAGAAATACTGATTTCTTCTGACCGGTACTAAAATTCGGTAGTAAAACCTTCGCTTGAGCGAATTTTTTCGTGGATTCTAAGCCATCTCCACTATTCAGTAGATTAGGATACATGGTTCCTGTACGAAATAGAATAAATTGGGAAGTAATATTTAATATGAGATGTTTGCTCCTCTTCTAAAAGGTCCGGGAATAGATGATGAAATCTTCCATATTCTTGCCTTTTCTTGTTGATTTCAGGAACCTATTTGGGCTTTTTCTTGTTTTTCTCTCAACTTCTTCTAAAACTACACACAACGTCACAAATTCTTTGCACGAAATATCTATTGCAAAAGAACAACACACACAAAAACTTTATCAAGTTTATGCAAATAACTTGTGCCTCGGAATTCCGCGCTAATATGTGGAGATTTAGAATTTCCATTCCATTCAATTCCGTTCCATCTCATTCCGTTCCGCGATAATGTGAAGCCTGCTCAACGGGATACCCATAGAGCCTCTAGACCATATCGGTTTCATTTAGTATTTGCTCATATTGGCGTGGAACTGGCTCTTAATAGAGAACATCCATTATTATTTATAACAAGGATTTTGCCTTTTCAAAGTTTAAGTTACTACGTTATATACAGGGTGAGTTCAGTTGGTTAGAATTATATAATTTGGAAATAAAACCCTTATTGAACTTTAAACTTTGATATTTACCTACTAAACTAATAGTTTTCTTGTTTCTTAGGGAATGTCAAATTCTAATATCTATTAAAGAAAAAATATTTAAATCTTTTCTTGAACGATTTACAACAGAAACAAACCCGAAATGTTAACTTTTCCCGATATCGAGAAATACCGCTCTCAAGCATCCTGTGCAAGAAACAGGCCAGATGTAACTTTAGTCTGTCCTGCATGTTCAATCATCTTAAATCACCCAACTTGTGTGTTATATGGTCCCTTAATTTAAGGTTATAAATAATGAATGAATACATGAATTTTGAATTCTGTGCAATCTGCCCTAACACTGAAACGATATCCGCACAAGTGCAATGCGAGAGAATAAGAAACTCTCACAATCCTTATCAAAGACCTACTCAAAATCTGCCTATTTTTGTATAAATCTCGAAGAGATATAATTGACTTTTAAATCTAAAATATCTATCTAATAGAACTCCCAGACTTTTATATTCTTTTAGCGCAGGGATAATTATATGTGGCATAGTAAACCTTAATAGCTCACCACCAAGCGTTAAATCTGACTTTTTTCCTGAAAAAAACGCGTCCTTCTGGAATCAACTGAGATATTGCCATAAGAAATTAAGATTCCACCTATGAAAAATTAGAAACCTTAGGGATCGCTTTGTGAACTCTACTTTTAGTTTTTCCTAAAATTACTTCATAGCATATGTATTATACAGAGTGTTATGGAAATGACTTATTATATTTAAATCCTAGGGTGTCCTAGAGAAAGTCTACATACTTTTTTTTTAATCGAATATCTAAATACTAAGGTAAAAACCTTTTTTACCCACATACTGTCGCGGCGTTCCATCTGGATTTAGTTAGCAACAATGTGGGTCACTAGAGTATACTAACGGTGTTGTCAGATCACACCGCATGTTTCGCCCTTGCTTGGATACCTGCCGCGCGCGACTATCGTTGCTTCAGTATGTTTCGAGACTCGGGGGTGGAATGACACTGTCGAGGGTTCCACGTGCTTCATGTATACGAATTTTAAACGTTTTGTTAATTGTAGAACAAACCCGATTTTTTTCTGTTGTGAAATAATTAATTCAAATAGAAATATTGTGATGTGATTTCAAATTTGTGTGATATTTCCTATTGTTGGTTCTCTTGCAAAACATACTCTTTGTGTTTTATCTTTTTATGAAATTTAATTATAAAACGGACGAAGGTAAGAGAGTACCTTATAATTGTAGTATTTTTTTTCTAAAAAGTTTGGAAAAGAAGTGATAACGCAGGCAAAGACGTCTTGTTGTCAAAAACTGAACACGTGCGATTACAATTCTGTGTTCCAATATATGACAACACCATCTCAATAAACTATTGATTGAGAATGCCTTCAGTAGTTAAAGTAAATTTTCAGATTTCGTTTAAAGTGTATATTTCGTACAATAATTCAAAGCGCCATTTAAGGTTATTTTTCTTCAATTTATTTTCATCTCAGGATTTGCCGGTTTAAATATAATAGGTTATTTCAATAACATCCTGTATTATGGGATAAATTTGGCCATAAAACACTAAATTTTAATACGTTCGTATATCGCCAGTCTTACTTAATTAAAGAAATTGGAACTAAAGTTCCCAGCCCACATCCATAAGCTTTCAAATTCTTTTTAGCATTTGTTCCAATTCAAACTGGTTTTCTAGTTCTTGATTCCAAACCAAACCGTTGCATGTGTAAAATTCAAAAATATTTTCACTCAGTTGTTGAGTACGACAACTAGTGAGTATCTTTTCGCCGAGAGTCCAGGGCTGTTTTAGTTGTAATGCACTACTGAAGCTGTTTTTAATATAAATATGTGAATATAATATCGAGTGTACCAAAACTAAGTAATATGAATTGCAAAATTCAATTCAGTTAAAAATTAAATATATATATTCTTAGGTGACTACCCGATACTTTTATTTAGCATCGAATACTTTACTGTACCTAATTTTTTTAAAAACCCGGAATTTTTTAATGTCTTACAGATATTGCTGGTGGAAGACTAATACTTCGATTTTAAGCACTATAAGAAAAAACACAGAATTTTTTTTAAAATGTTACGTTTCCTTATCACATTTTGCTTACTTCTTATAGATAATAAAATCACCACAAACTGATACCAGATATATAGAAATGGGTTGGAGGGCCGAAGGGAGAAGTTGACTATTTCTTGACGCAAGCGTTGTCGGGCCATGGCTGCTTGAGACAGTACCTATATAACCGTAGGAGATCAGACTCAAGTGAATGTAGATATTGCCAGCAAGAAGATGACGTGGAACACACTTTATTCAAATGTCCCAGGTGGGAGGAAGCTAGGAGAAAATATGCTCTGGAAACAGGGAATATTTTCAGTATGGCAGTGTTAGGACAGGGTTTAACAAAATCGGAAGAATTATGGAACGGTATTTACAGAACAGTAAGAAACATAATTGAGACCGAAGAGAAAGAAAGTTGGACCTAATATCTAGAAGAGAGTAGAGACTCCAGGCCCTCGTATGGAAGTAATGCGAAAGCGGTTTCCGGTAAGAAGGGTTAGAATAGGAGGAGGAGTTTTTTAGTGAGTTGGAATCTCACACTACCCACCACAGCTATCTTGTGGGTGTCTTATGCAAGATTTTCCCCTCCTCCTCAACAAAAAAAAGATAATAAAATCATACGTTTGGAATAGCGAATATAACATGCACGGTTCTATTCTGTAACCGATTTTACACCAATTCAAGGCTACATAAATTTAACCAATACGTCGGCTAGTTGTAACATTCACACGCCGCTCATCTTTATAAGATAGTAAGCTGCTCTCTTCATCGAGTTTTATATGAAGATATTCCCATGGGAAAAAAATTAACTTTCTTAAATATCAATATATCAAAAAACACCCGGGTGGAAAGTAAATTATTTTTTTTTATTTAAAAAAAATCGATATCTGAAAATAATATATACCGAGGTGGAAATATATACTAATATATACAAAGCCCAGATTCGACCATCACTAGAATACTGCTCTCATGTCTGGAGCTCTGCACCCAAACATACTCTTCGGCTACTGGATTCCATCGAAAGGAGGGCTATTCGTCTGATCGGAGACCACGTGCTTGGCTGACCTTGTCCATTTGGTTCCGCCCAGAGTGACGAATAGCAGAAATACACGACGAACCACTGCCGCCCATCCATATGTGGTTAAGCTTAGTATTCCTCGAACTTCATTATTTAAGAATTCTTTCATCTGGAGGACTTCATCCTTGTGGAACGGCCTTCCCGAGGTCGTTTTTCCCAACGAATATAACCTCCAACGATTCAAAACCAACGTGAATCGCTTCTTGCGCACACGCACTAATCCCAGAGTGCCCTAAAGGATTTTCCCTATAGTGCTTGTGTTTGATCATGAAAAAAAATACCATATTTAGTAGAATATTTGCATATTGACGAAAGATTCACAAATTGAATACAGCGATTTCTGTTAACCATTAAAATATTGTTCCTTTTCCCTACATGAAAATTTGGCTCCATGTAACGCGGGCTATCGTAGGGGACTGGAGCGTTATGGATTTATTGTGGTGTGAGTTTTGTTAAAGAATTTGAACTGTGAACCAAAAAGTAAGCGAACGTTGCAAAGTTGCATAATTTTTATATTATGGATAATGTGAACATATCTCCTACGAGTGCAATTTGTCCGGCTATAACTATCGGCTGTCTTATATGTTAAATGAAAATCACAAAGTGGTGCAAAAGGGTATTAAAGACATCCCCAACAAGGTTTCCATCTCCGCCCTTTCGCTGTAAAGAAGAATGCCAGCCCCTACGTCGTTTGTTAGGTTAGAATCCGGGACATCGGGTTCGACAGTTGAACGCCGCTGTAACATATTGGATTCGAGTGGAGTTTTCGATCTTTTTGTCTGGATAAATAGTTGTGGAAAAAGGAAAAACACGCCCTTTAGGTAATGGGTTTGGGTTAAATCAAAAAATAACTTTTTTATAGCAGAAATTCTACACACATTCTACAGTTGTATTCATAAAAAAGTCATACAAGAATTAGAACGAGATCGGCCTTCGTCAAATTAGCGTAAAACCAGCTGATTATCTATTGTAGGTTATCGGATGCTATAGGTTATCAAAAATATCGTCAATTGGTGTGGATTCAATAAAATAAAGGAGAACAATTTTAATAAAAAAGTAAATTTCAAAAATCATAATAACAGAGTAGATAGTTCAAAAACTTAAACAAGAACCCCATTAACGAAAACGTTTAAAATAAAATGTACTAATTGGTCATATGACCCTGTTTCTCAATAACGACTCTGAACGACCTAAATGAACTTTCCTTTTTACTCCTCCTCTTGCTACCAGAGTTGTTTAATTTTCAATATTGTTTTTTTTCTATCTCTATTTTAAAACTGTTCAAGCAGTTCACGAATAATTTTTCAACCTTCTTTAATTCTGGGTACTGTTTGGACCCCCTTCTGCAATAAGGAACCAACTAACGATTTTTGCTGAAATTAGTTAGCTGTATCACAAAAAGCTGTTTTATCTATTTGCAATAAGATCCGTCTTAAAATACCCGTGGACGCCATTTATGAGGAATATGAGCTAATTGAGAATTAGAGAAACCTGTATTCAAGTTTCGTAATAAAGTACTGGGCAGTACGCGTTATGCAAGACGGAACCAACAAGCAGTTGCTTCCTTAAAGGTTAACCTATTTTTTAAATTTTAGATCTGTCAAGATGTTAACAATAAAGTTAATGTGTTAAATATTGATTTATTAAACAATGTGGCTAACACAGACGATAATGCCTAGTCGGTAAGACTATTTTTATAGTAATTTGGATCTTTTTTGCTAAAATGTAATTTCGATCCTTTTTGCGAAATTTGTTTTTAAATGTTGTTGATTTAGGTATTTAGTCAATTTTGTTTATTTTAGAGTATTAAAAAAAAATTAAAAAGAAATAACAAATAGAAAAAAGACGTTTTAGATGAAAATATTAACTTGTTACATATAAAAAAAATTCAAATTCCCAAAAATAAACCTAACAGCATTTTTATAAAAATAGATTACAAGAGCGACATAAACTGGATAAACATTAAAAATGGAAAGGGAAGGATACCAACTTTAGGGGTAGTATTTTGTAATAGCTTAGAAGAGTGCCTCAAGGTTAAGCAAATCTTCATGGACCTGATTCCCGCTGCGGATTAACATTTTTATACTAACCTTATGGGCGATGAAACCCTTCAGGAAGATACTGAGGGCTTCAATGGAGATATTGATTTTGAATTGGAAGATCAAATTTAATAGAATACTAATAACACATCTGTTGTGTTCTTATATCGTGCTTTTCATTGTTTTTCCGTTATGCGGATGCAATAAATTGAATTTTTCAAAGAAGACCCAAGTGATTTTTCTTTAAGAATATGCGACAAAAAAATATTTTCTTTAGATGAGGAACTACATTTTAATGTTTTTGATAATAAATACCAGTTAAGAAGCAACTTACAGCTTTTTATATTCACTACAAATTTTTTTAAAGAAAGCTTTAATACCATTTTTCTCCCCTTTTTGGTTTTGTTAGTTGGTTTCTTATTGCAGAAGAGGGCCCATTTGATCATTCTTAAATACGAGTACGTCAATCATTGCAAAATTCATAATAAGATAGAAATCTTACCTTAATTAATAACTGAGCTATAGAAGACGAGAGGAGAGACGCGGGACCCTGTATAAATATATATCGTGTGTTTCAGGAGGAACGCTCACCCCTATAACTTTTTTATTGTTTAAATTGCAGAAACAAAATTTGGTGGGTTTGTATGAGATATTATTTTATTTTTATAACATGATGAACTCCGTTTTGTAACTTCCGGTTTAATCGGAAATGACCTCTACTTTTGATTTTTAAATGGAATATCTAGTATATTTTTGGCTATATCGAGTTAGCACACCATTCTAAATTCAACGACATCCCATACGTCATTATTTGACCCTTTTTTTTATATAGATTGCTATAAACTCCCTAAAATGGTTTACATCTAAGCTAATTTATGGCGGATTTTAATTTGTAATTATGTTCATTTGCTTGTTGTTATGACGTCATGGGTAACTAGATAAATCAAAGGTGTTGTCGCTTCGTGTTTTTTGTCACAAATTGGTATTTTTAATAAGTGATCTCTCCATTTATAATTGATATAAGGGTGTGTGCTATCAAATTGTTGGAAAAATGTTCTCTATATTTATGCCCAAGTGAGCCAATATGATTCCATTTCACTCAATGGTAAAATAGGAGTTCCTCAGGACACCGTGTTAGGGCCGATACTTTTTATCGCGTATATAAACTCTCTAACAAATATGACGATAGCAAAATGCTCTTTAACTTCTTATGCAGACGATACGGTGACTATCTTCACGGGAGATACGTGGTCTCAAGTTAGAGAGGGTCTACAGATTGGCTTAACTGAAATCAAGAACTGGTTGGATTCCTCTAAGCTTACTCTAAATGTAGATAAAACTCATTATATTGCAGTCTCCATAACAGCCTCAAAACGACCTAAGTTTGATCATATTGATTCTAACGATCTTCGAATACAGGAGGTACCATTCACGAAATACTTCTGTATAACTGTTGACAAAAACCTAAAATGGGATTAGCACGGTCTAAAGCTAAAGGCCAACATTAGAACTATAATTTATAAGTTCTATTAGCTAAGAGACGTTTTTCATAGGGAAATGTTAGTTAATATTTATAAACATTAGTCGAGTCCTTAAGATATGGGATAATTAATTGTCTGTAGTGGTCTTTACCGTAATTCCTTGAATCAACTTTATGTAGTCCAAAATTATATTTTGACGGTCATGTTTAAGAAAAAAAAGAGATATCCGACACGATTACTCTACACCGAAAACATTTTTAATGTTCGTTCTTGGTAGTATAAATTAATACCTTAAATACCTGTATCTATGGTCATTAGACAACTAAGTTAAGAAATGATATAAATCAATCCTATGCAACCAGAAGTAGAAATAATAAGCACCCACAAGTACTAACTAGAAATAATAATATTAGTTATACGTTTATAGATTATATTGCTCAAAAGTTCTATAATATTATGTTGACAGAGATAAGGACAACCATAGATATCAGAAAGTTTAGTAAAAAGGGCCATAATTTTATTTTCATTATATAAATTCTCATTTTTTATAAATATAAACTAACAAAATAGATGGTAAGTTAAACTGTTAGGTTAATTGTTAGATAAAAATAGTTTTAATTTAAGCTTAAATTCTTTTTTTTTTCAAATAGTATGCGCTAATTTTTTTACAACTAGGTACATAAATTAATGACATAATTTTTAATTACACTATTGTATAAATTATGCTCAGTTATAAAAACATTTTGTAAAACTTTTTAATTAATATAAGTAGTTTAATTATTATTATTTGAAAAAATTGTAAAAAATTAGAAAAATGACGTCATTAAAGTATCAAAAAGTGACGTATGGGGTGTCGATGAATTTAGAATTGTATTCTGAATCGATATAGCCAAAAATATACTGGATATTCCATTTAAAAATCCAAAGTTGAGGTATTTTCCGGTTAAACCGGAAGTGACAAAATGGAGTCTACCATGTCATAAAATGCAAACTAATATCACATACAAACCCACCAACTTTTATTTATGTAATTTAAACAATAAAAAAGTTATAGGAATGAGCGTTTCTCCTGAAACACCCAGTATATATACATGTTATATATATATATATATGTTACAGCTGTTATCCGTTACTTTATAATAGCCCTGTATATAATAACGGAACCCGCACACGCACAATAAATAAAAGGCGTTAACGAATTTTTCTTATAGGTTGCAGAAAGTTATATTGTATTAAAATAGTCCAACCAAAGCAACCATAATATTCTATAATTCCAGGATTTAGTAATATATTTACCAAAATAAACATCTTGACATATATAAATTATTACATTTCTATACTGATACAAAACACACTTATACCTTTGAAGAACCATTGGCAACCGGAAGATATCTTAATGATTTATTTTCTCCAGGTGCTCAAGTAAACATTATAATAAAGTTGGTTGCACCGAAGTGACAGTTTTTGGTCTATTTGGCCACCCACTCTGGTCAAACATGCTTATTCATTTTGGATCCCTTAATTTTAGGAATACTTTTCCACTATTTAAGATATGAATGAATGGTTTGATGAATGGACGAATAGTTATAAATGGCCAGCAGATTTCTTTAATGTACATACTACGTCACAGCAACGCTAAGTCACAGCAATATTTTGAGAACCTAGGCACGACCGTTCAAAATTGATTTAACAAAACATTATTCGTTTTTTCAATTTTCGATACTCTGTATACAGGCTGTGACAAATTGGTCCTTCACCATTGGGATTACGGAAACGGTAAGAAATACGAAGTTGGTTAAATTGGGGCAAAGTTGTGTAATTATGGGCCAAATAATATGCCGCAAAATATTTCGAAAAATCTAAAATTTTACGTTTCGGTTTCTATTTTTTCGTAACTTTGTTCGAGGAGATGTCCAAAAATAAATTTCACTTTCTCATTGCTACTTTTTATTTTCCAAGAGATTTAATAGTCACATCTTTAATACAACATAGCATAATTAAAAACTCTATCTATCATTCTTGTAAATGGTTCAAATTTGACTTGTTGTCGAGTTAATCTGCCTTAAGGCCGTACTTTGTAGAGAAAGAAATTTATTAGCGACTGAAACTCCCGCGAGCTGGACATACTAGCGATATCACGACGTGGTGCAAAATACTCCTTGAACAGCGGCTCCACACTGAAATACAACAACCACCGAATTTGGGCCAATCGGTGAATCTTCCGTCTCGGCATATTTCAAAGACAATGTTATTTTAATGCTCGCAGTAGTCATAGTCTTCCCCTCACCTCACCGCCCGGCACGGCAGTTCGAATAAAATATAATTTCTTCTATTTAGCCCTTTCTTGAATACTCAAGGAAGGTCAGTGAGAGTTTTCGCGTCACCTACGTAACATAATGAGAAATAGCTCTTACCATGTCACAACAATCGAAAGTACATAATAATATTATTATATATATATATATGCTCAAGAACACTAAATATGTTTAAATTAAAACAATCCAAATACACAATATTACACAAACGATCAATAATTATTAAAATTATTATAAATTCAAATAAAAAGAATGACGCTGCAAAAATGGCCAAACAAAAGGCGATTTGCTGGAAAATATAGGCCGCATGCCGGTACTTCTACGGAAAGCTACCACCTCGCGTTCGCGAAATCAGAGAACAATAGATATAGGCTTTTATAGGACTCTTCAAGCGCATATAACTATGTTATTTTTTAACCTATTTAAAAATGTAAAATAAAAAATATTTATGATTTTCTACGTGCGGTCGATGAGTTTAGAAAATCGATATTTTCGGTTTGAATTTAAAAAAAATTAATTTTGCCAAGAAATTATACACAAACTACACAAAAATAGAAAATTTATTAAAATCGCACTAAAAATGATAAAGGATTGTTGGTTTTTTTGAAAAGGTGGTTTTAGACGAGTGGTAGATCAGCCTTAAAATCTTTGCTATGAAAATATCTGCCAAATGTGGCATAATATTACGGAATCCACCTGTAATTGGTTTCTATGTACTTAACCCTTTCGCAGCGGAGAGGTCTTCAACCTAACTCCAGTGCGTGATACTTTATAGTACTGTAGCATGGGAGCAGTTTGCAAAAATCCAAAATTTCCACAAGAAATACAATAATATCGAAATAATCAATGTTTACTCATGCTTATATAGGATAATAATAAATGTATTCGCATAAGTACTTTCACGCGCACTCGCAAAAGTATTTGCACACACAGTCGCATACCCGTAAGCATAAAAAACATTCATAGTAAATATACGCATATAAACACATACCGGCTGTTTCAGGAGGAACGATCCTATAAGTTTTTTGTTGTTTAAATTACTGAAATAAAATTTGGTGGGTTTGTATGTTTTGCATTTTACGAAATGACCGACTCCATCGTAAAATACTCGATAGCACCTTTAAAACGACGTATCGCAAGACCTCACTTCCTATTCAATTTTTCTTATCAAGATGTTACTCCGCGGCCATTTTGAATTTGAGCACCATGAAATATACAAGAAAGAGTAGCTCTCTAATTCCTACTATACTATGTCAAGTTGCATTTATTTTCCTAAGACGATAAATGAAATAAAGGATAATAAAAAATAACAACTATGCAATTTTTTAAATGCCGCCATTTTGTTTTTGTTGGGCATACAGAAGTAATATTCTGGGATCGTAAAGTACTCGATAGTATCTTCAAAATGATGTATCGCAAGACCCCCCTTCCTATTTAATTTTCTTCCCTAAAATGGCGCCCATCCGCCATTTTGACAGTTAGTACTGTCATTATTCCTCCAAAATGAAGTTAACATTCCCCCATAACCAACACCCAAATTTTGTAAAAAAAAAATTAGCGGCTCAAAAGTTATTATGCCGTTTCGACTATATACACATACCGACAATAAATAATGCTGGACATAGGCAACTTCAAATACATTTCACCAAAATTTTTCTAAAACATGCTTCGCGCGCTGCAAGATTACTCGCTTAGAACGAAATTGTAATATCTCAATTTTTGGAATTGTAAAGTTAAGACATGAAAGTTCTAAGGTACATCGCTACTTTTTTCAAAAAAAAAATATCAGCGACGATATTAACCTTGAAAAATGCCTAAAAATATGCACTTTTGGTCCGATTTTAAAAAATTTTTTACTTACTTTTTTTAAAAAAGGGCCATGTACCTTAGAAATAGAAACATTTCTTTACTAAAATTTAACTTGTCCCGTCAGGTAGTTCAAATAGCCTTTCCAGAATCCTGCAGTAGCGAAACGTTGTTAATCGTCCTATAAATTTGCGCATTGTACGCCCTTAAATATCCTTGCACTGACTATCCATTTAAAACAAAAAGTCAGGTACATTCTATACATAAAAAGTGTTTTCGCTTCTTATCACATACAGTGTGTGTAGGATCGAAATCTACGTTCAGTGGTATACAACACTTACTGGTTGTCCGACGTTTTGTTCCTTAAATTGACCATCTTCATTAAAATACCCCTAGTACGTTCCTGTAATTAATTTTTTTTAAAATTCGGTATAATTCGAAAATGTAAAAGTCAATGTCTTTTTTAAGAGTCTAAGAAAGTGGTGGCATTAAAAGTAAAATTCTATTTATATTAATAAAATAAATTAATTGTACTTACGCTTAATAGATATTCGATACAACTATTAGTTCAAGGAGAGAAGACAGAAATAGCAATAATAATTTAAAAATCTTCAATTTCTTCGATACAAAAATAAATTACAGGGACGTACTAGGGGTATTTTAATGAAGATGGTGAATCCACTAATTGTGGTATAGCGCTGAACGTAGATTTCGGTCCTCTTTCATAATTTAAACAAAACGGTCAAAGCCAGTATTTAAAAAAATTAAGTTGGTGATGGTGACTTAAAGACGAATTGTCGCATGCAAGATCTGATGATGCCATCTCGTGGAGAATAAAAAGTAGCAATGAGGAAGTGAATTTTATTTTTGGAGATCTCTTCGAACCAAGTCCAATAAGTGTTGTACATCACTGAACGTAGATTTCTATCCTCTTTCATAATTTAAACAAAAAGATCCGGGCTAGTTTAAATTTTATATATAATTAAATATTAAGTTGATGATGGCAGAGCCGGCTCGGACACATTTGCCGCCCGGGTGCAAGTCAAAATTTGCCGCCCGGGTCTGACACTTTTTCAGTTTTTCACTAAAAGCAAAAAATTATGATGTTATGCTTATGTATTAGAAATTTAGCATTGACGTTTTAATATTATGCTAACAACATTTTTTTATGTTTTCATGGCCTTCCGAGGTATTTTCAAAGACAAATACTATATGTCGCAACTTACAGCATGACTGAAAAATTAAACACCTTGTACATAAACAAATATATAAGCCTTACCATTAAAAATGCAATTTTAATTCAAAACGATGACTTCTTTGAATTAAGTATGAATTTCGTTACTAAGAAAATTGTACGTTGAAAGCATTTAAAGCAAGTTTAGAAGCAAAATAAAAATTTCGTACCTTGGAAAACAAAATTAAATTTTTTCTAAATGTGCGTTACTTATTTCACAAAATCTACGAGTAGAATGCTAAGCCAACATAATTTCAATTGCATATATTTACGTCCATGATTTCCAAGAAAAAAAAACGATTGCGAAAAAGTGCTTTATTAATCTTTACCGACTTGGCTTTAAAGCCGTCGCCGCCGCCGCGACAATCCCACCGCATAATAAAAGCGGACCTGCTCGTCCTAAAAAGTGTTTAAATCTGGAACAACATCGATCTTCGGTGTGTTTATTCTTTATAAACTACGCCGCGCGCCCTGCATACAGTGTGTCTACATAAGTTGGCGGCATATGGGAAACTTTTTTATTATTAACTTTTTTATTATTAATTTTACGAAAAAAAATTATTCTTCATAAAAAATTCTGCATGGTCCAAAACCTAAAATGCAACCATCAGATGTTAAATTTTTTCAGTCGTATACGAGGTTTGTCAAAAAATATGATTTTTGCTCTAGAGTAAAGTACCTTTATTTTTGACAATATCGATAATTGAAAAAAAGAAAAGATGTTTAGAATTAAAAATAGCTTTCAAATATTCAACATTGTTTAATTAAGAAAATATTTTTCCTACATTTCCTCTGGGATTACGTTGGAAATTTAAGTTTGCACATAATACATTACATTTAATAATTATAAATTTGATAAAACAATTCTAAATAAACTTTTAAAAACCATTATCTCTTAATTTTTATTGAACACTGGTAACCTTTAAGTTGCTTAATCACTAGTTTGTAACGTTCTAACGATCCATTTAAATGAATAACAAGTTGTATGTAAATTATGCATTAATGTGCAAACTTAAATTTCCAACGTATCGCAGAGAAAATGTAGGAAACAATATTTTTTTAATGTAAATAAGCAATGTTAAATATTTCAAAGCTATTTTAAATTCTAAACATCTTTTCTTTATAACAATTTTCGATATTGTCAAAAATAAAGGTACCTACATTACTCTAGAGCAAAAATCACATTTTTTTTACAAACCTGGTATACGACTGAAAAATTTAACATCCAATGGTTGCATTTTAGGTTTTGGACCATTCAGAACTTTTTATGAAGAATAATTTTTCTTCGTAAAATTAATAATAAAAAAGTTTCCCATATGCCGCCAACTTACGTAAATATTATTTAAATAAGAAATAGCAATCTCAACAAATAGAATAGTGGAGGTTGAAAACATGGTGTGCTGATTTTTTAGTTTTACTGATTGGTGCCCCTTTTTGAGTTCAGCTTCGTTTTCCCGCCCCTCATGTTTTGCCACTCGGGTGCTTTGAACCCGCTGCACCCGGGTTTACCCGGCCCTGGATAATGGTGACCTAAAGACTAAAGGTCGTATGAAAGGTCTGATAATGCCATCTTGTGAACAATAAAAAATAGCAATGAGAAAGTGAAATTTTTTTTGGACATCGCTTCGAACAAAGTCAGGAAAAAATTAAAATCGAAAAGCAAAAGTTTTGAATTTTCCAAATATTTTTTAAGCCCCTGTGTTTATTTTTGATTTTTTATATTATTTGACCCATAATTACGCAACTTTGTCATAATTTAAAAGACTTCATATCTCTTACCGTTTCCGAAATCCCAATGGTGAGGGCCAAATTTGTAACACCTTGTATAGTCTGGAAATTTATTGGCCGATTTAAATGAAATTTGGCACAGTTGTCTAAAAGGATCTTGTGCACCGAATGACGATATTGGCATTGTTATTACGTTTTATATTATATTCTTCTGATTATCTCCACCTTTAGATCTTTTTATCTTCAAAAGGATAAAGCCTACAAGATCGTTCAAATTATAGTATACCTTCTTCATTAAAGACATATAAATACTTGTTGACCTTCTTGCACAGATACAATGTAGAATGATATACGGATGTAGACATTGGCTATTAAATTAAGATTCATCGAACATGAAGCAGATTTAACAGGTCAATATTAAAAAATTATATTAATCACAATATAAATTTCAATCGAGGTTTTAAAGACAGAACAACAAGTTAAGGAACACTAGTCTAACTCTTGACGGGAGGTCCAGAGGCGCCACTTTTTAAAACACGCGAATGGTTTCATCCGAAAATATCCATGTCCTGACGACAGGAGGTCTTATTAGTCTTGTCTCATCGTTGGGTCTAATAGATTTAGCATGTTTTTAGTGGTCAAGGAATTTTATGTTTTAATTTTGGCCATTTATAACATTTTTAATAGCTTTTTGTTCCATCCAAGAATTTATCAATGAAAAAATTTTAAAAATGTAAATGCGCAGTATCGTTCAAACAAAGCATCTGCGCACCCATATTAATTTTTTTTTATGTTCAAACACAAGAACTATAGGAAAAATTCTTTAGATCACTCTGGGAGTGATGCGGGTGCGAATTAAGCGATTCACGTTGGTTTTGAATCGCCGGAGTTTATATTCAGTGGGAAAAACTGCCTCGGGAAGGTCGTTCCATAAGAATGAAGTCCTCCGGATGAACGAATTCTTAAATAGTGAAGTTCGAGGAGTACTAAGCTTAACCCCATATGGATGGGCAACAGTGGTTCATCGTGTATTTCTGCTATTCGCCGCTCTGGGCGAAATTAAGAGGCCAAGGTTAGCCGAGCACTTTCCATGAAAATATCTGTAAAAGAGAGTCAAATCCCCAACCTGTGTTCGATGTTCTAGGCTGTCGAGGTTCTTCGTTAGATCGTGGTCTCCGATCAGACGAAAGGCCCTCCTTTTGATAGAATTCAATAGCCGAGAGTATGTTGGGGTGCAGACCTCCAGACATGAAAGCAGTACTCTAGTGATGGTCGAATTTGGCTTTGTATACTGTCAAAAGTTGTTAAGGTGTGTACAAATTTTTGGTTCGAAAGAGTAGGTACACCAAGTTTCTGAGAAGCTATATTGGCGATTGTCACAACGTGGTTATGCTATGCAGACTAACGCCCAGCAAATTAATAGGAGCCAGTGGGATTGCGTGTCCTGGCATAGCTATATCCGGTTCTGTAATATTAACCTTCTCAGAGAAAACTGCTGCCTGAGTTTTTTTAGCATTAAATTCGACTTGGTTACTGTCACCTCAAGCCACAATTTCTTCCAGGTCTTTGTTAAGACGCAATACTTCATGCTGTCTGCGAAGATGTTCGTCGGCAGCCAATGTTTGTGCATTCAAAGAGAAAGATGAGACAAGTGTACTATCGTCAGCAAAGCTAAATATCGGATTTTTAGGATTGACAGGAACTGTTTATCTTATTTTTTGATAAGGATTCACCATACGAGCGATGGCATATATTTTTGAAACACCCTGTATACAATATGTATATATAGTCTGGAAACGGCTTAATAAGTTTTGACCGGCCAAATTTTTTTTTTAATTTGGGGTGGCTTATAGGGGAAGGTAAACTACTTTTTGACGGAAGAATGACAGTACTAACTGTAAAAATGGCGGATGGGCGCCTTCTTGGTAAATAATATTAAACGGGAAGAGGGGTTTTACCATACATCATTTTGAAGGTAGGTACTATCGAGTAATTTTCGATGCCAGAATATTTCTTCTTTATTCATAACGAAAACAAGATGGCGGCGTTGTAAAAATTGCATAGCTATTTTAGTTTATTTCATTTACCGTCTATAAAAATACAACTTGGCACAGTATAGTAGGAATCAGAGAGCTAAACTTTCCTGCATATTTCATGTTAATCAAAATGGCGGGTTTGTTCGGGTTTGTTTGTTTGTTTGTTTGTTGTTTGTTGAACAGGAAGTGAGATTGTGCGATACATCATTTTAAAGGTCCTATCGAGTACTTTACGATCCCAGAATATTGTGTCCCTATTCGTACCCCAAAACAAGATGGCTGAATTTAAAAAAATGATATTAACTATTTTTTCTTCCGCTATTTTAGTTTTGATTTTACAGCTTTGTAGAAAGTCAATTTATCAGCTGCCTGATACTCACTGCTTTATGCCAAGTCGTAAATCTAAACTAATCTAGCAAGAAAAACAGTAAATATATTTTTTTATTTACAACCATGCATGTAATAATAATAACATTTCATCTATCTTTGAAAGGTGGAAATGCTAATAGCATTGCGTATTTAGATATGTCTACTTTTTCCCTAATTGATAGAGTGGTCCTCATGTAAATAAATCGTTGATATCTTCTTTGTCTTGGCATTTGCTGCTTCTCGAATTTCTGGTGGAGTAATAGCAAAATCAAATTCTTCATTTGATAGCATTTTTCTGTTGTTAAACTAATAAATTGTTTAGTGAAATGGAAACCATATTCAAAAAATGATATTTGCCATCTTGATGTGTATTATTAGCTACGTTATGTTACCACCAGCGGTTATTTGAAATTTCTGTCTAATTTTTCACTGGAAAAGTCAAAACAGCATTTATCTTTTATTAATAATTTTAATTCAAAATAATAAGAATTGGATGTTAGACGTGGTTGTAAATAAAATAGTATACAAGCCTCGGTGAAAAGTTTCATTACATTCTCGAGATTTAGTTAACTATCGACTCTCTCGACAGGAATGAAACACTGTCCACCTCGGTACGTAATATACTATTAAAATGCCGCCATCTTGGTTTGTATACAAATAGGGATACAATATTCCGGGATCGTTAAGTACTCGATAGGACCTTTAAAATAATGTATCGCAATGCTCCATTTCCTATTGAATATTTTTTATCAAGATGTCTCCCATCCGCCATTTTTAATTTGAGCACTAGGAAATATGCAGGAAAGCTCTCTGATTCCTACTACACTACACAAAGTTGTATTTACTTACTTAGATGGTAAATGAAATAACGGATGATAACTATATAACTATTCAATTTTTGAATCGCCGTAGTACCTCGTTAACCCCTCTTCCTATTTAATTTTCTTTACCATTTTGTTAGTTATTGCTGTCAATTCTTACCCGATATGCCACACTCAAATTGTGTAAAAAAAGTAGCGGGTTAAAAGTTATTAAGCCGTTTCCAGACTATATACACACACTGTATATTACCAAACGTTTCTCCTGTACTATAAGTGTAATTAATTCCCAGATCCGCGCCAGTGTCAATATTTTCCGAGTCTCGAGTCCTACAATGTAATTGTCTCACGTTTACTGCAGAGTATGTCTTTGATGTCCGCCATCTTGTGTTTATACACGCTACATGAATGTTACATGAGCTACCCTTCCAATACCCGGTGTATTGAAGTCTGTACGATGTTGAAGTTTAAAAGGATGGAACAATAGTGCTGATATTAAATTTCCACACTTAATGTTTATTATAAGATATAGAAATATCCTTCATAAAATATTTAGTGATACACAGAAAAAAAGTCGTAAAGCATAATTTAATTAAATTTCCTAACTTCTCTGAAGAAATGAAGGAGGTGAATCAACGGCTCGAAAATCCCTTGACGAAATCGAGTAATTTTTTTTCCCAATCGATACAGTAGGATCCCCTTGACATTCTGACATGATTTGGAGCGGGCGCCGCATGTGGGGGGAGGGGGACACGCCCCGTAAATCTAACCGACAACGAATTTTCCTGGGAAATGGTAAATAACTCATCCGGTTTTGATGCTACAAAAAAAATGTGAAGGGCAAAATTGAAGAGCTTAATAGAGCGCGTAAGCTCGAACAAACCTGATCCCGATATCTCAATCAGTTCGCGAATTATCGCGAATTATCAATTGTGAAATATTTTATCCAAACAAATAGAAATCATACCTTATTGTACATACTTAATTAAAAAATTAGAAAGTTGCTATACATATGTATATTTTATGTTCTCGTTAAGAGAATCCTTTCAAATGCAACAAATACATTTTATAGCTCAATATAGAACTTAAAAATTTTTAGTCTTGTTATTCATGCGCCGATTTTAAGACCGAGCCCCTCACATTGTGTACAATGTACACTTTACAGGCTCTTTTAGATACAATTTAAACCCCTTGTGTACGAGCCCCACTGTGTCTAGTCATCCCAATTGTCAGCATCATTTCGAACCCGAATATACAGCCGTGTAACGGGCGTACACTGTTTGTTTATGGGCAGATCAGGGGTGTTTAACGATTCTCCTTGTTTCTGAGATATTGGATTCCGGCGGTATACATTTGTAGTGCAAATGTCTGCTGATTATGTATACTGTTAATACCGGCGAAGACATCAAAATGCGCATCTTGAACAGGCTCGGGATACAACTAATACATATTCTGATTGCTGACAAATTGTTTCTAGAGTTAATGGGATCGCTAATTTTGAATAGTCTTATTTTAGAGACATGCTTTTGGCGTAGAAGTAATGGGAATAGGGAATTTGAAATTAGGTTTACTTGATGACAGCAATAAAAATAATCGACACTTTACTGAAAGTTTGTATCTAGGGGTACAAGCCAATTCGCAACTCGCCCTTGAGGTAATAAAAGTAGACATGCCAATTCACAACGGACCACAGCAGCTAATTTTTAAAGCTATCACAAGGGATAGTCCAACCCAAAACTTTAATATAAAACCTATTTTCCGTATAGTTTATTAATTTATTAATATTTGATAGATACATAACATTGTTGTCGATTGCATTATAATATGGGTTTTCTCGCCGGCATGCATATTATTTCATAGCTATTTATCTGTATAGTGCAAGTTATTGTTTAGTTGTTAATTTTAGTTTTCGCAGTGTTTTGTTTAGTTGTTAAGTTTAATTATTGCAATGATTTTTATATTTTAACCCTTATTGATGTGTAGGGGTTCTTTCTTACATGCATCATGGATTTATTTGTCGCTGGTTTCCTGTTTTTTACCATGTGACGCTCGTTTTTAGGATTCACTCACGCTTCTTCCTACGACACGGGAATGTCTTTTAAACTATAATGGAGAGAGAATGAAATGTGAGGTCAAGGGAAGAACATGCTAAATTTAACAGAAGATAGAAAAGGTGCAACATTTTGAACCTAAAAAATTGTCGCGTCAATATATTTTTGTCACATCTATGACTGATGAAATATCCTGGTGAATAACCTGGTGATTGGTTAAAAACTTTTTCAAAAATCACGATTTCTGCTGTGTGTCTGCAGTCTAACTTGAATAGCTAAACCGTAAGAGGTCAGGTAAAATGTCAGATAAGACGTCAGTTAAAACGTCAGGTAAAACGTCAGGTAAGATGTCAGGTAAAGCCTTAGGTATATACCTAGCTTAATAGGAAGGAATTCGACCGACCAGATAGGTGACAATATTTATCTTATTTATCGGGGATATATTATTTTCATTTCTACAATACATTCTTGGAGTTTGGTCCCTCCCAACTCACTCTTTATTAGAAGGATTTTCAAACTGATTCAAAATAGTGATGAAAATTTTAATTTTATTTTCATGACACTCGCGCCTCAGTGACTGACATCTTGTTGTCTTTATTATGGAACACATGAACAACAGACCCAAAAATATTAAATTTCTAAGAGAACCCTGTAACTTCGAAGCTGTACATGATTAAAACCATTTTGAACGCGTAACAACCAAGAAGGTTTTGTTATACATAATTGCCTAAGAAACATGCATTATATAGAGCACTCCCTTAACAGCAAAGGACATAAATTAATTTGAGGTACTTTGCATTTACTAAGCTTAACTAAGCATTACTATGGGAGGGGATTTGGGAACATCATGTTTAAAATTTAGAGACAAAGCGACGTTACTTACGCTACATTTGAGGCGCTGTTCCTCTGGAGAATTATGTTAGACACACTTTAGAGGTTTCCCATTATGTATATACATGATTATCTTAAGATGTTCTCTATGTAGTTTGCTTGGATCGAGTCAAACGTTAACGTTGTAGAACCTTACTATACAGCGTGTGTGGCAGAAAGTATAACAAATGGGAATTTTTTTTCCTTCATTTTATCGAAAGAAATCACTCTTGCTAATAAATTGGGATTGGTTGAAAACCTCCTTAGCTATAGTAGAATATCCAAAATATTGTACAAAGTGGCCAGAAAATGTGAAATTGATCTAAGAATAAAAAAAAAACTTATTTCTAAAAATACATCAAAAAGCGGTTTTGAAGCGTTTGTTCTCCTTCTAAACATGCTATTATTATTTTATTGATTCATTTGAGAGAGGCTTGGACACTGAAGCAAGCAGAAATTAACAATTTAGAGGCATTTGAAAGATGGTGTTACCATCGGATCCTGCGAATATCATGGGTTGATAGGGTTACAAATGCTGAAGTTTTGCACCGAATTAAAAAGAAAAAAACTTGAATATTTTGCACACATAATTAGAGGTCCAAAGTATCAGCCATTGCAAAAGATTATGGAAGGAACAAGAGGAAGCGCAGTCTGGGCAGAAGGAGATCCTGGCTGAAGAATCTGAGGGAATGGTTTGGAATGTCCTCTAATGAACTGTTCAGAGTAGCGGTTAACAAAGTCAGGATAGCCATGATGATAGAAAATCTCAGCTAGGAGATGGAACTAGTGGTCTTAAATGTTATATAGCGGAAGTCGAAATAGTGTCATATAAAAAATATTTTCCTATCTGGCTGAAGGGTGTCAAAGTTACAAGTTAAATAAGGATTTTTTTTTATTCTTTTTATTTTATGACCCCGAAATTTGCGTGATAGTATAGTAAGTAACTCATAGCATTCGAGTTTTGTTCGGGATTGTTCGGGCCGAATCATAGAAACAATTTTTGTAATTTTGTGAATTAGTATTTTGCTTACCCTCTGACGAAGCTACTAAACTGCTAAACTTATTTAAAACACAAAATACACACATTTTCCTCAATTTTGACGTTATGTATTTGCAACATTTGTTGGTCGCTCTGATTCATTCTTTTTCTAATTGTAGACTTTTTTTAAGAATATAATTGCCTTGTTTCGATTGAAAAAGTAACTTTCATATTAGACCCGGGTGTTACCCAAGTAGCATTTTTAGACATATTATGGTAAATGTATCGGAAACTATCGTTTCTGTTTCCGATCAATATGTGGTTGGTACTGGTGACTTTCGCTGTTTCGATGCACAACGAAACTTTTTTCGAAAATTACTTCGGAAATGTTCGAACATATTTCTAAACTGTTTGTTTGTTCGTTGTAAATGTTATCCTGCAGTTTAGTAATTTGGCTTTATATTTTTAACGTGCTCTCGATTTATTTGCATTTACAGACAAAAATATACTTTGCCAAAAAAATAAAAATTAAAATATTTTCAAAATTTTATTTATTTCTTTTATAAATCGACTTAGCTAGGCAAATGGAACTTATGTAACAACTTTTGGCTATTTAAAAGATGCAGGAATTGCATTAAAACTCATTTTAACAAAATAAAAATTCATTTCACAAAACGACGGCTAGAAAGCAATAATTATTCTGGTCCAAAATGGACTCAACACACAAATTCTAGTCTTTGGCTTCATAATTTTTCATACATCATGTAGCTATAATTTATAGAAAATCTGTCTTCTTCCTTTTTTTTAGTGTCTTATAATATCTTGAGGAATGTTGAAATTTTTGTTTTCTCCCATATTTTCAAAAAAAAATAAACGTGAAAGGGTTAAAATGATTTAGAAAACCAAATTATCAAAATTCAAAAATTATAGAAGGTTTATTAGGTGATGGTGAATGCCACAGAAAAAAGGTTTGCTTGCATGCACAGAAAACAAAGGTTGGGTATTTGTTTCTGGAAGTTTCGAAAAATATTTTCGTCACAAGTTTCGTAAATGAATGGATACCATTGTTTGGTAAATATTTCGAAGCAAAAAAATACCAATTTGTTTTGATCAACTTAATTCGAAAATGTATCGCTACAATTTGGAAGCGCATGTGTCTTACTAAAACTTTATCATTTTAACTAAAATGTTTCCAAAAATATTTATCTTCGCGTGTCGTTAATGTACCGACACTATGGTTTATACGTTTTTAAGTGTTACTAGTAACTGGATTCGAAAATGTATCGAAAAAGTTTCGTAACACATGTGGCTCGATACAACCTTACAATTTTAATCGAAAATGTTTAGGAACGTTTCGCAGCAAATATCGTGTGTCCATTTTTTGTCTAAAACTTATACTTGGGTATAAAACTGTTGTTTTTTATGAAAATTCAAAACGTCCTATGGAGTATAGGTACCAGACATTGCATATTATTGTAGCCAAATCAACGTATCATGTTTCCTTTACTTTTTCTTTGTTCAGTCATTTGTTTATCTCTACTACTTCATGAAATACACAATTTTTATTAAATGTGCCTAGATCTTCAGTTGACAGCCCCGACCTAAATCCCATTGAACATATTTGGGATTTTAATGGTAGGCTGTTACAAAATCAAGAACGACAAACCGAAAACTTACAAGAATCGGGCGAACTGCTCATCGAATTAGATTAGAATGAAAAGAATTTTAAGTTTAAGTATGAATCAATTAATCAATCATTCACGGTATGGGTGGAACCACCAGATACTGATTTTTTATTTACTTTCAAGTTATTTATTGTTGTTGCGATAATTAAAGCAATCCGTTCATTTTGCGGTGCTGTTCTTTTTTAACTATAAAATGTAGGCACCTTGAATAAAAATTGTGTACTTCATGAAGTAACAAAGATAAACAAATGAATCAAAAAAGAAAATGTAAAAGAATCATGGGATTTTCATTTCGCTGCATCTGCAATAACTTGCAATGCCTGTTATACTCCACAGGGTATATTGAATTTTCGCAAAAAATACAACAGTTTTATAACACCCAGCCAGTATAATACTAAAGTTATTTACTTAACCGAAACAATAAGGGCAGTGATATTTTAAGAAAAAAAACTACAATTAGAAAAAAAAGGAAATTAAAACGACCCACAAATTTCGAAAATACGGAACAACAAAGTTGAAACAGGAAACAGCAGTTATGGTTTTATCCTAAAAATTAAGTGAAAATCTCAATATTCGATTTTTTTTATGGTCAAATACAAGCACTATAGGAAAAATTATTTAGGGCACTCTGCGAGTAGTGCGTGTGTGAATAAAGCGAATCATGCTGGTTATGAATCGTTGGACGTTATATTCGTTGGGAAAACGACCTCGGACAGGTTGTTCCATAAAGATAAAGTCCTCCAGATGAACAATTTCTTACAAGTTCGAGGAGTACTAATCTTAACCAGATATGGATGGGCGGAATTAAGAGGGCAAGGTCAGCCGAGGACTTTCCATGAAAATATCTGTAAAAGAAAGTCAAATCCCCAACCTGTCTTCGATATTCTAGGCTTTCGAGGTTCTTCGTCAGCTCGTGGTCTCCAATCAGACGAATGTAGAATAGAATCCAGTAGTCGAAGAGTATGTTTGGATGCAGAGCTCTAGACATGAGAGCAGTACTTTAATGATGGTCGAATCTGGGCTTTGTATGTCAAAAGTTGTTGAGGTGTGTACAACTTTTTGGTTCGGAAGAGTACGTGCTTATGCCAAGACATATTTCCTCCCAGACTGACGCCCAACAAATTAATAGATGAAGCCCTTTTTAGAGAAAACGGGTTACCATTTTAAGTCGTTATGTTATGTTTTATACTGGTAGGATTATACCCATTCAATGCTTCAATGACACATAATTATTGAACACTCACCAATAATCTTTATTCAGTAAAAATAGTTTTGACGTTCTCGATTATTTTAATTCACTGTCAAAGAAAGGAATAAATTTCCTATTCACTTTAGAAAAATGTAATATCGGAAACCACCTCTACGTCCATGCGATCTAATAAAATAATTAATAAACCCATCATCACCAAGGTGTGTCCATAGGTGTCACAAAATATGTATGCTTATAGCCTTATAATAGACCTCATAATTGAATTAATATGCTGACTAAAGCGTATCTTCTTCACGATCTTGTTTGTACCTATTTAACATATTCATTAATAAGCGGATGAAAAATGAATGTTTGTTTATTAAAGCTTTGGAGTTAATGAAATAATAAAAATGTTACTTACATCTCATTTGGTTATGCTTGCGGTTTAATTATTTTAATGGAGTATGCAAAAGTGTGGAAATTTCTATTAAAGTGAATCTTCTAAGGCTATCAATGCATATTATGTCGTAAACGGAAAGAATTCTGAAGTACATATACAGCGTGTTATGGAAATGACTTATTATATTTAAATGGGTGACTCCTAGGGTGTCCTAGAGAAATATATACTTTTTTAATCGAATATCTAAATACTAAGGTAAAAACCCTTTTTACCCACATACTGTCGCGCCGTTCCATCTGGATTCAGTTAGCAACAATATGGGTCACTAGAGTATATTACCAGTGTTGTCAGATCACACCGCATGTTTCGTACTTGCTTGGATACCTGCCGCGCGCGACTATCGTTGCTTCAGTATGTTTCTCGAGACTCGGGAATGGGATGACGCTATCGAGGGTTCCACGTGCTTGATGTATACGAATTTTAAACGTTTTGTTAGTTGTAGCATTATCCGATTTTTTTTCTGTTGTGAAATAATTCATAATAAGAAATAATGTGATGTGATTTCTAATTTGTGTGATATTACCTATTGTTGGTTCTGTTGCAAAACATACTTTCTGTGTTTTATTATTTTCTTATGGAATTTAATTATTAAACGGATTATAAGATCGAAGGTAAGAGAGTATGTACATTAAAATGGTAGTATTTTTTTTCTAAAAAGTTTGAAAAAGAAGTGATAGCGCGGGTCAGCGACGTCTTCTTGTCAAAAACTGAACACGTGCGTTTACAATTCTGTGTTGCAATATATGACAACACCGCCTCAATAAACTATTGATTGCGAACGTCCTCAGTAGCGGCAACGTAAATTTTCAGATTTCATATAAAGTGTATATTTCGCTTAATAATTCAAAGCGCTATTTAAGGTTATTCTTCTTCAATTTATTTTCATCTCAGGATTTGCCGGTTTAAATATAATAATTATAATAATAATAAGTAATTTCCATAATACCCTGTATTTAACGGAGACTACACAAGATCATTCACGGTGAGTGGCATATTAAAAGATGGCGAGAACTGAAATAGATATTTGTTTGAAATATTGGTAGTCGCTATAAAAGATTTTCTTTATGAAGATATTTTGAAGTCTCTGTCACGTCCGGTTATATCGGAAGTCGGTTTCAACTTGCTTATTTTAAACGAATCACCCTATATATTATTACCTTTTTGGATTCTGCGCAAGTTTCTGGGCATATTTCGTATCTATAACCTAAGTATAAGCGTGTTTGACAATATTTAAGGTTTTCTATCTAACTGACGTTAAAATAATTATTACTATTTACTATAACGAAACGTATATTATTTAGTTTGGGTTGGATTCATTGTTGGAAAGGATCCGCATTAATGAATTCTTTTTAATACTTTTGTAACTATTAATACAGGTTGTTCAAACAATAAGATTAAATTGAAAATAGAAAAGCTAGGTACATCTTCAAATGGAAATTCCTAAATTTTATAATTATTTTTTATTTAGCATTAAAAATAAGTTTGTATCAGATTGTCTAGTTCTAAAATTTGTTGTTTTCGAAATATTGCCAATTTAATATTTTTATATGGAGATTTTGCTACTGATTTTAAGTTCAGTTACCCATAACTGGCTATGACGACATTTAAAAATGGTCAAATGCTAAAGAAATGAATGAAGCTGTTACTTACCACTTGAAAATTATTAATAATCGTAGCCAACTACAAACTTACCCTTATTTTTAATGATAAATAGAAAATAATTATAAAATTTGTTGTTTGCATTTGAATTTTTTTTTTAATTTCTATTTAATTTTTAGTCTTATTGTTTGAACACCCTGTATTAATAGTTACCAAAATATTATAAGACATCTATTAAAGCAGGTCCTTTTCAACAAGTCAAATTGAATAATAATTCTTGTGTTTCGGAATGGCGATGTTGTCACACAACTTCTATTACAAAGTATTGATTTTATAACATAGTAAACTACTTTTTAAATTCAAGTAATACACAAATAATTAATGTTTTCAGTAATTATGTTGAGCGATGAAGCTTTTGCTGAAAATACACCCTCAGAAATTATAATTATTTCCCAAAATATATTATATTAATATTTCTAAAGTAGTGTTAGAGTATCGTTTAGAAATCGTATGGCATGCCATTTCTTTAATGTATCCATTCCATACTTGTTAAAGTATATAGGTATTGTTTTCTATTTAATTATATCGAAGTTTAGTATCTTATAATTGAGACATAAGTAATACATAAATAGATTTTTTTATTAATGTTTAGTTACAAAAACAAATGAAATTTTGACTGTGATACATTGAGAGAAATGATTTACAAAGTTGTCTGGTCAAGACTTACGCTAAACATTTTAATTTTTTTTTGTGATCAAACACAACTATAGGAAAAATCCTTTAAGGCAGTCTGGGAGTGGTGCGTTTGCGAATAAAGCGATTCACCTTGGGTTTCAATCGTTGGAGGATTCGTTGGGAAAAACGACCTCGGGAAGGTCGTTCCATAAGGATGAAGTCCTTCAGATGAAAGAATTCTTAAATAATGAAGCCGAGCACTTTCCATGAAAATATCTGTAAGGGAGAGTCTAATCTCAAAGTTCGAGGAGTACTAATCTTAACCACATATGGATGGGCGGAATTAAGAGGGCAAGGTCAGCCGAGCACTTTCCATGAAAATATCTGTAAGGGAGAGTCTAATCTAAAAGTTCGAGGAGTACTAATCTTAACCACATATGGATGGGCGGAATTAAGAGGGCAAGGTCAGCCGAGCACTTTCCATGAAAATATCTGTAAAAGAAAGTCAAATCCCCAACCTGTCTTCGATATTCTAGGCTGTCGAGCTGCTTCGTCTGCTTGTGGTCTCCGATCAGACGAATGGTCCTCCTTTCGATGGAATCCAGTAGCCGACGAGTATGTTTGGGTGCAGAGCTCCAGACATGAGAGCAATACTCTAGTGATGGTCGAATCTGTTCTTTGTATAGTATCAAAAGTTGTTGAGGTGTGTAAAACTTTTTGGTCCGAAAGAGTACACCAAGTTTCTGAGAAGCTATCTTGGCGATTGCCACAACGTGATTATACCAAGACATATTTCCTTCCAGATTGACGCCCAGCAAATTAATAGATGAAGCCAGTGGAAGTGCATGTTCTGCCATGATTGTATCCGGTTCTGTAATGTTAACCTACTTAGAGAAAACTGCTGCCAGTTTTCTTAGAGTTAAATTCGACTTGGTTACTATCACCACAAACCAAAATTTCTTCCAGGTCTTGGTTGAGGCGTGATACTTCATACTCTCTGCGACGATGTGCGATGTTTGTGCATTCAAAGAGAAAGGTGAGACAAGCGTTCTATCGTCAACAAAGCTAAACTTTTAGTTTTCACTAGAAGATCGTTAATGTAGAGTAATAAAAGGGTGGGAGACAATATGGACCCTTGAGGAACACCGGTATTGATGGTGAAGGTGTCTGAGAGAAATCCGTCAATCGTCACTTGCAGAGAGCGGCCCTTAAGGAAGCTAGACAACCATGCACCGAATCGACTGGGTATACCATAAGATCGCAGTTTGCTTAGAAGCCCCTCATGCCAAACGCGATCAAAGTATCCAGTGCAACAACCCGAGACTACCAATGTTTTTTTTTGGCGTTGTTCCAAAGATGGGTGACATACGCTAGAAGATCTCCAGTTGATCTGGATTTGCTTGCTGGGTTGCGGAATACTATTTAACCAAATTTCGTAGCCAGAGATGCCACTCGATTTTTGGGTGCAAGTGCCAAATCATTTTATCATAAAATATTTCTTGGTCCCTTACAATATACAATTAATCGGCTTCTGACCATCTATGGTATAGTTCTCCACTTATATCTATCTTCCTTCTACTTAGTAGATCTGCTTGTGAATGTGTTCCTTACCTTGACTTCTCCTTTATATATATTTCGTTATATTTTTTCGTTAACTTACCTTCTTTGCTTCTTGAATGTATAGATTTACAAATAAGGGCGATAAGCTGTATCCTTATTTTCATTCTATCCTATTTCTACCTTCTGCTAGTGCTGTATTAAACACGTTGTGTTTCAACTTCAACTTCATATCTTTAGACTTTAAATCAGTCTTTTAGGTAGCTTTTAGAGCGGTCCAATTCTTTTAAATATACGAGGTTCCAATTTGCGTTCCAAAAATGGATATAATTAGAACTTACCTGCACTGAGTTTATGGTATTTAGGATATTTTTAAAAAAACATTATTGTGTTGACTCCTCTTTTAGTAACATTATTAGATGTCCATAGGTAGTTACTCCGAGTGACCTCCTTTCCAATTCCAAGGACAATGTCACCGCCAAATTTTTTTTTTTATTTAACTTTTTAAGCTAAAAAATGATATACTATGATATTAGTGGAAAGAGGTTTTTAAAATGCCACTTGAATCCACGAAATCTGCAAAATTCTTCAAAATCGTCGCTTACAATTAAATTGTCGTGTTTTCCGATACTGGAAGTGAGCTATTATGGGAAGGAAGTGTTTAAACTAACACCCTGTATATTTAAACCTAATAATAATTTAATTAAACACAATTATTGTGACCTACTTTCTAACATTTCCTCGTAGAAATGTAAATTAATGCCGTACACCAAAGCATGTGTAAGACACAGAAACACCATGTCAGCAAAAAGGGTTCCCAGTTGTATTAAAGCGTAGTGGTAAAAAGGTAGTTTCAAATGCAAGGAGCAGTGTTAACTACAGCAAGAAACGCTAAACTTATTAATGGCCCTTTGTATGTAGGTACGGGTAGGCCATTCGAACTTTGTGCAAGTAAGTTCTATATTAGGGCTTATTTACAGTAAGAATGAATGTGCTGATAATAATAATAATTAAACAACTGAGTTAAAAAAAAACGCCAATTATTTATCAAATATTCAAAGTATTCAAAAATTTACGTTCTAATTAATGAGCTCTTATATATATTTATTTATTTATTAAATAGATTCTAGAGTTTAGAGCAGAGCCGTTTACATCCTGATACGTCTAATTATACGGGGTGCGCATAAAATTTAGATGCATGTACATTTCTTAAAATTTAAATTTGACATTTCTTAAATAAAATGATTTTATAAGAAATATAATTTTAAGCATGCCACAACGAGAAGGAAATACCAGATAATTATTTTATCGTTGAACTTTGTTTTTGAACAGATAATTGGGTAGTACTCCGTAATATACTTAGACTTTATTTGAAAAAATAGTTTCTATTTTTAATTTAGTAGAAGTGACATGATAAAATGTCATATTGATTGTTTACGAAACCTATTTTCGGCAATATAATGTGAATTTTTTGTACCCTCGAATGGCATGGCGATTCTTTCGGGCCAGTGAATATCCAAGATAAACTCCTGGTCAAAATTAACGCAACATCATAAATTTGCCATATTTTTTATGCTATTTATTATATAAGTTATGATCCGATTTGAATAATTTTTTTTTGCATTGTAGGTTGGTACCTTGACAATGTCATAGTTTTCGCTGTTTATGATAAAACTTTAATTTTCGATTTATACTGGGTGTACTAAAAATGCTATGTTTTTTTCCGAAAATTCGCATCACCCTGTGGAGTATATTAGCAACCGAAACATATTGCAGTCTACATTAGGTAGGTCCATCATTTCCCAGCATTTTCTTATTTGGTTTACTTCATTATCTCTGTTATTAACGGAGATACACCGTTTTATAGCGAAACATGTTTTTATAGACTTTAATATTCAACACATTCATTGTTAAATGTTTTCAAGTAGACTATGGACCTTTTCTGACATTGCAAGCGATGTGTCAGCAGATGTTGTGTTTTAAAGTTACAAAGGTCAAATAAAATTCGCTATACTGATAAAAACTGTTCGGAAACTGCTTATTAAACGTTCATTTCGTATGCCCAGTTGCCCGACAAGTATTTTAATCTTAAAACCTACTTGAAATCATTTAACAATGAATTTGTTGAATATTAAAGTCTATAAAAACATGTTACGCTATAAAACGGTGTATCTCCGTTAATAACAGAGATAATGAAGTAAACCAAAAAAGAAAATGTTGGGGAAAGATGGACCTACCGTTTAATGTTAACTGCAATATGCGTCGGTTGCTAATATACTCCACAGGGTGATACGAATTTTTGGAAAAAAACATAGCATTTTTAGTAAACCCAGTATAAATCGAAAATTAAATTTTTATCATAAACAGCGAAAACTATGACATTATCAAGGAACCAACCTACAATGCAAAAAAATCATTCAAATCGGAGCATAAATTCAGAAAAGAAATAGCATAAAAAATATGGGAAATTTATGATGTTGCGTTAATTTTGTCCAGGAGTTTATATCACTAATTAGTTTAAAAATGAATTAAATTCAATTTTTATGTAGGTTATGTCAAATTTAAATTACAGGAAATTTGCATGATTTATAAGCTACCCGGTACAATTAGACTTATCAGGACATAACTTACTATGCCCTAAACTCTAGAATCTATTTTCTATCAGTGAAAATAAAAATTATTAAAATCGGTTCATTATTAACGACATAACGGCTTTTTTCTCAATATATTCCTCTTCGATCGCTACCAGGGCCATTCCCGAGGGGACCTATAGCTTAACTTGTACTCTGAACCTTGAAGCTCGGTCAGACACTGCGCCTCCAAGGGCTATCAACCCTTGATTTCTCTCAGTGCGGTATGGTCTCCCGATTGGGACGTGCGTACCATACCCCACAAGATATGCGATCTCATATGGCCTAGTTACCAGCATGAATGGCGTAGAGTTGAGGAATGATACATTTTTCACGCCAGACAGCACCGCCATAACTTATACCACTAAAATCCACCGAGTGCGAATCGATTTATCGGCCGCGAAGTTTGAACCTGCGAACTCTCGTCCTGGAGTTCCCAGTGAGTGCCACTTTAACCACCGAGCCACCAAAATAACAGCTTATTAATTTTGGCGTAGTGGATCTGCATGGAAAAATAATAAATTTTCTACGTAAAATTACGGTAAGGCCTTCTGTATACCGAGCTTATCACCATAGACTCGTATTATATGGAACATACGGAAGGTGCACGCTTTGGTGCCACAACCTCCTTTGAGTTTTAATAGCGAACTGCATACGAGGCGTAAGCGGTACGGGTTCGTCAAAACAGCCCATACCAGTAGTGTTGGAAAAAACCGATGATTGTAATACTCGAGTACTTGATACTCGAGCGATTTGAATAATCGAGTGAAGCGATGACGTCACCGACTGCTCGACTGGCTGCATAGCCGTTTACATGTGATCAGGTAGAGTATTTGGCAGGCACGTAACTACAGGTGGGCACAGGTTTATCTAAAAAATTGTAGTAGCCACCAAAAAAATTCCAGAAATTTATTTCTTTGTGAATAATGAATTTTTACCACGTGTCTCGATACCAAACAAAAAAACTGCAAAAAATCACCCAAATATGTATTTATTGTTCGGGTTTATTCTTGTGCTTTTTTTAAACAAAAGTAGCAGTTATTACTTATTTTTTACTTTATTTTTCTTCACATCTTGCTCAATCTACGAGCATAAAATAAGTAGATATTTAAAATAGCTTGTCAAATTCTTCCACCTTAAATTATCAGGTGCCCACTATGTGCACTTCAAAAATTTAGGCTTAGTTACTCGACTGGCAAAATAACAAAATTGGTTATTATTTTTTTAAATTCATGTACTCATGTATTCATAGTTACCTAAAAGTTCCTGTTTAAATTTAAGAATTCTTACTTTTGGTTACCAAAAGATTTGTCGATATCTATGTTTTGTTAACTATTTTGCTCGTTTTCTTATTTTCCATTAACATTTTCTATAATGTATGTTATCTATGTCTTGAGTTTAATAATAAAAAGTTCCTGTTTAGATTTTAAAATGTTTACTATAAGATTACCAATGAATTTTTCTATATATTTTGTTAACCATTTTGTTCGTCTTGTTATTTTTCATTAACAATTTCTATTATTATGTTATTTTTGAGAAGTTTTCTCGTGTTTATAGTAGGTAATTAAAAATTTTTAAATTACATCCTTTAATTTTTTAATATTTACATCGGAGACCTAAACTACTCCGCTGGCTAGCCAGTTAAAACAAAACTTTACAAAATGCACGTCGCGATGACTCCGCTAAGGGATTCAGCATACTTTTTTATATGCACCTTCTCGTTTATGCGCCTTTAAGAAAGACGTATATCGTGTACTTGCTCAGCGTCAAACTCGAACGTCGCCAATCGGATGGCGCAGCGCGTAGACCGAAGGTCGTCTATCAAGTGACCGGCGATATTTTTCGGTTTTTCGCCGGCGTCAAGCGAGGCTCGGGTATCGAATGAAAGATAATAAGTGACGGGCGACGGTTTTCGCCTGAATAGATATTTCGAGCGGTTTTTTTTAATAATCGAGCGATGTCGGTTATTTCAATCATCGAGTGATCAAGCGGTTTTTCGCTCGAGCGATCACAACACTACATACCAGCCACGATGTAATACGCTGGTAGTACAGCGGTGCCAGTCGCTTTCAGTATGCTTAGCGGAGAGCACCATGTTTTCTTTATAGAATGGCCGAGGAAACTGTAAAATTCTGTAAAATGTCTGGAATTTAGAGTAATTTTCTAATAACTTTGTGGCAGCAATAAATACCCTTTTACTACCACTGTTGAAGATTTTACAATTATTTTCTTGTCGTGTTTTATTAATTTACAATAATCATTAGGTACATAATGTACTATTATTTATTTAACACATTTTGTGCTTTACCAATTTTCATTAAATGTTTTTTTTATTATATCGAATAAGTATGCCAACTCTCATCTATTTACGAATGTTTACTGGTAATTTCATTCAAGCAGATGCGAAGGTACTTCTTTCATTGTAAACGGGGCCTAATACAAACTGTGATAAGGGTTTAATGGCCGGTGTAAGTCAAGTCCCAGTTACAAAAAGGTAACATGGCCGACATGCTAATTACATACACTCTACGAACAAACTACATAAATGACTGTTATTCAAATGGGCCGCTCGCTTCAGTGACAATTTCGCGAGGCTAAAATTATTTTGTTATGTTACGGAACTGAAATATGGAAGTATTTTAAGTTTCTTCATGCTATGGGCGATTTTACGTTATGACGTTTTTTCTCTTGGTGTATTGTACAGGGTTTTCATTTTTAGATGGCATTTTATGCATTTTCGGCTTGTATCCTTTATTTTGCTATTTTAAAAATGCTAATAGCTTTGTGTATTTAGATATGTCTACTTTTTCCCTAATTGATAGAGTGGTCCTCAGCATTGAATATTGTGACCAAATCGTTATCTTCTTTGTCTTGGCATTTTCACTGAAATAAGCTAGTAGCGCCCACTCAGAACCAGGATTTTGAACTTTGTTTCAAGTACAACATTCTTTGAAACAGTTATATGCTTTGTCATATCTCGGGCGACTTTTAGTTGGCAGAAGATCTTCTTCTACTATTTTTGCTGCTTCTCGAATTTCTGGTGGAGTAGCATATTTGCCATCTTGATGTATATTATTACCTACGTTATTTTACAACCTGCGGTTATTTGAAATTTCTGTCTAATTTTTCAATGGAAAAGTCACAATGACATTTATCTTTTATTAATAATTTTAATTCAAAATAATAAGAAGCGGATGTTAGATGTGGTTGTAAATAAAATAGTATACAAACCTCGGTATATAATAAACTATTTTTGACCACCCAACCTATACAAATCCGCTGATGGACATACGAAAGTGAGATCATTTTAAGTACTTTTTGCGACTTCATATCTTTTGATCCGCTTAATGAATTTTGATAAACTTTTCACTGGCGCATAGCCCATCTATTTGGCTACATATTGGCGTAGCAAAGTTTATTTTTCTATTCATTTAACTCAAAATATACGGGATAAAGTAAATAGGCATTTCTTTACTAAAATTTAAATTGCGACACGGTGGTTTCCAGGTATATCTAAGTACTTACATACTCACGAGAGTAAAGCCTAGTCTGTGTTCTACATTTTCTTCTTTATTTGTCTTTATCTTTAACAGTTTTAAACCGCTTACCGGTTTTTTCAGAATATTACATTTTATGTATACCTATCTACCTGGACAGAAAATCGAGAGGGAGACCAACACACTATTGAATGGTTCATGATTATTGTAACTTTTGTATTGTTTAATTTAATATGTATTTTTGTTGTTAGTTTATAGATTATATTGTTTGGGATATTGCTAAATCGTATCGTTAATATAAACCTTTGGCTTGGTCTTTGATTCAACAAAAATGTTAGTTGTCGCATCATGTATATCTACCGAGATACCTACGTATGAGTAGGTAGTAGGTAGGTGTACATAATATATAATATAATGTTCTTAAAAGAGCGAGATAACTTTAAAATTGTTGAAAAGAAAAATTAAAAAATAAAGTAAATTAAATAAACGGAAAAATGAAACTTTGCTACGTCAGTGTGTAGCTAAATAGTTGGATTTATTTATCAAAATCCAAAAGATGTAATATCGCAAAAGTACTCAAAATTATAGTGAGTCGTCTCGTATATCCTTCAGTGGATTCCGGAGTACCTGTAAATTAGTTTTTTAACCAAGTGTATATTTCTATATATATAGAATGTTCAGGAAAAAAAAACTTTGTAATGCAAGTAAAATTGGAGGAAAGTATAATAATATACATTTCTTGTTTCCGAAGATTTAATTTAATTTACTGTTCCATTAGAACGAAATTATGGACTTTCCTCCAATTATTAATAAAATTTAGACATCTTTTGTTCGACATTTTTTTTTGAAAATGCAGCGTTTCCATAAAAAAACTCCATTTTTCATTGCTAAAAATTGAAGTCTAACACCGATCACTTTTGGTCTCTTTCTTCCGATTATCGTTGTTTCTGTCGGCGTACCGATTACGGGCGTACGCTCGACGTATTGTTCTAAAGGCAAGGGAAGATCCAATTCTCCTCGTGCCTACAAAGTGCGAAATGAACAGGGGTCAAATCGAGGATTTCGATTGACTCCGGCATCCTCTTCAGTGTAGAATAAAGTTTCAGTTTTCTCCTTTAGTGTAGCGTAGTGTAATTCAGAACATGATGTAAATCTTTGAGCTTATAATCAACCTTCAACTCAGACTTTTCCCTAACCAATCATTTAGCGTTTGTTGTTAACGAATCTTATATATTAGGGTGTCCATAGCGGAAACAAATATGGCCACATATCCAACCCTAAACAATATTAATGTCACCCATTAATTCTGACCCCACTAAACACCATTTTTCTTGTCCAAAAAATTTGGACAGCTGTGTACAAACCATCCCAAAAGCACACTTTTTATCCATATCCCTTTCCCCTTTTAGATTCAAATCCATTCAAAGTTTTGTTGCTAATAACAGCATGGAGTCTTATTTGAAATGTCACATTCTAAACATTAATATTAACGTAAATATGGATCTAATGTAAAGACAGACTATGCAGTTGTATAGGCCATTGTTGCGTTGGAATACATACGTAAAATAAATGTTCTATCAGATGCAGGGAACAGGGGACCTAGTAAAATGTTAGCAAATGGTATCAGGCATTCAAAACCTCCGCGGGAGGTAAGCGAGAGGTATAACATTAATTTAGATAATGACATATACACAAGAAAGAGATGTCACCGTAATAGGACAACGTGTGAATGTCATTTTTCTGGTCACTTCCCTTTTGCGTTTTGGTGGTCTTCACTTCGAACAATGTTTTTTGTTTGCACGAAAAGATCTTTACCTCCCGGGGACCATATGTGTATTGCTATCGGTTTCTGAGGAGAAGTATAATATGTGTTTTATTGTTAAGCATCCCATTGTATTTCTGGCTTCTTTCTAAACCTTCTTTTGTGTATTGGTAACAACTAAATTTATCTCCTAATGTTGTTTTGAAATGTTGTGATTATTGAATTGAATTTGAAAAACCATGTGTAAATAAATAGCTTTGTAAATACGCTAAACAACTACTCCCCTGGATAAATTCCAAACAGTCATTGAACTTTGTAGATTAATTTGAACATCCGTAGCTATGTAATGGGTCCGACACAGTCTTTAAGATATGTAGGAGGCCGTAACTATTAAAATAGAAGGTATGATAATGAAAATGGTGAAAATTTGTAGACAACATATTTCTATTTTCTCCAGCTTTGATTTCAAGACATGTCTTTTAAATTGCAATTTATCTTCTTGGATTGTATTACAATTACAATTTTGACTTGACATAAGTCAATAAAACTGAAATAAAAATTGGGCACCTCTTATATTGATATTGTCACTATTAGTTCAAAAGTCTCTGTTTTTTAAATTTACAACAAGCAAATTCAGAAGGAGCTAATGAAAGACACATTTAAAGTTCTTGATACTATTTCCTGTATTTGGTTAATTCTTGTTTAAACAATGGGAAAACTTAAATATTCCAAAGCTTAAAAATTCAAAAACATGAAGGAAAAAAATTAAAGTAGACCAATAAATGTTTTATATGGGATATCGACAAATTATTAGAAATAGTTTGTTAGAAAATTAAATATTTTTTGGATTAAAACAAAATTTTAATAATTACTCTAACGCTGGTGTAACAAAGGACCGCTATTTTTTGGGCAGGTAAAATTGGGGTTAGTAGTTAGTAATATGAAATTGCAGAAGAAGCATATAAAAGGAAGACAATGATCAAATAATTTCTTCATTTCAAGCAAACTTTAACAGGGAGATTTTATTAGAAAATTTTTAGGAGAAAGAACTATTCCTCATGAAAAGGTCTGCTTACCTTAAAAAACCCATAATCTGCAAAAAAAATCACAAATATTCAGAGTGGTCAAAAATTATGAAAATTTGTTAAAATTAATAGTAACAATAATTTACATGTTACAAATTTATTGGAAAAATTTGTTAAGAATCAAATTTAATGTCAAAATATAGAAAACTGTCCCTGCAATTTACCTACAAGGAAGCATATTATTCTTTTTCAAAAATAGAGATTTGTTTAGAAGTAGTGAATCACAACATGTTATACTCAACAAGAACTTTGAATACAGACTAACATTGTTCGAAAGTGATGCGTATTACAACTGTATAAAACTATACAATACACTTCCACATCATATTAAAAATTGTGATAACATTACAAAAGTTTAAAAAAAGTGTATTTAAGCTACTTAAAGACATTGAACCCTACAACATTGAAGAATAATTAACAAATATGTCAAATCTATGATTCGCAATAATCTTGTATTTTTGATACTATTTCATTTTATGTTAAGTAATGTAATTCTGAAATAAAGGAAGTTTATTATTATTATTATTATTAAAACGGAAAATATTGTATTTAAAAATAATGTTTTCAATTTCAAATCATTGTACTTCGTTACTTGATTCTGTAATTCTATTTTTTAATTCCTTTGTAGTTATTGGCAATAATAAGCACAACGTCTACTTTTTTTTCGTTAATAAGTCGCATTTTTCAACAATTAAGTTTTAAGAATCACATTGACGTTTATTTTGACACTTGTTTGTTTGGTAGATGACTTGATATATTGTACTTTTAAAAAGACAGGTCTTGATATTTTGGGCAAGAAAAGATCGATAAAAATATTTTCTCTTCGTAGATAGCTGTTATTTTATATTTTGACGTTAAATTTGATTCCTAAGTGTTTTCTAATAAATGTTTTTGTATCTTGTAAATTAATTTTACTTTACTCTTAACATTTTAGCACATTTTCTTAATTTTTGACCACTCTGTCTGTATTTGTGATTTTTTCGCTGATTATGTGTTTATGTTACTTCTTATGAATAATAGGTTTTCTTCCTCACAGATAAAAGGGTTTTCCATATTTATTGTTCTGTGGCATTATTGTTTTAAGTGAAGTCTGGCAAATTGAAAACAATGTTTGCAATATAAACGGTTCTAAGATGTTTTATAAGTAAAAGTGATTTTAATCAATATGATAGTATGATTATTTTTATGAAGAAAACCTTAGATATTACGAACATCACAAATAAAAAAATACACTAAGTCTGGTGTGACTTTCAGTAAGATTAATCTTACATTAAATAATTTAAGGTACAGCATTACTTGTACATATAGACCACCTTCTACAGTTCTTCCGTTTTTCCTTGAGGATCTAGATGAACAGCTATCTACCGAACTTATAAACCATATTGAACTATTTATGGGTGATATAAATATTAATTGAGAATCAAAAACTGATTTTCATACAAATGATTATCTATCCCATTTGTTCTCGCATGGATTTAAAACTTATACAACACGTGTAACACAAACAAGTAAATCATGTCTAGATCATATTTTCATAAGGAAAAATAAAGTTGGTTCCTCCCTTAAATATGATACATATATCCTTGATTCCGCCCTTACTGATCATTTTCAGACTATGATAAATTTTTACAAAGAAACCAACTATCACTATAACTATCACTAAAGTCAACTATGTAGGTGTAGAATGACTATTTACTGAATAGGATTGGTCATGTGTAGTACGAAACAATAATGTGGAAATTGCTACAGAAAACTTTTCTGAAACAATATCACAAATCATAAAAAAATCCGCAACAAAAAAAATCTTAAGATATAAACAAATTAAGAAAATTAAGCCATGGATAACATCTGCCATTATATTATCAATTAAACGTAGAGATAGAATGAAAAGAGCTGAGAAAAAAAATTGAATCAAAATAACGAACAAAAGTATAGAGATTACAAAAATGCACCAAATAAATTAATACACAAATGTAAATGCTTTTATTATAAAGATCAAATACAAAATAATGAAAACGACATTAAAAAATTTACAAAGTAATAAACGAAGCTACAGGTCAAATTATTAATAAAAATACAAAAAAAATAGAAATAGAAGATAACGATAAGACGTTCTCGGATAATAAAGATATGGCAAATTATTGTAATAAATTTTTTATAAATGTAGGCATCAATATGATGAAAAAAATCAAAAAAATCCAACTAATAAGGTTAAAACTGGTGTAGTACTTAGTATCTTTAATATTCGAAAAATGTTAAAGACTTATAAATTGACAAGATACTTTCAAAGGATCAGTGTGTCTTTACTAGAGGTTTACGTACTTCTGATGCAGTCTATGAATTCACTAAAATAGTAACTAAAAGCCTTGATAGCAATAAGAAATACCTAGCGGTCTTTTTGGATTTAGCAAAAGCTTTCGACATAGTGCCACACGATTCGCCTCTAACAATATTAAATACTTATGTTGTAAGGGGCTCTGGATGTCTTTGAAAACTATTTAAGCACCAGAAAACAAATTTTAAAAATTAACGAGACATACAGCGAACCACGCAATGTTAAAATAAGAGTTCCTCAGGGTACCGTGTTAGGGCCGATACTTTTTATCGCATATATAAACTCTCTAACAAATATAAAGATAGAAAACTGCTCTTTAATTTCTTATTCAGACGATACGGTGGCTATCTTTACGGGAGACACGTGGTCTCCAGTTAGAGAATCGACTGAAATTAGCTTATCTGAAATAAAGAACTGGTTGGATTCCTCGAAGCTTACTTTAAACGCAGATAAAACGCATTATATAGCATTCTCAATAACAGCTTCAAACCGACCAAACTTTGATCATATTAGATTAAATGATCTTCAAATAAAGGAGGTACCATTCACGAAATATTTGGGTATAACTGTTGACAAAAACCTAAAATGGGATCAGCACGTTCTAAAGTTAACGGTCAACATCAGAACTATAATTCAAAAGTTCTATATACTAAGAGACATTTTTGATAGGGGAATGTTAGTAAATATTTATAAAACATTAGTCGAGTCCCTAATAAAATATGGACTAATTGTCTGGGGTGGTCTTTATCAAAATTCACTGAATCAACTGTGTGTAGTCCAAAATAATATTTTAATAGTTATTTTAAAAAAAAAAGAGAGATATCCGACGCAATTACTATACAACGAAAACATTTTTAATGTTCGTTCTTTGTAAATATTAAATGCCTGTATCTATGTTCATAAGACAACTAAGTTAATAAACTATATAAATCACTCCTATGCAACCAGAAGTAGAAATAACAAGCACCTACAAGTACCAATTAGAAATATTAGTTACAGGTTTATAGATTATCTTGCTTCAAAATTCTACAATATTATTTCGACAGAAATAAAGTTAACCACAAATATCAAAAAGTTTAGTAAAAAGTCCAGTAATTTTATTTTCACAAATTTATATAAATTCTCATTTTTTATAAACATAAATTAACAAAATAGATAGAAAGTTAAACTGTTAGGTTAATTGTTAGATGGAATTAGTTTTTAATTTAACTTTAAAGTTTTATTTTTTTTAAATATATGCTTATTTTTTACAACTACATAAATTAATGACATAGTTTTTAATTACATTATTGTATAAATTTGAGGAAGAATCGGGAACGTGCACAAACAGGCATTTATTTACCTAGGTGCGCAATTATAAAAGCGATTAACTATAAATATAGAAAATACCAACAACAAATGTATCATGAGATTTTGTCAAACTTTTAAGTAATGTACAGGGTGTTATGGAAATGACGTATTATATTTAAAATGGGCAATTCCTGAGATGAATACAAATTGAAGAAAAATATCCAAAAATGGCGCTTTAATTTAATATGCCCTGTACATGACCTTATGTCAAACCAAAAATGACCATGTGATGCCCCTGTCAGGAAGGTAAACAAAGCCACATATGTCAACAGTGTTGTCATATCTTCAGTGTAAACTCTTTAGAAAGTCAATAGCCGTTTGACAGATTGCAAGTTGTTTATTTTTCAGGGTACATTATTATAAACTTTTACGTTCAGTTCAGTTCGCTAGGAAACAATCTCTGATTTATATACTTGAACTGACTCGAACGAATCGCCGCGGAGTTTTTAAATGGTCAGGTATGTTCTCATTTGTTCAATTCGAACGATACCCGTCAGATCTGGACAACTTAAAAGTTTATAAATGCCACTTACCTTTTAGAAAAAAAAGCAATTTTATTTACCTTTTCGGACTTATTTAAAACCAACCTAATTTATAAAAAAACACCAAGTACTCACATCACAAAATCGGATAGTTTTCGCGTCACAACACATCTAAGTACCGTTCAATCTGAATTAGTATAAGTATAAGTGCTACTGTGTAGACAAAAGTACGCCCTTATTTATTGTCTAAATAACACGTTGGTTCCGTCGATCAATATTGAACTGCTGGACTGGGGCACTGCTGTCTCGAAAAGAACAAATAACTTAATAATTTAAACTCGGGTTTAAGTATTAACATACAATTTAACACACAAATCTGCTTGAAACAGCAGTATGAAATCGGCTGGCTAATTTTGGAGGAACAGCTGATTAGCAGAAATGGTTGCATATTCTTTTTTACTCGACTAGGGTTTATACTTAAAAATACAGCCTTGCCACACTTTCGATGTTTTATAAGGTTATATTCATAAAATTAAGAATTTCCTTCTGTAATACTTCTCTTTATAATGATAGTCTCGGAAATGGCAACCGCGCTGGTTGGACGAGACTATTTATTTGGGATGGAAGGGTCTATCAACATAATTATTTCATCATTCTTCTTCAGTAAAGGATTAATAATTTGATTAGGCCATTAGAAATTAGCGTTTTTATTATTTCTGAATTTCTATTACGAAATAATTTGTATCCTATAGTGCTGTTGTTTTATATGTACGATAGGTTATTGTAAAGTGTAATTATGCGTTAGTATTTATTGCTTTTGTGTAATCTATCATATCTTCAAAAAAAAATAATTGGAAACTAGTGGGCGTCTGTGTGTGTCTTTAAGTGATTTAGTTGCAAATATTCCTAGAGATTGGAAATAAGAGGCCGTGATGAGCATAAAGCTTTTCCCATAGAAAAAGAAACAAAAACCTGAAGATGTCTCTGTGCCCTGGATTACTTGCTAGTGTACTGACACCTGGATTTACTTCTATTTGGATACTAGGTAAACTAAATATTATTTTCATAAGAATCTAAAGATATTTTCTACACAGTTGGCAACATTTGGCTTGAATATCTGTTGATTACACAGCTTAGCAATATAATATGATCATATATGAATGTGCCGAGGAGTAACCGGGTGGGTTTAGGGGTGAATTACCCCACTTTTTAAACGCTCGATTTAAAAAAAATATGTAGCGCTTCTTTAGGACACCCCAGGAGTCACCCATTTAAATATAATACGTCATTTCCAAACACCCTGTATATTATTATTATATATTATTATATGTTCCATATAAATAAGAAATTGCTTTATTTATAAAAAACGCTTGATTTATATAAAAAAAAACTTATTAGCCTAACAGGACAAAGAAATACGGTTCTAAACGTTGGTTCAAATTCCCAAAAAAATTTAAATGTAGTAATCTGCTAACAAAATCAATAAAGCATTAAAAAATATTGTATCTGATTAGAAAATATTTATGAGGCATTTTTACCATAAACCTTCTATTCACTTCAATAAATCTGCTTTCTATTTTCCTATTTTATTTACAAATTACCAAAAGTAATTATGTGTAGCGATACAATTCTCGTGTCGCCAATTACTTTTTGGTATTTTTAAAGGTTTCCTAATGTAGTTTCTATGTTTTTTTGGTAGTTAGCTCGACTTTTTTTTAGTAAAATGTTATTTCTATGGAAATTTTCTAATTTATTTACACGATAATGAATTCTAAGTGATATTCTAAGTTGTATTTTGCAGTGTTGGTGGTATAGATAATATTTTATTTATTTATATTCATATAAACACATGAGTTAAGGTAACAAAGAGAAAAACAACTATACTAAAACTAGAATTTATAAAAAAAACAATACAAATAAAAAGAAAACGTTAGCCTGAAGTGACATATTCAGGTAAAACGACACATCAAATATTTTTCAATTTCCCACAAAATGAGCTCCACCGCGAGCATTTGGCGGATGTTCGTGGAAAGTGGTATAAGTCGAAAAATACCGAAATTGAGATAACTCTTCAAGTCACTTCAAATAATGTATATTTGTCGATAGAGAATTAATTAATTTACATAGCGCTCAATTACTTAGGGCCGATATATTAAAGTCACCTTAAGGTACGAAATGACATTTAAACGTTGCACATCAGAAGAGACATCCGTGTTCCATTGAACATGAGATTTGATGAATCTAGTCAGATTATGTGGAAATAAAAAGTCTTTACAGAAATGTTCAGTGAGTTTTTTATTTACATAACATTGTCTGGCTGCAAAGAAAAGTCAATAATACCGCAGAAAAATTAGTATAGAGGTCAATGAGATGGTTACGATTGTTACAAAATCCAGGTATTCTTGAATACAAAACAAGTGTAATAATTAATATGACATTTTTAAAAGTATCAATTTACTCAGAAAGAGAGCGACAGCTGGCCAAAACCTGTAAAATATACCTTAATCGTGCAAGGATCCAAATGAAATAAATGTTGAAAAAAGACTAACCTTAGCTTATTATGAATTTACGGAATTTTATAAATATTTCAAACATTTTAAAATCAAAGAGGATGTTCGTAATATATTGATTGCCTGGGAATGACAATGATTGAAGGTCATGGCAATGATTGAAAATAATTATTAAAAATTATAAAAAGAAAACTTTAGTTGATGCATCTTTATTTGTGTTTTATAACTTTTTTCTTGTTAGTTGTCGATTAAAAGATCCAAATAGGTAGTTATACCAAATATTTGTTTATTATTTACAATCGATAAATAAAGTGTAAAATGGTATATGCCATGTTTTTTTCAAAAATGTCTTAGTTGATTTAAATTTTAATAAATAATGCTAATTAAAAACATATTTTTTTTACATGTGCCCCGAGAGTGCCTCTTTTCATGCATGATCTCTTCACCGAAAGTGGCGTTTTCGAAGAGAGCGGGCGGGAAAGTATCGAAGCGGACGGGAAAGATTTTTCCCGCCCGCTTGGAGTCACCATGTGCTCATAAATAAATAAAACCAGAATTGTCGGTGCGGGATTTGAACCCGCGACCCTCAGATCGCCAGGCGGACAATCTACCCACCGAGCCATACTACAATCAATAATAAATAGCTGATTATATATAAATTAACTTGGCAGTTAATTTTTCAAAAATGGTTTAGAAAAATCTCTGAAGAATTTCTTTATTTATATGGCCTCAAAGACTCGGGCACTTGTAAAAAAATAAATAAAACCAGAGATACCGAGTGCGGGATTTGAACCCGCGACTCTCAGATCACAAGGCGTACGGTATACCACTAGGCCACCGAGCCTATTTGTCAAAAATAATAAATAGATATTTACATTCTCCATGCGCGAGTGATTTCATGTCATGTAGACAGGAAAATTGTCTGAAGGATTTCTTTATTTATTTAGCATCAAAGCTTCGGAGCACTTGTAAAAAAACATACGGTACATATTTCGGGCCGTCGGAGGCTTTTCCGGACTTGTGCGGTCCGCATCTCGTCTGTAGAAGCCTCTTTTCGGCCCTTGATACGTAATGTACTATTACGAACATATTTTAAGAAATGTCTTCTAATACGCGCCTATCAAAGTTTTGCAAGGTCGACGAGAAATTAAAAAAAATATATATAAATTTGGGGTATTTTATGGTCAGAAGGCTAATTAGGCTTTTAAGGCAGTCACCTGCGACAAACTGCATATTTATTATTTTTTATTACTTAACAATCATTGTAAATTAAAATACGTACTACGTCTGCCCTGTCTTTAACCCTAATAATAATAAATTATAAAATGACACTGGAGCTTTAAGAAGCATGTATTTCTGAGTAGGCTAGCCCTTCTTTCTTTTGCTTTATGTATAGTGTAATATACAGGGTGTTATGGAAATAACTTATTATATTTAAACCGGCAAATCCTGAGATGAAAATAAATTGAATTAAGCGAAATATACACTTTATATGTAAAATTTGCGTGGCCGCTACTGACGACGTTCGCAATTAATTATTTAACGAGGCAGCCACAAGTTTCAAAAGAGGTCACATTGTAGGCGGTGTTGTCATATTACAACAAAGAACTGTAAACGCACGTGTTCAGTTTTTAACAACAAGGCGTCTTTGCCTCGCGTTATCACTTATTTTTCAAACTTTAAAAAAAAAAACCGTACAATTTTCAGGTACATACTCTCTTACCTTCGATCTTATTTTAAAATAATCCATTTTATAATTAAATTCTATAAAAAAATAAAACATAAATAGTATGTTTTGCAACAGAACCAACAGTAGATAATATCACACAAATCTTAAATCACATCACAACAAAAAAAATCGGGTAATGCTACAACAAACAAAACGTTTAAAATTCGTATACATCAAGCACGCGGAATCCTCGGCAACGTCGTTCCATACACCGAGTGTCGAAACATACTGAAGCGACGATATTGAAGGTTAAACATATCAATACGCGCCCGGCGTATATCCAAGCAAGGGCGAAACACTCTGTGTGATCTGGCATCACAGTAGTTTACTCTAGTGACCTACATTGTTGGTAACTGAAACCAGATGGAGAGGCGCGACAGTATGTAGGCAAAAAGGGTTTTTACCTCAATATTTAGATATTCGTTTAAAAAAAGTATATAGACTTTCTCTAGGACACCCAAGGAGTCACCCATTTAAATATAATAAGTCATTTCTATAACACCCTGTATGTGATGATTTTTAGTGCCTAAGTAAATAGAGAAGTACGGCAATAATTGAAAATTTTATTAAAAACTGTTATGTCAAATAGCAGAAAATATCTGAGTGGACCTGTTAAACGTAAAGTACGAATTTTTGAGACATTTCTTATTCTCTCTTGCTCTTGATATCATGCTTGCTAAATTAATTTAAAAAAACTTATTTCCTCGTGAAGAAAATATGAAAGAAAATGCAAAATTATCCAAAGTTACAATCTGTTCAATTCGTGAACCCCCTTCAATTTCTAATAGTAAGTTTCTTGAAAGTCAAGAATTGTCCACTTATTTAACATCAAAAAAAATAATAATGACAATGATAATCCAGATGAGAATTCATTAAACTCACAAGGAAGAGAAAATTTAGAATTCATTTTCAAGTGACAGAACTTTGGTTTGTATTCTCATAAAAAATATAATACTAAAAAACCGTATTCTAGCTTTGAAGGCCCTTCAGGATTTTTAGCCCCGGGCCCTCTTTTTTTCTAATCTGGTACTGACTTTCAGTAAATTCTGATCCATAAACAAGCAAGTAAAGTTAAAACAATCATCACGCAAAATAATCATAAAGTCGAAACAAAAAAAAAACGGAAACTATCAGCACCTTACTTTTGATAAATATAACATTTCCTGGATTCAAGCCAGAAATTCTGTAATCATTGCCCTTTGTTTTTTAAATATAAGAAGGATAACACATCCATTCCGGAATAACAAACCAAATTCCTGTAGTCCCACATTTGGAAAAACTTGTCAACGGTGATAGATTTAAAGTTCCTCAGGACCATTCTCAATGATGTTCAACATAAAGCAAACAATTTTTCGTTTGTAACATTTTGTTTCCCACTTTTAGATTATATTGAGTGCGTTCCAAATTTTACCAATAACAGCAAAAGAGTCAAGCTAAAAATAGTTAAATAGGTGACTTCTTGAATATCCTAGAGATAACCTAGATACTTTTTTTAAAATCGACTGTCTATAAACTAGATATATCTATCTATCTATAAATATTCCTAAAATCATCCGACATGCGGGCGACGCCCTAGACATATTTATTCGCTTAGCAATTGTAATGTAGGTTAATCATACCAATCTATTACGATGTTGCCAAACCACTGCGCATACTCCGATTTTCCGTCCTTCCTAACAAGATGAAGCGCGATGGAACTGCCCCCTGGAAGACATACATTTTTTTCTAGAACTTGTTGAAATTGTAGACACACACACAAGACATATCGATTCACATTGGTTTTGAATCGTTTGAGGTTATATTCGTTGGGAAAAACGACCACGGGAAGGTCGTTCCATAAAGACGAAGTCCTCCAGATGAAAGAATTTTTAAATAATGAAGCTCGAGTAGTACTAAACTTAACCACATATGGATGGGCGGCAGTGGTTCGTCAAATATTTCTGCTATTCGAAGCTCTGGGCGGAATTAAGAGGGCACGTTCAGCCGAGCACTTTCCATCGAAATATCTGTAAAGAGAGTCAAATCACCAACCTGTCTTCGATGTTCCAGGCTGTCGAGGCTCTTCGTCAGCTCGTGGTCTCCCATCAGACGAATGGTCTTCCGCTCGATGGAATCCAGTAGCCGAAAAGTATGTCTGGGTGCAGAGCTCCAGACATGAGAGCAATACTCTAGTGATGGTCGAATCTGGGCTTTGTATAGTATCAAAAGTTGTTGAAGAGTACACCAAGTTTCTGAGAGGCTATCTTAGCGATTGCCAGAACGTGATTATACCAAAAAATTTAATACGTTGCCCAAAATATTACGTTTCCACTGAAAATGTAAGTTTGTAAACTATAACTAACTAAAACTGTTTAGACGTTGCCTAAAATGTTACGTTTCAGCTGCCAGTGTGACTTCTTAAACTTTAACTCACTACAAATATTTAAAACGTTGCCGTGAATATTACGTTTCAGTTGACAATGATACTTCTTGACTAAACTAACTAACTGACAAAAAAAAATTAGAAGGTCAAAATATTACGTTTCAGCTGACAATATAAGTTCTCAAACTCTAACTGTCTAAAGAAATTTAAAACCTTTCCCAAAATGTCACTTTGCAACTGATAATGTGACTTCTTAACTGTAGGCGATATATGTTAAATACAAAACTTCTAGCCAATTTGAAAAAATATATTAGTTGAATAACTTTAATTGTTCATTCGCGAATGTAGCTGTGGTTCTGAAAGCACAAGTGAGTCAAAACAAAATCGATTTATTGAGTGTTGCTGTTAACGGATTTTAGTATACGATGCCCCTGAGAAAACATTCGAGAGTTTGAACTTCCCTTTCCGGACGTATGTCGTAGAAAAACGCTGCTTTATGCGTTACAGGTTAAAGATTTGTTTTTCGGAATTTATTGAATTTCTTTCTTGTAAACGTTAGTGTTTCCTGTATTGGAGTTTTGTCTGGATCTTTTTATTTTTTAAAACAGTAACGTAGAAAATGTCGGGAACTTTCATGTTACCGTATAAATTATAGGTAAAAAATGCGTAAATAGATAACTTTTTTTTCAGTATCTAAAACCTAATAAATTTGTACTGGTTTTACAACTAAAAGAAATAATGAAACGAGGCTATATTAGGCCAAATCGTGCGGAAAATTTGCGGAATTTTCTCAAAATCTATACTCAAGGAAGTTCTACACAAATGGGACACATTTTATTATGCGTTTTATAAAAAAGGTGTCCCCTCCTAAAAAGCTCTGGTTGGCAAGTAATCTTGTTTGGAGTACAAATACAAACTTTTAATTCAATATTATTATTTTTAAAAACACCTTCACCACCATATCAATCACAATTTTTCATCTTTATTAACAAGGTGTTATCTTGATACAAATATGATAAATTGTCCGTTTGAAATTTTTAAATTTTTTAAAAGTTGTTCCACCCGGGTGGAAAGTAAATAATTTTTTTGTAATTTAAAAAAAATCGATATCTCAAAATAATATACCAACATACTTTTTTAAAAATGCTAATAGCTTTGCGTTTTTAGATATGTCTACTTTTTCCCTAAATGATAGAGTGGTCCTCAACATTGAATATTGTGACCAAATCGTTGATATGTTCGTTGTCTTGGCATTTTCACTGAAATAAGCTAGTAGCGCCGACTCAGAACCAGGATTTTGAACTTTGTTTCCATTCCTGTACACCATTCTTTGAAACAGTTATATGCCTTGTCATATCTCGGGCGGCTTTTAGTTGGCAGAAGATCTTCTTCTACTATATTTGCTGCTATTAGGGGGGGGGGGGGGGGGGGCAAGTGGGCCATGCCCACCCCATTATTTCCGAAGTTCGAAGCCATACATACGTCATAGGGACATTTGCCATTAAAATCCTCATAGACTAGGGGCTAGGCGCCCCCTAGAAAATCATTCTAGTTACGCCAATGAGTAGCAGCAAAATCAAATTCCTCATCTGATTGTTAAAATAATATATTGTTTAGTGATATGGAAACCATATTCAAAAAAGATATTTGCCATCTAGATGAGTATTATTACCTATGTTATTTTACCACCTGGGGTTATTTCAAATTTCTGTCTAATTTTGGTTGTCTTCTCGGCGGCTTTTTCTCTTCTTGGTAAAATAATATTGCTTTTTTACTGTGATGTTTTTATTCCCTTCTTTTTAAATTACATTCAACATCACAACTTATTATTCTTCTAAACAAAAAACCATGTCAACCAAATATACCTTTCCATACTTCTGGTCTGCCGGTACCTCAACTATGAGTGGCCAACGGAGAAACCAAACATTTTCAATGGAAAATGACATTTATCTTCTATTAATAATTTTAATTCAAAATAATAAGAAGTGGATGTTAGATGTGATTGTAAATAAAATAGTATACAAACCTCGGTGAAAGTTTCATTACTGTCTCGAGATTTAGTTACTACTACCGACTCTCTCGACAGGAATGAAACACTTTCCACCTTGGTACGTAATATACTATTGTAGTTTACATTTAAAATACAGAAAAATATTAATTAGCCTTTTGAGAACATATTTCATAGGTTATTTATGTCACTTTAATACTTAAACAAAAGGTGTATCAACCTTAGCCTATTTGATACAATCGTCAGCTGAAAAATTGTGATTTACCAAGTCGGGAAGGTGTTTTTAAAAATAATAATAATTAATTGAAATTTTGTACTTACTACACTACTACTACTACAAAAATTAAAAATAGAGCTAGTTCTTCCTTGGAACATTTTTACATCTTGTACTTTTTGAGAACACTGTATCTATAATATAATACATTTTTTTCTTCGAAGATCTTAGTTTCTTGCCAAGCAGAGCTTTGTTAATTTGTTTCTCATATGTGTAGAATTTCCTTGGACACGTTGTATAATAAGATATATCAAAGATAACATTTTTGGACGTTATCTTGCTTTAGCTATAAGAGGGGTAGAAGGGACAAAAATCACTATAAAGAAGTGATTATAGCTCTGGTTCGTCTTATCGGAATTTGACAAATTTGGACTCGCTAAAAAACGACAATACAATAATAAGTTTTAATGTGTTATTTGAGGGCAACAAGTGGCAAATATCAAAGCTGCATTGCAAATTTATGTCAAATAAAATTTTGAATCTTTTTGAGCATAAATATTTTATAGCAGGAATCAGTGAGAACGATTCCCGTTCTTTCAGGGGTAGGATAGACAATTTTGTCGACGTTGATATGACCTAAATTTATCATTAAAAAGACTATGTTTCTGCATTATACACAGTGTTTTAGAAAGCATTACAAATTTCAAAAATCTTTTAAATGCTCCAAATTTGGTAATATGATTTTTGACTTATTCTAGGGTATTTTTTGAAAAGCTTACAAAGTCCTTCCGAAACGTTTTTGGAATCATCGATTTGTTCCGTCCAACCCATACATTTCCACAACAAGATAACATTTTTTGTGAGTGAGTGGTGTCTCTGTTTATAACGTACACAAAACTTGAGAAATGATAAACGCTGGTTTACGCCAGAGGCGCCGGAGCTAATTAAATTAATTATAAATTTTGATAAACAGTGTGCCCTCCGATTGGCCCAAGAGATGGTGGAACATACTAAAAAAATTTTAGTTGAAGCTTCATCTTGGATAGAAACTAATTTGTGTAAAAATTTTAATTTCTACAAATCAAGTATGCCTTGGAAATTTATATAAAGTTTTTTTAACAGCAGTAAACTACTTTTTCAATAGGAGATACGAAAGGTATGTATATTTTTACATTTTTCTTTATTCTCAGAACCTCGTAAGCTTTCCAAGAAGTACCCTAGAATGAGTCAGAAATCATATTATCAAATTTTGTTGCCTATAAAACATTTTTGAAATTTGCAATGATTTTTAAAACACACCTAAACAAAGGCTTTTTAATAATAAATGGGTATCATTTAACTGGTTAGCAAAATATTCCTATTTTTGCGAACAGAAAATGTGTAATTGGTCAGCCAAAATGGCTAGTTGGTCAGCAACTTATGAACAGCAAACATTTCTGAATCGGACAGTAATTAATGTCATACTAGAGTGCTCTAAATTATTTTATATAAGCTGCTATGAGCGATCCACTTTTAATCAGATATTAGTAGGCAATCAGCGGGTAAGCAAAATATTTAATCTTGGTCATCAAAAAAAAAAGCAATAAAACATGAAATAGTGACAGTGCCCTGGGAAAACAAGTGAGAACACGCCCCCGCTACACCTTTTGGGCCTTGACTGCTACACCGAACGAAAATACACGCACGCAATTAGTTACTCGTATCACGCGACTGCCCACAATAACGAACTTTGCCGATTATTCAAAACAAACGCAATCCAATGATTTATATTGATAACCATTCTATTAATATGCAAACCTCTGAAGTAAACTGCTTCTAGACATGTTTTTTTCTACTTACCAGTTGTAAAATCTTGCTGACCAAGTAATCATTTCGCAGCTCGACTGTTAATTAAACGAACACATGATGATACAAGCGGACCGATATCTGTTAAATTCTTGCCAGTTTGTAGCATTTTTGCAAAACAATTGTTGCAGCCTGATTTTTATTTATTGCAAGCAAAATGTTTTTATGCTGACCAAAGGATTTAATGGCTATTTTTTGCTGCGAACCAATTATAATAACGGTAAACCATTTAATTACTTCTCATAGTAAAGTAGGGTCATTCCAAAGTCAAAAAAATTCTCTATAGAACCCGGGACCCGACAACCCCTTACTGGTTTCAACTATAAAATATTTATCTTCAAAATGAAGCAAAAAATTTTTAGTTGCCTATTAATTGTGGAGTAGTTTATAATCTAGTGGCACAAACACGAACAAACCAGCCGTTGACTGAAACTGACCAAAAATACCATTCCTTTCCTTTCGATTGAACCTAAAGTCGACTTTGTTCGATGCTGTGTACCTTGTTTATACTCTACAACAATAGATATTTCGAATAAAGCATCGCACATTCTCAGACACAATACACCATCATCAGGTTAATAAGACCATTTCAAAGCGATGACGGGCCCAACAAAAGTCCCACTGGTCAGTTTTATACACTGATAATTGAGAGTAATCATGCGAATAAACGAAGAATATATTAATCATCGGCAATAAATGTCGGGTGAATCAATTTGAAGTCCATTTATAACTAAATCCGGCTTGAAGGAGTCGTCATATGAATAAAATAGCCATAAACGCGCGGACAGCAGATCGCCATCATCCGTGGACCCGGTAATTTGGGTTTGAGACAATGAAAGCATAGGCGTGGAAAGAAAATTTTTTTGAAATTAATTTTTGATTGTTCTTATGTAGTTGGAGTATTTTTTATCATACAATTAACTACACGTCAAATGAGGCATTTCCATTAATCTGACTTGTTAAGACCATATATAAATATAAACCAGTAGAAAAGCAAGCAAAAGGTCTTTGATATATTTTTTTATACACAAGTATATAATTTCGATTTCAAAATCGGGCGAATTTTAATCGCGGGTAAAATGCTTGGTCCTTTTAATCGGTATAAACATTTGTGATTGGTCAATATGTGTAAAATGCATAAACCTGATTTGTTGAACAGTCACGTGATAAAGAAGTAAATAATCACTCATAAAATTAAACTTTTTACTGCGCATCTAATAAGTTTACGTATCCATAGTTATCGGTCCTATAATAGTTAGAGAGACGGTGACAATAGGGGGTCCGTGAAGTCGAATACCAGTAATTTGGTTTTTCGTGGAGTTTAGGTCCCCCTCTACAACTTTTATATCTGATGAAATGTCGTAGAGCGTTGCCGAGAGCCGCTGTACCGCTTAACTGGTGATTAAGAAACCAAGACACGACTCACCAAAGCTTTTTCGTCCTCTGAATCGATTGGATGGGTTTCAAACCCCCTCCCTCTTACCGTGTTATTGTAAAATTCAAGAAAATATTACAATTCTAAGGTTGTTTCGCGTACGGGAAGCAATTGGCGTGGAAATACCGCACTTTCGCAATATTCTTTTCATCACAAAATTCTTTACCATGTGAATACAAATCGATTAAGCCCACTTGGACCCATATCACTTGAAACTTTATAATTCCATTCATTTTTTTGTTACACGCTCGGAAAAGTATATGCAAGGGTTGACTTGTCAGAACATGTGTTTCCCGTGACTTTTGGGTCACGCAGATGCTGCAAATTCATTTTCAGACATGGCTCGATATAATTTAGAATTTATTGAGAATTTCTTATCTAAAGCGGTACAGCAACGCTCTACACCATTTAATCAGATATAAGAACCTTAGCTCCACGAAAAGCCAAGTTACTGATATTCCCCTCCACGGGCCCCCTATTGTCGCCGTCTCTCTAGCTATAAGCTTGTACAGGAATTCTGTCATTTTTTGTTGATTATCAATTATTTCGGAAGAGCTTCGGCTGTACAGATGTATTTCATATTTTTAAGAAGGTATTTTTTACGAAAAATAACAGTATAGGTATAAATTAAGTTATTTTAAACTCATTTCTACAAGAGCTTCTACTTCAGCTTTCAGTTTTTCCGCTAGCCCTGTCCAATATTTACCTGATTGTACAATGTTAGGAACTTGAACTTCAGTCGTTCTATTTGAGGAGACCAACATTAATATTAGGATTATTACAATCTATTGGACTTTTTACTATGATTCTTTTGCTCCAGAAACAAAAATGTATGTTTGCTGAAATGAAGTTTACATTAAACCGTTGATCTTTTGAGTGACATAAAACGTATTCGTCCCTATGACCATAAAATGCCCTAAATTTGCATCTTTTCAGGCAGAACCGAAATACAAATTTTATTTACCTGCATCCCTTATTAGACCTTTTAGCTGATCCCACCATGGAGTGTAACAATGAACAATCTACAGTGGGACATAGCTGGGGCATCGTTCGAACTCCCATTTCTTCCAGCATCAAGTGAAGATTGTTTCGTTGATGATCTTGTTACCGAAAAAACACAAGACGATCTAGTAGATAAATTTGCTTATTATTTCAATTACATTGACAGCAATTCTATGTTCACTCCTGCAATATGGTCAGTAGCTACATGATCATCCCGAGCGCAATTCGAGGCATATTTTCGGTTCCTCCATTGGCACTTTTGGTACTATGATCGCAATTCAGTAGCACCGCGCTCGCAGCAGTTGATATTGATGACCTTCACTGGTTCAATTTTAAGTGCTGTAGGTCTATCTACACCAGTTCGATTAACGACATCACCTGCTATTCTAGAACTGCATGAAATTTGGAGGCGATTGAATGCGAGTTGATAGAATGTTCTTAATTTCTTGAAAGTCAGGTAAGATATTCCTTTGGGACTCAACGTACTCGCCATACCTGCGCTGAGTCCTATATTAAACAGACTGAAGTTCAACTAGGATGCACATAGGCATGTTTTTCCACGTATTATAGAGTGACAAAAATATTAGGAGTAGATATAAAGAGCTGGACAGTTCTGTTTCTGTACCGTTCAAGCATTTGGTCCTTGGAGTGATGAAGCTTAAAAAAAATTAATGATATTTGCACAAGAATTCCGTGTCCGAACGGAAGAAAGAAGCCCCACTACTCAAAGAGTCAGCTATTCAAAGGGGTAATGCAGACTTTTGACCGTATGCGATATAGTGGGGTTGGACGAAATGTTTTGCATTTAATTTTTTAACTGTTTGTTTGTATTGCATTTATAGTTTTAATTTTATATTATTTTTTAAACTATTTGATTTAATAATAACACTATTTTTATCTTATAATAGATTTTTGTGCCGCGCCACTGTTTTCTTTTATCCGCCTGCTTTGGCAAGATTTCTAAGGTCCTACAAAGTCCGGCTCGAAGGACCATTAATATCAATTCCTGCACCGCGCGTTGACCGGACCTGTCCGCAGCTCGCCCAGTGCATTAATACCAATTCGGGGTGACTGATGGGCCCCGTTCATCATGCAAGGTCCCGCGGGATATCCCGGAAATCGGAAATCCTCTTGGTATTTTAGGGCAATAGCTGGTTAACCAAGATTCAGATATTGTAGAACTGATGGTTTGATGAATGTTAGCGTTTTCAATCATTACGCGGCATAAATGTATACATATATTATCTGTATTGACCTTACAGACACTTAAAAAGCCGGATGTTTATGGCTCAGGAACTGTCATGGCATTTTGAATGCAATCTCGTCAGGTACAAATTTAAGTGATTTTGATATAGGCAAGATTTTTTTTGTTCGGCTTTAATGCGTCATGATTTTCCAAATTAAATAATATTTATACCTTAAACATTATATACTGGATGTCCCAGAATATGTGGGCAATCTCCCGAGTTCAGATAGAACACTTAAAAATAACAGGAGAAGTACCTATAAATTTGTCTTCCTACAGCCTCGCCTACGGAGATACGGGCCCATAACGGATGAAAATCGTTGTTTTTTAAATAATTTTTTAAGTATTAACACAAAAATGCTTTTTCCTTGTACACCTTGTATGATGAAGGAACGACAATAATATTTTTGGATACTCTAAACCTTAAGCTGAAAGAAAGGTACTATTGATCAATGAATAGAATAGAATGAACTTTTTTCGAAAAAAATATATTTTTGAATAATATAATTTATATTCAGAATACGTAAATTCCATTACGAAGTTAATAACTAATAAGACAACGGAGAAAACCCGCAAATTTCAAGACACTACCATAAACTGACACTGGCATAAATATTCTTATTTAAATCGGTAAATGTGAAAAAAACCATAATGAGGAAATTTTATGAACATAAAACAACAACTAATGCAAAAAACCATATTGAACAAAAATATTTTTTTCTCGAAGACAGTTCACTTTATCGACATTGATCAAGAGTACTTTTTTTTCAGGTTAAGGTTTAGAGTATCCGAAAATATTATTGTCGTTGCTTCATCATACAAAGTGAACAAAAAAAAAACATTTTTGTGTTACGTCTAGTCCGTCCCTGACGAACTAAATAAGCCAAATGTGTTTAAAAGGGCGAATTTTAAGGAAAATCGTCTACTAACCATTATACTAAAAAATTATTAAATTACACCTAGTACTTAATAAATTATTAAAAAAACAACGATTTCCCTGGACGTCCGTTATGGGCACGTATCTCCGTAGGGGAGACCGTAGGAAGAAAAATGTATAAAAATATTACATACAAAAGCTATATAATTCTTAGAGATGCATTTTTAAAAAAATATTTTCTATTATGTCTATCTATCACATAAAATCATAATGGAAAAAAATAATTTTTTTTTTAAAAGGCAACTCACGTTTTTTTATTGCGGAATTGAATTCCGCGTAAAATTCTACATATATTGCCTTATTTTAATTAGCTATTCGTTGCGGTGTTGCCACGCTATTTATAATTTACAAAAATATTCAAGAAACACGACCTATTGAAAATATCTTCCAAATATACAAGAAATACAATATTTTCGTATTTTCCATTAAATTATAAAATTGTGGCCAAACGGCCGATGTTAGATCATCAGTGGGCTATTATTGGTTCACAGCGAATTACCACTGAGAATATTGAGGTTAGGAACTGTTTTTTAAAATGTAATATTTATTACTTGTTTTGAATTAATTTTTTTTTAAGTTACAATGCGACAATATGGATTTCTATTCCTGTACATTAAAATGTATTTGGAACAAAAGGTTTTCATCATCGACCTTGTTGTGTATTATTTTAAATAGGTAGATAACGGATGCTAAAGTTCTTCGTTTCTGCAGACTTTTCAATCCATACCTACACATTTATTCTGCCTTTGGTACATTTAAATCATATACACACATATACCTTACAAACTTTGTTTGTAACCTTTCTATGCTATGTTTGTGTATTTGATAAAATGGGCTCCATATTATACTAGCGTACTCTAATATATTACGAATATAAGCTATATATAAATTTCTTATACAATTCAAATTTGTAAAACTTCTACATTTTCTTACAATAAACCCGTACATGCTGGACGCCTTTTTCGTTATATTTAAAATATGCGGTTTAAATGACAATTGAGAATCGTAGGTTACACCAAGATCCCATAGTTCCTCGAACCACGTTAGAAGAACATCATCCATGTTATAGTCAAAGAATAACGTATTCTTTTTTCTGCTAAAACTAAGAACACAACATTTAGCTATATTAGATGTAAGGTTGTTTGTTTTGGACCATTGTAAGATTGTATCAATATCTTCTTGTAACTTTACACAGTCTGAAATATTTCTTATAATATAATACAATTTTAAATCATCAGCAAATAATAATTTTTTACTGTTATTAATTGAATTCGGCAAAAGTAAAAACAGCAATGGTCCCAGGTTAGAGCCTTGCGGAATCCCTGAGGTAGCAATGAACGGGTGTGAAGAGTAACCTCCGACGACAACTGTTTGTTTTCTATCTTGTAGGTATGATGTAAAAAATTTTACAAGATTAGGATAGAAGCCCCAGATTCAATAAAGATTCCTAGTGTCTTTTAATATTTATAAATTGTTGTTACTTTGAAATTTTATAAATACAATTTAGTCCTGATAAGATAGAAGCCCCAGATTCAATAAAGATTTCTTGTTTCTTTTAATATTTATAAATTGTTGTTACTTTGAAATTTTATAAATACAATTTAGTCCTGATAATCCGGTGGGACAAATGATTCTTTCATAAATAACGACAATACATTTGAATATTTTCTAGGACTAATTACTTCTAGTTCACTTCATCCAAATTTGTGATGATTACCGCTCAACCCTCCTTACTAAAACTCGTATTAATATTTGGTAAATATGTCCTATTTAATTTACTAAATATACCCTCGTAGAAACCCAAATTAACTTTTGTAACTAACCAACTTTGCGTATACGTCCTTTAGAAACATAAATCTAGGAATATGCTTGTTTACAACCGAATGGTATTATGGAACAAGTTGTTAAACTAGTTAGTGATTTAGCCGTGGAAATGGCGGCTCTAAATCTGGATACATTCATGTAGACACAAGTTTTGTGTCCCAAGAACTAGACCGGAGAGAACTGCTGGTAACAAAGTGAGCGGGGTTGTCGGATTTTCCATTATGGCTAATATCCACTCATTACAAACTTAAGAAAGAACTGAATAATTGCGTTTTACTTAATGCATGTTAAATGTTTATTCTGTTTTGACTAAGAATTTCTCAATATAGCTAAATTTATATTATTATGCAAAATCTATTCCTTAATCACCCTTAACTTTTTACATTATTTTCTTCAGTTAATTGATAAGCATTCTGATGTCCAAATTGTTTAGATCCATTCCGATTTCGTTCCTTCTACACTTTGGCATTTTCCAATAAAATTGTCTACATAACCATGATCCCATTTTCGAACAACAGGTTTTCTACTGTTCTGTCTTATGGCAAATTTGGCCACATTGATCAAGAAAATTTTCCAGGTTTAATATGAAAGATCAAACGAGACGTTAGCGTTCCATCAAACGAAACCTGAAAGAGCTCGACGACAAAAAAGATTCTGGCCCACACGAAATTCCAGTTATAGTTCTCAAGAGATGCGCCGATGAACTAACACCAGTATTTTGTAGACTTTTCAACTTATCCTACAAAAAAGTAATATTTCCATCATGCTGAAAGACGGCGCAAGTCCAGCCTATACCAAAGAATGATAAGAGAATCCTGCCTAACAACTATCGACCAGTCGTATTGCTTTCAGTTATATCAAAAGTAATGGACAGATCTATTAACCAACAAATTTTACAGTACGTCGAAGGCTTCAGCATTATCAGTGATCATCAATATCGTTTTCGGAATTCCAGATCAACGGGAGACCAGACCTTCTAGCCTATGTCACCCATCTTTCGAACAACACAATCGAACATCATGGGGAGTCTCGGGCTGTTGCACTAGATATTTCTAAAGCCCTCGATCGTGTTTAGCATGAGGGGCTTCTAGGTAAACTGTGATCCATTGGTATGCCCAGTCGGTTCTGTGCATGGTTGTCTAGTTTTCTTAAGGACCGTTCTCTGCAAATGACGATGGTGAATTTCTCTCAGCTTCGTCAAGGGTCCATATTGTCTCCCATCCTCTTGTTACTCTACATTAACGACCGTGTAGTGAAAACTGAAAATTCGATATTTAGCTTTGCTGACGATAGCACACTTGTCTCATCTTTCTCTTTGAATGTACAAACACCGACTGCTGACGCACATCTTCGCGCACAGCATGAAATATCACCATCAAGAAAAACCTGGAATAAATTTTGGCTTGAGGTGACAATAACCAGGCCGAATTTAACGCTAAGAAAACCCAGGCAGCAGTTTTCCCTAAAAGAGTTAACATTATAGAACCGGATCTAGTCATGGCATGACACGCAATTCGACTGGCTTCATCTAATAATTTGCTGGGCGTCAATCTGGGAGGAAATAGGTCTTGGCAGAACTTGGTGTAGTCTTTCGAACCAGAAATGTACACACCTTAATAACGTTTGATACTATACAAAGCCCAGATTCGACCATCACTAGAGTTCTGCTCTCATGACTGGAACTTTGCACCCAAACATACTATTCGACTACTGGATTCCATCGAAAGGAGGACATGCTTATTTTGATTAAATCCCGAGAGCGAAGCTCGAGTGATTCAATCTATAAATATATCTATGAGTGCAAAATTTAATCGATAATTAAAACGCTACAGTTATATTTGATAAGATTATTTCCAGAACCTTTATTAAATATTATAATAATTCAAGAAATATAATTTGTAATATTGATAGTCGTCGATATCGATAGAAGCTTATGCTCTCTACTCTAGACCTTCCGCCATTTCGTAAGCTTAAGGTTATGGTACTAAAATTGAAAGAAGAAGGAAACAAGTCGACGATATAAATAGGAAAATTCATTGAAAATATCTACTGTAAGTACATATTTTTTTTTACAAACCCGAACAAACAAAACGTAACACTCATCCAAAATTTTGCTGAACTCGAGCATGATACGATAGCCACCCCCAGACCACGAAGAAGCGGCAATAAAACTGCAAACATCAGTTAACAAAATTAACAACTGGACTAAGCAATGGAGAATCAAATTAAATTAGGGTAAATCTGTCGAAGTGAATTTCACAAACAAAAAAGACCAATATATTCCTGTTAGCATAAACAATATCCAAGTACCATATGCTGATACAGCAAGATATTCGGGAATAACACTGGGCGCTAAGCTACGCTGGAGAGCTCATATATAAAAGAAAAAGGAATAATTAGACATCAAATTTAAGAAAATCTATTGGCTGTTTGGAGGAAGTTCTACTCTGTCAATATATAACAAAGTACTTCTGTACAAACAAATTCTCAAACCGGTATGGACATATGGCATCCAGCTGTAGGGTTGTGCCAGTAAGAACAATTTAGCAATAATCCCAGCGATTTCAAAACAAAGTACCATGGCTATTCTCCTAGCCAATGCCCCTTCGTACTGCACAAATAGTAACCTTCATTGGGACATGGAAATTGATACCGTTAGCCATGCCATTAGCGAATTCGCTAAGAGTCATGAACAGCGACTACACATCAACATTAGTGTAATTAGGATATTAAAAAAAAAATAAGGAACTCTAGTGAGTAAGTCCTTAGGTATAAGTTTCGTAGCTGTAGTAAATTAGGTTTGAAAAATATTGCTCATTGATCTAAGTTATGATCAGATTTTAATTTCAGTAAATGCCAATAGAGATGTTTTATAAATTTAAAAAAAAATCCAAAATTTTAGTGTTATTCAACTATATTTAGGAAATAATGACCAGTAATTATTCGAACTTCAAATATCATCAAGTGTCTGCATCAGGTCTTAAAATAAAAAAAAATAATTCAAATTGAAAAGCTTGCAACACAGCAGAATGTTCTATAGTTATAATGCAGCGTTTCCGACAAAGGACCTTCATTCCCTAAGGCCTGCAAACAGTGGGTAGCAGATAGGAGTATGTAGCACTTCCTTGTGGCAAAACCTTTAGATGGTCTTAATATCTCAGGAGAATTTTCTCGTCTCCGATGTATCATTAACACGGTTCGTACAGGGCGAACAAATATATCTATTCAGTGATATTTGAAAAGGTTGAAATGTTATGAATTATTATTTATTCAAGAAACTAAGATATTAAACAGGTTCCATTACTTTATTCATCGATTATTTTAATTTAATCTTAATTTTTATTTGTTTCTATTGTGTCATGCAGAAAGTGTTGGTCATTAAAATTTCATCCGCGTAAAACGCGTTTGCACGTGACATATTTTCTGACTCTAAAAGTCTGCATAAATGAGTTCTTAAACTTAAAAGCAAACGCTCTAGAACGCAATTTTATGAACAATCACGATTCCGATTCCTTGTTGGAATCGGCAACCATGTATTTTGTCAATAAAATTAACCCTAAAGTGCGAGGCAGTATACGACGGTCCAGTTTCCGGGATCAGTGGTGGCCACCAAGACAACACTGGAAACAACGAAGGTATGCCATGCTAACTTTGCATAGGGCGTTCGCCATACTTTACATTTACATTTTTATATCTCATTCAATGTCTCTTCTCATAGATCAAATTATAGAGTACACTATTATTAATTTTTGTCTCACATTCCAATAATTATATTTATTAAAATATACTAAATGGAAAGGCCACTTAAGTATACTTTAAAAGAGAACACCGTGTTTTTTATTAATTTTTTTTATTAGGAACAGTTTTCTCAATTTAAAAGCTCTTAAAAGACACGTGTACAACTTTTTTGTTCGGAAGAGTACACCAAGTTTCTAAGAAGCTATCTTGGATATTACAACACAACATGGTTAGGTCAAGACATATATTTCGTCCCAGATTGACACCCAGCAAATTAATAGATGAAGCCAGTGGGATTGCGTGTCCTGCCATGACTATATCCGGTTCTGTAATAATAATAATTCAAAGAGAAAGACGACACAATTGTGCTATCGTCAGCAAAGCTAAGTATCGGATTTTTAGTTTTCACTAGAAGGTCGTTAATGTACAGTAAGAAGAGAGCGGTTCTTAAGAAAGCTAGACAATCATGCATAGAATCGACTAGGCATACCACAGGATCGCAGTTTACTTAGAAGTCCCTCATGTCAAACACGATCAAAGGCTTTAGAAATATCCAGTTCAACAGCGCGAGACTCCCATGATATTCGATTGCGTTGTTCCAAAGATTGACTACATAGGCTAGAAGATCTCCAGTTGATCTGAACTTCCGGAAACCATATTCATGATCGTTGATAATGTTGAAGCGTTCTAGGTACTTTAGAAGTTGTTGGTTAATAGCTTCCCACATTACTTTTGATATAACTGAAACCAATGTGACTGGTCGATAGTTGTTAGGCAGGGTTCTCTTACCTTTCTTTGGTAGGCTGGACTCACGCCGCGCCATCGATCAGCACGATGGAAATATTCCTTCTTTGTCGGATAAGTTGAAGAGTCTAAAAGATACTGTTCATCGGCGCATCTTTTGAGAACTATAACAGGAATTTCGTCTGGTCCAGAAGCTTTTTGACAAGCCTTTTCAGAATTCGTTTGACGGGACACGATTTCGGTTATTTCGGATTGAACTGCAGGAATCTTTGGTGATGTTCTTCCCTGAAAAAGTACAGTGGAATGCGAAGAAAATGGTTCAGCAAGTAAGTTTGCTTTCTCTCCTGCTGTGGATGTTATTGTATCATCGAAACCTGTTAGAGGTGGAATAGTTGATTTGGTAAAATTTTGGCTGACGGCCTTACTGACTGATCAAAAGACCTTGATTCGTTTGGACGGTTAAGAAGTTTGTATTTGATTCTCACGTTTTGAGCTTCTTTACTTTGATCTATTGTTAGGTTAGTGATTTGACTCTATTTTACAGATAGTTCCATGGAAAATGTTCAACTGCCCTTGCCCTCGTAATTCTACCTAGAGAGCTAAATAGCAGAAATACAAGATGAACCACTGCCGCCTGCCGCCTATCCATATGTGGTTCAGCTTAGTAGGTACTCCTCGAACATCATTATTTAAGAATTGCTGCATCTGGAAGACGTCATCATTGTGGAACGATCTTCCTGACGTCGTATTTCCCACCGAATATAACCTCCTATGATGCAAAACCAACGTGAATCACTTTATTCGCATACTCACCACTCCCAGAGTGCCTTAAAGGATTGTTCCTATAGCCTGTGATTCGCAATAAAAAAGTAGTTGGTTCTGTAAATTAATCATTTTCAAAATAAGGTATAAGGATTTTTAATGGCACAGAACAATGCAGGTGCCGATTGCCTAAATTTTACTGACAGTACTTATACTTTTTAATGGGCAAATCGTATTTTATCACGTTAATGATTACTTTTTACTCAGATAATTTACTCTTACTCGCTTGTAGCTGTGTGGCAAATATTATCCTTGTTATTAACACTTGTGAATAATATACTATTTCATCATGTATTCCTTATATGAAAATAAATCATTAGATCATTACATGAATCAAAAACGGTGATAACAACTCTTCTAAAATTTAACTACCAAGAGTTGGATAAACAATGCCATCGTTCGGTGAGCTTTTAAAATTTCTTTCAAACTAATCGAGAAGCACTAATTTATTCACCAACTTAAAAGCCCAAAATTCGAATCGCTTTGACCAAATCCACATTAATTATTGCTAATGACTTTCTTAAAATCCCAAAGAATTACCCCAAATTACCCCTTGACTAGCTCAAATAATTATCATTGCACAGAGCCGGCTGATGCTCAATTTTACTATAAAATTAAATATATTATTTAAACGATATATATCTATAGCTAATTAAGAATTCGACCGCGTTAAAAGTCTGCCAGTTTCAGTGGGTTTCTTGTACGGAAAGAAAAGCTTAGTTCAATTTACTATAAAAATAGTAAAACTAACCATAATATATGGCCCTATATGAGACTGCAATAACTTTTATTAAAAATTGGCATTAAAAGAAGGCAAAAATATTTAATAAACCGCATTTATATGACAAGTTTTTGTAAAATTTACTAAAATCTTTTATAAAATTTATTAAAACCTTTTGAAAAATTTAATAAAATCTTTTTCCTACACTTCATTTAAACTTGGTATTTTTTACAATAAAAAATATTTAAATAATAGCCAGTGAAATGTACCATATATTTTAAAATATTTAACTACGGGAGTTATAAATAAATTATTTTCACTACACCATACATTCCTTGTAAAAGTTACAATATATTTTAGTAATTGTTAGATTTTGCTAAATTTATAACAATATTATTTTGATACGAATTCGTTCGAGGAGTACTAAGCTCAACAACAAGAGAATCAAATCCCCAGCCTCTCTTGGATGTTCTAGACTGTCGAGGCTCTTCGTCAGCTCATAGTCTCCGGTCAGACAAATGTCCCTTCTTTTGATGGAATCCAGTAGCCGAAGAGTGGATGCAGAACTCCAGACATTAGAGCAGTTTTTAGTGATGGTCGAATGAGAGAGTTTTTTGTGATGGTCCAATCTGGGCTTTGTATAGTATCAAAAGTTGTTGGGGTTTGTACAATTTTTTGATTCGAAAGAGTACACCAAGTTTCTGAGAAGCTATCTTGGCGATTGCCACCACGTGGTTATGCCAAGACATATTTCCTCCCAGATTGGCGCCCAATAAACTATAGTGTTTGTTCCCATGTTCTGTGCACAATTGTGTGTAAAATTTACAACATATTTTAGTAATTACTTGATGTTACTAAATCTATTAGAAATTTGAACTTTAGTTATTTTGGTATGGATTATTAATAAAAAAATAAATTAATACTATATTTTATAGGAAATTTAACAATAAAATCGTTACTATAATGTTTTTCTATAGTCTTTTCTTCGTGTGATTTAATTACAAAAGATTAAACGAAAAAAAGCGGTTTTTTACATATTATCCAGATTTGAAGATGGTGTTTATGTTCGAAAGTTATTTTAATTGAGGTGGCAATAAAACTCATTGTCTTTAATAAATTAATATAGGTACAATTTTTTTTAATAATAAAAATAAATTCCACACACCATAAAATCAAATATGTTTTAGAAGAGCCAACAATAAGCATGGTCAAGATACGAGTAAAAACTGACAATATTTTCATAGTTATAGGTCTCTAAAATTGAATAAGCGCCGTTTAATATCTAAAGATGGGTTTTCACGTTCAGTTCCTACTGAATCATTTTTACCGATTCAGTTATATTGAGAAGGAAGTTGAATGAGCTTGATCACACGTTCCATTTTTTCTGAATACATTTATCAATGATATAAATTAAAATAGTTTAAAATGATACACTATGCCTATAATTAGCAAATGAATTATAATTTTTATTTATGTATCAAGGGTACTAAGTAGATGATTTTGCCCTGTGGGCGACAGTCTTACAAAGCCGAGGGCCTCTGGCCCACGGGTTTGTAAGTCGCCCGAGGGTATCTATCTATTAGTACTCGTGGTGCATACAAATTTTTTTGTCATACGAGCTCGTTTTAAATAATGAATATTTTTTTAAAATTTAATTTAATTTCTCTATTTTTTATTTTTACCTGCAACATTACCTTGACATTATTATAGCCTGCGTTTGTGTTGCTATGGAGATAAGTATTCAAATGTTTAATATGTCATAGTCAAAAATCAAAAATGGAACAAGGTTTTGAATTCCCTACGAAATTGAAAAAAAGGCTGAAAAGGCAACGCAAAACCTGTTACCGAGAAGATCCACAGACTTATACGACAAAGAGTATGCGCAATTTTTTAAGTGGATGTCGGAAAATGCTGTAGAAAACATTAACGAGACTGTGCTATTTGGGTACTTTAATGATCTATCTAAAAATTTTCCCCGAGCTCTCTGTTGGCTAAATATTCGATGATAAAGAAGACTTTAATGGTAAATAAGAATAAGTCCGACTACGCTGAAGCGCCATGGTGGATGGAAGAGTACCGCAGTTGCTGAAGAATATTTAGAGAACAGCATATCCTCAAAAAATGAGGTTTCAAGGAAGTTGGCAGGCGTACCACCTGGATCTCGCATTTCCTTACAGAAACTAGAGACCCAGACAATGAATCATGAGTCAACCTTTGCTGCAGGAAATTTAGCTATCAGCGGAACCTTCCAAAATTGCCAGTTCTATATAGATACAACCATATAATATATAAAGGTAAATTTATATTTTTTATTTTGTAGAGTAAGTTAATCGAAAACTGTTTTTTGCGTCTTAATGCCAGCGCGGGCTATAATGTGTACTTTATGCCCACACGGGCATAAAGTAATCCATAATGTAGATGATATTTAAGGTATAAAAACACAATAATGTACTGGTATGACATAAAATATATTATTGAACCAAAACGCCATAGATGGTGGGCCAGATAGTGGACTATATCAATATTGCGTCGAAATAAATGGAAGGCTAGTTGAAAATATATTAAAAAAGAAATGGCTTTGAAGGATACAGAAACATATAGACGAATAAATAATCAATAATTCTAACCTCAAAAAAGCGGAACTGTTCACTAATTACTGAATATTTCGTTTTCACGTTGAGCTTGTTTCATTCATCAATAATATCATCAGTAAAAATGAATATAAGTAGTAGACCGGGGTCTAGGACTATTCGCCGTCGCAGTTTCACCGTCGCCGTTTCGCCGGCAGCCGATTCGCCATGGGCTATTTCGCCGTCAAGTAGAAATTAATACAAAGCGGCGAAATGGCCCATGGCGAATCGGCTGCCGGCGAATTGTCCCGCCGGCGAATCGGCGACGGCGAATAGTCCCATTCCCGACCGACCTTACACTTCTACTGAGAGCACGAATTGACTGGTCCGTTTTACTGAAAACGTGTTCTTACGTTTATTATTTCTTCAGTCTCATTGAACGGTAAACTTGATCAGTAAAACTGAACCGTCAGAACTAAATTAAAAACTAATGTGTATTTTTAAGTACAACAGGAATATATTTTTTTTCAATTTAGCAACGTTATTTTTGGGCATTTAGGTAAATTTTTGTAAAAATTGTTTATGTGCTTTATTATTTTCATTCAGGAGGACACGTTTGTTGGCCATTTTCAATATATTCACTTCAACCATACGGGTAGGTGTAAAAAAAAAACAATAAAATTTTAAATAACAAGTTGGTTCAAATACTACATCATTTTAAATGTTAATTCTTTTTACCATGATACTGATACTTTTGAAGTTTATAAAATATTTGAGTAGTTTATTACTAATAAGCAAAAATTTAATTTATATAAAATTGTTTGTATTTTTTTTTTCTGCATTTTTAAAAAGGTAAAATAATGTGGTATGGTCTGATACTGGTACTATGTGGTATTTATAAACTTTGTCGCTTCAGTTCAGTTCAGTTGCATTTAGCTCCACCGGCTGTCGTTCGACTTAAGCAAATGAAAACATGCCAGACCATTTGTAAACTCCGCGGCGGAAACTTCGAGTCAGTTCAAGCCCCTATGGTATGCCCAGTCGATTCTGTGCATGGTTGTCTAGCTTTCTTAAGGACCGCTCTCTGCAAGTGGCGATTGACGGATTTCTCTCAGACACCTTCACCATCAATGCCGGTGTTCCTCAAGGGTCCATATTGTCTCCCACTCTCTTCTTGCTCTACATTAACGACCTTCTAGTGAAAACTAAAAATCCGATATTTAGTTTTGCTGACGATAGCACACTTATCTCATCTTTCTCTTTGAATGCACAAACATCGACTGCCGACGCACATCTTCGCAGACAGCATGAAGTATCACGCCTCAACAAAGACCTGGAAGAAATTTTGGCTTGGGGTGACAGTAACCAAGTCGAATTTAACGCTAAAAAGACCCAGGCAGCAGTTTTCTCTAAAAAGGTTAACATTACAGAACCGGAAATAGTCATGGACGGACACGCAATCCCACTGGCTTCATCTATTAATTTGATGGGCGTCAATCTCGGAGGAAATATGTCTTGGCATAACCACGTTGTGGCAATCGCCAAGGTAGCTTCTCAGAAGCTTGGTGTACTCTTCCGAACCAGAAAGTTGTACACACCTCAACAACTTTTGACACTATACAAAGCCCAGATTCGACCATCACTAGAATACTGCTCTCATGTCTGGAGCTCTGCACCCAAACATACTCTTCGGCTGCTGGATTCCATCGAAAGGAGGGCTATTCGTCTGATCGGAGACCACGAGCTGACGAAGAACCTCGACAGCCTAGAACATCGAAGACAGGTTGGGGATTTGACTCTCTTTTACAGATATTTTCATGGAAGGTGCTCGGCTGACCTTGCCCTCGCGACGATTAGCAGAAATACACGACGAACCACTGCCGCCCATCCATATGTGGTTAAGCTTAGTACTCCTCGAACTTCATTATTTAAGAATTCTTTCATCTGGAGGACTGCATCTTTGTGGAACGACCTTCCCGAGGTCGTTTTTCCCAACGAATATAACCTCCAACGATTCAAAACCAACGTGAATCGCTTTTTGCGCACACGCACCACTCCCAGAGTGCCCTAAAGGGTTTTTCCTATAGTGCTTGTGTTTGATCATAAAAAAAAAAAAAAAAAAAAAGTTTAGAAATCAGAAATTGTTTCCCAGCGAACTGCAACTGCGAGCGCAGCGCAACTGAACGTAGAAGTTTATACATGGAACTTCAGTCCTTAAATTATTTCAGATACTGTCATCGATTTCTTATGACCCAAATTTAGTTTAACAAACTAGGAACCTTTGAGTAGCTAATCATAAAAATATTTTTAGATTCTTTATGGCGTTTAATTTGCCGCTAACAAATTATTTCTAGGTTACCTTTCTGCCCCACCGAATAGATCCTCAAAGGTGGAGTTCTTATTTCTTTTTTAACATTTTTCGTATCTGTTTTTATTAATTAACCATAATTATCACCACTTTCTAGGTTATTTGAGATTGTTCGAGTCTGCTTATTCATTAGAACTATGCATCCTCCTTAAACATTTGATCACATTTTAAACAAACATAAAAGATTCCAAGGCATTAAGATTTGAAAAATTACTATTAATTGATTTTTTTCCCTTAAGAAATAAAAAATTTGAAAATGATTTTGGCTGAAAAATTAAAAAATAAAATCTACGTTACTTTTTAATAGCATTTCTCATTAACTGAATATAAATATAATACAAGTTTAACAAAACTTTTCCTCAATAATTATTATAGTTTAAACAAAATATAAAATCTATGTTCTGAATTCATTTAAGACATTAAACAAGGAAGGTTACGGAACTAACAACAGGTCTAATTACTCGAAGTATACTACAAAATCCTGCAACTTATATTTCTAATAATTTTCAATCCCGATCAAGAAATCCTAACCAAAATTACCAAGTCGTCCCTGCATTGAAAGAAAGTCCTGCTCTTGTTGAAAAACGAAAATGACATCAAGTCTCTGCGGCTATATGAAGGGGTTGCATCTTTTAAATTTTTCACAGAACTTTCGAATAAGAATTTAAAAGGAATTAGGAGGGCAATTAGGGGCATTTTTCCGAATTCTCGCGGCCATTAGACTTTTGTTTTTATGGCCCATTTGATCCGGAAAATGGGAGGGTAAAAAATAATTGGGGTTGTTTTTCAGTCTTTTAAGAATCTGTTTGTAATGTGAAGTTTTACTTAGCCTTTTATTTCTCTGAACGTTTGAAAATAATACAAGGGTTCCAAATTGTAAGAAATAATAGCATATTGGGAATCAATTAACAGTTTTTGCATACACCCTGATGAAATATTTAAATGTAAATGAACCGATTCTTCAAACGCAATTTTGCAACGCAAAAATCTCTGAAACCATAATCGGAATTTAGTCAACACACTCTCCTTAGGAGAGAGGACTCCATTCAGCGAATCAGAATTTTACTTACAACCATGCATGTAATAATGACATTTCATCTATCTTTGAAAGGTGGAAAGTTGACGTTTTTTTACTTTTACTTTCCACCCGGGTGGAAAGTGCTCACTTTCTCAAAATAATATACGAACACACTTTTTAAAAAATGCTAATAGCTTTGCGTGTTTAGGTATGACTACTTTTTCCCTAATTGATAGAGTGGTACTCGGCATTGAATATTATGACCTAATCGTTGATATCTTCTTTGTCTTGGCATTTTCATCGAAATGAGCTAGTAGCGCCGACTCAGAACCAGGATTTTGAACATTGTTTCCCCTACACTATTCTTTGAAACAGTTGTCGTATCTTGGCGGGTTTTAGTTGGCAGAAGATCTTATTCTACTATTTTTGCTACTTATCGAATTTCTGGTGGAGTAGCAGCAAAATCAAATTCCTCATCTCTCATTTTTCTGTTTCTAAAATAATATATCGTTTAGTGATATGGAAACCATATCCAAAAAATGATACTTGCCATCTTGATGTGTATTATTACCTACGTTATTTAACCTGCGGAAATTTCTGTCTAATTTTTCAATGGAAAAGTCAAAATAACATTTATCTTTAATTAATAATTTTAATTCGAAATAATAAGAAGCGGATGTTAGATGTGGTTGTAAATAAAATAGTATACAAGACTCGGTAAAAAGTTTCCTTACTGTCTTGAGATTTAGTTAACCTCGCCGCTTCGCGCCTCGGTTAACTACCGATTCTCTCGAAAGGAATGAAACACTTTCCACCTCGATACGTAATATACTATTGTTTCCAAACCCAGTTTCCGAAAACTACGGTTCCTATCGGACGTCTGAAGGTTTAGAGACAATTGACTTTTATGAAGAAAATCAAAATCTACTGCGACAAATGATTTGCCACACAAATAATAATTGCAGAATTTTAAATCAATCACCAGCAAATGAAAGTAAATTGTTTCACAGAAGAGAAATACGAAACTGTTATTAAGTTCTATATCTTATTTGTTAAATAACACCCTAAACGCAAATTTGGGAATTCAAAGGGAACCTTAGCATCAAGCGGATCAAACCAGTAGGGTACAATTTTCACTTCGAAGTCGAGGAATGTATAGTGGTTTGACATCGTCGCTTACCGCTGACACGAATGCCGCACGTAGGTTAATGTTAAGGGTTTTTAGCAAAGTAATGAGATATTTAATTTAAAAAAAATTATGTACGCTTTCTCTTGAACACCCAACGAATCGCCCATTTAAAAATAATAAACCATTTTCATAACAAACCACACCTTAAAATATTACACTAGAAATTCAGTTCCGCTGGAAACTTACACGGAAGGAAAAATACTACTTATAGTAAAAATTTTATTTAAAAAATTTTCTTTAAAATATAGTGTTAATTAGATTTTATATTAGTAATCTGTACCAAAATAATATTGTAAACATTATTTACAAAAAGCTATAGTAAAGATTACTAAGAAATTTACTGAAATCCAAATAATTACTAAAATATATTGTAAACTTTACAATGAATGTACAGGTACATTCATTGAAAATGGGGACACTAAATTTGTTACGTTGTAAATCGTTCTTCATTGATTTTGACTTCTTGAAAAGTTTATGGTTGACAACGCTGTCACTGTCAGAATTCTCAAAATTCCTCGCCATTTAACAGAATTTGAAAAAGTTCAAATAGTAGCCAGAATTGAAGATGGGTGGTTAATAGGGGCACTAGCAAATTTATAAGGAAAGGCAAGAACATAATTTTAACACTTAAGCAACTTTGGGGACAAGAGTGGTTTTTGAAAAGAAAAACTGATACTTGTCAGGCCCGCATTTCCGACCCAAAAGAATCGGAGCTAAAAAACCGGGTAGCTGCTTAAAAAAATAATGTTCACAGATTAACGTAGACAGTCTCGGATAGTTTTCACCTAAAATTATATATTCCGCGACTGTCAGTTCTGGAATGTTTACTGACGAAAACGCTTACAGAAATATTCTTATACATTTATCACATTTAATTATTTTATTTTGTTTAGTGACGCCAATGCTTATTGCTCATAACCTTAAAAACAATAAATCAATCAGAAAAGCCTGATTTACGCAAATATGATAAAACTAATAAGACGTGTACCCATTTTCAATGAATACGACTGTATGTACACTAAAAAAAAAACTATAGTAAAATTATTATAGTATTGCACGATTTGCTATAAAATATAGCATTAATTACAAAATAATATTGTAGATACACATAATTTATAAAAAGTATAGTTAGTGAATAATTTTAGTAAAATCAAGTATAATATCGTAAATTTTACAACGAATATAGGTATTTTACAACGAATATAGGTGACAATAATTTATTTATAACTCCAGTAGTTAAATATTTTAAAATGTATGGTACATTTTACTGGCGACTATTATTGTCCACTCTACTAATGTATTTTTTATTGGAAAAATGACCAAGTTTAAATGAAATGTTGTAAAAACATTTTTACAAGAATAAGATGTAATGATTTCCCAGGATGTCACAACAAATAGCACTGGCGCACTTAACAGGGAACAAATACATCTAGTTAGAAATTCGAGCTTGTATGTTTTAATATTTTAATATTATATATTTATTAAGTTAAAATGAATAGTTGACGGTGGACTATTTAAGAAATCACTTTAGCTCTTTAAGTTTGGAGCAAAAAATTGAAGTGAAGAATGCGGGAACACCTAAACCCAATATTAATTTAACGCAGACCACAAAGGTTAATTCTAGGGACATTATTAGAAAGTTTAAAAATGAAATATATAAAAAAAATTTATAGAGGGTATTCCAAACTTAATGAGGCTGTTATTGATCAATTTTCTACAATTAAGAACCGAAGAATGGACTTTACGTTTAAGCACTATTTTTGGAAGGTGGATAAATGTTGTGTATTTCGATAAATGATACTCGATATGATTTTAAACCATTTTATTAAAGGATTTAAACTAGAAAAACACTGAAAAAATGAAGAATTCCAACTTGTCAGTCTCGTGGCTCGATTCGTTCTCGTCATAAAACAGTTAACTATTATTCTCGTCTTGGTTGCGCCTACTGACGTAGCCCGTAGGTGGCGTAGTGGTATTAGACATCATTCGGTTTTCTAGATAGCTCGTAGATGGCTTTAGTAGTATTAGTAGTGGACTGTATAAATATTGTTACGAGGATTGCATGCGACGACGTTAAGATCCGATAGCTATACACACTAAATAATAAATATATGTTTTACCTCACGCATTTTCTATAACTTTTTTTCTTTCCACATTTAAAACGCCTAGAAAAGTTTCACCATACTTGTGACCCCCTCTATCATAGGTCAAGAGCCGCCACTGCATCAGCCTACAGTGGATTCTTTCATTTTGTACAATGTTTTCCCTAGTTAGAAATTTGTAATTTCTTCAACTTTCCCATCGTTTGTCTTATTAGGCTAGGAAATTAAATTTGATCATCAAATGTTATTTCCGAAATATTTTCTAATAAATGTATTTAATACCATGAAGATTTAAAAACAAACTGCAAACAATTTTAAATTCTGTTCAACTTTTCTTAAAAATCTTTCTTAGAAATTTTTCGGTATTTTGTGAAGAAAATGCACTTTACCTAGACAGGAAATAAACATATTGCTCCGGTCAAGGCCCGCTTGATTTCATAAATATCAAAATATGTTAAATTTTATTTTCTAATCAAGCAGGCCTACATCCCAAATGATTAAATTTCAATTAGAAAATTTTTTGCCATTTACACCTATAGGTTCACTTATCCTGGGACACACTGTATATTTATTCTTACAGCTAATCAGAAAATACTATAAAACGCTTTTATAATTTGGTAGTAAGAACTGAAAGATAGTAGTAGTATCTATTTGATCCAGAAAGAAAATGTGTTATAAGGGAACCTTAAAGCCGCATTCTCAGAGCTTCATAATGTCGCAGCGACTGCTCCACACTCCTTTTATAGGGGGTGACGTCTGCCACTTGTCATTCGGATGAAACCAACCTTACAATAATTTGTTATTGCTTTGTAAATGAAAACAATTTTTTGTACAAATTCCGTTTTGAATAATTTATCATACTGATTGAGACTTTGATATTGAAAGAGGCGAAGCAATAAAATCTTTGAATAATGTCTGGCAGTGTATTTTAATATGATTATTCCTCAAGACTAAAGAGCTAAATTCGTTAAAAAATGTTATAAAAAGCCAAAAAAATAGACAAAATTAACTGACTTATTTCCTTCCACTAAATGTAATAAAATCAGCCCAGTTTTATTGCTGTATTTATTTTATCATAAATTTGAAATAGTGAACAACCTCGGTAGAGCAGCACACGCGTGCACTAATTGGTTCACTATATCGAGACTCTTACTGTATTTAGGACTACGATCCACTAGAAAATCAAATACATTTATACATCTTATTAGGTAGTTTTTATTAACCACTGTTAAGTAGGTAGGTAGGAGAACCATTTCATTCTAATAGAATTTCCTCCAATAAGGAAGTCTAAAATTATAGACATGGTCGTTCTCACAGTGTCTCCTCATCGTTGATATTCCACACCCTGTGTCTCAAGGTACTAATTGTAATAGGCAGGCTTTCGATAGCTTTGCTACTACCCTCACTAGCTTGTGTCTCCTCTATATCTTCATTCCAAGCAGATACAAAGCCATCTTCGTGAAGAGCATACTTGCTCTTTGTAATCTGTATCTGTAATAATTAAAAAATATTATATAAGATTTAGGGATCTATAAAGCTACAGAACTAATTTTTAGATAATATTACGAAAATGCCAATGATAGGGTAACAAAATACCTTGTGACTTTAAAATCAGTTACAATTTTAATTCAAAGCTATGTTTTACCAGTATTATTAACTCTTGCACTTTCTTCTGCAGATAACTTTATTCTAAATTTAGATCCAGAGCGATGAAGAATGTCCACAGGAATATAATTTGAATTTGTATCCACATCATTATGGTTTTCGTTTAACCTAAAATTTAATGTTTTAAACTTATAGTATAGTCGATAATCTCTTCCGATTGCACCAGGCCAATATTTACGTTTTTTTAGGGTCTGAGTATGTGGACTCACTATTGAAAGTGCTTGTTAAGATCGAATCAAATTCCATATTTTCGGTTTCTTGCTCGACCAAATATTCAAAGCAGGAATGCAAGTATTTTCATGTAAATTCTAGTTACACAAGAAGTTAACATTTTCTCGATTAAAGAAAAACTTTGTTAAAAAAAGAATTGTCCCAAATACCAATAAAACAGCAAACCTTAATAAAATTTGCATTTAAAAACTCCTACTAAAGGCGAGCTGAAAAATAAAAGAGCAATATTCCTGGTAAGAAACGAATGTCAGCTACTGAAACATTTGTATACAGGAACAATAAACGTAAAAAAGCGCCAGGAAAGTGTTGACAATTAAGAGGGACAACAAATGTTCTTTTAAAAGAAATATAGGCAGCTCGGGGTGGCGCTCGATAATTAACATTTCTTTCTTATATAACTTATATTTCTTCACGATATACCATTATGATGTAATGTAATGTAATTTTTCAAATGTCAATATAACAAAAACTATTCAGTTTAGTGGTGAGCGATATTTCACGAACTGTAATTTAATCACTGATATCAACAAATCACAGGTAGTCACACTTCCTTAGCAGTAATAAAAAGCGTGATGTGATCACAGTTTAAACAAATCACCTTTGCGTACGTATTTCACTATAACTAATAATTAAACCTATCATTTTATTTAAATTTTATACCCATAGGGTTAAATTGTTGTAACACCATAAGAAATACATTTATTACATTTTCCATAATCGGACTTATTGTGTTGTATCAACACCAATTGTGTTAAAATAATAAAGGCCATTTTCGAATATCACCGTTAAAATAATATGGGTGATACGGGACTTGTTGCTTATTGGTAAAGAGTAAGCCATAGAAGTCATTTAAGCATATGACCATAAGAATGACATGGAGGGTGCTGGACTTCGTGCCTTATTGCTTTTTGGAGGATTTTCTCAAATCACATCTCATATAGACCTATTATTTAAAATGTGATTGCGTGAAGTTGTTCGGTCGTTACTTGGTACTTGACTGTGACTTCTGAATCTTGAACTTGAAACCGTCAAATGAAAATGAGTATTAATATTCGAAAGACTAGCGAGCTCTGGGCATGTTTTAAAGAAACAGGCTAAGTAATAAGAAAACTCAAATGATTAACGATTCTATTCTTAAATGACAATATACAATACGTACAAAATGGTTAAGAAATCATGCGTATTTGCATTGCAAATAGTTTGTTGAAAAGTACACAGTGTTTAGTTCATCATTGTATAATTCTACTTTAATCTAGTTAGTAATAACGTTTTCTTTTGTTTGTTATCAATGTTGTGTAATATTTTTTTACAAATTTTAGTTTCCTTCTGTTACAATTCTTTTAGTAGTAAAGTGGTATACATAATAAATAATTTAAATCCATCGACCATCACCCACTAATTATTTTATGATGCTCGCATATTCTCTTACATATAGTCTTACTCATATTTAGTGAAGTCTTACTTATATCTAGTGAATATCTCGGTCAACAGTGATAAAAATTTATAAACCGTGATCACGTTACGCTTTAATTTAATCACGTTTCACAACGTGATTGAAAAATCACGATATCGCTCATCAGTAATTCAGTTTATTGGAAAAATAAATGCCTCTCTAAACCACAAATATATAGACGGTCCAAAACAAAAATTCTTGTGTTGACTTCGGGTGTACAAAACCTGGACACTGGACAGCTTGCTCCTTGATTGCTAATTTATAATATCAAAAATGGCACCAACTTTCGGTACAAATAAAAGTCAATATTTTCATTAGTTTCAGTAAAAAATCTTTAGCAGTCATGAATTATCATGTATATAAAAGTTAACAATGCTCGTTGGAGTTCACTAATTAACAATATTTATGTACTTATACCCCTTTATTAAAAGATTTTTCCATATATTTTCCGGAATTCAAAAATTTTTAAAAATTTTAATTTACAACATCTTTCCAGACTTCTTAAAAATTTGACACAAACGTATTTTTAACTTTAACATTTATCTAGGTGGAAAGTAGCAATTAACTGGGTGGATTCCTGCCTCGAGAAATGAATTATCCTTTTCTCTCGTCAAAAATGAAACACTTTAAATCTCGGTATAGTAGGTATGAATATTGTAGTGCGAGTTACAGTGAGTATTGAGTTTGGCCTTTGCTCAGAGCCTTGGGGACTACAAATAAATGTAGGATAAGAGCCCAGGTTACCCCAAAACCAACCCGAAAGTTACATTTCTTTAGATTTTTTTCATTTCATTAAAAACCGTTGGTTTTTCGAAAAAAAAAACAAGGCGTTAATTGAAAGAGCATAAATTTTCCTATATTTTGATATATAACTTGTTGATTTTTAAACCAAAGATTATTCGTGAAACTACTCCAAAACTATTGCCAAAGCTGTGTTCCAATTATATTTTTTTGAAAATTATGATTTGATTTTTTTTAATAGTCTGTACAGTTGATAATGTTAATAAATAAAATCAGAAACTTAAAATATAAATTTTTATTAAAATGACTATAAGAAAATAAAGTTATATAATTCAAAAACATTACATTATTAGGATTTTTTATTTTGTTTATTGCCTTTTTATTACTGATTATGGACATTATGTAAACCAATCGATAGGAAATTTTATGCTCTCTAAATTAGTTCTGTTGTTCTTTTTTTCATAAAAAATTTAACTTTTGGGTGGTTTTGAGGTTTTGAGGATACTTGGGCCCTTAATCTACATGTATTTTTAATCTCCTAATAAATAATTTTTGAGTAAAAGCCAATCTTTAACACGAACGGTATCTCTTTTTTTTAAAGGGAGAACTCATACTACATACTAGTAAGTAATGTGCCATTTTTCATTTTATGAGACGTTGTCACCGAACATCTTAATTATTGTGTCTCATCCTCATCGTTATTGCGTTTAACTATAGGTACCTAATTATGACGAGATTGCTATCTTTGGCGATTTTAACGCCCACAATGTCAACTGGCTTAAATACTCAAATACAGACGATGAGCAAGGCAGTGAGGCCAAATCCTTTGCGATCCAACGCGTGTTCCAGACCGACATGGAGATTTTGCTACTCTTTTGGATCTTTTCTTGATGTCAAACCCAGACCTATATACAGTTACCGTACAGCCTTCGTTAGGATCTTACGATCACAAACTTATTTCATCTCTAAGCGAATAACCAATTAATTCTGAACAACCTCCTAAACCTCGCAAGATAACCCATCCGTCTGTGCTGGGGAGGTCTCTGACGTCATTCTAACTAGCATGGAAGCATTTATCCCCTCCTCAAAAAAACGCCCTTCGAACGGCAAGCAACCTTGCGGTCAGATTAAAAATCTGGCTTATCGACAGTGGCGTAAAAACCCTACCGCTGAAAATCTTACCATCTTTGTTACCGCTCGAAACCAATGCAAGTTAACAATAGATCAAAGCACAGAAGCTCATAATATGAGGATCAAAAACAAACTTCTTAACAGTCCAAACGGATCAAGGTTCTTTTTGGTAGTCGCTAAGGCCGTCAACCAAAATTTTATTAAATCAACTATTCCACCTTTAACACGTTCCGATGGTACAACAGCATCCACAGCCAGAGACAAAGCAAACTTACTTGCTGAACTATTTTCTTCGTATTCCACTGTAGATTTCCAGGGAAGAACATCACCCAACATTCCTTCAGTCCAATCCGAAATGCCCGAAATCGTGTTCCGTCAGCGTGCCGTCAAACGGATTCTGAAAGGGTTCCACGTCAAATAAGCTTTTGGTTCAGACGAAATTGCTGTTATAGTTCTCAAGAAGTGCGTCGATGAACTAACACCAGTATTTTGTAGACTTTTCAACTTATCCCACAAAAAAGGAATACAACTGCTAAAGTACCTGGAATGCTTCAACATTATCAGCGATCATCAATATGGTTTTCGGAAGACCATATCAACTGGAGATATTCTAGCCTATGTCACCCATCTTTGGAACAAGGCAATCGAGCATCATAGGGAGTCTCCGGCTGTTGCACTGGATATTTCTAAAGCCTTTGATCGTGTGTGACATGAGGGGCTTCTAAGTAAACTGCGATCCTATGGTATGCCCAGTCGATTCTATGCATGGTCGTCTAGCTTTCTTAAGAATCGCTCTCTGCAAGTGGCGATTAACCAAGTCGAATTTAAAGCTAAGAAAACCTAGGCAGCAGTCTTCTATAAAAAGGTTAACATCACACAACAGGATATAGTCATGGCAGGACATGCAATTCCACTGGCTTCATCTATTAATTTGCTGTGCGTCAATCTGGAAGAAAATATGTCTTGGCATAACTACGTTGTGGTAATCGCCAAGATAGCTTCTCAGAAACTTAGTGTACTCATCCGAACCAAAAAGTTGTAAACATCTCAACAACTTTTGACACTATACAAAGCCCAGTTTCGACCATCACTAGAGTATTGCTCTCATGTCTGGAGCTCTGCACTCAAACATACTCTTCGGCTACTTGATTCCATCAAAACGAGAGCCATTCGTCTGATCGGAGATCACGAGCTGACGAAGAGCTCGACAGCCTAGAGCATCGAAGACAGGTTAGGGATTTTACAGATATTTCCATGGAAAGTGCTCGGCTGACCTAGCCCTCTTAATTCCTCCCAGAGCGGCGAACAGCAGAAATACACGACGAACCACTGCCGCCAATGCGTATGTGATTAAGGTTAGTACTCCTCGAACTTCACTATTTAAGAATTCTTTCATCTGGAGGACTCACCCTTATGGAACGACCCGAGATCGTTTTTCCCAACGAATATAACCTCCAACGATTCAAAACCAACGTGAATCGCTTTATTCGCACACGCACCACTCCCAGAATGCCTTAACAGATTTTTCCTATAGTGCTTGCTTTGTTCATAAAAAAAAGAAAGGAAACAAAAAATAGTTATAAAACACAAAACTCTCGTTATACAACCCCTAATGAAATTTGCATATTTAGACGTGACGACTTCCAGCATTAACTTCTTGTTTCCTCTACGAAATGTTTTATTGCGTTTTTACGTTCTGCGACTTTATTGGGTAACTTATCAGAATTTTATTGTACAGAAAGAAGAAATAAAGCCAAAAATAATCTGAAACTTTGAAATAAGGATTTCCTAAACTTATTCGTAATAGAATTCTGTATTTATATACAGGTTATTAGAAATTCGGCCTTCACCATTGGGATCTCGGAAACGGTAAGAGATACGAAGTGGGTTAAATTTGTCAAAGTTGCGTAATTATGGGCCCAATAATATGCCGTTAAAAAATTAAAAATAAATACAGGGGCTTCCAAAATATTTGGAATAATCTAAAATTTTGCGTTTCAATTTTTATTTTTTCCTGACTTTGTTCGAAGAGATGTCCAAAAATAAATTTCACTTAATCATTGCTACTTTTTATTCTCCACAAGATGGCACCATCTACGTTCAGCAGTATATAACAATTACTGGTCTTCCGACGTTTTGGTTTTTAAATTAACCTCATTAAAATACCCCTAGTACGTTCCTGTAATTTTCTTATGTTTCAAAGAGACTGATGATTTTAAAATTATTATTGCTATTTCTGTCTTTAATTGTTATTGTTATTACGTACTAATACTGTTTTCTTTTATTTCAAACTAATGGTTTTATCTAATTTCTACTTAAGGTAAGTACAAGTAATTTATTTTATTAGTACAAATACAATTTTACTCTTAAAGCCAGCACTTTCTTAAAATTTTTAAAAGAGGCATTGACTTTTACATTTTCGAATTATACCGAATTTAAAAAAAAGTAAATTACAGGAACGTACTACGGGTATTTTAATGAAGATGGTCAATTTAAGGAACAAAACGTTGGAGAACTAGTAAGTGAAGCGAACAAACCCGAACACCGACTCAAACGTGTCATTTACTTTCAAAATTTTTAGATGTCAAATACCAATGTATGGAAAAATTATATTAATCCCCGGGCGTATTTTTGTCTACACAGTAGCACTTTAAAATACTAATTCAGATTGAATGGTACTTAGATGTGTTCATGAGGCGCATACATATCTACGCGAAAACTAATGTGAATTTATGTGGTTTTGTTTTTGTGGTTTGTGAGGTTATTGTGCCGGTTTTTGTTCGGGTTGCCTACTTGGTGTTTTTTTATAAATTAAGTTGGTTTTAAATAAGACCGAAAAGGTAAATAAAATTGCATTTTTTTTTTCTAAAGGGTAAAGTGGCATTTAAGTTGTTCAGATTCGACGGGTGTCGTTCGAATTGAATAAAAGAGAACATACCTGACCATTTATAACCTCCGCGGCGGTTCGTTCGAGTCAGTTCAAGTTTATAAATGAGAGATTGTTTCCCAGCGAACTGAACTGAACGTAAAAGTTTATAATAATGTACCCTGAAAAATAAACAACTTCGAATCTGTCAAACGGTTATTGACTTTCTAAAAAGTTCACCCCGAAAATGTGAAAACACTGCTCAAAATTCACTGACGTTTTTCGCCATATGTTGCTTTGTTTACCTTCCTCCCAGTGTCACCACGTGCTTAATTTTGGTTTGACATCAGGTCATGTACAGGGCATATTGAATTAATGTGCCATTTTTAAATATTTTTCTTCAATTTGTTTTTCATCTCAGGAATTGCCGGTTTAAATATAATATGTTATTTCCATAACACCCTGTATGTAACTTACACCCTCTAATTCAACTTAAAAGAACACCATACCACCATTTTTCAATCCGATACATTGAACCGTTTCCACATTATGGCTTATTTTAGAAAATAAGCTTTCACTTTCAACAGCTAGTATTTCTAGAACGAGAAAGATTTCGAAAAAACTTATGTGTGTCTGTTTATTTAATCGGTTTATTCTCACGAAAAAATGCCATAATTTTTCATCCTTGCGAGCGGCATGGTTCTTTTCGAAAAGCAACGCCGCTGCATTACTACATTATCTCCTGCATTGTTTGTATGGTTTGGAAACAACAGGGGTGCACTTTTAGCCTTACACCCCTGACACCCACCCCGTATAATTGCCTCTTTCTATTATTCACACCCCCTCGTTAATATTAGATGATTAAAATTGGCTTATTACACGCTTCCCCGTGCCATGATTTTAACTTTTCTTCTAAAGCATTTATAGAGTCGATGATTGACTATCGAGAGTCATAGAGGTATAACCATTAGGATTTTGGGAACGGTAAGAGATACGAAGTAGGTGAAATTGTGACAAAGTTTCGCAATTATGGGCCTAATAATATGACGCAAAAAAATCTAAAATAAATACAGGGGCTTCCAAAATATTTGGAAAAATGTAAAATTTTGCGTTTCGGTTTTTACTTTTTCCTGACTTTGTTCGGGTTTGTTCAAAAAAAAATTGTCCAACATTGTCACATCCTCATTGTTACTCTTCATTTTCCATAAGACGGCATCATCAGATCTTTAATGCGACGTTTCGTCTTTGGGTTACCATTATAAACTTCATTTTTTAAATAGGGGGCCTGTATTTTTTGTTTAAATTTTTTTAATCAAACACAAGCATTATAGGAAAAATTCTTTAAGGCACTCTGGAAAAGGTGCCTGTGCGAATAAATCGATTCACGTTGGTTTTGAATCGTTGGAGGCTATATTCGTTGGGACAAACGACTTCGGGTAGATCGTTCCATAAGGACGAAGTCCTCCAGATGAAAGAATTATTAAATAATGAATGTCGAGGAGTAAAAAGGAGTAAAATTATGAAAGAGGATGTAAATCTAAGTTCAGCAGTATACAACAATTACTGATTTTCCGCCATTTTGGTCCTTAAATTGAACATTTTCATTAAAATATTCCTAGTTACTTTTATTTCAAAGGAACTGAAGACTTTTAAATTATTATTGCTATTTCTGTCTCCCTAATTAATATTATTACTTACTAATTCTTTTTTTATATCAAACTAATAGTACAGTTGTATTAAATTTCGATTTCGTGTTGTACAAGTAATTTATTTTATTAATACAATAAAGAATCTAGCACTTCCTTAGGACTTTTAAAGAAAGCAATGAGGTTTACATTTTCTAATTATACCAAATTTAAAAAAAAGTAAATAGGGTATTTTAGTGAATTATGGATCTAAGGAACAAAACGTCGGAAAACCAGTGTGCATACCGCTGAACCTAGATTAAGTTCATAATTCATAATTTAAAAAAAAAATCCAGGCCCGTATTTAAAAAAATTAAGTTGATGATAGTGACCGGCATATTATTGGGCTTATAATTTTGCAACTTTGCCACAATTTAACCGACTTCGTACCTCTTACCGTTTCCGAAATTCCAATGGTGAAGGTCGAATTTGTTACACCCACATATATGTTGCTAATATCATCTGCAATTATGTCCCCGCTATGGGCATCGAAGGGGGCGTTGTGAGTTTGTACAGTTCGGAAATTTCCTTGTGAAAATAAATATTCGACATGACCGAATTTCAACTTTTTTAATGTAAATTTCACTGGTTAGTTATCAAAAATATTGCAATCAAAATTTCGATTAGTTCGAATTAAGACGGCGTTCCATGCATACGATTTCTGACGATATGATGATCCAACGGTGCCCTGATTGGTTTGGTGCCAAATTCCGTCTGAACATTTGTAACAATCGAGAGATGAGCTTTATTTTAACTTTCATCCGACATCGTATGTTTCTTAACATCACTTTTTTCTAAACCAAAAATTAAGAATGAATGACTATATTTACTATTTTGGGAGTTATTATCAGCTACTAATGCACCAAATTAAAATTACATGAATTTTAAGGTTAGGTATTGGCCACATATATATTATATTGTATACGAGTGACACTCTCCTCTTTTTTACAAGCTTTTTAGGGAAATTTGGTTCCGAAGATCGGATAATGTGATAAGCAAAATATTTTCGTATATATGTACATACCTGAAATACTTTATACCTGGTATTGAACCACGACTTTTGCAAAAAAGCACCATGCACTTGTGTCCTTTCATCTTAAACAAAACAAGAAACTAATAACCTACCAAACAGCGAATCAAATCACCAGAAATTAAAAACTCCTTCACAAAAATTGCTGTTAGGTAATGAAGTTTATAAGCACTAATATGCGAACAACAATGTGGATGAACCACTTTTTATTCTGTAATTTGAAAAAGCATCCAGAACCAAAGATGGCGACGAATAACAACAAACAAATAATGTTTGGCCAGCTCTGATCAAATTTCCACCCTACTGCGCAAATTCAATAGGCCCGCGCCATCTCCCATAGCGGGGACACTTTTTGTATTTTGTAACGTTCGTATTGGCAATATACTGTTTATATATATGTGGTTACACCCTGTACATTTTAAATTTAGTTGACTTATAAATATGTCAGTAAAGTCGCGATATCAGATCAAATATGCTATTCCGTGGTTGTTATTACAGAAAATTTGATATTTGAGATTGTAATTTGATTGGTACAAATTTTAGAACAAACCTTAAGCAAAAGGATATCGCAGTCAATTTTAATCGCAAGATGTAAAGAATAATTTTTTGTACGCTATAAAACCTGAACAAACCAGAATAAACCAGGCGAACTAAGCGAAATTTTAAAATAACCGTTTTTTATCGGTTTCACTGTAACTCATTGATACTTATTTGGTCTATGTCTTTTAATAGTCTACCATCTTTCTCACAGATTCGGGGAATGTTCAGGGGATTAATATTTTATTTATTGCTAGTTTTGCTCGCTTAATGGTTTATTAAGATCACATGTCGTATGGCAAAAAAGAAGAATTTATTAATGACTTTTATTGAATTTCGGTGTTTTGGTTGACTTGTCGAGATTCTAATAAAAACCGTTGATATTTATATACAGGGTGGTTGATGGGTGGAAGCCTATTAGATGTTTATAAAAAACTAGTTAACGGATCACTTTGAAAATTTGATAGTTTGTACAGGGTGTCCCAGAATATGTGGGCAATCTCCCGGGCTCATATAGAACACTTAAAAATAACAGCATAAGTTCCTATAATTTTTTTTCCTACGGCCTCCCCTACGGAGATACGGGCCCATAACGGGCGTCCGTGGAAATCGTTGAGTTTTACATGATTTTTTAAGTACTAGGTGTAATTTACTAATTTTTTAGTATACTGTGTACTAGATGAGTCTCCTTAAAATTCCCCCTTTTAAGTAAATTTGGCTTGTTTAGTTTGACAGGGACGGACTAGACGTAACACAAAAATGCTTTTTTTACGCCCTGTATGTTGAAGGAACGACAATAATATTTTTTTTTGGATACTCTAAACCTTAAGCAGAAAAAAGGTACTCTTTATCAATGTCGATAAAATGAACTATTTTCGAAAAAAATATATTTTTGTTCCATATTGGTTGTTGTTTTATGTTCATAAAATTCCCTCATTGTTGCTATGAATTTTTTCACATGTACCGATTTAAATAAGAATATTTATGCCAGCGTCAGTTTAAGGGTGTCTTGAAATTTTTGATTTTTCTCCTTTGTCTTATTAGTTACTAACTTAGTAATGGAATTTACGTATACTGAATATGCCGACATGCATTTAATGTATGGACAAAAATATTTTTTTCTGGAAAATAGTTCAGTTTATCGATATTAATCAAAAGTGTCTTTTCTTCAGCTTAAGGTCTTGAGTATCCAAAAATATTATTGTCGTTCCTTCATACAGGATGTAAAAAAAACATATTTGTGTTACGTCTAGTCCGTCCCTGGCAAAGTAAATAAGGCAAATGTTTTTAAAAGGGAGAATTTTAAGGAGACTCATCTAGTAACCATTATACTAAAAAGTTATTAAATTACACCTAGTATTTAAAAAATTATGTAAAAAACAACGATTTCCAGGGACGTCCGTATGGGCCCGTATCGCCGTAGGGGAGGCCGTAGGAAGAAAAATGTATAGGAACTTCTAATATTATATTTAAGTGTTTTATCTGAACAACCTGTATAAGTGATTATGCTCTCTGTTTTAAAAATTTCAGCCATGCAGTGATATCGCTTCTACTAGAATGTATTAGCAATTTAGCAGTGTTATTTTTAGTTGAATTAATTTGCTAATAACTTTCCATAACATTTTTCTATATATGTCTGTTCTCGAGTAAGAATTAATTTATATCCTTCAGAAAGAACTGATATTTTTGAACTCCGACAAATTAGCACGTTTTCTTTAAATCTTGAATTATGACGAAAAATATATTTCTAACGAAAATTTCCTAATCTCAATTTTTCATAAAACCTAGAAATTAAGGTAGTTTAGTATTAGGTAAAATTGATATTTTTTAAGATTTTCACCGCCCTATACAGAAATAAAATTTCTTAATGACAAATCCTAATTTATTTTTTTGGATATATAATTCTTAAAGAGGCTGAATATTGGCTCCCCTGTACATTTTATAGAAAAACTTCATCATAACTTCTTGGAGAGGCCGACATGGCAACCCCATGTGCATGTGCCAAGTTTGAATATATTTTGGTGAGCGAATCCTATTAAATTCAGAGCTGCATTTGTGAAGGTTTCAATGCATCTTTTAACGTACTTTTAGTATCCATTTGGACACGCAGGCCTTTTATTTGCATACCCAGTAAATATCAAATGGATCCAGAAATTATTGAATTACTTAGTAATTTAAAAACTGACTGAACCAGTGATGACTGATACCTAAAAATGCTTTTAAATGATCATCGTCAGAATAGTACATTACGTATCAAGGGCCGAAAAGAGGCTTTTTCGGACGAAATGCAGAGCCGAAGGTGAGGGAGGCCACCGCACGAGTCCGGAAAAGCCTCCGACGGCCTGAGATATGTACAGTATTTTTTTTTACAAGTGCTCCGAAACTTTGATGCCAAATAAATAAAGAAATTGTTCAGACAGTTTTCCTGTCTACATGACATGAAAACACTCGCGCATGGAGAACGTAAATATCTATTTATTAATTTTGACAAAGAGGCTCGGTGGCCTAGTGGCATAGCGTACGGCTTGTGATCTGAGAGTCGCGGGTTCAAATCCCGCACTCAGCATCTCTGGGTTTATTTATTTTTTTACAAGTGCCCGAGTCTTTGAGGCCATATAAATAAAGAAATTCTTCAAACATTTTTCTAAAACATCTTTGAAAAATTAACTGCCAATTTAATTTATATATAATCCGCTATTATTATCGCTTGTAATATGGCTCGGTGGGTAGAGTGTCCGCCTGGCGATCTGAGGGTCGCGGGTTCAAATCCCGCACCGACAATTCTGGTTTTATTTATGAGCACATGGTGACTCGAAGCGGGCGGGAAAAATCTTTCCCGCCCTCTTCGATACTTTCCCGCCCGCTCTCTTGGAAAACGCCACTTTCGGTGAAGAGAACATGCATGAAAAGAAGCACTTTCGGGGCACATGTAAAAAAATAATATTAAAAAAATAGGGCTGTTTAAAAGACATGGATACGCAGCAAAAATGCATTAAAGACATGGATACGAAGTAAAAAATCATTAGAAGTTGCCTTGGAAGGTTTGGACAAATATACTTAATTTTTTTCTAATCTAAAACTGGATTCGTAAAGTTAAAGGATTGGAAGAACGTATGAGAAAATTGCTTTAAGAAATATAATGCTATAAGAATAATAATAACAATTTCAACTATGAACAATTTTCAATATTTCCTAATTTTGCTTGATACCCCAAATAACATGTCATACAATCTAAATAACAATAAATTAACAAAAAATTTTTATTATTAACGGCCGAAACCTCACAAAACTTAATATTGATCAGCTGATGACTCTCGTCTCTTTCTAACCTACCAGGAAGCGGCATATTCGTTAACTGAATAGATGGCTCTGATTGCCAATTTGGGATCCTGATCATAAACGTGATGGCGAACCCACGAAACTCTCATAGTTCAGGTAATACAGCAAACACAAACAAATTAAATATTGATATTGAAAAAGCGACAATTAGTGTTATTCTTTATGGTCAGCTTTACGTTAATTTTTGGCAATAGCGTCATAGAAATGATTTGCTGGTGTTTAATGTATTACCTGAACTACGAGAGTTTCGTGGTCTTGCCATCACATTTAATTGGATAGCTTAGGATTGGCTCTCCACAATGTATTCGAACTCGGCACATGGTTTTACCATGTCGGCCTCTTCAAGAAATTATAATGCAGTTTCTCTTTAAAAATGTATAGGGGAGCCAATATTCAGCCACCTTCAAAAATTACATAGGATTTGTGCAACTTAACAATGTATCACCCGGTATAGTCGATTCAATGTCAAAGATGCGAATGTAAGTTTCACGTTTCAAACACTATAATTTTACATAATTTTCTAATTGTGCAATGAAAGTATAACTGAAACAAATCTAAACTAGAAAGAAATCATATTAAACGAATAAAACTAGTTCTCGGAATATATTCATCTTTGTCATTGGAAGAATTTCATAATAATAATATAAATAGTGTATTAAAGTACAAGTTTTGTAAGGCTACTAATTGCCATAAGTGCAAAAATTACTTGAACTTGTGTAACAATTAATTAATTAGCTTTATGAAATGTGGATTTTATAATATTTTTTTTTAATCGACCTAATTTTTATTGTATTTACAGAAAAATACTAAAAATAATATGGAAAATCGAGGTAAGTAATTTTTAATGTGGTAACACTGCCGAGCATTGCCTATTCAAAATATCAAAAGGTAAAAAAGTCAAAAACATTGCAAAACCTACCTGGTATTTACATCAATGCAATGCAAATTGTAATCTTTCTGTAAATTCTGAATAATTTTGTAATTTTGCAAATAAAGATTAAATTAAAACAGATTATTTATTTATGTTTATGTGTTATTTAATGCTTAATACGGTTATGGTTACGGCCATCTTTTAATATTTGAATTAGTAATACCAACGCTCCAATACAAAAATATTCGCTACATGGCTACATTCAGAATGAGTCCATCGATTTCTGAAAATGGACCCAAGAATAACCTCCTTAAATATTAGCATGTTATTAAGAAACACCCTATATATCTAAACGGGAAACATTTTTACGGTAATTGCTGCAATAGTATAGCTGGAAGTTGTCGGAAACATTGCCAACCATATGTAGAAATATATTGCAATATATTTCGGATAGTCCGGCAATATAGCCAAACTTCGGGGAGATCTTGCTTATTGAAGTAAGATCGCATTCATTCAAAGAACTTGTAAAACTCCAGATAGAAAAATGTATATTTCTAGCCTAACCAACGAATACAAACATCTTTTCCCACCCCTTTCGGTAATTATTGCAGCATATTTATCTCAAAGGTATCTTGCAATATCCCAATTGGCTAAGCATCGTCCCGATGCGTAGCGATTTGCAGTTGTGCTGAATGCATTTTGTTATCAGTTTCTTATTTCGTTAGGATCTCCATTAAATATTTTCATCAAATATTACATTTTTTCTATGCGAAATGAATAATCTTATTTCTAAAGCTCTCTCTGCATTGGCGACGTTCGTGTATAATATGTTCCTATATTATATTCACTTCTTTTGTCATTTTTTATAATTTTCACTCCTCAACTTGACAAACAAAAATGACATAAATCGCTGTCAAATCATAAATCGCTGTTTAAATTCTCAGGAAAAATTGTCACCCGATTGGTGATCGATTTGTGAAATGGATTATTTTTAGACGATTACTAATCGCTTACAAATCGATGGGCTCTGCTGAATATTTTTTTTTATGATCAAACACAAGCACTATAGGAAAAGTCCTTTAGGGCCCTCTGGGAGTGGTGCGTGTGCGCAAAAAGCGATTGACGTTGGTTTTGAATCGTTGGTGGTTATATTCGTTGGGAAAAACAACCTCGGGAAGTTCTTTCCATAAGGATGAAGTCCTTCAGATGAAAAAATTCTTAAATAATGAAGTTCGAGGAGTACTAAGCTAGGGATTCGCGGAAGTGGTTCGTCGTGTATTAATGCTATTCGTCGCTCTGGGTGGAATTAAGAGGGCCTCCTCCTTTCGATGGAATCCAGTAGCCGAAGAATATGTTTGGGTGCAGAGCTCCAGACATGAGAGCAGTACTCTAGTGATGGTCGAATCTGGGCTTTGTATAGTGACAAAAGTTGATGAGGTGTGTACAACTTTCTGATTCGGAAGAGTACACCAAGCTTCTGGGAAGCTATCTTGGCGATTGCCACAACGTGGTTATGCCAAGACATATTTCCTCCCAGAGTGACGCCTAGCAAATTAATAGACGAAGCCAGTGGGGTTGCGTGTCCGTCGATGACTATATCCGGTTCTGTAATGTTAACCTTTTTAGAGGTTGGTTTAGCGTTAAATTCGACTTGGTTACTGTCACCCCAGGCCAAAATATCTTCCAGGTCTTTGTTGAGGCGTGATACTTCATGCTGTCTGCGATGATGTGCGTCGGCAGCCGATGTTTGTGCATTCAAAGAGAATGATGAGATAAGTGTGCTATCGTCAGCAAAACTAAATATCGAATTTTTCGTTTTCACTAGAACGTCGTTAATGTAGAGTAAGAGAGAGTGAGAGACAATATGGACCCTTGAGGAAAACCGGCATTGATGGTGAAGGTGTCTGAGAGAAATACGTCAATCGCCACTTGTAGAGAGCGGTCCTTAAGGAAGCTAGACAACCAGGCACTGAATCGACTGGGCATACTCTAGGATCGCAGTTTACTTAGAAGTCCCTCATGACAAGCACGATCAAAGGCTTTAGAAATATCAAGTGCAATAGCCCGAGACTCCCCATGATGTGCGATTGCGTTGTTCCAAAGATGGGTGACATAGGCTAGAAAATCTCTAGTTGATCTGTACTTCCGAAAACCATATTGATGATCGCTGATAATGTTGAAGCCTTCCAGGTACTTTAGAAGATATTTGTTAATAGCTTTCTCCATTACTTTTGATACAACTGAAAGCAGTGCGACTGGTCGATAGTTGTTAGGAGGGGTTATCTTAACTTTCTTTGGTATAGGCTGGACTCGCGCCGGCTTCCAGCATGATGGAGACGGCTTCCAGCATGATGGAGATATTCCTTGTTTGTAGGATAAGTTAAAAAGTCTACAAAATACTAGTATTAGTTCATCGGCGCATCTCTTCAGAACTATAACAGGAATTTCGTCTGGACCAGAAGCTGTCTTGACGTTGAGCCCTTTCAGGATTCGTTTAACGGGAAGCTGACGTAACACGATTTCGGTCATTTCGGATTGAACTGTTGGTGTTCTTACCTGGAAATCTACATGCGGAATGCGAAGAAAATAGTTCATCAAGTAAGATTGCTTTGTCTCCGGCTGTGGATGTTATTGTACCATCGGAACGTGTTAGAGGTGGAATAGTTGATTTGAAAAAATTTTGGCCGACGGCCTTAGCGACTGACCAAACGGACCTTGATTGAATATGCCCATTAAGAGTTGATTAGCTAATAGCTGTGATTTTTTTAACACCCAAGGTTATTTTTCTTACAAATATGACGAGTGAGCACAACTCTCACCTGCAGATGACCGTCTTATAATATACCCCGAGGGTAATAGAGGGTCAATAAGCCGCTTAAAGTACCGAAATAGAAAAAAAAATTATCAAGCGTTACATTCTAAACTCCTTTACCATTATTTTTGTACAAGAAACTGCATAGGGAGCAGAACATACATATCTCTAACACCCACTCTAAAGACTCATTATTTTCTCTCGATATTTCACCACCCTATAAACTAACGAGTAAACTTGTCTGACACTCTGCAAACGCCTCTTATTTCGAACTTTTCAACAAATATAAATCGTATTATGAGCTAAAAGAATTTTCTAAGACAGGCTCATTTACTAAATTCTTCGATGTAAACACGGGTCTAAAATAAGTTTTCAAGATAATAAGGTGGAGAAAAATGATTAGGGCGTGCTATTTTGAGGTTTTGTGGATAGAAAGAATTTGTGTTTCATTTACGAGATATGGTGACTCGTCGACTTCTATTCGGAGAGTTTAGGTCGCATATAAGTATATACAGGATGTCCGCTAATTAATTAATATTATAATTATTAAATACTTAGATATTCACGTTAGGTCGTTAGAAAAGCATTTATAAAGAGTTGTTTTCTACTTATACAGGGTGTCTGCTAATTAATGTTACATGGAAAAACCACAGACTCTTTACGAAAAAATACTAGGATTTAATTTCTTATACTTACCTATATCCGAAAGTTCATATTAACTGAGATACAGGGTGTTAAAGTTAAAACTTCATTTTTGTTTTTCTCTAATAACTTTGCGAGAAACTAACGTTTTTTTTAATTTGGCAATTATGGTTTTTTAGAACGAAAAATTGATTTTTTTATGATATTTTAATGTACAATGTAGGGGGCGCTGTCTGCGGCATTATTTGCACATTTATTAGGTCATAACTATTTGTGCCTCAGCGTATTTAATTTCTGAATGAAAATAATCCTTTTCTCATATTTATTACGTAAAAAAGGTATACTGAGTTCAGGTCGTCCAGAGTTACCGTTTCGGAGATATTTATATTTAAATTGTTTAGTGCACCCTGCCCAATTATTATTAATTTGCAAACAATTTTTTTTTAAGTAACCTATGAGAAAATATATGAAATTTAGAGATGAAATTGCTAGATTTCATAGCAACTGTGTTGTAATGTGTTTGTTGTTATTATAAGAGAGCTATGTCAGAAAATGTTTCATTTTTGAGTTTATCGTAAGTTTGTGTTTTCATTGCTGTTGGTTTGTTTCAACACGATATTTTCTAGGGTCAAAGTTATTTTAATTAAAGTAAGTTATAGACTAATCCAATTATTGTATTTATTATTCCCAATTACTATTACTAGAACATTAATTATCATAATATAAAAGTTAATTGGTACGAAGTAATAAAATATTATTTTCTTGCCCTAGCTAACATACTAAAGAATGACTCTTTGATTAGTTTAAAGAAGTGTTAAAATGATCAATTTTCTTTACAGTAAAAGTTTTCAGTTCCAAAATTACTACTAAAAAATTGGATAAAAATTAATATTTTACTAATAGAAACATATTTTAAAAAATTAGCAATACCTATTTACTATGAAAAATGGAAATATTTCTGTATAAATGTTTTAAGCTTAATATAGTATATTAAAGCCAAGTTACGAGACGCACTTAATGCAGATCCCTTTCACACGTGTTTGTCTATACATTAAATATTACATTAAACATGGGGGCGATACCCCTGATTTGAAGCCATAAAACTCACCCCCAATTGTCGCAAGTAATAATGCTCCATAATTTACAAGACACGCTTTTGGTATTACTTTAATACTTTGAACTGGCTTATGAGTTTATTCCGTTCATGCGGATCATGCGTTGTTTCAAAAAAGTCCCGAGTGAAAAAAAATTTATATCGAGAAAAAGCTCATTTATATATAGAATTTGTAAATGTAGTACGGCCAGCAGATTCATAGTGCATTAACATAAGTACATGGAACTCTAAGCAAGACTTTCCTTGAACCATCTATTCTAGAGAATGATGAGGCGCCTAGACTATTTAAACAACATAATTTATCAAATTTGGAATTACATACTTTGCAAGCGACTGGAAACAACTTATATGCTTGTATTACAAAAAAAATTGCTTATAAATTCTACATCAAACAGCCAAATAATGTTGTGTTCCATTTGAAAATCTTGACAAAAATTATTTTGAAATGTGTCATTTTGGAAAGCTTATTATGAATAGTCTGTCTAAAATAGATAAACGCCATTAGATTCATAGTATCTCTATATCTCTTATTATACAGTTCACCAAATGCCAAGGTTAAAAAAATAGTTTTGAACTGTTTTTTGAATTGTTTTTCCGGACTACTCGTTTTTTAATTTATTGCTCCTAAACTACAGAACCTTAAATAACATTTTAGGCAATTATAAAAGACGCCAATACGAACCTAAATATAAAATAACATACTGGATGTCCCATTTAAAATAATATAACTTTATGTCACCACACCTTCTTGGGTACATATATTTTTAACCCTGCCGCTTTTAATCACATATACTATATGTATAAACAGTATATTGCTAATATCATCTGTAATTATGTCACCGCTATGGACATCGAAGGGGGCGTTGTGAGTTTGCGCAGTTCGGAAATTTCATTGTGAAAGTAAACATTCGACAGGACCGGAATTCAACTTTTTTAATGTAAATTTCACTGGTTAGTTAGGAGAAATATTGCAATCAAAATTTCGATTAGTCCGAAGCGTTCGCGTTCCATGCATACAATTTCTGACGATATGATGGTGCCAAATTCCGTCCGAATACTTGTAACAATCACACGATGAGCTTTATTTTAACTTTCATCCGAGGGCGTATATTTCTTAACCTCACTTTTTTCTAACCAAAAATTAAGAATGAATAACTACATTGACTATTTTGGGAATTTTTTTTTTTTTTTTTATGATCAAACACAAGCACTATAGGAAAAATCCTTTAGGGCACTCTGGGAGTGGTGCGTGTGCGCAAAAAGCGATTCACGTTTGTTTTGAATCGTTGGAGGTTATATTCGTTTGGAAAAACGACCTCGGGAAGGTCGTTCCACAAAGATGTAGTCCTCCAGATGAAAGAATTCTTAAATAATGAAGTTCGAGGACTACTAAGCTTAACCACATATGGATGGGCGGCAGTGGCTCGTCGTGTATTTCTGCTAATCGTCGCTCTGGGCGGAATTAAGAGGGCAAGGTCAGCCGAGCACCTTCCATGAAAATTTCTGTAAAAGAGAGTCAAGTCCCCAACCTGTCTTCGATGTTCCAGGCTGTCGAGGCTCTTCGTCAGCTCGTGGTCTCCGATCAGACGAATAGCCCTCCTTTCGATGGAATCCAGCAGCCGAAGAGTATGTTTGGGTGCAGAGCTCCAGACATGAGAGCAGTATTCCAGTGATGGTCGAATCTGGGCTTTGTATAGTGTCAAAAGTTGTTGAGGTGTGTACAACCTTCTGGTTCGGAAGAGCATCCCAAGCTTCTGAGAAGCTACCTTGGCGATTGCCACAACGTGGTTATGCCAAGACATATTTCCTCCGAGATTGACGCCCAGCAAATTAATAGATGAAGCCAGTGCGATTGCGTGTCCGGCCATGACTATTTCCGGTTCTGTAATGTTAACCTTTTTAGAGAAAACTGCTGCCTGGGTTTTTTTAGCGTTAAATTCGACTTGGTTACTGTCACCCCAAGCCAAAATTTCTTCTAGGTCTTTGTTGAGGCGTGATACTTCATGCTGTCTGCGAAGATGTGCGTCGGCAACCGATGTTTGCGCATTCAAAGAGAACTAGGAATTTCGTCTGGACCAGTGGCTTTTTTGACGTCGAGTCCTTTTAGGATTCGTTTGACGGGACGCTGACGGAACACGATTTCGGTCATTTCGGATTCAACTGCATTATTATCAGCTACTAATGCACCAAATTGAAAATTCATTAATTTTAAGGTTAGGTAGTGACAACATATATATTATATTGTATACGAGTAATACTCTCTTCTGTTTTACAATATTTTTAGTGAAATTCGGTTCCGAGGATCGGATAATGTGATAAGGAAAATGTTATCTTAACACCTGGTATTGATACTCGACTTTTGCCAAAAAACCCCATGCACTTGTGTACTTTCATCTTAATCAAAACAAGAAACTAACCTACCAAACAGCGAATCGAATCACAACGAATTAAAAACTCCTTTAACAAAAAGTGTTGTTAGGTAATGAAAGTTTATAAGCACTAATATACCGACAACAATGTGGATGAACCACTTTTTAGTCTGTAATTTGAAAAAGCATCCAGAACCAAAGATTGCGACGAATAACAACAAACAAATAACGTCGAGCCGGCTCTGACGCGATCGATAAAATTTCCACTCAACTGCGCAAACTCAATAGGCCCACGCCATCTCCCACAGTAGGGACACTTTTTGTATTTTGGAACGTTCGTATTGGCACTATACTGTTTATATATATGTGCTTTTAATCCCATACCTCAAGTGTTTTAGTATTTTTGATAAATTCTTCGACAATGATTTAATCTTCCGTCCTCGCTTTGTTGGCGGACCCGACATGTATATCAGTTTAAATTAAGAACATAATGTACTTACTATACAGGGTTTCAATGTTCTTACTCAATTTTACGACAAAAAGTTTATATAAACGTAGGTCCCAAAACGGCTTTGCTTTTATTATACAGGATGTCGAAGTAATGTTGTTCTTGTTTTGTATATTGTATAGGGTAGATGTTTACCTTTGAACAATAATTTAGTTAATTCTTGTTCCTCGTTTCCCGAAAGTTATGTTAAAAACAGCAAATTTCTACACCGATTACACCAGCCGAAGAAATTAGCATTCGCATTCGAGCATCGGAGAAATAGGACCTTGTGGATCCCCCAAATTTAATTATACACCGTTCACTGATGTAATATTTATGTATTTATTTAAATGTGATGGTAATCCCCACCAATCCCCTCTTTGAGGGGTGGTTTTTGGAGCACCGCTAAGCTTCCGGGGAATTAAAATGCGGCGTTGCCAGAACTTAGTAAAAAAGTTCCACTATAGATACTGTTAACGTATAACCGCACTCATAATTTACAGATTCCATCCTCCATTCTACTTCTTCCGACTAATAATTATACACGGTGTTGAAAAAATATCCGTATCCCGGAATAACTCCGGTGCATCGCATTGCAGCGGAAAATGTCTGGGGAAAAAGTTGTGGGTTTGTTCAGGTCAGTGTCAGTGTTTTTAAATCTAGGGTAAAACTTTAATGGAGTCGCTATAAAAATCAAGAATGCCAGGTTAAAATGGTAAAGAAGTCAGTTAAAATCCAGCTTAGTAAACTTTTGTCTGGTGATTGAGCTCCGTTATATTAGATAAACTACTGTTAGTTTAAAATGTCTAGCTAGCTATCAAGAGTAGAGCAAAAAAATTCTCTCTTAAGCTGGTTCCACGAGGTCCATGAGGTTTTACCTGATGATTTATTTATTCACGTAAAATGTATCAGTTAAAACACTAGGTGTGGATAAAGTCTAACATGAGTTTTTACCTTACGGTTTACTTGTTCAGTGTCAAAAGGCCTAAATCGTCAGTTAAAACCACATGTATGGACGAGGCTATTAAAAAGTTTTGCATAACAGTCTTACTTGAAGACCTAAAACGTCAGGCAAAACTTCATAGCTCCTTACAAAATTATTTTTAGAGATAATATTTTTTTGAGTAATAAATTTAACTATTTTTGAAGAGAATTTTTATTTCTATATTAAAAATAGAACAGCAAATACAGGTACCAACAAATACATGGCAACAATAAGAAAGACAACCTGAAATGTTGCATTCATTTAGAGAATTTATAAAAGCAGCCGAATTTTCTACGAAATTTAAGAATTTTTAGTATAATTAAGCAAGCAGCAGCATTTTTCTTATTGTAAAATTGGCAACATCTTGCGAAGAAATCATGCTCGCAGTTCTTAATGATTTGCAGGGAGGTGTGTCGAGTGTATAAAAGACCATTTTCTGGTTCGGTTGGCCGAAAACGATTTAATTCGAGGGGATTTTACATAATTTTTCTCCCAGTTCCTCGGTTTGTGGATGCCGAAATTTAAGTTTCAGATAATAAGTAAGAGATTTTGGAGTTCTTAATGTAAGTTTAAATAGGATATTGTATTATGAGAGAAACTTCCATTAACTGCTTAGGTCCAAAACAGGTTTACATACTAATTACATTAGGTATCTAGTTTGTTTATAAGGTTGTCATAATATATATATTAAGAATTCCAAAAATTAATCATACCTGCTTAAATTTACTCTAGAGGCTCAATAAAACTATTCAGACTTATACAGGATATAACAAGTTGGTCCTTCACTGTTGAGATTTCGGGAACGGTAAGAGATGCGAGGTCGGTTAAATTGGGGCAAAGTTGCGTAATTATGGGCCCAATAATATGCCTTAAAAATTCAAAAATAAATATAGGGACATCAATATTTTGAAAAATCTAAAATTTTATGTCTCGGTTCTTACTTCTTCCTGACTTTATTCGAAGAGATGTCCAAAGATAAATTTTACTTTCTCAATACGCACATAGGAAATTTGTTATTAGGTAATATGTAAATGCAAAATTATTACTACTATACATATTATTATTACTTATACATATGAATATACAAATAAATATAACATAACAAAAATACACTAGTTAGGATGTAGTACTAAAATCTAATAATATAGTTTGACGTGTTTGCGTTATAAACTTGCAATCTAGAAAATATAATTCCAAGTCTGATAACAATTATATTGCTGCAGAGTCACCTCTATTCTTTGCATACTCTTGAAATTCTTTTACCATACTGTAGATAATTTGATTATTGCATTCAACTTCTTCATCAGAGTCGTCAGATATTGATTTGGTTTCAGTTTGGGCTACATAATCGATAGGAATGGAGTCACTATCATCTTCTAATAACACATTGCTATCACTGTTAATGAACTCGCCCAAATCATTGTTATCAAATTGAAAACTTCCACAACATCAATATTCTCTTTCATCGCTCAAAGGAAAGTCCGCCCAAGAGAGGTTGATTTTCATTGAATTTCATATACCTAGTTCCGGAATGAAAAAATGTCCGCTTAATAGAGATGTCCGCTTATCAGAGGTGATCTTATGAGAGGTTTCACTTCATAAGACGGCATCCTCAGATCTTTAGTGCGACGTTTGGGACCCCATCATCAACTTAATTATTTTAAATACGGGCCTGGATTTTTTTTTAAATTATTACGATAATTAGATCTAAACGACGATTCGTCATCTTACAGTCGCCATCTTCACGAAAATTGCCGGATATATTGGCGGATTCATGAAAAAACAAATTATTTCATCGCCGACGATTCGTTTAAAATTACTTAAGCTTCATCAGCGCTAATGTAGAAAACCCTCAAACAAAAAATTTATACTTTTGTACATAACTCGAAATCAATAACGTACATTGAAGAAAATGAAGAGATATAATACACAATAATGTAGGATTTAAGAAGATATAAAAAAACATAAAACTGTAAAACTTCCGTTAAAAGTAAATATACAAATAATGTCTTTTTAACTCCAATATTGTTGTGTGTCGTACATTTTTTTATATTTTCATCTATCAATTATTTACTTATAATACCTTAGCAACGGTTGCTATAAAAATTATCATAATATCATAGGAAATATTAGCAAGTTCACAATGCCCGATAATTATTAATAAAGAAAATATTGAAACAAATTTGTATTTATTTTTATAGTTATTTTTACATAATATTATTTTTGTTTTTCCTATGTTAAATGTACAATTATTCAATTTTCCTGAGAAAGAAGCTGGACGAACTATGAAGTGTTGCGACTCCATGCTGAGTTTCTCGATGTACATGCGGATTCCTGCTCCATTTCAACATTAATTAACATATTTTGGTTTTTCGTCACAGAGATTTTTGCTATTCAGTTTTTCGACGCTTTCCTCTAGATAGCCCTCTGCTACGCTAGTACTCTTCCAGTTTCCGTGCAGCTTAAGGGTTGCAAGGGAAGCATCACCCTCGCTAAGAAGTAGCGTGGACGAGGTCCGACGTAGGCAATGTCCTGTATATTCATTGGCGTGTTCTAAATTAAGAAATTTTGCTATGATTAAAGGAACACGTCCTAGGGTATTTTTACCCACCTATGCATTTACCATTTCGGTATGTAAGGAAAAATTTGCGTTCCTTAATTTCTTTTGGCCTTAATGGAAGGTAGTGTCTAACCAATTTTAAGGCATCTGCTTGATTTCCTTCTATTCAATTATATTTGGCGTAGCAGTCTTAGTTTCTGGTACCTTGGCAAGCATAACAGGCCCCTTATCCTCAATATCATTAATGCTCATTTTCACCATCTCATCACGTCTTAGGCCGCCAAAAACTGCCATTACGAACACCACTTTATGCAGCAGAGGCATATCATTCGGCGGATTTTTGATAAAAGTTAAAACTTGTTCACCTTCCAAAACTTTGACCCTTCCATTTAACTTTTAAAAATGCTATTAATTGACAATATCTTGAAATATTAATGTTTTCATTTACTATAAGTTCAGACTTCACCTGAAAATATTTTGTCCAAAGGATATTTGAGGTATATCTCACCGACTCAAATAAAGTAAAAATAATTAAAAATTGTTATTGCCAATGAGCATACCGATTCCTGAAAGTAAGCCATCATTACTATTCCAGAAATTACCGTATTTTGGATTCTTACTTTCCATTGTAGCATTTTCTGCATTTTCTAAAATATTTAGTGGAATTTCCATATTTTCGTTTAGAAGACGTAAGAGACGCTTAAAATAAACAACCGTCAAACTTTTATTCTATGACAACCGATCAAAGCTCACTAAATACTAAAAATTGATGAAAATCGTTAAAAAAATAGGAATTTAACTAATTATAATTTAAATAAAATAAAAATAAAATATTTTATACATCGCAGACGTTACTAGACTATAGTGCTCATCAGGCGAAAACTATTTCTCGGGCCAAAGGCCCTAGGGTTAGTTGCTTTCGCCTTCTGAGCATTATAGTCTACTTAACGCCCTTGGAACATAAATAACTAATGTTCTTAGATATACATGATTGATTTCGAGGTATGTACAATGTATTAACTGATGAAGTTTAAGCAATATTAAACGAAACATCGGCGATGAAATAATTTGTTGTTTTTAGTCCTGAATCCGCCAATCTATCCAGCAGTTACTAAGTTCTGTGAAGCCTCTTTATAATAATTTTGCAAATACGATAAAAGTAAAATTAACCAATTCCAGGAATAACTTGTAAAACTGGTACAAAAGAAACTTCAACACATTTTTAACTTTCCGGCAAAAGCCTTTTTCTCGTGTTTGCTTTTTCGTTTTCAAATGTCATTTCTTTTTTTCCTCGAAATGGAGTGTGGGCTTAAAAATACCCCGGGACATAATTAATTTGACCCGTGGCAAAATGACAAACACAATACCGTCAAGTCGGACGGCAGTAGGGAAAAATAAACCCGAAGATAAAACAAAAAAGTTAAAAATGAGCCTAATAAATTTCTGGTGTAAGTTAAAGTACCAGTAAATTAGGCTGACTCGTTTGCCTCAGTCGCTAATGTACAGGGTGGATTCTAGTAATATGTTTGTGTTAACAATGGTCGGTTATACCTTAAAGCGTATTTATAAAATAAGTTAGTTGCACTAATTTAAATAATATCATTGAACTACGTAGTTACTACGATTATACCACGAGGGGTATAAGAAAGCATCATTATCAACTTGTTGAAGTCCACCGCGCTTGCGCCACCAGTGATCAAGTATTTTTTTAAAAATAATTTCTGTTGCCATCAAAGTAGGCATCAATCATTTCTATTTGGGTTTCATAATGGCTACATTATGAAATTCAAAAAAATTGAATAACCTACATTTTAATTTTTTTTATGTTGGCACCAAGTTGGGTTCGAATTTTAGGCTTACTTTGATTTCGTTGAAATTAGTTTTCTTGGCATTATGGATTTGACAAAAAATTTTTATAGAAAACTTTAAAATACTAACCTAATATCTTCCAGTTTATGATCTATTTCTAAAATTTTATTCAATAAAGTACTATTTTTATTTTTAATTCAATATACATATTACTTTATATATAGATATTTATAGTCACTGTAGACATTTCCTGGGCATTAATTGTTATTCCTGTCAGATTCTGTGTCGACACAATATTTTGGTCAATAGATTTATTTATTATTTTGTTCAATATTTTGAACTTTGTTCTGCTCGCACCATAACTTTGCATATTCTTGTTAAAAGTTTTCTAGATTATTTTCTGCAATTTCTCGTATTTCTGACGGAGTACAACTTTCTTCCTGACTCATTTTTATTACCATTAATAATATATTTATTTTTAATTATCACAGATGGGAAGAAGCTTTGTTGTGTTCAATTGTTTCTATCATGGCATATTTAATACTTATTGTAACATTTTATTAAATTGTAAAAGTATTGCCAACCCAAAAAGAAAATATTAATTCAAATGCAAAAAATCTACTATATTTTTTTAAGTTTTCCAGACTTTAAAAACACAAATAAAAAAGAATTATAAAATACACGGTACATAAGACAATCAGAGCACTTGCTCAAACGCGTGCTCTAAGATAATGTCTTATGAAACTTGTATCTTAATATACTATTAACTGCATTAGTTACAAAGTAAGGTCAAAGTACCTTTGACATGTTCTTTATAAAAAATTCCTTTAATGAATATTATCTCAGGAAGGGTTGGAGATGCAGCAGCTACCTACACCCCTAAACATTTAAAAAAATAAGCTGATACTGCCTTAAAGTGAGGTAAACTTTCTCATTTTTAGGTAGGAAAGAATAAATAGTTTTGGGAGAAGCTGAAATGAGATGTCACAGTAAAAGGTGAAATAATTTTTAAATCAAATTACAATTAAACCTCTCTTGGGCGGACACCTAGTGGACAGCCTAATAGAGGTGTCCGCCCATGGGAAATTTGTTATTAGGTAACATGTAAATGCAAAATTATTACTATGTATATGTATGTACAAATAAACATAACATAACAAAAATACACTAGTTTTAGTTTGACGTCTTTGCGTTTTATACTTGCAATCTAGAAAATGTAATTCCAAGTCTGAAAACAATTCAATTTCTGTAGAGTCACCTCTATTCTTTGCATAGGTACTCTTATAATCCCTTTACCATACTAATAGCTTATTGATAATTGGTGACATTTGTTTGATTACTGCATTCAACTTCTTCATCAGAGTCGTGGTTTCAGTTTGGACTACATAATCGGTAGGAATGGGTTTGTTCGGGTTTGTTCATCAATGTTAATGAAGTCGCCCAAATCATTGTTATCAAATTACAAACTTCCACAACATCAATATTCTCTTTCAGACTCAAAACGCGACATTTTTGTGCCACTGTTTACGATTTTAACCCTACAACTCACAAATAAACGGCGGACTGCTGTCGGTGAATCACACATAATTTCATTCGGCGAAGTCCTTTCGCGCTGCCACGCATACGCGATTGGTCGCCGATCTATCTTCAAACAGTTTTTGCACCGCACTTATTCGTCTCCCAAATTACTTTAAAAAAATTATTGTCCGTTTATAGGAGGGTTTTCGCACTCTTTGTATGAAAACAGCCTGTCCGCGTCCGCCCAAAGAGAGGTTGAATTTCATGGAATTTCATATACCTAGTTCCGAACTATGAAAAATGTCCGCTTATTATAGGTGTCCGTTAAGAGAGGTTTCACTGTATTTATTTTCTAACCGCAGATTAAAATTCGAATTAAATGTTGAATTTTATTTGATATCGGACCGGTCGTTAGTTAGTTAGTTAGTACAAATATACAGTTAGGCCGGGGAAAGAATGAACCTGCGTCATAACTTTGCAATAATATCAAAGACCTGTTATTTATAGTTTACTTTCGTTTTAGCAGTTAATGAAAGAGGATAAAACAGACATCTTGTTTCTTTGGAAAGGAAATACCATTCCTGTGTTAGACGGAAATGACATAATTAAAATATTAACATGTCATTAATGATATTTTCTTGTGTGTTTCCTACGGTTCACAAATCTTCCAAGTTCATAAAAGTAATTTGCGATATAGAATTTAATAATCGAAATCAGTTAATAAATAAAAACTATTAAAAATGGTAAATGGAAGATGTTGGCCCACCCGGCATCGCCCGGTGAGATACCATTGCATCGGTTTAGGTGGCGTGAAGTTTGCTCCTTGAGTTAACTTTTGCTCATTGAGTTGACGTTTCGTCGCTGTGCCGATGTTTCCGGTTACCAGGGTGGGACCCCCCAAAAAATAGCATGATGGAAGCTCCAGGCCCAAAATACTCCGGAGGTAAACTCGCCCCCCATTCGGATCTCTGGGCGGGGGCTGGACTCGGGGCCCCATCAAGTGAAGTTCTTCAAAAAACAACCATTTCCGACAATTTACTGGGATTTAACAACACTCAACGAAGAAATGGTGTGGCACCTGCAGTTGCTAACCAACCCAGAACTAGCAACTTCAAAATTGATTTCTGCAATATTAGAGGGCTTAACACGAACATCAATTCAGTCCACCAGCACTTACAATCTTCCAAGCCTCACGTACTTGCACTGACCGAGACAAAGGTCAGATCGTCAACAAACACCGTCAGCTATTTATACCCTGGATACGATTTTCATTTCCGATTCCGACGCAACTTCGGCGTATGTCTTTTTATTCGAGATGATCTCTGCTGCCAACGAGAACCTACACTGGAACCGAAAGACTTTGATGTAATGTGGTTTAAAATATCAACACCGAAAATCACCAAGTTTATCTGCTGCCTTTACCGTCCTCCAAGTGATACCCATTACAGAGACCTTTTCTCATCACTAGCCAATGCAATCGACTTCTTGCAAACCAACCATCCAAATGCCGAGATTGCTATCTTTGGCGACTTTAACGTCCACAATGTCAACTGGCTTAAATATTCAAATACAGACGATGAGCAAGGCCGCGAAGCCGAATCCTTCGCGATCAGTTCTGGTCTAACTCAACTCGTAGAAGAACCAACGCGGATTCCAGACCGAGCTGGAGATTTTGCTAGTCTTTTGGATCTTTTCTTAACGTCAAATCCCGATCTATATACAGTCACCGTACAGCCTCCGTTAGGATCATCCGATCACAAACTTATTTCAACTCTAAGCGAACTTCCAATTAATTCTGAACAACCTCCTAAACCTCGCAAGATATGGCATTACAGATCGGCCAAGTGGGAAGACCTGAAAGACCATTTTCGGACTTTTCCTTGGATGAGCGTATGCTTCTCTTCTGATGATCCATCCGTCTGTGCTGGGGAGGTGTCCGACGTCATTCTAACGAGCATGGAAGCATTTATCCCCTCCTCCCAAAAACGCCCTTTCAACGGCAAGCCCTGGTTTAGCAAGGATTGTGAGCGTGCTGTCAAATCAAAAAATCTGTACTGTCACCCCAAGCAAAAATTTCTTCCAGGTCTTTGTTGAGGCGTGATACTTCATGCTGTCTGCGAAGATGTGCGTCGGCAGCCGATGTTTGCGCATTCAAAGAGAAAGATGAGATAAGTGTGCTATCGTCAGCAAAACTAAATATCGGATTTTTAGTTTTCACTAGAAGGTCGTTAATGTAGAGTAAGAAGAGAGTGGGAGACAATATGGACCCTTGAGGAACACCGGCATTGATGGTGAAGGTGTCTGAGAGAAATCCGTCAATCGCCACTTGCAGAGAGCGGTCCTTAAGAAAGCTAGCCAACCATGCACAGAATCGACGGGCATACCATAGGATCGCAGTTTACTTAGAAGCCCCTCATGCCAAACACGATCAAAAGCTTTAGAAATATCCAGTCCAACAACCCGAGACTCCCCATGATGTTCGATTGCGTTGTTCCAAATATGGGTGATATATGCTAGAAGATCTCCAGTTGATCTGGACTTACGAAAACCATATTGATGATCGCTGATAATGTTGAAGCCGTCTAGATACTTTAGAAAATGTTGGTTAATAGAAAATGTTGGTTAAATCGTCAAACATGAATGTTAATAAAATGTTTCCGATTTGTTACTGAATTGTTGAAAAACATTGTGTTTTGTTGTTGTTTTGTTCCTGTTTTGTTGGTGAAACACGAATCAAAATCAAAACTACGTAGTTACTACAGCGACATTTGTTTGACATTTTGTCTCGTCAGTGTGGATGCAAGTTTTTGTTTTGTTTTGTTTCCAGAAAGTTGGTAGTTTGTTGTGTTTCTGTGAAAATGCAATTTATTGAAAAAGAAAAACGCATTACGGAAACACAATGATAAGCACGATATAAAAACACAACAAATGTCGATACATGCATCGAATAACATTGTAAGTGACAAATAGTGTTTTTACAGGCGAAGACATAACAGGTTCGTACTTTACCTGATAAGGCAAAATATCAAAATAATCAGATACAAATGGGATAAAAGAGGCATTTAAAAAAATTAAGCTAAAGTACCAAATTAGGTTTGAAACATTGAAATTTATTTTAAACTCTGAAATTTGCCAAAATGTTACTTACAATGTTATTCGATGCATGTATCGATGTGGTATTAGTCTTCTATTAAACTTGGTCCTCAAAATCAATCAATCAATATCTCTATAGAAGCCCTTATAGGGTTTCATCGCCCGTAAGGTTAGTATAAAAATTTTGATACGCAGCGGGAATCAGGTCCATGTAAGATTTTATATCGTTCAGTTTAAGTGTTGGTATTCCTTTACTTTGAGCCACTCTTCTAAGCTATTACAAAACACTACGCCTAAAGTTGGTATCGTACTCTTTCCTTTTTTAATGCTTATCAAGTTTATGTCGCTCTTGTAATTTATTTTTATAAAAATGCTGTAAGGTTTATTTTTGACAATTTAATTTTTTTATATGTAACCAGTTAATCTTTTCATCTAAAACGTCTTTTTTTATTTGTACTTATTTATTAATACTCTAAAATAAACAAAATTGACTAAATACCTAAATAAACAACATTTAAAAACACATTTAGCAAAAAAGATCCAAATTATATTTTAGCAAAAAGATTCAAATTACTTTATTTTATAAAATTAGTCATACCGACGAGGCATTATCTTCTGGGTTTTCCACATTATTTAATAAATCAATATTTAACAAATTAACTTTATTGTTAACATCTTGACAGGTCTAAAATTAAAAAAATTGGATAACCTTAATTTTTTTGTTTAAATGAATAAACGCCACAAATGTTAAAGAAGAAACTGACTGCTTGTTGGTTCCATCTTGTAGAACGCGCACTGCCCAGTACTTTATAGCGAAACTTGAATACAGGTTTCTCTAATTTTCAATTTGGTCATATTCTTCATAAATGACGTCCATAGGTATTTTAAGACGGATCTTAATTGTAAATATATAAAACATCTTTTTGTGATTCTAAAGAACCAGCTAACTAATTTTAGCAAAAATTGTCAGTTGATTCCTTATTGTCTCTAATTATAATATTGAAAAAATAACCAAAACTTTTTAACATTTCATCTTTCGTCAACTCGAGATCGAAATTGTCATGCATATCATAACGCCTCGAACCTATTAAATATAACTGATACTGGTATCGTCTCGTACTATCGTATCATAAACCACTTATTTTCTGTAAACATATCGTCGTTTAATAAACACTTCTAGACATTTTGTTTATCTGCTGACACACTAATGTCAAGTGGAACACCCTGTAGTTGAAAGGTTATTGAAAATTCATTGTAAACAAATATGGCTATTAAGGAAGTTAATGGCGGTAGATGTTTTGGCGGCGATTTTAAAAGCATTTTGGTATCTTTTCACGCCTAATCAATTTTAAATAAGTGTTTAGAATTGTTTAGATAATATATAAATTTTAAGAACTGTTTTATAGATTATGAATATGAACATATTAAAAAATAGTTAAAGAGAGTGATAACTAGATAATAATTTAGAGATCGTAGAGTCTGAGTATAATATAAATAGATAACGAAAAATAGAATTTTTATATTCATTTACAGGGTGTACTTGTCCTTATAATGGAAACAAGCACATATTTTCGGATTTCAAAAATGATTGTTTCGAATATTGGTGTGGTTACGTATTAGCGCACTTTTCTATTTCTTAAGATTTTAAGTAACTCATTGGCGTACGGATTTATTTATTCAAAACTAATATCATTATATTATTTCAAAACTAATATCATGTCGATTTGGAATCCATCAAAATGACCAAATACAGTGAAACCTCTCATAACGGACACCTCTGATAAGCGGACATCTCTATTAAGCAGACATTTTCTCATAGTCCGGAATTAGGTATGTATACAGGGTGTCCGGAAAAAGGAGGTCAATCCGTTAACCATATATTTCTTGAGAAAAAATAATATTACTTTTATAATGCCATTTTTCATTCTTGACCCTCATGTGCGATATACAGGGTGTTAAAGTTTGAAATTAAAAACTGATTTTTTTGAATAATTCGACTATTTAATGCGATATTAATTTAAAATTTGGTACATTACGTCAGCACAAAATGTTACATCTTTTGAGAGGAATAAAACAAAAAATGTTTGTCAAATACTCAAAATAGGGGGGTCTATTTCACGCTGACCACCCCTATTTTTAAGTGGGTGCGCCAGTGACTTCCAAACTATATTTTTTTAGGTAATCATTTATTTTTGATTATTTTTTCTCCCTTATAAAATTTCGATCAAATCATGTGTTTTGGAGATAATTTGAAAAGCATGGATCCTTACCAGATGCCAGCTCGGCTGACGGTAATCCAATAATTTTCAAATGCTAAATCAAGTTAGCCGTTGTAGCATTACCATGGATACGGGTTTGTTCGTTGTTTTATTTGCTGTCAAATTAAATATTACTTTTCACTGTGTTTTAAGATTTAAAAGTTTTTTAATTAATAAGTCTTCTTTCAAGTAAAAAAGAAACAATATGGATGTTAGACGAGAACATTTATTACCGTTTTCTGAAATGACGGATATGATTTTAATGATGGGTAAGATGGTCGTAAATAATTTTCTCCTTGGTCCTGTAATTTTACCAGGAAATTTGACTGGTCATTCATTTTTACTATTTCTTCATAACACACTGCCCGATTTACTTGATGATTTGCCTCTAATAGTAAGACAAAATATTTGGTTTCAACTAGACGGTGCTCCCCCGCATTTTGCTATAAATGTTAGGAACTATTTACACCAAATCTTTCCTAATCGCTGGATTGGTCGAGGCAATGATGCTCATGTTAAATGGCCACCCCGTTCCCCAGACCTTACTCCTTTGGACTATTCAGTCTGGGGGTGTATGAAAGATTTTGTGTATATGGTTCCGATTTTGAGCGAGAATCATTTAATAGAAAGAATACTTCAAGCTGGACAGCAGTTCAGGTTAAAACCATATATTTTTCAAAGGTTAAGATTTTCTTTAATAAAGAGAGCTCGCATGTGTATTCAAAAAAATGGAGGTCATATCGAGCAATTCCTTTAGACTATTTTTTTTGTTTTTTTTTTGTTACTAACGTTAATTTAAAAAAATAATATTTGAATATAGAATTTTGTTTCCATTTTCCTTCGTCAGACTAATACCCAGACGCGTTTCGCCGTTTTTATGTGCCACCGCGAGATGTCGCGACGATTATTATACTCCTTTCGAAAATAATATGTTTTGAGTATTTGTTATCTTGTTATGATGTTTCAAATTTATTTAATAAGTAATAGTAAATTATTGTCTTAAGAACGAATGGTAACAATGGTGTTTACTGTTATATGAAGATTAGCAATAGTAAGTTCTTAGTAGGACAATAAACTAATTTCATTTAACTGAATTAGTACTACAGGTTTTTATCTGTACGCCACTGTCCTTATTTTTGGTTAGTCTTTTGTTTTTGGTATTGTCACTTATTGCAAAGTTTTACTTAATTATATCTTGTATCCATGGTAATGCCACAACGGCTGACTTGATTTAGCATTTGAAAATTATTGGATTACCGTCAGCCGCGCTGGCATCTGGTAAGGATCCATGCTTTTCAAATTATCTCCAAAACACATGATTTGATCGAAATTTTATAAGTGAGAAAAAATAATCAAAAATAAATGATTACCTAAAAAAATATAGTTTAGAAGTCACTGGCGCACACACTAAAAAATAGGGGTGGTCAGCGGGAACTGGACCCCCCTATTTTGAGTATTTGACAAAAGTTTCTTGTTTTATTCCTCTCAAAAGATGTAGCTTTTTAGGCTGATGCAATGTACCAAATTTGAAATTAATATCTCATTAAATACTCGAACTATTAAAAAAAATCAGTTTTTAATTTCAAACTTTAACACCCTGTATATCGCACATGAGGGTCAAGAATGAAAAATGGCATTATAAAAGTAATATTATTTTTGCTCAAGGAATATATGGTTAATGGATTGACCTCCTTTTCCCGGACACCCTGTATAAAAGTTCATGAAAATCAACATCTCTTGGGCGGACTGTCCTTTGGGCGGACGCGGATAGGCTGTTTTCATACAAAGATGCGAAACCTCGCCTTTAAACGAACAAAAAAATTTTAAAAGTATTTTATAGACGAATAAGTACGGTGCAAAAACTCTTTGAAGACAGACCGGCAACCTGCGTGGCAGAGCGAAAGTATGTGTGCTTCCCCGAGTCTGAAAGAGAATATTGATGTTGTGGAAGTTTTTAATTTGATATCAATGATTTGGGCGAGTTCATTATAATTGATGGCAATGTGCTATTCGAAGATGATAGTGACCCCATTCCTACCGATTATGCAGCCCAGACTGAAACCACATCAATATCTGATAACTCTGATGAAGAAGTTGAATGCAATAATCAAACAAATGTCACCAATTATTAACAAGCCATTAGTATGGTAAAGGAATTATAAGAGTATGCAAAGAATTATGGTGACCTTATAGCAACGGAATTGTTATCAGACTTGGAATTACATTTTCTAGATGACAAGTATAAATCGCAAACACGTCAAAGTACGTTATTAGATTTTTTTTAGTATTACATTCTAACTAAAACTAGTGTATTTTTGTTATGTTATGTTTATTTGTATATACATATACATAGTAATAATTTTGCATTTTCATATTACCTATTAACAAATTTTCCATGGGCGAAGACCTCTATTAGGCGTACACATTTAGACTGTCCCGTAGGTGTCCACCTAAGAGAGGTTTCACTGTAATTACATTTAAATACGCGCGATATGGAACAAATCTTTGAATTTCGAACTATAAGAAAGAGGGATGGATATGGCAAATTCATAATACGTTAAACTCCCAAATCGACCTGACTTCGGTCTGTCTGAGATAGACCGAAATCCGTGTAAACCAGGCTTTGTCTCCAAATATCAGTTGCTAGATTCCCGTTTTTCTTTAACATTCGATATTCAAAGGACAATCTAAATACCAAGAAGGTTAACTGTTCAACTACTTCATCTAAAAAAATATTATATGTTGAAAGCAGTAGCGTGCTTTTTTCTACAATAAAATTAATTTTTGTAGGATTTTATATAAGTATTTTGAAGACGGAATATGTCATGATATATGATTTTTAATTTTTATTTATTTTTTCCATTTAAGCAGAATCCAAAAATAATTGAACTAAGAAAAAGCGAACCAAACTACGAATAACCCATGTAGAAATTTTTTTGGAAGATAGATAATTCATAATTAAATATTAAGAAGAGCTTCATAATTGCGTTGTATTTATTCGTTTGTGTACCAAGTTTTTTTTTAGTAAAGACAAATTAAAAAGAAAAAACTGTGGTAAAAGTAAGTTGAACTCATAGAAATCGTTACTAAATTGCCTTACATCATCAAGTTCGACTACAAAATATAGGTCCTATAAAATCATTTATCTAATTAATTAATTAAATCCAATGACGCTATACCAGTTAGTAGTTAAGATAACGAACCTAATAAATGTGTTAAATAATTGTTAAAATATGGTCTATTAAGGAACCATATTGTTTTAACCATTATTGATTATGTTTAATAAAAAATACATCGTATGTTACTCGTATGACATTATCTCAGCAAGTAATTGAGATATCGGAGTTTATTTATACCAAAATAGATGATGGAGTTATCGTTAATTTTAATTACTGGCACATGGATCATTTAGTATTATTGGTTGTGTCGCAATGACGGATGTTACGAATTGTATTTAATACAGGATAAGTATGCAATCATTTCCTATTATTTTGAAAAATTTCCTTCTGTGTGAATATTAATTACTAGTTTAGAATTCATAATGAGAGAATACTTCGCTTCAGCTATTAACCCTGTAGGTAAAACTAAGGTTATATGTTATGATTTATCAGGAAAACACCTGATTTTGGTGCAAAAAAATTTTTTTGAAAAATGCCGAAAAACATAATTTGGAAGCTTTCAAAAATTAGCTTCATGACCTGAATAATCAACAATAAGAATAAGAAATTACTTTGTTTTGAATATCACTTTATTTTATGTCTTAGTGACAGCAGTTTCGTAGTGCTACTATATTTTTAAACTGAATAACTTAAAAACTATGGGGCATGGCCCCAATATCCATATTTGGTTGGACTTCTTAAAGTATTTTGAAACTGTATTGTGCAAATATCCAAAAAAAACATATTCTTATAGGTGATTTTAATTTAAACTTATTAGATAGTAAAGCAAATAGCTTAAATTATTATAAAGACTTAGTAGCATTGAATAATTTTAAAATAATTAATTCGGTTACGGAAGCAGATACGACTAGGGCTACAAATCATTCTAAAACTATTATAGACCATGTACTAACAGATAAAAGCATTGATGTCTGTGGTTCAGTTAGTGTTGAAGACAATACTCTTTCAGATCATAAATTCTTGAAATTAAGTATTAAAGAAAATATTAAAACCTATAAAACAAAAATAAACCATGAAATAAAACTACTAAATTGTAGGAAGGTTCAATATACTTTCAGGCAAAGCATTAGTGATACAAATATCAAAACATTTGAAGACCTGATAAACTTATTAATGGTGACTAGTAAAAAGAAATGCGAATACACTGAAAATATTAAAATTCGGGAAAATAACGGATGGATTAATGAAGAATTGCTCAACATGATGAAAGATCGAGATAAAATGTATAAAAAACACATAAAATATATTAATGATCAGAAGCTAGAAATCGATTTATTAATAACAAAATAAAAGCTCTTAAAAACCAATACTTTAGAAATAAATGGCAGGCAAAAAAAAATGAAATTTTATAAATAGTTTCTTTAAAGAAAAAGAAGTTGAAACAGTCATTGATAGCTTACAAATGGAAAACCAGGATAAGATTGATAATAAAAACGATATTGTAAAACACTTAAATATTCATCTTGCGCAGATAGGGAAAAATATCGTCAGGGAGTTCAATTCTGAAATTGAAACATTGCGCCAACATAACTCCACATTTAAAGAGACAACCTGTGATAACACAATGTATGTTGAACCAACTAATGAACAAGAAATTGACGAAATCATATCTGATCTGAAGCGGACTTCAGCTCCAGGGCATGACGAGATTACAGTAATAGATGTAATTAACCTTAAACAATACCTTGTACCGATTGTTACTAACATTTATGATATTTAAACAAAAAAATAAACAAATAGACCATTTAAATATTAAAATAAATGACTTAATTTTAGAAGAAGTTCAGAATATAAATTATCTGGATTGGTGATCGACAATGATCTTAACTGGTCCCAACACATTAGGCATATCTCAAACAAAATACTATATATGATACCTATAGTATACAGATTATTACAGATGTCGAAACTATCTTACCAATAAATCCAAATTGAATGTGTACAATGCCTTCTTCCTGTCACACTTTAGATATCAAATGCCAATATGGGGAACATGTGGGAAAACTAATTTTAACGCGGTCTCCAAAATAAAGTATTAAAAATTCTCTTTAACTATGATTGGTTGACAAGTTCAGAAACTTTATATATAGAGTTGAAAATACCAAAATTGGAGATACTTCTAGAATTAGAACAGGTTAAATTAGTGTATAAGGTTTTAAAAAATAACCAAAGGTGTAATATAAACATTTTAATGTCCAATAACATACACAGTCAGGAAATCAGGTCTCAAAATAGTATATATTGTGTAACTACCAAGATGAATAACTGAGTAATAATTGAGTAACCCAATTGTAAGAGCGGCAAAGGCTTACAATAGAATATCACAGGATATCAGAGAAAATTATGTCAATTACACAAACGAGTTAAATTGTTTTTAGGGATTTAATTAGGAACACGTCCAACACTGTAAAATTAATACTTATTTATTCTCGAGGCCAGTGCTATAGGCACTGATTAGAGAAATATTCAGATGAATGTATATTATTGTTTTGATGGAAAAATAAAGATTTATTTTCAAAAAAAAAATTCCTAGCTGCGTCACTGGGCCGACTTGATACACAAAATAAAAGTAGTTTGTAGCATTAACGTTGCAAACCGAGTAATACCTACTATACAGGATGCTTTTCGAATATTTTACTCTGCAGCATTTCTTCTTCTTCTTCTAATGCCGTCTTCTCATTGAAGGTTGGCGACCACATTTCTGAATGCGCTCTGTCTCGTGCCACATGAAACAAGTCTTGAACATTCATTCCTGTCCAATCCCTTATATTGCGGAGCCAGGATTTTTTCTTTCTTCCCATTCCCTTCTTGCCCTCTATTCTTCCCTGCATTATGTTTTGCAGCAGTATATATTTGTCGTTGCGCAGAATATGACCTATGTATGCTGTTTTACGTATCTTGATAATTTTCAATAGTTTCCTTTCATGTCCGATGCGCCTTAGTACTTCTTCGTTCGTAATTCTATGTGTCCAAGGTATCTTTAGCATGCGCCTATATATCCACATCTCGAACGCTTCAAGCTTTTTGATAGTTTGGGCTTTCATGGTCCAGGTTTCCACCCCGTACAGTAACACCGACCACACATAACACTCCACGAACCCCAGTCTAATCCGCAGACACAGATTTCTATTTGTGAACATTGAAGAGTATGCAATAAATGTCTTTCGAGCTATTTCTATCCTGATCTTGATTTCTTCATCTGGATCTAGTAGGTCATTAATTATTGTTCCGAGATATTTGTATTTTTGAACCCGCTCTACTTGTTTTCCATTTACTGTGATAACAGGGTGAATATTCGGGTTTTTACTTATTACCATGAATTTCGTTTTTTCGATGTTAATAAGCCCTTCTTCGCACGCTTGGTTAATTCGCTCTAATAGTGTTTGTAGCTCTTCTGCACTTTCCGCCATTATTGCAGTATCGTCCGCGAATCTAAGATTATTAATTAGTGTCCCATTTATATGATTTAAATATAAAGTACGCTATAAAGAACTCTATATTATTATGTTATCTGAATCTAATAGTATAAAACCAGAAGAATTACATATTAAAATTGATTAATAATTCAGCTCCACCTACACACACATAACTTATAGAAAGTCCGCCCTATTAAGGCTATTTACTTAAAAAGTAATTTACTAGAGCCACAAGGCGGGGCTCCATGCACTTACATTTTGATAACGAATGTCTTTTTGTCACGCGGAACATTTTTTTACCAGCTTGTTTTGATATGGGGAACACCGTAGCGTATTCGTTAAACGGCTAAAGAAACATATTTTATAGAAAATGTTACGATTGCACCCTAAAAAAGTTCCAACTAACTCACAGTCTATCTAGCGGATTTATTCTAAATATTGTGATTCCTCTAACAAGATGGTTTCCAAGTCACATGATACTACTGAGCTGCCTGTGTAATCCTGGTGTATTTACTGTTTATAGGTTGGTGTAAATTCAGGAACAGCACAAAAATTATGCTTCTGTAAAATTTATTTTTTATTAAATATTCAGGGTGTCCGGAAATGATGATCAAAAAATGTATGTGAAAATTGTAGAAAGAAAATAAATACCTACTACCTCTTCCCATAACATTTTTTGAAAATCGATTATTAACGGAGTTACAGGGTGTTAAAGTTAAATTTTTTTGCAGTTTTCTTGCAATACCATTTGCCACCCTCATAATATTTTGACAATATCTCGTATATACGGCTTTTTCGGGATGAGGAATACTGTATGCACATTTTGACTTAATATTTTTATTCTCCTAACCTTTTGACATAAAAAAGGTATACTGCTTTTGTTTCGATAAATCTAACCGTTTTCGAGAAAAACGCTAGAATAACATTGCTTGCATGTGATGAATACGAAATTATTATAATTTATTTTATTATGATACCAGCCCCAAACAATAAATCAATTGGGTTTAAGTCAGGGGATCTAGGGGCCCACTATACCAAACCACCGCTAGTGGAAGATGTACCCCTCGGATTAAGAAATGCAATGTTCAAGATGGCGCGCCACCGCATTTAAGATTTGCGGACAGACAATTCTTAAATGAACAGTGGGCCCCTAGATCCCCTGACTTAAACCCAATGGATTTCTTTTTCGGAAGACGCTTGTATACAGAACACCTATGAATAGAGTCGAAGGGCTAAGAGGAAGAATTTTTGCTAATTGTGAGGTAATGAAGGAAGGAATATTCTATAAAGTTCGTCGGAATTTTTTAAGAAGAATTATTTTATACATTGAAGAGGAAGAATGTCACTAGAAGCTTAAATTTGAATGTTTAATTTTTTGAGTGGGCCAAAAGGTTTTGCAAATAAACAGCAAATAAAAGTTAACACCCTGTAACCCCATCCCTACCAGATTCACGCCGGTAACCAGGCTGGATCGGCATGAGGTCATAGCCAAAAAAACACTTTAAAGAAAAAATGTAATTTTGTGTATCCAATTTGTACAAAATATATAAAATACAAGCATCTCTATGAGTAGTAGTATGAGCATCTTGATAGAATGATAGGATGTGCCCAGATATGTATAAACATTATCACCACATCGGGAATCGATAAATATCTATTTCGATGTTATTTTCATCATCTTTCTCGAATATAGCTATTCTCGGCCGCTATATTTATAACTCAGTAATATAAAAATCACGGCAACCTCTTAAACCCATTGGAAATATTCAAGTGGTAATGGAAGCGTATTTATATTTTCCTATCTCGAACTTTATCTGTGACGAATTGAATTACACTGAATTTTACAAAATATTCCAATTTTATTCTGATATCCTTTTGCAAGAAAGACAATGTTTACTCATTTCGCAAAATACTACGGCAAAAAATCTCTCACAGATATCATAAATTCCAGATACTCAATCCATGCGATATCGCGATTTTAATAGCAAAGAAAAAAACCGGAAAACATGAGGTCAGGGGTCACCCGACGACGACACCAAACTAAAAAGACAATCGGCCATAGGAATACCACCCATGGAGTCCCATAAACTATGGGCCCCTGTAACTAGTTTGAAAAGACACGATTTTGTGGTCTAGAAAAAGTAAACGATAAATTCTTAGCTTGTCGGAAACAAAATTGCGATATCTATACGTCATTACTAAAGATATTTAAAATGGTAAAGGCTAAACTAACGTTGAGGATAATTAAAAGTTGGAAACAATAAAAAAGGCAGATTATAGAAATTTAACGATAAAAAATAAAGATGGAATCGGTAGCCGAATAGTATGATTGCGTGCAGCAGTAGCGTAACCAGATCTTAGGTTTGGGAGGGGCCAAAATGGAAGTTCCGGTGTACTTTCGTAAATCTAAAATTAGGAATAGGTGGTATATATGTACCATCGTGCCGTTAAAAAACTAGGACAGCAAAATATCTTATTTTCTCCTTGACTATTAGGAATTATTTACCTTCGAGTCTGGTACCAGTAAAATGTCATTTACAAATTGTCAACATAGATTGTCACTTTATCATGAACTTGTCAAGCAAATTTTTCTTTAAAAAATATGCCACAATTAACACCACAGCAAAAGGCTATAATCTACAGTCGGTTGCGAGATGGTGCTTTTATTAGGGATATTGCAGACGAACTGAGAGTAAACAAAAATACCGTGTTGTTGGCAAAACAAAAAATAGCAAGGCATGGGACTATTATTAGGAGAGCAGGTTCAGGTCCCCCTAGAATTTCTACTTAAGATGAAGATAGGAGGCTAAGGGATCATCCGTTCGCAACTGCAATAAAGGCGAAAGAAGAGACGAACTTTCTAGGTTCTGCAAATACTGCTAGAGACAGGGTTCGGTGTTCAGGTCCTACTATAATTTCTACTGAAGATAGGAGGCTAGTTAATTATCTAAGTGATCATCCGTTCGCAACTGCAATAAAGGCGAAAGAAGAGAGGAACTTTCCAGGTTCTGCAAATACTGCTGGAGACAGGGTTCGGTGTTCAGGTCCTACTAGAATTTATTCTGAAGATAGGAGGCTAGTTAATTATCTAAGGGATCATCCGTTCGCAACTGCAATAAAGGCGAAAGAAGAGACGAACTTTCCAGATTGTGCAAATACTGCTAGAGGCAGGGTTCGAATTTCCGATATACGAAGTCGTTGTGCTACTAATAAAATATTTTTAATGGAAAGAAATAAACAAGGCAGGTTAGAATTTGCACATGAATATTTAAATCGGAATATTTTATGAGAAACAGTTATATTTTCTGACGAGAAAACTTTTCAATGGTGTAATAATCGAAGAATTCGAGTGTATAGGCCTTCCGGCATGTGGTATGATGATATATACACTCACAAAACAAACCAAAGCGGGCGTTTCTCTATATATGTCTGCGGTTGGATTATTTGGGGTAAAATGGTGAAATCAATGTATAAACATGATTTTCGGCCACGAAACAGAGATGAAAATTACGCTACAGGATAAATGAAGCTTGGGATGAAGTAACAGGCGAATTATGCAGAAACCTAGTTTTAAGTATGCCGCAAAGGCTTCAAGAAGTAATAAACAGGAATGGTTGGTTCTATGACTAAATATTAAAAATGTTTTGTTGCTTCGACAAAATTTGCGTTTGTATTTTTGTAACCTTCTATTAAATTTCTTTTATTATTTAGTTTCGTTTTCGTTTTTAGGCGACGTTATATATACCTACTATAAATAAGATATTAGACTGTTTCTTAATAAAAATGCCCAATATATTTACTGCCGCTCAAGTTTATAAAAGAAATAAGATATTTTAATGCCACCTCGTATCGAAAAATATAAACCGTTAAATTATGTAACCTAGGTTACTGCCTAAATGTTATGTGTTTTTACCTTTACAGCTGTCGAGTAGTCGAGTACCTTTTATAGTCTATGAGATATGTATATCCGTTCTCAGTTTTGTGATTTTGTTGTCCTAGGTTTGTATCGGCACGATAGTACATAAGTATACGTGTACCTAATACCCCCCCCCCCCCCCCCCCCCCGGTTACACCACTGGCGTGCGGAGCTCCAGGCATAGAAGCAGTATCCCAGTGATGGTCGATCTGGGCTGTGTAGTGTCAAGAATTGTTGAGATGTATACAATTCTTTGTACCGGAAAAGTACAACAAGTTTCTGTGAAGAGGTATTGGTGATTGCGTAAACATGGATATGCTAAGAGCTATTATCTCCCAGATTGATGCCTAACAAATTAATAGCTGAAGCCAGTGGAATTGCGTATCGAGCTATGACTATTTCGGTTCTGCAATGTTAAACTTTTTAGAGGAAACTGCTGCCTGGGTTTGAAAATAAATGCAGTGGGTTTGTTCGTTATCATAGCAAATATGTATAAGAACACTTTTAATGAAGCTGATAATTATCGAAGAACTTCGTATCTCATAAGTTTAAGATTGTCAGGCGCGTATTTCAATTTCTAATATTTTTTTAAAGGAAATATGTCTATACGTAGAGAAATTATTTTTTTTAGTTAATGGAAACAGTTATGACATAATTATCTTCCTTTCCTTATCGAGAATACAAACCATGTGCTAAATTTCATTCAATATATCTTTTTGCTTGTGCTGAACAAAGACTGGTAATTCGTTTCTCAAAACAAATTAATACAAGTCGTAAGACATGGTTAATTAAACCATATATCACTATCTCTTTTAAGTTGCAGGATGAGAAAATACCTTGTTAGCGGATCGGGTATTAAGGCAACGTTGATAATTTTCGTTTAAATTGAGTTTCATCTTCAAAGATTAGGAAATTGGGTCAAAAATTAATTGTCGCTATGGAACATGTTTTATATTAGTTTTATTCAAATATATATCCTCTTTTGATAATATTTTTCCAATTACGCATATCCACATCTGTATTAACATCGCTCTCCTGTCTATTTACTGGAATATATCGAGCTCTCGCATAACCAGAGGGACATGCGTACCTTCTATTAATTCAAAATGCATTAAGAACTTCACTTAGCAGAACTCTCAATAAATCTTTATTAAAGTCGGTCAAAATTTTATATTTATTTTATACATCATCGTCGAAATATCATCCATGGATTAATATAGTTGTTCTATACAGCCCTACTAGATGACTAGGATCATATTTGTATTGCAATCGAAAGAACTGCGCTATAATTTGAGATTATTTTTTTCCGTTGAATTATTTAGAAGGGTGAATCTCAATTTTTTTACTTTAAAATGCATTCATAAAAAAGGTTACTGTTCAATATTAATCGCTTTACGAACATGGGAATCTTAATACTTTTTTTAATTCGATGAAAATTATAAGTTCTACAGTCCTCAGAAATAAACATTATATATTTCATTCTATACAAATTTTCAGCAGCAACCTTAACGAAACTGTATACGAAAGCATCCTTTCCAAGATTCAAGATAAGCTTGTTAACGAAATTGGGATTAATCATTCCAAGAGGGGTTTTTCATTCATTTTCCTGGAAAGTAAAATGGCTTTGAAACAAATCTTCCTGAGATTTATGGAGGTTTTCTGAAGTAAATCAATGTCGGTCCCGTGTTTGGAACTTGGAGCAAGTAAACTGGGTATGTATTAAGTCATTAAGGCGTTATCTCCTATTTGCTAGTTTAGCTTTATGCGTATTAAAAAAGTATTGATTATTCATTTTAGTTTCAAAGATAATTACAATATCTATATTTGTGTTCAATTAGAAAAATGAAGGCGAGGATAACGCAACTGGAAATTGCAAGTTAACTTCACTGGTAGTTTCCTTATTTTTAGAGTATACTCTGCCTGCGTCTAAAATAAGTTATATAAATTAAGTGCAGATTAATGCCATAGCAACAATATATGACAAAAACATATTCTTCGTATTTCTAATGGAAAAGAGCATACTTTATTGATCGTAAAGAAAAGTTAATTAGCAACACTCTTCTACTTGGCAACACTTTATTTACTCATCGTTATGATATTTTGCTATTACACGCACTTCCAGACTCCAGACTGTTTGATTTATTTATCTATCTGGGCGACAATGATAATCTATGGTGATTTTTATTAATGAATGCTTTTCCAAAAATACGAAAAGAACAGCTTATTGAGAGCGCAAGAAAAGAGAGCTTTCTATCTTTTAGAAATTTCGCTCACTCGCTACGCTCGTGAATCAAGATGTTTCCACTCAATAGGAAACTGTAACTTTCCTTTACTTGTAAAACAATCTACTATTATTTACAACCATGTATGAAACGTTGACATTTTTGTCTGTTTATAAATTTGAAAGAAACATATTTTTAACTTTGATATTCATCTAGGTGGAAAGTGACATTTACCCGGGTGGAAGCGATCACTTTCCACCCGGCTAAATGTGACTTTCCATCCAAATAAATATTAACATTCACTCAATAGCCAAAACGATTTGATAAATTGTCGTTTTTTCTTTATTTGTAGATAGTGGCGAAGGTGATGACTAATACAGGAGTCTTACTTTGTTAATTTTTCACATAGTTATATTTTTCACAAAAAACATGATTGTATTTAAATGGTATGGATGTAAATAAAATAGCATACAAACCAGGGTGAAAAGTTTAATTCCTGTCTCGAGATAGGTTCATCCTTTTCTCTCGACAAAAATTAAACACTTTCCACCTACGATCGTTATAAAAACATTTTTTATGCAAATGAATGTGTAAAATTGGCCGGACACGCAATCCCACTGGCTTCATCTATTAATTTGCTGGGCGTCAATCTGGGAGGAAATATGTCTTGGCATAACCACGTTGTGGCAATCGCCAAGATAGCTTCTCAGAAGCTTGGGGTACTCTTCCCAACCAGAAAGTTGTACACACCTCAACAACTTGTAACACTATACAAAGCCCAGATTCGACCATCACTAGAGTGCTGCTCTCATGTTTGGAGCTCTGCATCTAAACATACTCTTCAGCTACTGGATTCCATCGAAAGGAGGGCTATTCGTCTGATCGGAGATCACGAGCTGACGAAGAACCTCGACAGCCTAGAACATCGAAGACAGGTTGGGGATTTGACTCTCTTTTACAGATATTTTCATGGAAGGTGCTCGGATGACCTTGCCCTCTGAATTCCGCCCAGAGCGATGAATAGCAGAAATACACGACGAACCACTGCCGCTCATCCATATGTGGTTAAGCTTAGTACTCCGCGAACTTCAGAATTCTTTCATCTGGAGGACTTCATCCTTGTGGAACGACCTTCCCGAGGTCGTTTTTCCCTACGAATATAGCCTCTAACGATTCAAAAACAACGTGAATCTCTTTTTGCGCACACTCACCACTCCCAGAGTGCCCTAAAGGGTTTTCCTATAGTGCTTGTGTTTGATAATAAAAAAAAAAAAAAAATATTGATACTTAATTTAAAAAATTAATTTAGAGTATAAAAAGGTGCCGTAATGTTGTCAATTTTCACTTCTCTCTGAATGCTTATGATATCAAGTTTCCAAGAAAATTACACTCATACATTAAGCTAGAGGTGTTGTTTTCGATTGATTACATCGAAAACAACCCCTCTAGCTATCGAAAACAACCCGCCAAGTTTTTATTGTTTATTGAAAAAGATAATGACACTTTTTGACGTTTAAAAAAATAACTGAAATATTAAATATTATTACAATTGCGTTATTAATAATTACTAATTTGGTCGCATTGTTATGGTTACCTTACAAATGTCAATAATATTTGAAAACATCAAAGATGGAAAGAAGATTACGAGAACGAAAACTCATTTTAATGCGCTCCAGGCAATATAATTAATAAAGTCAATGAAGCAACACAAAATTTATTGCCTAAAAAATCGAAAGAAGCTTAAAAACGGAATATAATACTTTTATTAAATTGTATTGAACCAAAAGCAAGTGAAGAGTGTCAGCGAACGGGTATTGTTTACGTATTTTCAAGGAAGGTAAAACGATTTAAATCTTCGTCATGCTATTCTAAGCTAAAATCAACATTAATTCGGTATAGTCTAGTCTATATAAGCAAATATCCCGAACTTATTGAATTCGTAAGTAACAGTGAGTTGGTAATATAAGTCAAACGCTGTTAGGTAATGACTGTTACGTAATATATACAGGGTGTTATGGAAATGACGTATTATATTTAAACCCCCAATTCCTGAGATAAAGACAAATTGAAGAAAAATACCCATAAATGGCGCTTTCAATTCATTCAGCGGTAAAAGTGACCTGACGTCAAACCAGAAAAACACCTTTGTGGCACTGTGATACATGTAAGCAATCAAGGAATTATGGCTGGTGTTGTCATATGTACACCTTAAACTCTTTAGACAAAATAAAATATATATAAAATAACACAAATAAACACTTTTCCATTCTGTAATACCTTTTTGAACAATGAATTGAAGAATATTTACGACGGACTATGTTTTAAACAACCTGAAAAAACATATGGAATAGTATTAAATAAGTTCTAAGTAGGCACGTACGTCACTAGGTCAAATGCCAATGGCCTCTTGACGCCTTACGTCGGCTGGGCGAAGTAGTTTCATATAGCGCCACACGCTTGCGGTCTGTTAGTTGACGACCAACCAGCGGCCGGATACGTTGTGTCTCGTCGATCACCAACATACTCGCAGCAATCCGCTCGGTTTTTTCGGTTTACGCGTGTATCTTGCCCGTCCATAAATAATCTTTGAATATTGTTTTTATTGACTTTGACGCGTTTCTTCTGGACGTCAAATTTCGTCGCGTGTAATAAAATCTAATAATCTGTATTATTGCATTTTCAAAAGCTAACCGTCGGTTCTGTTTCAATATTACTATGTGTACATAAAGTGTTTCCAGGAGCGTTCCCATGAAGAAGAAAAAAAAACTGATTGTATTTGTGCCTGGATTTCCTCGTGCTTTATGTATGAAGATAAATACAAGTAGGTAGAAAATAATTTATTTTTATAATTTTATATGGAATTTCAGTTTTACATTAAGTTTGGCAACATTGCCATTGGCTCTGGGTAAAATGTTGTACAGTAGCGCGGACTGACCTATGAGTATGAGTGTTTGTTATCCAACTTTTAAAACGGTCGATTTAAAAAAACTTAAATATGTAGCGCTTCTCTAGGACACCCAAGGAATCACCCATTTAAATATAATACGTCATTTCCATAACACCCTGTATATTACGTAGCAGTTCAACAAATCATATTAGCCGCGATATTCCAAACCCGTAAATGTTTCCAATAGATTTTGCTCAAAGTTGGCTGTATATCATTGCGTCGCCTTGACAACGTAAATCTCAATTTGCAATTTTAAACGTCAACATTATTAATTTTTACATTATTTTTGGGTATATTAGTAAAGTATAAGTGAGTACGATATTCAGATGAGGGAAGGCTACCGGAAATTACAGCAAATAATTTATTGCTAGAAAACTCCATGGAGGTATGAAAAATAAATGTATAAAAAATTTAATGACTGGTCTATTTATGATAACCATGTGAGTACCTACTCAAAAAATGTTTTATTGGCATTTCGATAATTTAACATAAAAATAAATATGAGGTCGTAGAAAAAGTATAATACACAACTCGAGTGGTAAGCCTATTTCGAAGTACGCACTCATTCGAATTAAGTTTCGGCATCGTATGTACTAGGCATCTTACCACTCTTGGTATGTAATATAATATACTATTTAAGGTGTGTGGTTTCAGATATGACCCAACATTTACTGTTAGATCGTTGTTTAGTTGTTTCTGTTACACATATTAATTTCCACAATGTCAATTAAGGTTCAGTAAATACAGGAAGCTCCCCTATTTATCTCACGTTCTCATAAACAATCCCACTTAACTCTGTCAGGCCAATCAACAAGAGCTCATAATTCCTCATTTCAATTAAGCGATAGAGACACCGATATCGGGCCGCGGTCGGCCCAATAAAAGATATCATCTCTGTGATGCGCTCTCATCTCTAGTTATCGTTTTAGCGAGAATTTTCGCATGTTGTGAAGGAAATAGAGTGGCCTGTAAAGCGCCGTCATAAGGTTTTACCTGATGTCTTAGGTTATTAATAATACTCTCAGGCGAAACGGTTATAATAGAGTTGTTTAGACATGATATCTTCCCTGACGTTTTAGGTCTTCAAATAAGATTGTCAAACAAAACTGTTATAGGCCCGATCTACATGAGGCGTTTTAATTAATGTAGAAAGAAAAGAAGTAATAAGAAAATGCGTATGTAAAACATATTTTTATTTATTTTTTAATTGTACACAAGGAAATACAACTTTTGGAAAATAAGAAAGGTTTTCTTAGTGTGTATAGTGCTTAAACGTAAAGTCCGTTCTTCGGTTCTTAATTGTAGAAAATTGATCAATAACAGGCTCATTAGAGTTTGGAATACCCTCTATAAATTTTTGTTCATATATTTAATTTTTAAACTTCCTAATAAAGTCCCTAGATTTACCCTTTGTGGTCTGCATTAAATTAATTTCGGATTTAGGTCTTCCCGCATTCTTCACTTCAATTTTTTGCTCCAAACTCAAAGAGCTAAAGTTATTTTTTAAATAGTCCACCGTCAAACTATTCATTTTAACTTCGTTTTTCCCAACGAATATAACCTCCAACGATTCAAAACCAACGTGAATCGCTTTTTGCGCACACGCAGCACTCCCAGAGTGCCCTAAAGGATTTTTCCTATAGTGCTTGTGTTTGATCATAAAAAAAAAAGTAGAAGTAAATTAAAATTTTGTTAAGTTGTTAGTAATAAGTAAATTAAAATTATTTTATATTACTAAAGGTCACACATACTTCACTCGATTAGATTAAATGACGACTGGAAACAGTTAAGAGCGGCTCACGACCATGATCCAGAAGACACAACGCTTTATATTCTTAAATAATATACCGCTCAAGGAAAATAATTGTAACAAATGAACTTTCCTAATATTAATTTTTAAATATTACTATAATTTATTAGTAATGAGGAGGATCGTGGGACTGTAATAAAGTTTGAAGTTTGGTGGTAGCATGTAACTAAGTAAGCGATATATAGTATTAAACCCATCCCCTAACAGTAACAAATATTAACTTCTTTATAGAGATAACAGTGTTACTCACGTCTACGAGTAAAATTAAATTCACCCAGTGGTAAAGGGTCAATTATTTTTTAAAGTTCCTCTGCGACCCGATATAATTTGGCCTTGCAGATGACATTGAATCATGCCAAAAAATAGACTTTCCTTAGTAAATAGAAAGCATTTTGCCCGAAAGTTTTAATAAGAAATGTTCTCTATTCCTTGACTTCCTTCCCTTCCGAGTCTCTCTAGATCAATATATGGATACTTGCGGACATCCGTTTCTTGTGACAGTAGGTCTACGTTCAAGACTCCATTGATTGGTCTTTATGGTGAATCTACACAGGGTTTCACAAGTATTGCAAATCGCTACCATGTGGCAACGATATATTGTCGTAACGTTATTTTCTCTCACTTGTTCGCGAAAACGCGCTGTTATTTTAATCACACGTCCACGGAATGAAGCGGTAGCCAATGACAGAAGGACGTGCTCGGCATTCAATTAATAAAAGAGGCTTAATCCTGTAGGAGATAGTCCTGGCTGTTGGATATCCCGATGGATTTACTGGAGCCGTCGTTATTATGTAGATCACTTGGGTAAGCCGCGAGTTGAATACCGGATGAAACGATGAGTGTATGATTGGGTTGTGATTTGGCATGCAAAGGTGTTTAAAAAAATTACCGTCTATTATTTTTACAAATAAAAATAAGAGATCCGACAAAGGATCAAGGGATAAAATACATATACCCAACACATTATATCACTAGCTCTTGGTTTGAAGCCCATTTTTGAAAGAGAAAAATAACAAATAAATAGTGATAGACAAATTCTTATTAGACCCTTTGCATGTAAATACAGTACAATTTTTAGGACAATAAGTAAAAAGTAACGTAACCTATCGTGGATCCATTCTTGCTTATCCTTATATTTGACTATGACTCTCCTGGTTATGATTAAACATGTTTATTAGGTATTCAAGTTATTCGGTTTAAAAAAGGGGGAATCGGGAGGAATGGACCAAACTCCAGGAGTAATAGGTCTAGTTATTTTGGAGAATCGTTTCATGGGAGAGCAATACTTTTATTTTACTAAATTAATTACAAGGACTACTATAGGATGATTCTGAAATTATCAGAATGCTCATCAGGTCAAACAACATTTGGACGAACGGTTTCCATAGGGATTTGGATTAGTCGCGGTGGTCCTATTTCCCATTAGTTGGCCTCCACGATCTGCAATTTGTAGATCTCACGCCATTAGACTTTCGTTTATGGGGCTGGATCAAAATGAAGTATATAAAGTAAAAATCGACACCTGGATGCTCTAATTCGACAAACTACTACAGCCGATATTATAGACATAAAGCAATTATGAGAGCAACCAACAGGCCTTCGTAGAAGAATTAAAATTAAAATATATGATAACAATGGTCAATACATAATTTGGTGCCGGCAATTTTGTTACTGTTTCTAGGTAATTTGGGTCTGCTAAACCTGAAAATAACGTCAGATTTGCTCCATCAGATCGTTTGCAAAAACTAGTGCCATAAGAGCTATATTTTCGAGATTAAGGTTTTTTTTATATCGCATAATTATATATGTATTAGGGCTACCACCAAAAAAACAACTCAGGAATGGAAGAAATATGTTTATTATACATCACAACTAATACAAAATTCATATAATAACATTAACATTAAGAATATTAACTTAAGTTATTCATTTAAATTAACGTGAACTAATAAATAAAAATGAGCTATCTGCATCAGCCAAAAACTTCCTTTTATAAAATTTTCTATCATGAGATTGAAAAGGACAGTCTCGTTGAAGACTGCAGCAGTAATCGGCATTATGTGAATGCCCCAGTAAGGTCGCCAAGATTTTCTGGGAATCGTTCCAAGTGGCTGTGGAGATAATGAATTTTAATACTCATCTTGCTGTTTGATTCTGTAAAATGTGAATCTTTTATGAGCTCTCTGATCTGGTTTGTTCGGGTCCATCAAATATTTCGGCTTCAATTTCTCCTTGCTGAGGACAAATATTCAAAACACGCACCAACTAAATTTTTCAAATGCATGCAGGCAATATTCCGCATATGGGGATTTTATAGGTACTAATACCCTAGGACACAAGCCAAGTTAACGAATTAATTTGTGAGGTTACGGTAAACGATTTCATTATGTTTTATTGCCTTCTAATGTATATTTTGTGTTAATTGCAAATACGAAAATAAGAAATCTGCAGATGCAAAAAAAAAATCAAGGAAAAATTATTTCTTATATGTAATAATTATATGGCCTTTTGCCAATATAAGATTAGGTATTTCTAGTGATTTATGAATAAATGGTATAATTAAAAAGCATTAGTCTTGAAATTAGTTAAGTTTTATGACCATTATAATTGTCAAATCTGTTAGTATTACAATTCATTATGAGTTTGCTCTGCTCTATCTTAAAAACTAGAGCTGATACGAAGAAAAGCTAAGTGTTTTTGGAATCACTGCATTCAAAATAACTAAAATCAGTTGTTGTTTCGTCGGCACCAAGACAATTTTTTTTTATTGGCCTTTGTAATAAATCGATCCCTAAACAATAAGAAACCGAAACAAATAAAGAAATAATTAAATTAATTAATGTTTGAAAATTTATTAAAAGAAGGCTCCGATGAAACTTTGTAATTGCGCTTTAACTTGAAAATAAGGAAAGGATATATGAGTTTTTATCTTATTTTATATAATATACTCCTAGAGTTTGGTTCGGGTTTGTTTCCGACACCCTGCATATTGTCAAACGAAAATCTAATCATAAACTTAATTTAGAGGGCTCAACCGACCCTTAAAAATAACCCAAATCCCCCAACATTTTGTTACAATGTTTATCACCATTAGTCCGATGCAAGAGTAATACAAGCCGAGCATCTTGAGGATATAAAAGTGATATTAATGATCTCCGAGGTGATAAAGTACCGGAAGAAAAATAACGGCTTGATAAAGAGAAATGAAACTTTGCTAGATGGTTGTAAGTCATACAGAGGGTAAAATATTTTCTGGGGTGTTTTCATTTTGTCATGGAAAGGTGTACTAATTATTAAGATTTCAGCTGTATTTTTTGTGGCAAAAACATTTTTAAAACTGAAAATCATATGAAATGTGTACCTTTTGATTAGTCAAAGTTTTTAAATATTCCTTAACTTCCAGTTTAACTGGAACATACAGATTTTCAATTATTTTATGATGTTTATACAAGGGGTCCGCTAATTAATGGTACATTGAAAAACCACTCTCCTTACGTAAAAATATTAAGATTTAATTATACTTACCGATCTCCGAAAGTTGATATTAACTGAGATACAGGGTGTTAAAGTTAAAACCTAATTTGTTTTTCTCAATAACTTTTATAGAAATGAACGTTTTTTTCAAAATTTGGCAACTGTGGATTTTTTAGGACGAGAAATTGATTTTTTTTTAGAAATGTGGGGCAGTTGTTAGATACCCTTAAAATCTTAAATGAGAAGGAGTGTCAACTGGCACATCATTTGAAAGGTCCGTTAAATTTCTTTAACAACATTAGGAAAGAAAGACCCCTTATAACTTCACGTCACAGTCCCTTTGTTTTATGCTGAGCAACCTCTTAAATGTCAACTTTAGAACTCAAAAATAGACCCCTTTTAGTCCTGGCTGGATGGTCCTATACCCACCTTTGACTGTTCTTCTTAAAAACTTCCTATAATCTTTTAAAAATAAAAGATAAGTTACCTTAAGTTTAGGTAGTAGTTTTAGACCTTTTAAAAATTAGGGATTTGATGAAGTCTTATTATTTTCAAGAGAGATGGAGTAAAAAGAGGAATTTGTAATTTTCCATGTTTCTCGAATGTCTCATAGTTTTAAGCATTTAAATTGACAATTTTAGATAGAGAATAAGCATCTAATGCGTTCATAAGTACAAACAAGCTTATTATTTATTCGATATTACAAACAATGATCATTGATCATAATCGATTTTTAATTATGAAAGATAGTCAATTGTTTCGATCAAATCGATTCAAATGTTTTAAAATCATCTATTATTCCCCGTGAAATATTTTATTAGAAAAATCAATTAATCATTACCTATTAAGGTATTATGTAAAGAGATTTAGGGTAGGAGGGTTCAATGTTGTATTTATTTTTGGTTATCAGGTAAAAAAGACGGATAAGAAAATCCTATTAAAAGTTAAGCGATATTCAAAAATCGAAATCGTATTGTATTTGGAAGCAAATTTTAAAATCTAAAGCCGGGTTCAGAACAAATGAGCAATCAAGAGCAAGCGATAGCAAGAACATGTTTATATGAATAATCCGTAGTGTCCAATGCTTTAAAATCCGTCTACACCACGTGAGCATTCATATAAACATGAACTGGCTCTCGCTCATTTGGTCTGGACAAACCCGAACAAACCCGCACTAATCTTTGTTCGTTAGAATCTTCTGAATCTTATGCTTCAAGCATCAACTCCAGTCCACGTTTGGCTGAAATTAGCATTTTGATGTCATATCTTCAATTCTATTCAAATTCGATTCCAATCTATCACTTGCCAGTCTCCTAACTCAGTATAAAATATTTGATTGCAAAAATGCATTAAACCAATATCTCCTACAACACAGGTTATTTGTGTGTTTCAGAGGCTATTGATTAAATGCAATATTCTTAATTTGTCGTACTTATTTAAAACAAACACGAATTTTGCCAAAGTCCAAGAATTTACGAGATCCTGAATTTACTACATTATTGGTCAAAACGTGGCTGGCTATTTCATGGCTTTGTCAAAGATTTTGTGAAGGAGAAGTAAATTAGTTATAAAAATTATGTTAAATAAATAACATATAACTTTGGTTAACTTGTTAAAAACTATTATTAAAATAAAGTTATGATACTTATGCATTAGAGGTCAATTTTCTCTTGGAATTGCTTCTACAAGTTTAGGAGTTTTTTAATCCGGTACGTTCTTTGGCTTTCCTGTAAAATTATGATATTGTGAGATAGGCCGTTGGCATGCTAGACCGACGGTATGACGCTTTTCTTTTTATTCGGACATTTCATTCGATTAACCGATGAATAATTTTAGCGGGATATTTTTCCTCCTAAATTTAAAGGAAAACCAAAAAATGATATTTTCCTACAAAACCTAGTTGCATTATTGCTAGTTAATTTTATATTATTGTTATTTCAAACCCTTAGTGGTCAAATTAGTGGTTTACAATTAATACTCTTTATAAACATGACAGTTAATGAAAATTTATTTAATTAAACCTTATTTACTAACAATTTTAGTCGCCGCTACGTATTCGCCACTAATAAAGATCTATATTAGTTACCACTACTAGTATCGGTAACCGTTCAGGCACCGTTTTTTCACCACGTTCTTACTATAATGGGGAATAATTCTGTGCGAACGATTACGTGCCTGCATGGTCGCTGGAACGAACATTCTTATATTGTACTAGAATTCCTAGAACGTTCCAAAACGGTAAATGTGTGGTAACTGCGACCAGAATGGGACTCCATCATCTCATACCTTAAACATATTTTGATATCTCTCTCTCAACTAAGATAACCTATTCTTATGTAACGTATTATTACGTAAAATATCGTAATTCCGTCTATCATATGGAGCTCTCTCGAACAAACCCGATCAAACCCGAACAAACAATATGTCAGTTCATATTTTATGCACTTAATCATAAAATAATTTTAGTAGGTATACATAAATATTTAAGACTTTGATTTCGGTATACCCAAGATGCTAAAACCCAAACGCGTTTAACTTTTTCGGTGAAAACTAAGGAGGTTAGATCAAAAAATAACAACGCGCCCTTAAAATAAAGCCTTTTAAAGAACAAAACTAGAAATTTGAAAAATGATAAAACACATTTATGTATATGAAGGGATAAGCAATTTTGTAAATACCCTAATGCTTAAAAAAAACGGTTACTGTATGGTAATTTGTATAGTCACTTTGTAGTAGTGGATACCTTTAACATTACTCTGTAGTCGCGCTTATTACAAGTTATATTTCTTCTTCGACGTTTTCTTCTTACTTTAAAATTTTGGTGTTATATTAATAGCTAAATGTTGATTACTTACAGTAACCTTGGTTGGTTGGTTGAATGAGGGCTGGCATGATGCCATTATACTGCAGCCGAACGGCTTGTTGTATCCCTTTTGTTTAACGTCTGGGAAATGTCAGCCAGACGGGACCTACAGCTTTTGACGTGGGATCCGAACCACGCGCATGCTCCCAGTCTGTCCATCAGTCCCCAAAGGAGTACGATTATCCGCTCCAGTCAGGTCTTATTCAGGACTAAACCCCCAGTCTGTTCATCAGTCCCCAAAGGAGCAGGATTATCCGCTACAGTCAGTGGATCTTATTCAGGACTAAACTAGCAACATGCTGCATTCTTGCCTACTAAAATGTTGTGTACTGACGTACACCTACCGGGAATCGAACCCGGGTCGCCACGGCCGAATGCGGTAGTTCTGTTTACTGAGCTACCATACCGGGCAAAAAGTAACCTTTATACTGACCATAAAGTAATGATACCATAAAGTCACTATATCAAGTAAGTGTTACGTAAATTCTGCTAATAATTTTAACTTAGTAGTAGTTTAAACTTTATAGAAATTAATTTGGTGTCAATTACCGCGTTTTTATCAAGTCACAGTAGCAATGTCAACCAGTCACAGTTTCTATAACTTTGATGCTAGTTGGCTGTACAACAGTTTTATGAACATAACTACGGGTATAAACATACAAAGAGATAATCCAAAATTAAAGTCACATCTGTTTGCCAAATTAAAAACACGGAAGGAAGCACCGGCGGGGCGGAGTTCTAAATAAACTTTTTATGGGAAAATTATGACGTATCACCGAAGAGAGACATAAAACTGTTATTCAGAGTTAGTTAGAGCACATTAAATCCTAATAAATCATACTAAATTAGCGGTTAATTTATGAATCGGGGTGAGAGGCATAACTCGTTTTAGTGCTCGTAATTCACCCCGACTTTTCTTGGCGTTTTTAGACGTGTTTATAAAACAATTAGGAAGGGAGATAAATTTGCCTTTATGACTAATAAAAACAAGCCATATTTCGGGTTCTTAAGATTGGAGAACTCAATTTTCTATTTACAGCTTTTAAATTATCCAGTTGAACAGGAACTTTGCTAATTTTTTTTTATTTCTTAAGGTCCAGTTCAAGGATCCATAGAATAGCATTTATTTATGAACAATCATTATTTAAACATACAAAACCATACAGGCTGTTAACTTGGAGATTTCCCATCCTTAATATCTCACTTTGGAGCGAGGTTTCTTTGAAAGCTTAGTTTACTACTCAAAAATTATAAATTAGGGTGTTATTGGAAAGGGATTTAAATGACTTTTAAAATTACTTCCTTTACATTTAAGATTTTAAGAGTAATATCTACCCCTCCGAGGGGGTTAAGTAACGAATGCTTCAAAGATTCCCTTGAAGTGTCCCCTTTTACAATAAAATTGACCTTTCATCTTTTCAATGCTTGTACCCTAAGAAGCAACATTAACCCTTAATAGCCAATGCCTTAGATTTAAACATAATAAAATGGATCTTCCTGTGCATCTTGCATATATCAAAAATAAGAAGGACTACAAAAATTCTGATTGCGGGCAGCATCATTTGTTTCACAAAAAAGTAGCACCGTGGTGCGTAAACCGCATTATTCTATCTTTACTAATAACGGAAATACCCCAGAGCAGAGAAAATATGGGACTCAAAAGTAGTATTCAAAATTATACACCATTTAGAGAATTGATTTTTACATTATATGGGATTGTTCGAAACCTTCCAACTGAAGTAAAAATATAGAAGAAAAGAATTTTAGGAAAACTTTAATAAATGAAGATTTAATTCGAATTAGAATTGAAATGGACAATGTCTTTCTAGTATATAATTCCCGTAACTGTAATTGAATTGTTAGGTGTTTTTGGAGAATAATAAATAGTCAAGAAAGTCACATTTCGGTACCAACATCTAAATGTTTATGGCAAAAATAGTAAAAATAGAATTCGCTACCAAGGTAAGAAAGAAGCAGAATTAACCTTTTAATTGGTTTGGTTTATTTTAACTAGTTTACTAAAAGAGAAGGTCTTCAAAAATTACTTTTTGATGAGATATACCAAGAGATATCATTATGATACATTGGAATATGAAGCTTTTAACTGATGAATTTGAAGCTATGAGTGATTTAAATCAAATTTTATTGGTTGGGAGATAACGAGAAAGGTGTTTCCGTGATTTATTCTTACGTATCGACATTTGACTAGATTGTGAAAAATTACTAGATACCAGATAAAATACAAGTAGAACCATTATACGAATTTAACCTACCACAACAAAAAATAAAAAAATATTTTAAAACTATCATACGTTTAAAAAGTCGTTATGGCCGGGATATATTTTATGTTAAGTAGCTATTGGAATTGTTCTTTGATAATTTAGACAAAGAAAATAAGTTCAAAACTTGTGAAAATATTATTTCATAGATGGGAGCTGTAGAAAGTTTGGATGTCAAATTCGATGGTTGATTCGTGAAAGAATTTAATATAGACTGTGACAAAAGAACTGTTGTGTTGGTTAGGCTTTGATCTTAAGAGCTCGTCTAGAGAATTGAATATGTTTCACAAAACTAATTGTTGTGTTGGGTTTGTTCGGGTTTGTTAAAAAAAAACCTTGGGAAGATGATAACTTTTTAACCAGACCAGAAAATTAAAATTACCCTAAAGTTGATGTAAAGGTGCCAGTGGAAAAATCGTCGACAAAAGAGAGTAAAGACACATAATTTTATGTAAATTTGGTTAAAGACATCTCTTGCCGAACGCAGAAAATGTTGACAATAGGAACAAAAGAAAAGGATCATGTTTTGTGCGAATCGATAATAACTTTTATCAGTTAGTGAGTCTGTATCCTTCAACATAACAATTATTAAATAATTGTATACTAACCTATATCAATCACATATTTGCCAATAACGACAAGGAGGAGGGTTTGTATAATATATTTCAGAAAATTTTTAAATAACTACTCTGCGCAACTTATTTTACGGAACACCAAACATTTTTACAACTTTGATGTTGTATATTTTCGAAACTTGTTAGTCGATTTAATTTTAAATTGCGAACGAAACATGTAACTAGAAGATATCATGGCATTTTATTTGTTTTGGACCAAGACCTAAGGTATTTTTAATCACGCATCTATTAATCCATAATGCCCGTGCGGGCATTAAGTACACATTATGGCCCGCACTTGCATTAAGATGCAAAAAACAGTTTTCGATTAACTTATTCTTTATTAACAAAATAACAAAATATAAATTTACGTTTATATATTATTTGGTTGTATTTACACAGAACTGTCAATTCTGGAAGGTTCCGCTGAAAGCTAAATTTCCTGTAGCAAAGGTTGACTCATGATTCATTGTCTGGGTCTCTAGTTTCTGTAAGGAAATGCGAGATCCACATGGTACGCCTGCCAGCATCCTTGAAACCTTGTTTTTTGAGGATATGCTATCCTCTAAATATCTTTCAGCAACTGTGGTACTCTTCCATCCACCATGGCGATTCAGCGTAGTCATACTTGCTCCATCAGCTTCTGCTAAAAGAGTTCGACGTAAACAATGACCAGTGTACTTTTCGAGGTTGTTCAAACCCAAATATTTTGCAATAATGCAGAGAATTTTTCCAAATGTGTTTTTTCCAAAAAGTTGTACAGTACAGCGGCATTGTCTGTAGGTTTTGCTTTGGCTTTTCAGCCTTTATTTCAATTTCGTCGGGAATTTCAAAACCTTGTTCCATTTTTGATTTTTGACTTTGACACATTGAACATTTGAATAATTATCTCCCTAGCAACAAAAACGCAGACTACAATAATGTCAAGGTAATGTCGCAGGTAAAAAAAAAATTGGTAATCAAATAAAATTTTTGAAAAATATTTATTACTTGAAACGAACTGGTATGACTTAAAAGTTTGTATGCACCACGGGTACTAATAGATATATACCCTCGGGCGACGTACGAGCCCTCGGGCCAGAGATCCTCAGCTTTGTAAGACTGTCGCCCTCAGGGCATAATAATCTACTTTGTACCCTTGATACATAAATAACTATAAAATTTCAAAATAAACCAATTTATCAGACGATGATTTCATTTTTATTTTATAATTTGTTCTGTTTATTTATTGAACCGCTGGTCCATAATTTAAAAAAGTCTACGTATTTTCTTCACCCCAGTCTTTTAATAAAAATTAAGACCATGTTTCTCAATTACTTAGTAGCCCTGTTTTAAAAGCCCTTTAAGGGCACCTAAATTTAAAAATATTACCGTGTATACTTTAGAAAACTTTCTTTCCTCGCAGTTAACTTCATGTTTCGTATACTTTTCTAAGAGGGTATATATTAGAATTTTCTTTTATGCCTAAATAAAGTTTCTGTACTTGGAATAGCTGTTAGATATTATAGGTATGTTTAGTTAGTTAAAGTTTGATATATTCCTAAACTTTTAATAGTATTTGTAAAATTAGGATAAGAAGATTAAATGAGTTATATTCCCGTAAAAATGCCTATTTACTAGAATATGATATTTAACAACATCAGCTAGGAAAGCTTATAAAATATATAAGTAAAACAGATATTATAATCAGTTATATTGTTACCTCTATTATGAAAACACGCTTCTGTTAGTAAAATCTTGTTTTTTTAAAAACAGTTCAGTGCTTGCCCGGAACATAATTAATGTATTTCCATTAATAAATTAATAATAAATCATGTCATTCGTCAAAATATTAAAATACAAATTTTTTTGTACAATTTCCTATAAAATATAATATTAATTACATTTTTCTTTAATAATCCCTACCAAAATATATATAATTTTTAAGAAGGTATAATAATTTTTAGTAATTTTTAATAATATTTAGTTTTGCTGACGATAGCACAATTATCTCATCTTTCTCTTTGAATGCGCAAACATCGGCTGCCGACGCACATCTTCGCAGACAGCATGAAGCATCACGCCTCAACAAAGACCTGGAAGAAATTTTGGCTTGGGGTGACAGTAACCAAGTCGAATTTAACGCTAAGAAAACCCAGGCAGCAGTTTTCTCTAAAAAGATTAACATTACAGAACCGGAAATAGTCATGGCCGGACACGCAATCCCACTGGCTTCATCTATTAATTTGCTGGGTGTCAATCTGGGGGGAAATATGTCTTGGCATAACCACGTTGTGGCAATCGCCAAGATAGCTTCTCAGAAGCTTGGCGTACTCTTCCGAACCAGAAAGTTGTACACACCTCAACAACTTTTGACACTATACAAAGCCCAGATTCGACCATCACTAGAATACTGCTCTCATGTCTGGAGCTCTGCACCCAAACATACTCTTCGGCTACTGGATTCCATCGAAAGGAGGGCTATTCGTCTGATCGGAGACCACGAGCTGACGAAGAACCTCGACAGCCTAGAACATCGAAGACAAGTTGGGGATTTGACTCTCTTTTACAGATATTTTAATGGAAGGTGCTCGGCTGACCTTGCCCTCTAAATTCCGCCCAGAGCGACGAAGAGCAGAAATACACGACGAACCACTGCCACCCATCCATATGTGGTTAAGCTTAGTACTCCTCGAACTTCACTATTTAAGAACTCTTTCATCTGGAGGACTTCATCCTTGTGGAACGACCTTCCCGAGGTCGTTTTTCCCAACGAATATAACCTCCAACGATTCAAAACCAACGTGAATCGCTTTTTGCGCACACGCACCACTCCCAGAGTGCCCTAAAGGATTTTTCCTATAGTGCTTGTGTTTGATCATAAAAAAAAAAAAAATTATAATAATATTTATTTCATATTTGTTACATATATACATAAGGATAACAATTGAAATACGTCATGTAGCCCATAGGAGCCTAATAAAAAAGAAAATACTTAACTTAAATAAATATTACTGCTTTGACAGTTATTTTGTTGTTCACATGTTTATGTAGTCATCCAGAATGACTCCAGGTAACAATCAATTTTTTAATTTCTTTTTTAAAAATAGTCGCACTTTAAATTCGTCTAAGTTATACCGGTAATTTATTGAATAATTTTATGCACATATACTCTGGGTTCTTTTGACTCAGATATAGTCGGTCCTAGGGTAAGATAAATATTCGGATCTTGTGTTGTAATTCTCAGAACTTAATTATTGTTAAAATAGGTTTTTATTCCTATGCAAAAACATAAGACATTCAAAAATATACGAAGCATACACTGTCACAATTCCTAATTGTTTAAAAACATTTCTACACGATTGATTAAAGTCCATTTTTTTTAAAAATCTATTTGGAAATGGAAAGTCTATGCTTGTCAGGTGGTATTAATATCAAATTCAATCTGAAATAGTATTTTAAAGTGCTACTGTGTAGACAAAAATACGCCCTTATTGTATAAGGATCATCGAGTGGTCTGGAAAGAATCATTTTTCATATTGGTATTCCATTTTTTTAACTATCCTAATCACCCTTTTTGAGCAACAAAACTTGAACCCTTGCACATCTACCCCCAAAAAATGATTCCATACTTTAATGTGGATCCAAAATTAGCGAAATACAATATTTTCAAACATTTTTCATTCATACACTTACCAACCACTCTTATTCCATAGCAGACTGAATTGACTTTTCTTATTAATTGGCTTAAGGACCAGTCCAAATGTTCATTCATATATAGACCCAAGAACTTTGAGTTGTCTTTTACTATAAAGTTGTCATTTCCGATGTTTAAATGGTTAATTCTTACTACATTGGATTGTTTAGTTCTAAAAAATAATATAATATTTTTTTGAGAATTTAGAATCAACCTATTCTAGGCAAACCATTTGCTTACTGTCTCAAAAAACCGATTGGTGTTAGTTAACAAGTGACAAAGGCTTTTGTTTCCTATTAACAGATTGGTTGGTTGGTTCGTTAAAGGCAGGGGTTGGTTTAAAGGCCTGAACTTCTATCACTACAGCCTTCCGGTTTAATGTGTACCCCGATCTTCTTAGATTAGTATCATCTGCATAATTAATTATTATCTGACCTGGCTTTTCTATAACAGAATATATGTCACTTATAAAAATTACAAACAAGATGGGTCCCAATATACTACCATGAGCTATGCCAAGGTTGTTATATAATTTTTTTCATTTGCTACTTTGGCTATTTTTATTTACATTTACGATTTGGGCACGTTCAAAAGATATGACTTAAGCCAGTGCCATGCTTGTCCTCTTACCCCATGCCTTTCCAGCTTTTCCAGTAATATATTCCTATCTAGACAGTCATAAGCCTTTGATAAGTCTAGGAACAATCCAAAAGCGGCTTCCCCTCTTTCCAAAGAATTCAAATTTAATTGTGTATATTGGTATATATGGCAGTTTGCGCACACTTTCCCTTTAAAAATCCATGCTGATAATAATAAATGACGATCATTCATATAGTTACTATTTCTAATAAATCTAGTACAATCAATGTAAATATTAAAATATATTTTAAATTTTGAAACGATTATTTCCATCACCTGTCAAATATACTGTTTCGACCAATCAAATTGTTTCATTTACACCAATTACATGTAATTATTTTGATAACTTTTTCATCTTCCTTACAAGTGATAAAACTGTGTCATTGGTCCAAAAATATTTTTAAAGTGCGTTTCTAAGTATGCCGAGTAATAGAAAATGACTTTTATTGAACCTGTACTTTTCTCGTCGTAAGAAGAGTATATTATTAACCAAGGTTTAGAAGTAGGCTATTATTGCCCGACCGGCGATATTAAATCATAAAACGCGAAGTGACGAAGAATTAAGACGTGAGGGCAATGACAGCATTCTAAACCTCTTTTTTCCACTACTAATGCATTCACAAAATCTTGTTGTAGTTATTAATTTATTAATTTTACTCCCTTGCATTATCAACTCTATTAATCATTGCAGTCAAGTTACCTATGATTTGACGTTTCACAGAATTTTATTATAATTTGTGGAAATCGGGTCGCCTACTTTCAAGAGTTTGACAGTTTGATTGCCAGACCTATGTTAATAATAGAAGTAAATAATAAGTATTTCTTTCAGGAAGTGAAAAAAAAAATTTACAAGCTGAAAACCGGTTAATAACACGTGACTAAATGTTCAGTAGTGGAAAAAAGAACTTTGTTGTAACATCAAAGTATCTTTTCAATCGGTGGTAAGCAGCTTAAGTTAGGTAAGTCTTTTTTTACCATAGTACTTAAAATTTTTATAACGGTAGTAAACATCTTCTCTCAGTGTGCATCAGAGGAATCCAGTTTCTTACAAGTTTATATAATATTATACGGCATTATAAAACCCGTTCAAATAATTCACACTTGCTACCTTATGCATGCCTTTATACATACGAATAATATACATTCAAAAGAAGTAAGTTACTGCTTGAAGTATGAAGTCGACGCGACACATGTTGAAGTTGTAAAATGAACTTCAGAAATGTTGGCGCACTAGGAAAATATTGCTTAGATTGTCTAAAATGAGATTTTCTGCCTTGGAACACCGTGAAATGGAGCTATATGAATTTATAGGATTAGGCGAGAACATTCACCCTAAGAAGTCGCAATGGTCGTAAATTTTATTGGAAGGGTTTGAATACGGCATTTAATGAGTTTAAATAATGTGATTTAAACAACATCTGATGTTTTCTTTTTAAAGCTTAGTAGCAAAAACACAAAGTTTTCTCTAGACGTTAAAATTTAATGGTGCAGGAAGAAAAAATATAAATCTCAATATTAAAAGAAGTTACTTAAATGATAAATTCGAAAATTAAACATATTAATATGTTCATGTACAAACTCAAACACTATAGGAAAAATCCTTAAGGTACTCTGAGAGTGGTGCCTGGCAAATAAAGCGATTGACGTTGGATTTGAATTGTTGGAGGTTATATTCGTTGGGAAACACACAATCATGGAGGTCGTTCCACAAAGATGACTTACTCTAAATGAAAGAATTGTTAAACAATGAACTTCGAGGAGTACTAGGCCGAAATAAATACTGATGGGCCGGGTAGTAGTTGGTCGGGTACTTCTGCTATTCGCCGCTCTAGGTGGAATTAAGCGGGCATGGACTCAACCGAATATTTAGGATAGAAATATATCCGTAAAAGAATGTCAAATTACCAACCTGCTTTTATGTCTTCAAGACTGTTGAGGTTCTTCGTCATCTCGTGGCCTTCGATCAGACGAATGGCTTTCCTTTCGATTGAATCCAGTAGCCGAAGAATATTCTTGGATGAAGAGCTCCGGACATAACAGAAGTATTCTAGTGATGGACGAATTTGGGCTTTTGTAAATGTTAAAAGTTGTTGAGGTTATTTACACCTTTCTGTTGTTGAGATTGGTTACATCTTTTTGGTCCCGAAAAGTACACCAAGTTTCTGTCAACCTGTCCTGGCTATTCCCTAGACATATTTCATCCTAGATTGAAGCACAGTAAATTAATAGACGTACCCAGTGGAATTTCATATCCAGCCATGACTATATCCGGTTTTCGAAAAAATTGTTGCCTGGGTTTTCTTAGCATTAAATTTGACTTTATTACTGTCACTCCATTGGACCCTTGAGGAACACCGGTATTGATGGTGAAGGGGTCTGAGGGAGACCTATCAATCACCACTTGCAGAGAACGTTCCTTAAGAAAGCTAGATATCCATGCACAGAATTTATTGGGCGTACCAGGACGTAAGATCACAACTCTTTATGCCAAATATTTTTAAAATGTCCAGTGCCATCGCCCGGGGCTCTTCATGATGTTCTATTGCGTTGTTCCAAAGATGGATGACATAGATTAGAAGATCTCTTATTGGTCTTGCTTTCCAGGTGCTTAAGAAGTTGCTGCTTAATAGATTTCTTCATAACTTTTGATATAACTGAAAACAGTATACGTACGGTATAGGCTGGACTCGCACCGTCTTCCAGCAAGACGGATCGATAGAATAAGTTGAAAAAGTCTATGCTGGTGTGAATTCATTTTCGCATCTCTTGAGGACTATATACAATAGGAATTTCGGCTTGGCGAGACGCTATTTGTGTTTAAGATTAAGTTATCACGCACCTGAACTCTTTCCAAGGCCCAACAGAATGTATAGTCTTTATCAGGTCACATTTTGATAATGATCATATTCGAGTATATGCAATATTCAAGTCTAAGGTGGCTCCTGGTCGATTAAATCTATTTGGATTTCAGAAAAACCTTCGATATTTTAAACCACCACATTCTTGTCGAGAGGGTTGCAGGCCCCTTGCTTTCTTGGATTTCTACTTACTGACCTCTGTAATCATATACAATTTGTCAAAATTTATGGCGTCTTGTCAAAATACTTTCCTGTAACAAGGAGTATCTCAAAGGTCGCATTTGGGCCCGATTTTATTTCTCATTTTCATAAATGAACTTACGGTTTTATACAAAATCTGGGAGTTCCTCTTGTACGCCGACAACCTTAAAATATTTGCAAGATCACAAATATTAACGACTGTTTAAACTTGAAATCGACAAACTAATTGCCTGGTGTAAAATAAACCAAATGGAACCACCTCAAAATGCAAGGTCATATCATTTTCAAAGAAGAAAGCACTATTACTCTATTTCCTCTGCCTCGAGTCAACTTAATTAATGACCTTGGAGTTATCTTTGACACCGAATTGAGATTCTTGAGAAGTATATTAATTATATCCTATCGGAATCTTTCAAAATGGCTGGATTTATACTGAGACGTTGTTGGGAGTTACCAATGTTGAAGTCCTAAAGTTTCTATATTACTCCTTGTTCGAGGCCATCTGAAATACTGTCGTGTTGTCTGGTCGCCGTAATACAAAATTCATATTAATGGAATTGAATTATGAATCGTATAATGTAATACTTAAATAAATATATTCCTTTTACCGCTGAGCTTAATTGCTCCGTGGTAACATTTAGGAAGAATTTGAGGCTGATTTTAATCTCTAAAATTTAAACAAAAAATGTATAGTTTAATTTCCTGCGGATTCGATATATCACGTGTATGTACAGTATTTTGTTTTTCGATGATGTTGTCCGTTTTCTACTTACATGTATTACATAATTAGGAGCTATTGAGTTTGTTTATTTGTTTTAGATTTATTAGGTTTATCTCTCTCTCTCTCTTCAGTCCGTTTTCTGACGTCGTGACTCTTTCATGGAGCCTTCATACTGATCCTTCGCCATGCTTCTCTATCTTCCACAGTATGCATCACTTGGGACACTGACACAACGAATCCATTGAATGCAGACTCTGTGGCGAAGAGGATGAAACCGCCTCACACATAATATACCGCCGTGTAGCGCCGTTTCGTAGAAGACAATATATCTTCGGGAACATACAACGTGGTGATAACTTCCCACATGATAAACTTGGTAGGTTACTGGACCTCATAGAAGGCACAAACATCTTCTAACAAGATCGGGGCACACAATAAGCCGGTAGGCTGCAGTGATAGAAGTTCGGGGCCTTTAAACCCACCCCCGTAGTAGGTATACCTACTAGTGTTTAAATATACTATTTGGATTTTATGTATGTACTAAATAAATAAATAAATGAAATAAGTTAAATGGGCAGCCCATGAATAGAAAAATGGTTAGTAGCGCTGGCACATGAACATAATATTAAACTTATTGACGATAAAATATTTTCTGGAGGTAAGATCTAAGAATTCCTTGAGGAACTGCATTCCAATTGAGCTGTTTCAGTATGGGACTTTTAAATTGTGATTCATCAAGATAACCTTCACAAATTCGATTTAGGTAATTTAAACCCTAGCTTAGTGCTTGCAAACCCTATTCCCTTGAAGTGTTTTAAACTACTACAAAACTTTTTGAACCGACATACAGGCTCTTTCAACCAACAAAGTAATTACATATAACAATTATCATTATGTATAACAAACCTTAACATACCCCAATAGAACCGAAACAAATGAAAAAATGGCTACTCTAAAAGGTCACGTGTCAAAGAGCCATAAAGTGCACGTCGTTTGGCTTTTGTTTCGGAGTGCTTTTGTTTAATTATCGAGTCACGTGACGCTGTTAACGAAGAGAATCGTGTACGTTATGGTATTGATAGTTTTACTATAGCTATTGATGAGTTAGTGAAATGAAACTTTTTAATAAATGAGAGAGGTTTTCAGGGAGCGGTTGTTCAAATAATGAAATGTGTTGAAGGGAATATAGCGAGATAATGAAAGAAAATACATTTTTTGCTAGGTTTGGAAAAATACAAGACACAGGACATAGTTACACAAGAAATAAAAAAAATAAAGAATCGATAATAAATGATTTCCTTTATAATAGCGAATATTTAGAAAACTAACCTGTTTATTTTATCAGAATTTTTTCTGGCTAATATAATGTTTAACACGCCTAACCTGCTAAATTGAGCAAGAAAATAAGAATGAAATTATACCAAAATCTGTACCTATTACCCGATATAATGTACATTTTCTCCAAAAATTTCCACCGTATGTAACTGTCAAATTTGGCACTTTTGAGTCGGTTGATTTTTCTTTGAAAAAATTTATTTAATTAGCATAAATTAACAAAAATAGTTTCTTAGTTTAGAGTAATTTTTAATTAATTTTTTTTTTTTGATTAAACACAAGCATTATCCTTTAGGGCACTCTGGGAGTGCATGTGCGCAAAAAGCGATCCACGTTGATTTTGAATCGTTGGAGGTTATATTCATTAGCAAAAACGTCCTCGGGAAGATCGTTCCATAAGGATGAATCTTCCAGATGAAACCATTCTTAAACAATGAAGTTCGAGGAGTACTAAGCTTAACCACATATGGATGGGCGGCAGTGGTTCGCCGTGTATTTCTGCTATTCGCCGCTCTGGGCGGAATTAAGAGGGCAAGGTCAGCCGAGCACTTTCCATGAAAATATCTGTAAAAGAGAGTCAAATCCCCAACCTTCCTTCGATGTTCTAGGCTGTCGAGGTTCTTCGTCAGCTCGTGGACTCCAATCAGACGAATGGTCCTCCTTTCGATGGAATCCAGTAGCCGAAGAGTATGTTTGGGTGCAAAGCTGCAGGCATGAGAGCAGTACTCTAGTGATGGTCGAATCTGGGCTTTGTATAGTGTCAAAAGTTGTTGAAATGTGTACAACTTTCTGGTTCGGAAGAGTACCCCAAGTTTCTGAGAAGCTATCTTGTCAGTTGCCACAACGTGGTTATGCCAAGACATATTTCCTCCCAGATTGACGCCCAGCAAATTAATAGAAATTAATTAATAATGATGATGATGATAATAGATGATGATGAATTGTTAGTTTAGTTTAATTTTTAATTTTAAAAATATAAGGATGCCATTACAGTTAAACAGAATTGGACAGACACTCTCATTGTTATACGCATGAGTGCTGTACATTGTGTCATTATATCAAACCATATTTTTACTACAAATATCGCATAAAGTCCATAAGTATAGATAAATTATATTTTGTAACATAACGAATTAATCAAATTCTAGTTTATCTCAATTTTATTATCAAGGTTACATAGACTATGGGTATAATAACCTGTTGTGATTGAGCTTCACAAATTTGTAACAATAATTAATGTGTCATGTCTTTTGATTAATCTAGGTAATACATTGATTTGTCTAATAAATATTATATTACAACCTTTAAAATGTAACCTACATTGGCAAAACCTGTTTTGTTATTCATAGTTCATGTAGAACATTATATTAATAGATTTTTTATTTAAATAATTCCATATTATAAACTTTTATTAATCCGCGTCGCATTTTCCTGGTATGTTTAGGCTACGAGAGAAGATTTTGCGGTCCTGAGAAATATCTTCCGATTTTTAATAGATAAAAAAGTCATTGTAATATGTAGAGAAATTCTTCATTCATAAAACTTAATAATTTTATCTGTGTAGAGGGCGACAATATGGACATATTTTTTACATCTATAAGTAACAAGGGCAGTTATTTTGTCAGCTTAGTATAGTTTATCTAATTTTTTTCTTCTCTGGTTATAACTTCTCCTGGTTATAATTATTATAAGCATTTTGTATTTTCTTACTGACATTGCCAGTAGCTGGAAAATAAGTTTGACTAGCATTATCCGTTTAGATGATTATACACGGAAAGAGGACTGTAGTAGAATTATTGTAGCAAAGATTTTATTGTAAAATTTCCTATAAAATATAGTATTAATTACATTTTTTATTAGTAATCGAAATAATATTGTTAAGATAATTTACAAAAACTATAGTTATATAAGATTTCTAATAAATTTAGTCAAATTAAGTAATTGTAATTTATACAACGAATATATGTGCACGGAACAAACACTATAGTCAAAAAAGTAAATATTTTATTGTGCACGATTTCCTATAAAATATTGTATTAAGTACAATTTTCATTGTTAATCCGTACCAAAATAATATTGTAGATGCACATAATTTCTAAAAAAGTATAGGTTAGAATTTCTAATAAATTTAGTAAAATCAAGTAACTACTAAAATATATTGTATATTTAAGAAATAAAATTCAATCTGAAATAGTATTTTAAAGTGCTACTGTGTATACAAAAATACGCCCTGATTGTATAAGGATCATCGGGTGGTAAATTTTACAACGAATGTATGTGCACGGAACAAACACTATAGTAAAAATAGTAAATATTTTATTGTGTACGACTTGCTATAAAATATTGTATTAATTACAATTTTCATTATTAATCCGTATCAAAATAATATTGTTTATACTCATAATTTCTAAAAAATTACAGTTATAATTTCTAATTAATTTAGTAAAATCAAGTAATTACTACAATATATTGTACATTCTACAACGAATGTATGGTGAAAATAATTTATTTATAACTCCAGTATAGTTAAATATTTTAAAATTAAGGGTCCACTTCATTTGCTATTATTTATGACTATTATTATACATCTGACCAAGTTTAAATTTAGTGTCATAAAAATATTTTTACAAGAATAAAAGACATAAATGAGATGCAACGGATTCCAAGGATTTCATTTTTCGTAACAAATTATAGGAGGAAACAACAGGGAAAATAACATCGATCGATGAAGTCAGGTCGTCAGGAGACATTGGGCACGGTTAGTAATTGGATAGGTGACCGACCGCTATGGAATTCCATGTGTTAAAATTTTTACAAAAGATTTTGGTAAATTTTACAAAGGATTTAAGTAGATTTTACAAAATATTTTATTAAATTTTTCAAAATATTTTAGTAAATTTTGCAAAAGAATTTAGTAAATTTTACAAAAGTTTATAGTAAATATTACAAAAAATTTTAGTAAACTTTTAAAAATATATTTTTGATTTTTATTAAAAATTTAGGATAAAATTTTTTTTATAATTTAATGGCAGTTCTTAAGTTTTTCTTTCCGACTGATCTTCTAATTATTATATTATGGTTTATTGACCTATTTACAATTGGAAAACATGATAACCATTTCATAATCTGGTTGAAGAGGAGTGGCTACGATTCCTTTACCGTTTTTTTGCATTAATAAATAACTATATTACTGTTATCATTTATATTTTGAACAATTTTTTTTTACCTGTTTATTTATATCTTATCTGCAACTAAAATCTCAGAAGAACATATTTTAGACTTTTAATTCTTAAAAAATCCCCCAACACAGACTTCTGTTGAAGGGATTTTCCCAACAACAATAGGTTCATTCGTAGAGCAGTCATAAATAGTTAGACACTGCCAGAAGCAGGCGCAGTTGGTTTAAAGTATTCACAGAAGCAAAATTGGTGACCACTGACCAAACATTCGGTGTGTGTAGAGCTGAATGTATCGACTAGTCGCTAATCTGCAACAGTTAAGGCCACATTCCAGTCTGTAAGCCTTTCTGCAATTGCAATAAATTTGAAGAAAAGTGCCAGCTAATTTGTTTTTGCAATATTCTTGCTCGACTTGCCCAAAACGAGTTGTTTTTGATGGAGTTTTGCTGCAAGTCTTGTGGAAAACATTGTGATTTTTACATTACCAACCAAACTAAAAGTTACTTGAACTTCAAGATGTGTCTATCTGTGTTAATTTAGATTATTATTCAGTTTTTAGTTGTATCTTGCGGAATTTAAGCGTCGTATTTTGATAGTTTCGCGATAATTTTTTTTGCTGGATTGGCAGCCCTCGCCGTTGAAATCGATGCAATAGAATTGCCGACTGTGAACCGATTTGCATCATATATTTCTTGCAACTCTCATGCCAAAAATTAACTTGCAGCAAAGAAATTGCGGAAGTATTGTAGACTCTAATGTAGCCTTCAGAATAATTCGAGTACAGGTACGTTTTGGATTCTGCGCAATTGCTTGATCGGCTGACATTTAATATTAGAAAGAGACAGAATTGTTTATATTCTGTCAGTTTTAAACAGAAATGAATGATGCCACTTCCGTACTGAGGGTCCTAAATATACCGCCTGCATTTGAACCCGAAAGGTATAATATTAATTATATTGAATGAATTTCTCATGTGCACTTATTAAGTAAAAATATTATACTAAATATGTGTGTATTTTTAAAATTTTCTACTCGTAAAGTTATTTATAGTTTCTCAACAACTTTAAATTACAATGTTTTAGGGAAATCACTGTGGCAACGCTGTAGCGCTCTTTTTACGGGTTATAGTACACAGAACTCTGAAGTTTAGGATTCTACGTCATTTCTCGGCGGCGGTGTTGTTCACGCTTATTCGCTTCTGCTTTTGTGATTGTTTGTAATTTAATGTGTTTCGGATTAATTTTTAGTGTCGGACGAAAACTATTTATAGCTATTTATTAACTATCTACGATTGATTGTGTCAGTGCGTGGTATGTAAGAAATTCGACTATAAGAATTGTCGGGTTAAGAACCCCGGATTAATATTTCGCCGGTAAGTGAAAATAATGAGGTTATGTCAAAATAATGAGGTTATGTGAAAATAATGAGGTTATGTTTTTTTTAGGTAGAGCAGTAGTGTAGCCAATTCTAAATTTTAAGTAAATATTTCAAAAATATGTACTATTTCTGTAAAAAATACCTACAACGATTACATACCTATTTATGACTATAATGTTAGATCGAAATTATCTAAACGCGTACCTTATTACAGCGTTGCCATTTTTTGAAGCCATCTTCAATGTATGTATGATTGTAAATAAATGATTTTTTATGAATGTAATGTTTTGTCTCCCATTTTAAATGTCTATGGGGTACCCAGACCTATTATAAAGTACCTAATGATCCACTTTGGTAAACAGAATAGATTATAATTGTTGGTGGTGGTTAATGGCTTACATTGTTGTTGATTTTTCGGCATGGGTTTCGTATATTTAATAAGCATTTATTACTTCTCGTCTTTTAAAAGCAGACCAAGGACGCAAAATCAAAATTGCACTTTTCAAGTTCATCTGAAAATTAAATTTATTATTCATTTATTAACACGCTTCATCTGATCTTATAGATCTGTATGTGGTAATCTTCTTTTTAAATAACCAGAATTTTTATTAATGGATATTTTTCATCGTAAAATCAATAATAAAGTTTTTCCTCTTCTAAACTCTATCCAGGTACACACTTACTTACTTACTTACTCCGTAGCACTCCAACCCAGGGTGGGTCTTGGCTGCCTTGCCTATCTGCCTCCACCTGGAACGGTCACGGGTCATCTCCCTCCATTCCTGCTGGTCTACTCCAAGGATAGCCAGATCTTTATTGACGTTGTCTCTCCATCTGAGCCTACGTCTTCCCAGTGGTCTTCTCCCTGCCGGTGCTTCCTCCCATACCCGTTTTATTAGGCGATCGTTTTGGCTTCTTTGCAAGTGCCCTGCCCATCCTTAGTCTGCCGGACTTTATCTCCTGAATAATGTCAGGGCTTTGGTATATGTGGGCAAGCTCAGCATTGCTTGTCATTTTATAATGGCCGGTTTCAGGGTCACGTACGGGGCCATATATCATGCGCAGGATTTTTCTCTCAAACCGTCTTAGAAGTTCTGTGTCGCGAACCGTCAGTGTCCATGTTTCACTGGCGTATGTTGCTACTGGTCGTATTATTGTTTGATAGATTACGATTTTGGCTTTTCTTGTGATGAATTTTGATTTGAGCAGGGCTTGTACTGCAAATGAACATTTGTTTGCTTGTGTGATTCGCTGTTTAATCTCTTCCTGCATATTATTGTCTGCCGTTATCACTGCCCCTAGGTACTTAAAGGATTGCACATGTTCGAAATTATAGTCGTCCATTGTAATGTTCTGCCTAACTCTGTCTCGCGCGGGGTTACGGGAAACATGCATGTATTGGGTATTTCCTTCATTTATTCGTAGACCTATTCTCTGGGCTTCTTTTTCAATTTTTATAAAGTTCTCCTTCACACTAACCGTACTCTCTCCTACTGCACCCATGTCATCCGCGTAGGCCAAAATAAGTTTGGGGCCACCTGGACCAAAGATCTCTGCCCTCACTGATGCTGTTCTCACCGCTTTTTCTAGAGCAAGGTTAAATAGTATTGGCGACAGCGCATCACCCTGTTTTAGGCCTCTGTTAATACAGAATGCCTCGCTGTAATCCCCATCGATTTTGACGCGGCTCCTTGCCCCCTCGAGGCATGCTCTACACAGACGGATTAGCTTGTGCGGGATACCAAGTTCTTCCATAGCTTCCCACAATCTTACTCTAACAACACTGTCGTATGCTTGTTCAAAGTCTATAAATAGGGTATGTAGATTTTTGTTAAACTCCCAGCATTTCTCTAAAATCTGACATATAGTAAAAAGCTGGTCAGTTGTTGACCTTCCGTTTCGAAAGCCGCATTGGTAGTCTCCGATAATCTCTTCGGTATATGGAGAAAGACGTTGGAGCAGAATGTTTGAGAATATCTTGTAGACGTGGCTCAGTAGGGCAATACCTCGGTAATTTTTACACTGCATTTGGTCCCCTTTTTTGTGAAGTGGGATGATAACACCTTCTTTCCATTCGTCTGGGATGATTGCTTGATTCCAGATCTGTTTCACAAGATCATGTATTTGTATGGCTAGGTCGTCCCCTCCATGTTTCAGACTCTCTGCCACGATATTATCTCGCCCTGCCGCTTTATTATTTTTAAGTTTCTTAATGGCTCTAGTTGTCTCCTCCATGGATACGGGCGAGATGTTAGCCTCTACTGTTTGGAATACAGGATCTTCGGGATCCCTCTGTACCGGTCTGTTAAGTAGTTCATCAAAGTAGCGCTTCCATGTGTCCAGCACTTCTACCTTGGAGGCTGTGACCGAGCCATCGTTACGCTTTAGCATTGTGGTATTTCTTGGTCGGAAACCCTTTTTATGTCCCTTTACTTCTTTGTAGAATCTCCTTACATTACTGTTCTGGAAATCGACGTGTAAGCACTTTTTCTGTCTCATGTTCTTTTTTCTTTTTTCTGATCAGTTTACGTAATTCTGTTCTTACTTCGTTGTATCTAGTTGTCGACGGAATTGATGGGCTATGGAGCATTTTGATCCGTGCTTCCGTTTTAATGGCACTAAGGTTTTGGCACTCGTCATCGAACCAGGGGTTTCGCTTGGGTTTTGGTTTTGGGCCTAATACGCGTTCGTTTGCTTCTACGATGCTTTCCTTTATGTGTGTCCAACTCGATTCTATGCCTACAGTTTCAGTTTCAGCCATTCTGCTAAGTCCCTCTGAGATTTTTTGTTTGTACGCTAGGCATATTTGTGGGTTTGTTAGTTTACTCGTGTCGTATTGTGCCTCTAATTTAGATTTATTGTCTTTGGTTGAAGAGATGCGGGTTCTTACCTTTGCCGCTACCAGCATATGATCTGAGTCTGCTTCGGCCCCTCTGTAGCTTCTTACATCCATAATGTTGTTGCCATATCTGGAGTTTACCAGAACATGGTCTATCTGGTTTCTAGTAACGCCGTCATTTGAAATCCACGTTTGTTTGTGTATGCGTTTGTGTGGGAACATGGTTGACTTCACCCTTAACGCCTTTGACGATGCTAGATCTATGACTCTTGTTCCATTGTCGTTTGATGTGTCATGTAGGCTGTGAAAACCCGCGACTGAGTTTGCTGCAGGCTCTTTTCCAATTTTTGCGTTGTAGTCCCCCAATACAATAAGCATATCTTGTTTGGGTACCTTGTCAATAGTTGCTTGCAGAGTATCATAGAAAGTGTCCTTTATGTTGTCTTGTGCTTCTTCTGTTGGTGCATGAATGGATACCAAACTAAGGTTATGAAGTTTGCATCTCATCCTTATGTAGCAGATTATTTCATTGACCGGCGTAAAACCAATGACTTCATTCACCAGCTGTTCTTTAATGGCGAAGCCTGTCCCATATGCGTGTCTTGACCCGTGGCCACTATAGAAGATTGTATAGTTTCCCATTTTGATGTTACCTGACCCCGTCCATCTGATTTCTTGGAGTGCAGTTATGTCCATGTTATACTTTTGGAGGGACTGGACTGTTACTGTTGAAGTGCCTGGTCTATACCAGCTTAGTACATTCCATGTTCCAATATTCAAGTCCTTATTTCGTAGCTTGTGTCGTCTTCTTGATTCTGTCCAGTTCCGAGGCAAATGTTTCGGTTTCTTAACAGCGGGTTTTTTTACGGGGTTAGGTTGTTGGCGTAACGCCCAACCCTCCTCTTTTCTCATCCGGGCTTGGGACCGGCAACGGCAGAGTACACACTGAATAGCTAAAATTTGACATTATTTATTATAATCGCTGAAACATATTATGTGTTAATGCGGAAAAAACAGTGCTACTTATTCATCATATATCCCACGCTGTACATTATGCCAAAAAAAAAACATACGAGAGTTTGGAGAATTGCATTTTCCGCACGCTATTGGGTGCGGAAAATGACACTTTTCACACCATGACGATTAAAAAAAATTTCACGCATCCATACGTTCAGAAAGTATAAAAAATATTAAGTTTCCGCACACTCTTAGTAGGAGAAATGTTGTACCTAACACAAGCGGAATGTGACTTTTCCGCACTTACGGCTCTCCCAAAGGAGTCGAGTTGCGTGCGGTACCACTTTTCATACCTGATAAATGTAAATAACAAGAAATTAATATTAGCACAGATTTATAGTTAATATTTAGTTTCAGAAATGCATGCATCCCCAGTGGCTTAACTATATAAACGGGGGCCCCAGACAATTTCTCTGAAGGGGGCCCTTACCAGGGAAATATGTTACATTATTTCCCCCCCCCCCCCCTGCAATAATATTTAAAGATTACAATTTTAAAGGAATGTATCCCGATAGCACCAAATTCCCCGCGGGAACTGTACGGGAATCCAACTTTGGGGATATTGATTTTTTCGGTATTCAAGTTCACGGTAATTTACATAAAAAACGTAAAAATATAAAAGGTAGATAACGAATATGGAAAACTGAAAAATCAGCTTTTACACTAAAAATTTTTATTTGATCGTTTCAATTCTACAAAAAGTCAACACAGCAATTTAAAAAAATATATTTTTTTTCGTTCACCACTTTTAAGGGCCCCCTGAAGCTCGGGCCCCCGGACAATTTAACCGGCCAGACCGACGGTAGTTACGCCACTGTGCAGCCCGTAGTTACGAAACTAGCATCAGTTTCAACTTCACCTTGACTACTGATATAATCTTGTGCTCATGGATGGAAAAAATTGTGATTAAAATCAGAAAAGAGACCCCATCCAACAACAGGCAGCACTTCCAGTGGCGTCAGTTTCTTGTCAGCCATCTTGAATTGGCATCGGAAACCTTGTTAACACGATAATTTTTTTCAGAACAGGTTGGTAAACGATAACGTGGTCGGTAGGCGGAGCTGTAGTCACCAGGTGAGATGTTGGCCACGCCTTTAACTCAGGTAATCGGATACACACTTGTTTTAAGGTAGATGCTTACAAGGTAATAATAAAAGTGTGTGTTCTAAATTTCTTTTAATTAGCTTCAAATCGGTCTCGATCAAATAAACAATCTTGTGATGTTCTAGTATTATTTGATTTGTCTAGCAATAAGATACCATCTACATCGTTATTGAATCTATCTATAAACTGAAACGTATCACCATGAGGAAGACAAAATCAAAATCGTGCGAAAATCAAGTTTTATCGCGAAAATACTCCTTTTCTCTGTCTTGTACTAAAAAATGCCCGTGATGATTGGTTTTTATTTTTTTTACAAGTGGCTCGAAAGTACCTCTTTTCATGCATGTTCACTTCACCGAAGGAGGCGCTTTCCAAGAAAGCGGGCGGGAAAGTATCGAAGCGGGCGGGAAAGATTTTTCCCGCCCGCTTCGAGTCACCATGTGCTCATAAATAAATAAAACCAGAATTGTCGGTGCAGGATTTGAACCCGCGACCCTCAGATCGCCAGTCGGACACTCTACCCACCGAGCCATACTACAAGCGATAATAAATAGCGGATTATATATAAATTAAATTGGCAGTTAATTTTTCAAAGATGTTTTAGAAAAATGTCTGAAGAATTTCTTTATTTATATGGCCTCAAAGACTCGGGCACTTGTAAAAAAATAAATAAAACCAGAGATGCCGAGTGCGGGATTTGAACCCGCGAGTCTCAAAGCACAAGGCGTACGATACCACTAGGCCACCGAGCCTATGTGTCAAAAATAATAAATAGATATTTACATTCTCCATGCGCGAGTGTTTTCATGTCATGTAGACAGGAAAACTGTCTGAAGAATTTCTTTATTTATTTGGCATTAAAGCTACGGAGCACTTGTAAAAAAAATACGGTACATATCTCGGGCCGTCGGAGGCTTTTCCGGACTCGTGCGGTGGCCTCCCTCACCTTCGGCTCGGTCGGGTAAAAGCCTCTTTTCGGCCCTTGATACGTAATGTACTGATACTATATACTAATGTACTTTTGCTGATACATTTATGCTTGTGGAATTGTAATATTATATATTATAGAGGTTCCATTTTCTACGATTTATTTCATAAAAGTAACAACTTTACAATTTAGGACATTTTGTAATGGAAGAAAATAATAGGATTCTCGAACGCACTCAATTCATTATTTAACACTTATCAGCTTATCTATAAGGCATACATTATTTTAAATGAGGCACAATATAAGTATAAGTAAAAATGGCTGGTAGGCATTTTGTTGTATAATTTAATACCATTATTAAAATTAAGCTCATTTATCTAAATGATGAATACGTTTACATTTTTCTTTTTGTACTTGCCGTGTGTTTGTGGTTTTATTTAAATATGATTTGAATAAGTATAATGGATTTCATTTAAATAATTATATTTTGTTAAAGCATGCTATGTCTGGTTTGTTGGGTGTACAATAAATCCAGTGTAAATTTTCAAAATTTGACATAATATTAATTGTCAAGTATTATCATGATTTACTAATCTACCTTAATATAGGATGTACGGAAAATAAACAGCAATATTTTCCTGCTGATTCTGCTCACATCACAAGAAATGAACTCAGTAGTTAATATTATTCATCTCTTCCGTGCAGGGTCCATTAAAAATCTATGGATATTTCGAGGATCTTACACCAGGGAGGATACGACTTTGAAGAATAAATAAGTCACATTCTTCAGCTTATTGTAAACCACTTTCTTTGTCGTTCTCTGGTAATTAGACCAAGATATTACGATTACGTCACCTTCGAGCGTTTGGAACATATTTTATATGAAGCCATTATTAGAACAGCCATCTTTCATACAGACAGAATATAAATAGGGATGGGGATTCCACAGATAGAATCCCCTACTCTTTTTTGTTGTGTTTATTTTCGTAATAATAGGCGTCACATTGACGATAAAGCAGATATAAATACTGGGTCCATATTTGTTTCAAGTCGGTGTCATATCCGAACTAACTTTTGCTGATACATTTGATCTGCACCAAGCTGAAGATCGTCTGTCTAGCCGAGAGCAGCCGTATTACCCCTGTTATGATGATATGATGTAAAAAAACATTTAAGGTCCTTTAGAGAAAGTTAAAAGAGTATTACAAGTTCATATAAACTTTTTCGTATAGGCCTCCTCATCGGAGATATGGGCTCCCAAATTATTGCACCACCAGGTATATTTAAATTTTTTTTTTAATATGATGAATACCAGGCAAGACCCTTGAAATTACTATCTAAGAGAGTGTTGTGAATTACTCACAGCTGCAGGGACGATCTAGCTGAGCCTCTTTTTTAACCGCTTGTATGGAACTTCGGACAGTGGTTTTTAGATACCTTTCACTATTAACTATGTATATTGCCACTTTTGCTAATAGTCAGGAGTGCAAACAGTTTGGTTCGGGAGACTGCTTTACCCTGGAGACTCCGTGACGTCAGAAGACCTCTTTGTTTCAGAGTGAGTAAATCATTAGCGTTTTCCACCAACATAATTACCGAAGAACGCCTTAAGGCCGCTTTTACAATGGAAAGTTAACTATAAACCATGAATTATTTCAAAACATATTAATTTTACAATCTATGGTTACCTTCAAACTGCCTAAACCTTAGTTTAATCCTATGATCTACAATCCATGTAGATCCTACTATTATGTCAATGTGGTCATAACCTTAAAATAGTTGATTTTTGACTATTTTTATTTCTGTTTGTTTTCTATAAGATATTAGCGATATATTTGAGAAATTATCAGCTTTTTGAACATCTTAGATGATAGCGTTGCAAAAAGCCTTCTCCTTTTGCCAGACCCTTACTGACTAGCCGTGATAAACAATATAACACTTATATTGTAGTCTGATGATGGTTTAGTATATTGAAATTCAATGCAGTCAATTGTAAACAATCAATCAAATCAAATCAAATCAATCAAATATAGCTTTATTATCACAAGAACACTTTCTCATTGACAAAGCATGGCTTAGAATTAAAATCAAAATCAGTCTTTAATCAAATACAGGAAACACAATTACGGTTAAAATTCCTTAATCATAGTAGTATGCGCAGTCCAGTTAAAAGATACCGTACAAATGTAAAAAAGAAAAAATAAAGAAACATACACTTCAAATCAGTGATACCTCGAAATATTCATTTATAGAATAGGAGGCTTTCCCAATCAATAGTTTTTAGCTCCTTCTGATATCTTCTTTGGCAACCGATTTTCCCTAAACTGAGGGGCAGATGATTAAATAAATAATTTTTGCTGTTATATAAGAGGTTGTTTTTGTTAAAGCAGAAGAAGGAATCAGTAGAGCTCTGACACGCTTACTTCTTGTGGAAACCCCTGATAAGGTGAATTTCAGATCATACTGGACAATCATCCACAAATATTATAAATATGCCATATATATCCAGCTTTAGTAAATCGTTCATATACGAGAGGAGCAGTAAGGAACCCAAAACAGAACCCTGCGGTATCACCGATGAAACCCCCAATATTCTTCTTCCTCTCACGTCTGGCGCTTTGCACCCAAGCATACTTTACGGCTGCTGGATTCCATTAAGAGACCACGAGCTTTTTTTCTGTTTTTTTTTTTAAAGCGATTCATGTTGGTTTGAATCGTTGAGGGTTATATTCGTTGGGAAAAACGACTTCGGGAAGGTCGTTCCATAAGGACGACGTCCTCCAGACAGCAGTGGTTCGTCGTGTGTTTCTGCTATTCGCCACTCTGGGCGGAATTAAGAGGGCAAGGTCAGCCGAGCACTTTCTATGAAAATATCTGTAAATGAGAGTCAAATCCCCAACCTGTCTTCGATGTTCTAGGCTGTCGAGGTTCTTCGTCAGTTCGTGGTCTCCAATCAGACGAATGGCCCTCCTTTCGATGGAATCCAGTAGCCGAAGAGTATGTTTGGGTGCATAGCTCCAGACATGAGAGCAGTACTCTAGTGATGGTCGAATCTGGGCTTTGTATAGTGTCAAAAGTTGTTGAGGTGTGTACAACTTTCTGGTTCGGAAGACTACACGAAATTTCTGAGAAGCTATCTTGGCGATTGCCACACCGTGGTTATGCCAAGACATATTTACTCCCAGATTGACGCCATTCAAATTAATAGATGAAGTCAATTGGATTGCGTGTCAGTCCATGACCATATCCGGTTCTGTAATGTTAACATGCATCGGCAGTCGATGTTTGTGCATTCAAAGAGAAAGATGAGATAAGTGTGCTATCGTCAGCAAAACTAAATATCGCATTTTTCGTTTTCACTAGAAGGTCGTTAATGTAGAGTAAGAAGAGAGTGGGAGACAATATGGAGCCTTGAGGAACACCGGCATTGATGGTGAAGGTGTCTGAGAGAAATCCGTCAATCGCCACTTGCAGAGAGTGGTCCTTAAGAAAGCTAGACAACCTTGCACAGAATCGACTGGGCATACCATAGGATCGCAGTTTACTATAGAAGTCCCTCATGCCAATCACGATCAAAGGCTTTAGAAATATCCAATGCAACAGTCCGAGACTCCCCATGATGTTCTATTGCGTTGTTCCAAAGATGGGTGACATAGGCTAGAAGATCTCCAGTTGATCTGGACTTCCGAAAACCATATTGATGATCGCTGATAATGTTAAAGCCTTCCAGGTACTTCAGAAAATATTGGTTAATAGCTTTCTCCATTACTTTTGATATAACTGAAAGCAATGCGACTGGTCGATAGTTGTTAGGCAAGGTTCTGTTACGTTTCTTTGGTATAGGCTGGATTCGCGCCATCTTCCAGCACGATGGAAATATTCCTTGTTTGTAGAATAAGTTAAAAAGTCTACAAAATACTGGTGTTAGTTCGGCGAATCTCTTAAGAACTATAACAGGAATTTCGTCTGGACCAGAAACTTTCTTGACGTCGACCCCTTTCAGGATTCGTTTGACGGGACGCTGACGGAACACGAATTCAGTCATTTCGGATTGAACTGCAGGAATGTTGGGTGGTGTTCTTCCCTAGAAAGCTACAGTGGAATGCGAAGAATATAGTTAAGCAAGTACGTTTGCTTTGTCTCCGGCTGTGGATGCTATTGTACCATCGGAACGTGTATTCTTTGATTAGCAGAATCAGAACATTTGACAGAGATAGTAAAGTAGGTTAAATAGAATCAGAAGTATAATACAGGATGTGTATGATGAATATGATATATATCTATTATATTTAAGGAGGCCATTTCATATGAATGTCCTAACGTCTAAACTTTTGAGATACACAGTGTTAAAGATTTAATGTTTTTAAAATAATTTGTTAAGGTTAATGAGTTAAATACGTGACAACTAGGCTAGGTAGATTTCAGAAAAGATGTCTTCAAAAATACCGAGGGCAATTCCCGCACGAACGCCACTGGTCGGAAGAAAAAAACATGTTATACATTATAAAATGCCTCTTGATGAATAAAAAGTGTGTACCTATGTTCACAAAAATATATAGAGCAGTATCACAGATATTAATATAAAAGGAGATTTTTTTTGAAAATCTTTAACACCCTGTATCTCCAAAGTTAAGATGTTTAGAACATATGTTCATCTGAAGGTTTCTTCTAAAAACGGACCCAAGAATAACCTCTGTAAATATTAGCATGTTATTAAGAAACAGCCTGTATAGATCAGTATTCAATTAATTTGAAAAAGGAACCGATAAAAATCTTACTTATCTACCCAATTAAGATTTCGGTCATTCCGTTTTAACTTCTCATAGTGATCTCCCATTTTCATTCATTAAAAAATTTTAAAACAATTTAAAATTTCTAATTACAAAAAAACAACAACCAGATGATCTGTGTCCATCCTCAAACCCAATTTGATCACGACAACGACATTTGGCTTTAAAGAACATTTCTTCGACATTTTTTAGCCATCTAATGAGGGTATTCTTGGCGCCAACGTCGGCTCTCTTCAAAGGTATTGATGATAAAACTCAAGATTTCGATCTTAAATCGATAAAACCTGCTTAAAACTTAAAAAACTACGTCCCGACCCAAAAAGTATAAGGTGACAAAAGGGGACAAGCCAAAAGGCGTGTTCGATATTTTTTTATCTTCTTCGAGATAGTTTATACAATGCATTGTGTTGTTGTTTTGTAAGGATTCATCGGAGCAATGTCCCAGTTATCGGGACAAGTTAAATTTAATTTCTATTTTATTTTTAAATCGACAAATCAGTCTGCGAAACTGTATAAATATGATACTGCTGACTAGTTGGTATCCATATATATATATATATAAATACGCGGACAAAAACTATAGTAAAATTTTTACAAAATACCAATGTATGGAAAAATAATACCACTTGCAGGTGGTTGCATCCTATCAATAGAGAGGGCTTCCTTCTCTTGGTAGTGCCATTCAATCTGAAATAGTATTTTAAAGTGCTACTGTATAGACTAAATACGCCCTTATTGTATAAGGTATCATCGGGTGGTCTGGAAAAACATTATTTTTCCATACATTGGTATTTGATATTAATACCACCTGACAAGTATAGACTACTTATTTCTTAAATAGATTTTTTAAAATTTTTGCTGTAAAATTTCCTATAAAATATAATATTATTACATTTTTTATTAGTAATTCGTAACAAAAAATTTACAAAAAACTTCTAATAAATTTAGTAAAATCAAGTAAATACTAAAATATATTGTAAATTTTACAACGAATGTATGTGTACTGAACAATAACTATGATTATTGCCCAAGAACTATCGACCAGTCGCATTGCTTTCAGTTATATCAAAAGTAATGGAGAAAGCTATTAACCAATAACTTCTGAACTACCTGGAGGGCCTCAACATTATCATCCATATAGTTCTCGTCTAGTCAAGATCAACGGGAGACCTTCTAGACTATGTCACCCATCTTTGGACCAACGCAATCGAACATTATGAAGAGTGTCGGGCTATTGCACTGATCTTATGGTAAGCCCAGTCGATTCTGTGTATGTTTGTCTTGCTTTCTTAAGGACCGTTCTCTGCAAGTTGCGATTGACGGATTTCTCTCAGATACCTTCACCATCAATGCCGGGGTTCCGCAAGGGTCCTTATTGTCTTCCACCCTCTTCTTACTCTACATTCTAGTGAAAATTAAAAATTCTATATTTAGTTTTGCTTACGATAGCACACTTGCCTCATCTTCTTTGAATAAAAAAACATCGACTGCCGACGCACATCTTCGCAGACAATATGAATTATCACTGCTCAACAAAGACCTGGAAGGAATTTTGGCTTGGGGTGATAGTAACCAAGTCGAATTTAACGCTAAGAAACCCCAGACAGTAGTTTTCTCTAAAAAGGTTACATTAAGAACATTACAGAACCGGATATAGTCATGGCAGGACACGCAATTCCACTGTCTTCATCGATCTGGGAAGAAATATATATGTCTTGGTATAACCATGTTGTGGCAATCGCCAAAGTGACTTAGCAGAAACTTGGTTGGAGTACTCTTCCGAACCAAAAAGTTGTACACACCTCAACAACTTTTGACACTATACAAAGAGTACTGCTCTCATGTCTGGAGCTCAAACATACTCTTCGGCTACTGGATCCCATCGAAAGGAGAGCCATTCGTCTGATCGAAGACCACGAAAAAGAGCCTCATCGACAGCCTGGAACATTGAAGAGGAGAAGATTGGTGATTTTACTCTCTTTTCCAGATATTTCCATGGAAAATGCTCGGCTGACCTTGCCTGGAGCGGTGAATAACAGAAATACACGACGAACCACTGCTGCCCATCGATATGTGGTTAAGCTCAATACTCCTCGAACTTCAGTATTTAAGAATTCTTTCATCTGGAGGACGTCATCCTTATAGAACGACCTTATGTTATTAATTTTTGCTATAAGGAAGCCTTTATTATTTAAGTTTGGTTGGATTCCTTAGTGAAAAGGACATGCTTTGATAGGTTTTTTTTATAATATTTTGACAACTATTATTACAGGGTGTTCAAACAATAAGATTGAGAATGAAATTTTATAATTATTTTCTATTTAGCATTAAAAATAAGGGTACGTGCCTATAAGGTTATCTATTACGAAAATTTATTGTTTTCGAAATATTGCCAATTTAATATATTTATATAGCGATTTTGCTGCAGATTTTAAGGTCAGTTACTACTAGTGGGCTATGTTCCTTTCCTTTGGCCATCCGGCTCCCCAGATCTTACAATTTTCGATTTTTTTCTTTAAGGTACTATTGAAGATCGAGTATACAATACTCTCGTAAAAACTATGGAAGAGGAGTGCATGCAGCGAGTGAGAATTTTATTCCCGTGTCAATAAGAAAAGCGACTCAAGTGTTGCTCAGCTGAGAACAAGTCTGGAAGATCCTCTGACTGGACGGCAACATTATTAATAATTTTCAAATGGTAAGTGATAGCTTCATCTTTAGCATCGGACTGTTTTTCAACGCCGCCGTCACAGCCAATTAGTAGTAGCTAAACTAAAATCCACAGCAAAATCGTATACATTGCATATAGTTATTGTATCATGTGCATATAGTGAGTGACCAGAAACTAGTGGTCATAAATAGGGGATATACAGGATAGTAGGATATTTTTTTTTAAATAAAACTTATTTTTGAAATTCTCATTCCTTGCTGAGCAAATTTAGTCTCTTCACTTTTTCTTATTCGATCAAGAGATATTTTATGATGTCTAACATTTTTTTATTCCTACCAGTGGCGTTCGTGAGGCTATTGCCCTCGGTATTTTTGAAGAAAATAATGGTACGCCACTTTTTTTTTTAATAAACTTAATTTTGAACTTCTCATTCCTTGCTGAGCAAATCTGGTTTTTTGATTTTTTGTCACTTGACGTGATTGACGAGATTTATGACCTTGTCTTGGATCTATTTTAAGGAAAAAACTTCATATGAACGTCTTAACTTTTGAGATACAGGGTGTTAAAGATTTTCATATTTTTTTTAATAATTTGTTAAGGTTGATAACTTAAATACGTGACTACTAGACTAGGTAGACAAGTGTCAAAACTGTTTATGTTTACAAAACAAAATTTGCTTCTTACCTACTAGATCCTTTTTAATCTTTGTTAATACCTAATTTCATAACAGAGTGTAAATGAAAGAATTTCATTTTTTTATACGAAAACTGTAGTTTGCTCAGCAAGGAATGGGAATTTTAAAAATAATTTATTAAAAAATAAGGAAGCGTACCATCCTTTCTTCAAAAATACCGAAGGCAATTCCCTCACGAACGCCATTGGTCCGAATAAAAAACATGTTATCCATCATAAAATGCCTCTTGATGAATAGAAAGTGTGTACTAAATTTGACAAAGATATATAGAGCACTATCACCGATATTAATAAAAAAAGGAGATTTTTTTTTTAAATCTTTAAAAAGTTAAGACGTTTGTTTAGGTTATTTAGGAGTTTTTTTCTGAAAATGAAATGAACCCGAGAATAACCGCCATAAATATTAGCATGTTATTAAGAAACAACCCAGATAGTGGAAAAATAATGTCAGTGCTTCATATACATCTTTTCCATATGTATTTTCATTATTTACGTATTAAACATATGTCATAATAGTTTAAACACCAACTATTTATGAAACACCTCAAAAAGATATTAATTATCCAGAAGAACTAGTAAGGAAACCTGGAAGGTTTACGTATAGAGATATTATAATATCTCATTTGGAAGGAAATTTTAGAAATAATATACAGGAGTTTCCATTAGAAAACAGCCATTAACCGCTAGTTATAAGGAAATGAACATAATTATAACCTCCCCTGTATGATATCCGATTGACTTTTCTATGGGATTGAATACATTGGGATTCCGTAAACTAGAACCAAAATTTCAACTTTCCATGAATTCGGACAGAAATTTACAAGGATTTAAGTGATATTTGAGCAATATTAGACAGTCATAATTTTCTTTTATCACTTGAATCACCTTCTGCTTTTCTTATACTGGCTAGGCAACGTTGAAAATATTTTAATTTGAATCATCCTTTATCATCTGCTTTTCTTATATTAGCCGCTAGAATACATCATTAAAATATTTCCCTTTCCTCCCTAAAGAACCTGTACAAAGATTGATTTTACTTAGCCATGTTGATGCCACCTCACCCGATTTCCCTTAAATAACCATTTCTCAGTATTGTTAGTATTTTAAAGGACATAATCATTGATATTTATGGAAAAATATCATAATGAACAAAAAAAAAAACATTTACTAATTTAATGCTGAATTGATCGAATTAATATTTTAAAACTTATTAATCACTCAATACCCTCTTATAGACACCATAATATATCTTTTTAAAAAAACGCGAAGATAATATGTGGTTACCTTCTACCCACATGGATCGTTTAGATAGCGAAACCTATTAGCAGGTAAAAACATACAATTTCTCTAAAAACCTATAATTTGTATGCCTTCATAAAGGTTTTTCGTTTTTTTAGATATTTTAAAACGTTATAAGCGTGTTATGCTCCCCGTATGTTATTATCTAACAGTAAATTACCCATTTCCACAGAAAAACTTATTTATATTTTATTTTATTTTGTTGTAATAATTCTGGTTATACACCGTGTTACATATTGATAATACCTGCTGCTAAAATATATCATACATAAAACAAATATTTGAATTCGTTATACATGGTTATTCATGGTTTAAGTTAAAGAACTAGTCAAATTATAATAAATAAATGAATCCCTATTTTATTTGAAAACCTTACATGGTTTTTAGGCTTAACCAGTAACAATGAACCATGGTGCTGGCATTTCACCTCAACTATTAAGAGATGTAAACACATCTTTTCAAGAAGGTGTAAACTTGTGCACAAATCAAAATGGAAGACATTCTAAACATTTACTGTATTTTACAATTATTTATACAAGATAATTTTTTAAAATATGGAGTTGGTGTCACAAAAAAAATACTTAAATTCTACATATACAGTGAAACCTCTCATAACGGATACCTATAATAAGCGGACATCTTTATTAAGCGGACATTTTTTCTTAGTCCGGAACTAGGTATATGAAATTCCATGAAAATCAACCTCTTTTGGGCGGACTCTCCTTTGAGTGGACGCGGACAGGCTGTTTTCATACAAACCCTCCTTTAAACGGACAAAAAAATTTTTAAAGTTTTTTGGAAGACAAATAAGTACGGTGCAAAAACTCTCAGACCGGCAACCAATCGCGTATGCATGGCAGCGCGAAAGGACTTCGTCGAATGAAAGTATATGTGCTTCCCCGACAGCAGTCCGACGTTTATTTGTGAGTTGTAAGGTTCAAATCGTAAATAATGGCACAAAAATGTCGCGTTTTGAGTTGAAAGAGAATATTGATGTTGTGGAAGTTTGTAATTTGATAACAATGATTTGTGCGAGTTCATTAACATTGATAGCAATGTGCTATTAGAAGATGATAGCGACCCCATTCCTACCGAATATGTAATCCAAACTGAAACCACATCACTATCTGACGACTCTGATGAAGAAGTTGAATGCAGTAATCAAACAAACGTCACCAATTACCAACAAGCCATTAGTATGGTACAGGAATTATAAGAGTATGCAAAGAATAGAGGTGACTCTGCAGCAATGGAATTATTATTATACTTGGAATTACATTTTCTAGATTGCAAGTATAAAACGCAAACACGTCAAACTACGTTATTAGATTTTTTTAGTACTACATCCATGTTAACTAAAACTAGTGTATTTTTGTTATGTTATGCTTATTTGTACATACATATTCATAGTAATAATTTTGCATTTACATATTACCTAATAAATTTCCCATGGGCGGACACCTCTATTAGGCGGACACACTTAGACGGTCCCGTAGGTGTCCGCCTAAGAGAGGTTTCACTGTACAAGGTGTTCCATTTGAAAATTTTGAGAAGAATGATTTTGAAATGTGTCGTTTTTGGAACCTTATTAAGGATACCTTGTATAAAATGGATAAACACTATTGGATTCATAGTATCTCTAGTTCACTTGTTATAAAGCTCAGCCAATCGTGTGGTTGAAAAAATAATTTTTCAATTTTGATTTTTCTACAAACCTTCTTTATAGTTTTTAATTTATTGCTCTTAAACTACACAAGCAAATTAAATAATATTTTAGATATTTATAGAGGACACTAATGCAAACCTAAATAAGCAATAAAATGCCACATTAAAAAATATAACTTTCTGCCACCTTACTTTTTGAACTCAAAATATTTTTAGAATATGCAGAGTATACAACTATACCTCAACACACCAGCTCATTATCGACAAATTTTATCTTCAAGGCATAAGATTAGTCGGGTTTGTTCGCGCAATCGAATGCTTGACGAATGTTATGGTATATTCACTGGAAAATTGTCCGCTGGGTAGGAAAAAGTTATCACTATTAATTAAAAATAAATCGAATTCACTTATTTATGAAACAAACATATATTATTATTATTATTATACAAATTATTATCTATTTCCACCATTAATGTCCTGCTAATGGCGCTGGACTTTAAAAACGATCCGGCACGTTTAAAATTATTATAACATTAATAAAAACAAATACCGGCAATATTTCGACCGACAAAACAAATTAAAATTTAAAGGGTGGCACTCAAAAATAATTCTAAAATATATTTTATCCTCTATAAATTTGTCAAATGGGCGAGTGTGTTTTAACATTTATTAAAACCGACAATTGCTTTATTAGAATCATAAAAAGCATTTTATATTTTTATTACAATAAAAGCGTATGTTCAAAATTACTTGTCAAATACAACGATCTATAATTTTTAATGCGAATAAATATTTAAACTTATTCGAGCGATTTTTCATGTGTCGCTATTAAAAATGAGTTCGGTTATTTTTAATATCATGGCTATTTTTTAATAAAATGGATTTATTTAATATATTTATATTTATTCGACAAGTGACAAATATTTATATCAGATATAACAGATTTTTTATAGTTATTTATATATCAAGGCCACTAAGTAGATGATTGTGCCCTAAGGGCGACAGTCTTACAAAACCGAGAGCTTCTGGCCCGAGGGTTCATAAGTCGCCCGAGGTTATATATCTATTAGTACCCATGGTGCATACAAACTTTTCAATTCGCTTCAAATAATAAATATTTTTTTAAAATTTAATTTGATTTAGCAATTTTCTATTTTTTCCTGCGACATTACCTTGACATTATTATAGCCTCCGTTTTTGTTGCTAGGAAGATAAGTATTCAAATATTTAATGTGTCAAAGTCAAAAATCACAAATTGAACAAGGTTTTGAAATTTCCGACGAAATTGAAAAAAAGGCTGAAAAGGCAACGCAAAACCTACAGGCAAGGCCGCTGTACTGTACAACCTGTTGGAAAAACACATTCCCTGTATTATTGCAAAATATTTGGGTTTGAACAAGCCCGAAAAGTACACTGGTTTTACGTCGAACGTCGGCAACTCCTTTAGCAGAAGCTGGAGCAAGTATGACTACGCTGAAGCGCCATGGTGGATGGAAGATACCACAGTTGCTGAAGGATATTTAGAGGATAGCATATTCAGGTTTCAAGGATGTTGGCAGGCGTACCATCTGGATCTCGAATTTCCTTACAGAAACTAGAGACCCAGACAATGAATCATGAGTCAACCTTTGGTGCAGGAAATTTAGCTATCAGTGAAACCTTCCAGAATTGCCAGTACTATGTAAATACAACCAAATAATATATAAACGTAAAGTTATATTTTGTTATTTTGTTAATAAAGAATAAGTTAATCGAAAACTGTTTTCTGCGTCTTAATGCCAACGCGGGCCACAATATGTACTAATGCCCGCACGGGTGGGTTATGCTTAACAAAACGAGCCGAAGGCGAGTTTGGTAAATCACGCAAATGCGGTAAAGACACCTACCGTAAGTGTATTGTACGATATTTTATCTACAAGCGTGTTTTAGGGAATCAATATTAAAAATATACAAGAGCATTGTTTTAATTTGCCCCGTAGGTGCCTCGTAAGTCCTTACCAACAATGCATCAGGTTACTATGGAAATAAATTATAAAAATTGAATAATTGGCATTTAATCTTGTTTTTATAGTATGTAATTACTTACGGCAATAGTGCGGTAAAGTGCTTATTACCACACTCAAATCAGTGCGGTAAGTAGTTACTTACCGCACGCGAATAGATAAAAACACAATAATGCACTTGTATGACATAAAAATATAAATAAACAAACGGCGACGGAGGAATTTGACAATATAGCTGTCACGTTTATATTCATTATAAAGACAATAGTTATACGGTAAACGATATTTATCATCGTGCACAAATGTGGTTAAATGAGAAATTTAAAAAATTTAAAGCAACTCGATTGAATTCGAAAAGGTATTTCTCTACATACAATAAATGTTGTATAATGTAAAATATTTTTAAAACATGTCGCTGTTTCAGTATATTTGATACTTTCTTCGATAATGATTTAATCTTCCGTCTCTGCTTTGTTGGCGAACCTCCTATAAGACATTTTGCACAAAGAAGAGCCTCATTAGTATAATATCATCTGCCATTTGTTTTTCTTGTATTTTTCCGCACCTAAAAGAAAAGAAGTAAATCTTTAAACATATTTTCACATTTTTTGTGGGCCTCATATTTGCCAAACGTGCAAGCTCGTAAAAAATATTTTTAACATATCATGCTACAATTTAATACTAATTTGGCTAATCCGTAATAAATGACATTTAACAAAAATTATTTTCAAACAGGCCAGTACTTTTTACAAGCTAAAAATGTACCTGCTTTATAAAATATTGCCGCGTATTTTCACTTTAAATGTGCTGTTTCGTTTCCTACGGGCGATCATGGCGGGCGATGCTAAAAAGAAAATCGCTCAACATACCACAAGGGAGATGCTGACATTCATTTGTCATTGAGCGGTGGTTCGCGATCATCGCCGACCGACGATCGACTGTAATTGTCCCTCTGAGCGATCGTCTCTCGACGATGATCGTGAACTACTGATCAAGGGAAAATCGCTCAACATATCCGCGTATAGGGAGACGCTTAAGGTAAATGCTTATAAGAACACGCATATGCATAAGAGTTCGCACCCAGTTTTTTATATATTCGGAGCCACCTACTTAAATTTTGAACCGTAAGTTTCACTTCTACCTATGTATTATTCTATGGTCAAAAGTTGAAATCTATATTATCGGCACAGATGTATCAATTTGGCGCTTAAATGATTCTGCTGGCTTGTGCTGTAGTTTTACAATATCAGATCTTAGTATTTTGAGAAGTAAGAGATAAAAATTTTTTTATTATGATAAAAAAATTGGTGGAAACTTAATTTGTTTACCATAATTAGGGTTTTAATTACATATTCACGTGTATGTATAATAGTACTCACTTGATCTCGTATAAGAGTCCGCAGTGCGTACTCCTATACATATTATGATATGGTGTTTATTAAGATCGGAACTACCTGGATGAGACAGGTTTACCTACAGTCCCCCATAAATTACCGAAAATATTAACCGGCAAAAGAAAAAGGCTGGTAAGAAGAGTAGCCAGCCGGTGCTGATCGTGGACAACTTGTAATAGCTGTATGTTGCATGAGTGCTACTGGCACACACATCTCCCTAGCGATGCTCTTTCCTAGAAAGAGAATGAAAGAGGATTTTTTTGACCCATCCTTTGTTACCGATGTGCCAGAAACGAATGAAGAGGATGATGTAGAAATGGATCCAGTAGTTAAAATAGTTTCTACTTATGAACCTGCCACATTCATTCCGGATCACCGAATACCATCTCCTGATATGATGATACTTGATACAACTACACTTGATATAGTGTGCGAAGATGGAGTACTGATACCAAGCACCAGTTCTCAAAAGATAGATGTTTGAAATCGCTCATTTCTCTATGTTTCAAAAATTTTACCTTTGGCGAAGATGAAGGAAAAACCTAATCATAGATCAAAAGCCTAAAAATCTGAAATCCTATCTAGTACACCATTTAAAGATAAATTAGAGGAATTGGAAGGAACAAAAAAAGCTAAAGAGGAAAGGAAGAAAATGCCAAGAGAAAATTAGTAACAGAACTCAGAACAAAAACCAGAAAAAAGAACAAATAATTAATGCCGCTGATGAAGTGACATGTCCTGGATGCGGAGAATTATATTCAAAGTCTGCGGAAGACTGAAACACTGTAACCAATGGTGGCATGAGCATTGTACAACCTCTGTGACTGGAGGGTTTATTTATTTTAAATGCGAAGAGTAACTCTTCGATGATTACTTTTTTTAATACAAACTTTAAGATGTTATTTGGTATTCATATTTTAAAGTGTGGTGTGTGGTCTTAAATCTCACTTTGTAAGTTGGTTTTGTTAGTTTGTTAGGAATTATTATAATCCTTATAATTTATAAGTTCCTTGATTTAATATCTGTGGCTAATTCCCTAACTATTTGAAATTGTTTATTCAGAAAATATTTTGCGTACTCTTAAACAGGAAATTGCGTACTCTTATACACATATGTATATAAGAGTACGCATGTGTCGAGTCAGAAAAAAACTGAAATAAATTATGTTCATATTATTATATCCTGAAGGTTACCTACAACATAGTAGTTTAAAGTTAATTTTCAAGATGACATGTGGAAATCTGGTTTCGCATCAAAATGCCAGTTTATTCACTAATTGCCTACTCTTATGCATATTTACCCTACATTGATTTGCCTTTGAGCGGTGATTCGCGCCGAGCGACAATCGCCTATGATGGCTGCTCCGAGGAAACCGCACCATTAAGGTGCACTAGTTTACGATCATCGCCGGTGGACGATCGCCCCATGATCGCCCGGAGTAAAATAACGGCTAGCGTTTGGCAGAGCGATCTTGAATAATGTTAACGTCGTCTGCCTTACAGTCAGACAAACGGTACTCAAATCAAATACTTAAACTTCCATTAGTAGGGTAAATTCATATCACAACTCATTATTTTTAACATTGATAAAATAATTAATGATAATTTTTTTTCATTTCATTTGCGAAAATAAAAATTGAAAGGCATGTTTCCGCCCGTCTTCGCATCGAATTGCCCACTCCAACAATTTTTATAAAAAAAAATTATCATTAATTATTTTATCAATGTTAAAAATAATGAGTTTCAATATGAATTTAGTGGTTTTTATCAAGAACGAGTGCGTCTGACGAGAGAAACTCAAGAGACCGTTTTCATGGAGAATTGAACACGCCAATCAGAAAAATATCCATTTGGAAAAATATCAGTGGCGTACCACCTTTTTTGTAAAAAATATCAAACAATTGAATAACTTTTCTAACTAAAATTTGAAGTTCTATATCCTATTAACACATACCAAAATTAAACATAATATCTAAACTATTTTCGGAGATGGTCATTTCTTGTATGCCGCGCTCAGCGCGCATTTGGGAAAATATAGATTTTCGCCAATCCCACCTCGTAGCTGATAAAAAATGAACAAATTGAATCCGGCCTGATCCCCGTAGCTCGATTAATAAACTACTTATTAGCATTTATGTAAAAAATTTCCAATCCCCCTTACTCCCCTCCTAATTGCCCCACCAACCCCAGCCTCCGGCCCATCAAAGTACCCGTTAATTCGCGAAAAAATGATGCTCCAACTCCGCCCCTTCTCGAGATATAATTAATTAAATTTTATTGTTTTTGTAGTTGAAAATCGCGTTAATTCGCGAAGTCATTGAGATATCGGGATCGGTTTTGTTCGAGCTTACGCGCTCTGTCAAGCTCTTCAACTTTGCGTTCCACATTTTTTTGTAGAATCAAAACCGGCCGAGTTATTTTCAATTTCCCGTTGTAGGTTAGATTTAGGGGGCGTGCCCCCCTCCGCCTCATGCGGCGCCCTACATAAATCATTTCAGAATGTCGAGGGGATCCTACTGTATCGATTAGAAAAAAAAATACTCGATTTCGTTAAGGGATTTTCGAATACCGGAACGACTCCACTAGTAGGGATAGTGCAAAAAAATTTTCATTCTCTTTGATAATAACAATATGTCATGTATAGAAATGGAAAATCGGCACCTACGATGGTATCGGTAACTATCCGTTTAACATTAAATTTATATATTTTAATAAAATATATCTAATGCAATATATTGTAATAAAATAATATAAAAGTCTCTAATGACTTAAAAAATTTAGATTGTATAATTGTTATACAACACATGGTGTTAGCCAGTATCAAACCACATGTCAAACATGTAAATCGGTTCATTAACGGGGGGTGCAAACGCGTATTTCTCCGTTAATAATGTTCCCTCGCTTTGTCTTGAAATATAAATTTATTAGTGATATATACAGGGTGGTTCACTGAAACAGCTAGTAGAAAATAGTATGTTTATCGATATTAATGGTCTCGCAAGAACAAAAATAATTAATTCGGTTTTTTAATAAGAACTGATATATTAACTCCTCCAACCCGGAACAAACCCGAACAAACCCGGATATAGTCATGGACGGACACGCAATCCCACTGGCTTCATCTATTAATTTGCTGGGCGTCAATCTGGGAGGAAATATGTCTTGGCATAACCACGTTGTGGCAATCGCCAAGATAGCTTCTCAGAAACTTGGGGTACTCTTCCGAACCAGAAAGTTATACACACCTCAACAATTTTTGACACTATACAAAGCCTAGATTCGACCATCACTAGAGTACTGCTCTCATGTCTGGAGCTCTGCACCCAAACATACTCTTTGCCTACCGGATTCTATCGAAAAACCTCGACAGCCTAGAACATCAAAGAGAGGTTGGGTATTTGACTCTCTTTTACAGATATTTTCATGGAAAGTACTCGGATGGCCTTGCCCTCTTAAATCCGCCCAGAGCGGCGAATAGCATACATACACGACGAGCCATATATGGTTAAGCTTAGTACTCCTCGAACTTCATTATTTAAGAATTATTTCATCAGGAGGACTTCATCCTTATGGAACGACCTTCCCGAGGTCGTTTTTCCCAACGAATATAACCTCTAACGATTCAAAATCTCAACGTGAATCGCTTTATGCACACATGCACAAATCCCAGAGTGCTATAAAAGAATTTCCTATAGTGCTTGTGTTTGATCATAAAAAAAAATTGAATTAACTTTACAGATCTGCCCTAGTTACTATTCGTTTTTAAACCACGATTTAATGGAAACTAAATTAATTTCAGCAATAGGTTATTTACTACTATTACACCAGATGAAGTAAACGTAAAGGTAAAAGTAAAAGTATAACGTATCCAAGGAAGTTCTACACAAATGTGAACCATTTTATTATGCGTTTTATGAAAAAAAGTTACTTCTTCTAAAAATCTCTTCTTGGCAATGGTTCTCAAAAAGTACTAGAATATAAAAAAGGTCCAAGGAGAACTGCCTGGAGGGGGCTCGTCGTTTTAATTTTGTCCCTTTTGAACATTTAGATATTAGATTCTTTTTTCAAGTTTTTTCAAGTTTTTTACAAGAGGTAAAACATTTTTATATGTTTTTCCTCTTTTACAGTTTTCCTTAACAATGTCAAAAGTTTCTTGCTTATGTATAATACGTCCACTGAAGATGAGGGTATGTGCCGTCGAAACATGTATGGAAATTGAAAACCGAACTTTTAACAAACTAGTTGAGAAGACTATGAGTTTCTTTCGTTTTCATAATTTCACTTCACTGAGAGACTATTTCAAAGAAAAATTATAAATAGAATATTCTGTTTGGCCCGTGTTCTTCGCACACATAGAATATCGGTAGGTACGCCACTGATAAATTCTGTATATTATATCTTTACCCATGCGTTACAAACCTATGAATCAAGGGCCATCGTGACTTAATTTATTCCAGCCTCAAAAAATTAAAAACCTAATAGATGGTCTGCGTTTTGAGTTACAATCGTAGTTGAATTTTAATTTGTAACCTTTAAATATTTGTCATCAGTTAACTTACAGTTGCTGTTTTGATTATTTTGATCATTTTGATGTGTTAATTCATAAGCAATAAGGAGCGACTCTTATATCGAGTAAAAAAATAGGGGGTGCGCCATTTAAAGATATTTCAATTTTAGTAGTCCCGCTTTTGTGAAACACGCTGTATATCTAAAAATATATTTAAAATATATTATATGAAATATCGAAGAATTACACACTAAATGTATGGGTAAAAATTTGTTTACAGGCAACTTTCAGTCCTTAACATATAACTTACTAAAATAAACTATTTGCCTGTAGAAATTATATATAGATTATAATTTACGAAATATATGTTACTTCCTTCATTAGAAAACAATTTTAAAAGTTTTCTTTTTAGATTATAGCTGCATTATTCAAATTTGAATTTAAAAATGTATACCTAGTAGTCTTAATTAAGGGAAAAATACTACACGAAGTCATTCCCTTGAGTACAGATACACATTTCAGTCTAAAAAAGTTTAAGAAATAGCTTGTATTAGCTTTTATCCACAAATTTGTGCATTTTTGAATCGCCGGTCGCAGTAACACCATTAAGGAAAAATATATTTTGTTGTGTTTCGTTTACACCTGAGGTAGATTAGAATATGAATTTGAATTTTCTTAGTATTTTAACATTCTATAAGGAACATTCCAAAACTTTAAGCAAATAAAACACAGGGCTGTTTTAAATAATAGGAAAATGCTTATAGTGACTGATTGAAATAACTCAGTTCCAAATATTGGCGTTATATGATTCAGAAGAGTAAAATTAACCATGTGACGGGCGTTAAATTATTAAAAAATCGATGCTATATACCAAGATCTTTGTGACGATGATGTTTTGCGCGAACATATATAATTCCTGTAATTAGATACTATAAGAAACCTATTAAAAAATTAACAGGTGTTTTTGAGATTAACTATTTATTTTTAAAATCCGATTTACTGAAAGTTGCCTGTAAAAATTTTTTCGCCCGTATACATATTATATGTATGATCATATTATTATCGAGTAATAAAACTAACAAAATTGTTTGCTCAGCTAACCTAATCATGGCACGAAAATGCGAGCAGGAAGGACAATTTTAGACAAAACAGCCAGCTAAAGTTGAAAATAGGAACTTTGTTAATTAAAGTTAGAATCAGTTAGTTTAACCAGACTTAACACATAATAATTTTCTTTACTCGCCAAACTTGGTAGTTTAGTCGTTTTCCTGGAAACTAATTATCATATTCCAATAAATTTCGGGGCCATAAAAGTTTACAAAGAAGTCTGGCTCACCCTGTACGAAAACACTCTATCTGGCACTTTCTTAAATAAGTAGACATACTCATCTTTTACGATGTCTTAAGAATGTCATATCAGCGGTTTTGACGCATCTAAATGAACCATGTTTCGCGTCGTCGGATAATTTCGCTCCCGTTTTACGATGTCGTTTTATTATAGAGGACACGTCTCGGTGGATATTACCACCAGTTTTATTTGTTAATTTTTCAGTGAAAATTAAATTTATGGTTTGGTAAAAATGCGAGACATTTGAGAAAAATTTAATATTACAACTCTGAATATTCTACTAGAGTGATTTAACCGCTTAAGCTTAACGTGTTTTTATTTAGGAGATGTAAACAGTCAAAATAATTTTACAGGATATGTTTACTCTCTTTTGTCATTAGGTAGCTATATGTTTATATCTAATAATTTGGATTAGCTTCAGCAAATTTCCAGTTAAATACAATTTTTTATTATTGTAAATAAATTGTCGCCGAATTGAGAAAAATACCCGAAGGAAGCGGAATGTACGGACATTATACCATTATATGAGTGGAGTACGTAGCCCGAAACGTCCGTCCGTTTTGCGCTTAGTAAATGATAGGTAACTCTAAACGTTCTCCTTATCTACGCGTTTCACGTAAGACGTTTTTTAATAACCCCCATGTAACCAAGTTTCCCCTTAAGTTTTATTTTAATTTAATTTAATCAGATTATTAAGTAGACGGCTATTTTTTTGGAAATTTAATTTTGTCCGCATTTTTAAATTCTATCCAGAGGAGAATTCCCCACCCAGGAATTATTTATTTAGAGCCAATCTAACTATTTGAATCATTTTAAATTTTGAAACTGTATGATTGCTGCTCGACACTATCAGTTATGTTTCCAGTCTTGATATTTGAATGAAAAATTCATCATAATTTAACGACGCTATTATTTAAATACTTTTCGAACGCTTATCTTTGTCGATTACGATTTTTCGTTGTTTAGTGTCAGGGATGCCAGGCATAATACCATTGCCGACTTAACACGCACGTGTGAGTCGGTCTTGGGTGGGCCCACCATCCTTTTCCTCTTCCATTTTTATGTACAATTAAAATAATTAACCTACACTAGTAAGGGGTTCTCAATTTAGGAGAAATCAACCAGCCTGTCACTCATCTTCTATCACGTACTCTTACTTTAACTTTGATATTTATACTTTTGTACAATAGAAAACTACCCTAAGCTAATATTTTATCTACTCTAACTAAAGAGATTTCAACTACCCTATAATGTCCAAAACTTTTTGAACAGCGGTAGAGGCTTATTAATACGAACTTAAGATAATTCATTGTTTTAGGACTAATAATAATTTTAGTTACCGTCACTTTTTGTAGAATATTTTCAGTAACCATTACTTATTCTGGACTCAGAATCGGGTGAATTTTGATTTCGAAAATTATTTTAGGCTTTTGGCGCAAAGTCTTTATAGAATAATTTTCCTCGCACTTCAGAAATCTTTCAAGTTGACTTATTTATACTCGCACGAGAGACGAATGTTCGAAGATATCGCAGCATTATTTATACTCGTACGGACGGCTACGAGTTTTCGCAGATCAATTTTAGGTTTTATTTATACTCGCACCAAATCAGGCGTATTTGAAGATATTCCAGAGTTCTTTATACTCGCACTGAAACATACGAGTGTTGGAACTAAAAAAAACAAGATTTTAACACTACTTACAGAAAAAGAAACTAATTTATAACTAATAAACTGATTTTGATGATTGAATTCTATATAGCAAAGTGTTTTCATTTAGAAAAATGTGTGTATGACACGAAATACAACATGTGTCAATCATAACAAATAATGACATGTCAACATCTTAATATTGCCATTTCCGATGTATTAGACACTGAAATTCTATTTCATTTCTGACGTTGTCTGTTTCATCCTTTTTCATTAACTGATAAATCAAAGAGACATTAAACATAACAGGTCTTTGATATTACTGTAAAGTTATCAGGCACGTTATTTCATTACCCGCTACACCTCTTGTACCTACCTGTATGTATAATTGAGATCAGCCAAAATTTCCAAATGGGTGCTCTAAAAACAGGTATTTTTAAACAAATTCACCATTAAAAAACTCTAAAAGCACATTGTACGCCAAGGTATTATTACCTGTTACCTGTTAAAAAAAAACTTTTAAGATAAGAGTTAATGCTACAAGAAGAGGTTTCGGGATAAACTATGGTATCTTTTCTTGTCTTTTTAATTAAATCAATAGTGTATTCAACCGTTTAAAAACATTATTTTTATTATTTTTTACATCCGTGTTATCCTCTTAGTTGGGTCTACAAAAGAGGATATTTAAGTCAGTATTTATATAGAGCGGCACAATGTAAGTTTGCTTTATTTATCTGGCATTTTAAATTAGGGGGCTTAATTTTTAAATGACGGGGAATAATAAAATCTTTCCGAACAATATTTTACGTTAAAGTTAAGCAAATATGTTAAAATAGAAAAATTTCATCAAAAATATTACGTTCACGTTTAAGTTATGCATAATGTGATACAAGTTTGTGAAGGTTCATTTTTTAAAACATCAGTTTTTTTTTGCCTTTTTGCTTTTTCTGTTATGACTTCCTCGGGTTTTATGTCTATTGGCGTCGCTATAACTACAGTGAAACCTCTCATAACGGACACCTCTAAAAAGCGGACATCTCTATTAAGCGGACATTTTTTCATAGTCGGGAACTAGGTATATGAAATTCCATGAAAATCAACCGCTCCTGGGCGGACTCTCCTTCGGGCGGACGCGGACATGCTGTTTTCATACAAAGAGTGCGAAAACCCTCCTTTAAAGGGACAGAATTTTTTTTAAGTGTTTGGGAGACGAATAAGTACGGTGCAAAAACTCTCTGAAGACAGACCGGCAACCAATCGAGTATGCGTGGCAGCGCGAAAGAACTTCGCCGAAAGAAAGTATGTGTGATTCCCTGACAGCAGTCCGCCGTTTATTTGTGAGTTGTAAGGTTAAAATCGTAAACAATGGCACAAAAATGTCGCGTTTTGAGAATATTGATGTTGTGGAAGTTTGTAATTTGATAACAATGATTTGGGCGAGTTCATTAACATTGATGGCAATGTGCTATTAGAAGATGATAGTGACCCCATTCCTACCGATTATTTAGTCCAAACAGAAACCACATCACTATCTGACGACTCTAATGAAGAAGTTGAATGCAGCAATGTCACCAAATATCAACAAGCCATTAGTATGGTAAAGAAATTATAAGAGTATGCATAGAATAGAGGTGACTCTACAGCAATGGAATTGTTATCAGACTTGGAATTACATTTTCTAGATTGCAAGTATAAAACGCAAACACGTCAAACTATGTTATTAGATTTTTTTAGTACTACATCCTAACTAAAACTAGTGTATTTTTGTTATGATATGTTAGACGGTCCCGTAAGTATCCGCCTAAGAGAGGTTTCACTGTATATTTGTTTAGAAGAAAATGATGGATATACCGGGTGGTGCGTCCGAACAGGACACATGGGTTTCCCATGTAAATTTTCAGGCGGTCAAATATTCACGCCCGTAATGAATCTAAAGAAAACTTGTATTCAGAATTCTTAAAGAGAATAATAAGAATAAAAAGTGAATCAAATTCGAACTGTTTTCCTCATACAGTTTTTAAAATATAAAAAAATTCTGTCTTCAAACTAGCTTAAATCTGGAGTAGGATTCTGTTTAATTTTAATTCAGGTTAATATGAAAATACCAGTAATCACCTTTATAATCAGGTTTACACTTGCCAATATTTTACAGCGTTTTCCGTTTTTCTCAAATAATCGCCAAGAGCTATTCGGTTGACGAAAAAGTTACAATGATTAAATGGTACTACTGCAGAGGTAGTTATCAAGTGAAATCGAACTCTTAAACATTCTATGGTAATGGTAATGACCTAAATATACTGCTTCATGTCGAAGAAATAAAGGTATAGTTAGTACTAGAATGCTAGGAAAAACCGTAGGCAAACATGACATTATAGCGTTACGAGGTTTACAGAAATATAAATACCATTCATACAAGCACGATGAACACCCAGAATTGAGAGAAGGTGATGAAGAACGAAGATCAAACTTTTGTTTTGAAATGATGGAACGCTATAACAATGACAGCGATTTTTCAGGAAATATTTGTTTTCCGCTGGGTCTAGCTTAACGTTAAACCATGAACTAAATGTTCAAAACTTCGGGCACTGGAGTCAGGAAAACGATAATCGTTTTATACGCCACATAATTGAGTCCTTTTCTCTGAATTAATCTTTAATATCTGGAAATTTTCTGGGACTTTTCGACTTTTGCAAAATCGAATTGGACCTGCATTGGAAGCTGTCGCTGGTGAAAATCAGGAGGTCTGGCTTGAGATGAATGGCTGTCCAGAGTGTGTCCAGTCCACAATTCCATCGTAGTAAATTTTACAAGAAATATGATTGTGTCAAACCATATGATAAGCTGGTCAGCCAGGTCTCCTGATTTTTCCCAAACGACTTTTTCCTATGGAGGCACATAACTGATAAAATTTATAAAATCTAAAATCTGGAAGAGCTGAAGCAGTTTCCTATAGAACTTTGGCATACCAATTGGCCAATGTAAGAAGGGAGTTTTATAACCATTAAGGATATTGTTTGACGGCTAACGGAGGGTTGTTCGAGCATATTCTTAAACAGTAATCAAAATAATTCCTACCAGTGTAAATATTATTAATTTTGTAAAAATGTATCATTAGATTTTTGATTGTTTATTGTCTGATATAAAATAAAAAGATAATTCACTGGCTGTTAATATTTTTTTACTGGAAGTTGAATAAGTAATTTTATTCAAAAACTGATTGACATAAAATAATTTTGACAAACTTTTTATTATTTATTTGCTGGTGTACTGTCAGAAATGTGTCAGGTCCGTATTTCCTAGTTTATTATTTATAAATAAATTTTGTTCCATAACTCCTGAATTAATAGGAAAATAGACTTTAAATTGAACAAGGCCCTTATTCTTATTGTAGTCTTTAAAAGTATAAGTACCTTCTTGAGCTAAAATAAATAGTTGAGCAAATATTTTACCACCTATATCAGCAATATCTGAAAACGGCTGGAAATCTTTTTAGTGCATTCAGCAGATTATTGCAATAGCTTAAAAATTGATGGGCTCTGCTGAATGCAACCATTGTCTTCATAAAATAACCTAAGGACACCGTAGAATTGTTATTGAAGGGTAAAGGAAAAGAACAATGAATGAAATGACAGACACATTGTCTTTGTTTTGAGACAACTGAAGTTTTAACAATTACTTCACGAAGCCAATACTTATAAGAACGGAAATTCCTTGTTCGAATTTCAAACATTTAGAAAGACGGATGTCTATGATCAATTCACAATGCGTCGAACTCCAGAATGGACATGACTTTAGTCTGCGTTTCGTTTTGTAGCGCACGGATAGGCAACGCGGTATGTCTGAGATAGACCGAAATCCCTCGAAACCAGGCGGTCGTCTCCAAATATAAGTTTACCAAATTTTTACATTGATTCGTTTATCTTTAACCTCTGATATTCAAAGTAAATAATTATTATTAATATTAAATCTTTAGAACTGAGGAAAAAACATGCAGTTCTAGGACTGTTCGAGTTTTTAACTAAAACTTGAATTATAACTATTAAGTGCATAAATATCTACTAGATGGCGCAATAAGCTTGATGTGTTGAAAAATGGACATTCCTTGTTCTTTCGCTTCACCCTTCAAAAGTATACGTACTAGGTTATAGTTGATATTTCATTTTCTGATCGAATTCCAATACAAATAAAAATCGTCTCTTAACATATTTTATTGCGAGCAGACTAATTGGACTGATGCCGTATTGGCGGTGTCGGACTGTAAAGAATCCGTCGCCGGCTCACCAAATAAACTAATAATAAAATAATAAAACCTTCTTTATATTTTTATTTCAATTGGAATTCGATCAGAGAATAAAATATCGACTATACTCAAATTTGACTTTTTTTATACATATCCCTAATTTTGCCGCTTCTTATAAATGGCAGGCCGAACATCCAAGGCGGCTTCTCGACACAATTAGGAGCCTAAGTACAAAAGCGTGTAGTGGTCGAACGGGAAGAGTGATGGGTGACAGCTGACCGCCGTTGCTTGGACGCCGAAGACAGAGCAAAGGTTCAAGAAATTACACGGCACTAAAAAGATCGTATTTTTGTCAATTTAGGTAAAAATCTGTTTAGAATGTTTAAGTATCATGAGAGGAATGTTTCGAGTAAAAGGTTATTTAAAAAATGTTTAGCAGCCCCATTATTTTTTTGATTTTTTCACATAAATGTAAATAGATATTCTAATTTAACAATTCGAAATCATGAGTATAAAAGTCAGCTTAACATAAAAAATGACTTAGTCCATTTCAGTGATAAGTATTATCTATGCGTAGTAAGGTGGTGGGTCAAAATTTTTATACAGGCAACTTTCAGTAAATCGGAATTTAAAAATAAATAATCTCAAAAACACCTGTTAATTTTTTAATAGGTTTCTTATAGTATCTAATTAGAGGAATTATATATATCCGGGCAAGAGTTCATCGTCACAAAGATCTTGGTCTATTTTTGTACAGCATCGATTTTTTAATAATTTAACGCCCGTCACATGGCTAATTTTACCCTTCTGAATCATATAACGCCTATAGTTGGAACCGGGTTATTTTAATCAGTCACTATAACCATTTTCATATTATTTATAACAGCCCTGTCTTATATTGGCTTAAAGTTTTGGATTGTTCCTTATAGAATGTTAAAATACTAAGAAAATTAGTCACATTTTTAATGTACCTAAGGTGTAAACGAAACTTGCACATCAAAATATATTTTTCCTTAATGGTTTATAATTAATGGTTCATAAAAAATATCGTATATAGCTTCGGATAACAAACCGTTATATCAATGTATCTCCGGTAACATTTTTTTGCGTGACCGGTGTTACTGTGAGCGGCGATACAAAAATGCACAAATTCGTGGATAACAGCTAATACAAGCTATTTCTTATACTTTGTTAGACTGAAATGAGTATCTGTACTCAAGAGAATGACTTCGTGTAGTATTTTTCCCTTAATTAACACTACTAGGTCTGAGTTAACCCTGTGACCGGCGACACAACATAACAACATACGCCTGGTAAAAAGTAGGCAATGTTCTAGTTTATACCTAAATAAACATAATAAGGATAAACAGGTGCACGCTTTACTCAAATTCAAACGCATACCGTCATAGGTGTAAAACTATTAGGCCGACCTCTAGTAGCGTTATTTATAAGCAATTTCTGTCGTGACCGGCGATACATACAGCTGCGGGGACGAAACTTCTGGTTAATAATTGCGTTAGAGAAACTAAACTGTTGATCTTTGAACATAATTTTTTCAATACAAATTGTAGTAGGAGAGTAAACTATTTATATACAAAACTTTCGTAAAATGACGTGAAATATAAAAGGGTAAAGTAAGAAATTATTGACTGGGGACACGTGACCGGCGATACATTTTTTAATTCAAATTTGAATACTGCAGCTATAATCTCAAAAAAACCTTCTAAAATTGCATGAAGTAGATCTTTCGCAACCCTGATCCATCTCTATAGGGGGAAAAAATTAAGTTTAAAATTTGATTCATCTCACCCCCTGAAGTTGTTCCATAGTATATAACAAAATTTTTCACCAAAATTGGTTGAGATTGAATATCGGGAAATATGATGAATATCGATTTATATGAATCAATAAATTTCTTCCCTGAAATACATAATATTACAATGAGAAATACATAATATCACAATGAGTAAAGAACTACCTAAATTCTTAATTGCATTTCACCTTCCCCATTACGTTTAGCACTTCGATTGTAACTTTTTCAACCAGCCGTTTTCGTTATGTAGACCAGTCTAAACTCGGGTAACGTCTCTTGTGGGGTATGCCGTATCGCCTCATTGTCATAATGCACTAAGTCGAGTTTAGTTGCAAATAAAGCGTATTGTGCTATCAAAATGTCAACACATATTTTGAGAAAGGACTCTGAAATATTCTTGATTGGAAATTATTCCCCATAGATTATCGGGTTTGTTCGGATTTGTTCGTTTGTTATCGGGACTACTTAGAGTATTTTTTTAACACTTAGGGGGTTAAGTTAAGTCTAAAGGAAAGTGCAACCTTAATAATAGAGGAGACTATAATATTTTGGAATAAAGCACTTATTTTAACCCGGGGCAAGCAATATTGCATTAAGAAATTGGTGAATCTGACAGCTGACAACGAACATAAATATTTCTTGAAAATTTATCAGATATGGTCCCCGGGATGGGCAGTGTGCTTGCACCCTCCTGGCTCTGGCATTATAATTTTTTAACTGTATTTTTTTTATTTACAAGAAAATTATTTACTAATTTTTAAACAAAAATATGATTCTTCTGGGCTACTTGCTAAATTCATCAACCTTTTTATCAATAAATTGACTTGAACTTCTAATCATTTTCTTTTTTCTAGAAAAATCTTGCGCCCTTTTGCATTCTTGTCAGATTTCAAATGCAATATTGATGTCATAAATGCAATTTATACATTAAAAATAATTTCATTTTCGCTCGGGTTTGTTCGTGTTTAATGTTGTGATGCATTTAAGCTAACAGTAGAATAAATGTCAAGTTTGTCAGATATAATATGTATTTATATTGAAAGTTCGGCAGCGCTTGCTATTAAGGCAGTTCATCACGATTTCGATTTTCTCAAAAATGTTAATTACTTACAAAAATGTCGATCTAGTTATATCTGACTCTTCGGCACACAAAATGCTAAATCACTTGTGATATTTGAACACCGAAAATACCGCAGTGTTTTTTTACGATGAGAACGTATCAAATAAGGTAATAATGATATGGTCAATTAACATCGTCATTAACAGATACTGTGTACGTTCTTAAGAAAAGTGATTTACAATATTTTTTGAATAAACCTATATCTGATTTCTTGTCTTTTTGCACCAAATCCTTTTTTAACGATTTAATATAGATTTAGATTATTTGAAAAATGATTCTGAGACTTTGAATCTTATACTAGATATTATATCAAAGCTTCTGAAATTGCTAATAATCTTAAAATTGTCAATGATTCGCCAATGTGAGGAATTAAGTTGATTAGTAAATATATCAGTATTTTAACACAAGGCGAGGAACCAAAACAATATTTCAAGGAATTGATTGACTCGTCCGTTACTTTTTGACAATACATTTTAAATATATAAAATAAAACTAAAGTTTACTTTGTTATTTGTTACTATATTTAAAGAGATTTGTCGTTACGGCCGTTTCGTAGTACAACTACATCTTCAAGACGGACGCTCACACGAGAGTGAATCCAAACTAAATGTATACAGGGTGTTCATTTGAAAACTTCTCACCACGGATTTATCGAAAACTACTGATTAAAAGAAAAAACGCCGAGACACGTCTAAAGATTTGCCAAAGGGGACAACTTTTTAACCAAAAACTACTTCACCCCCTTTTACCCTCTGGCCCCCGGGGTTATCCCCTTGAAAATTTGAAATGACAAGGGGTAGCAAGTAATAGCTTGTTTGAAAGGTTTTTCAAAGTGCTTTATTTTGCCGTTTGATTTTTTTAAATCGGCCGATTCGTTTTCGAGAAAATTAGAAAAATCTTTATTTATCTTAATTTGTTCAGATAGAAAAAAAGCACACGAAAAAATCACTTTTTATTTCAATAAGTGTTCAAAATATTGCCCGTTATTGGCCAAACAATGAAATAGGCGATTTTCAAATTCCTGAAAGACATTTTCAAGAACATGTTGTGGGAGATCATGGCAGCTTTCGGTGATGCGTTGAGGAAGTTTATCCAAACTCTTAGGTTGGGGAGTGAACACAATAGTTTTCAAATGGCCCCATAGAAAAAAGTCTAATGGCGTCAAGTCAAGAGATCTAGCAGGGTATTCTATAGGCCCTCTTCGCCCTATCCATTTATCTGGAAACTCGTCGTCTAGCCATTGCCGAACCGGAAGAACATAGTGAGGAGGAGCGCTGTCTTGCTGGAAATATATTTCAGCCTCATCAAGTAAAGGGTTTCCATCGTCTTCGATTTGGTTTTCAATGGTTTCAGTCATAAGCGGATTGATGGTATTTTCCAACATATCTAAATAAATGCCTCCATTTAAATTCCCATTAATAAACAATGGCCCAATCACTTTGTTTCCTAAAATGCCTGCCCATACATTAATTTTTTGGGGGTACTGAGTATGCCCTTCTACAAAAGCATGATGATTTTCATTGCTTCAATACCTGCAGTTATGCTTATTAACAAATCCATTTAGATAAAATGTGCATTCATCACTGAAGCAGATATTCTTTACATGAATGGTATTATCATTAATCACTGCAGTCATTTGTTCACAAAACTCAACTCGCCTATCGAAATCATCCTCGGTTAACTCTTGCAATATTTTAATTTTGAATGGATGAAATTTATGTAATTTAGTAACTGTGTGTACAGAGCCTAATGAAATACCAGTCGCATCAACAATTTTGCGTAATGAAGTATTAGGATTTATGGCAAAATGATCCAAAACTTCAACTTGAGCGGCTTCATCCAAAACTATACGATGATTACGTTTTTTATTTGCAACAGATCCAGTTTGAGTAAATTTAGTAACAAGGTCCAAAACATACCTATGCGAAGTTATCTCTTCCGGATGTCTAGCGTTAAATGAACCAGAATCATTTCCACTCTTTCCGCTAGTGTGTAAACCATTTTGGAAGTAAAATCTGAATCAATAAATTAATTTTCACTATCCCAAGATTGTCACAGAGGTAACTGACAGCAAATTAAATTGTTTCTTTCCCTTAGCATCTATAAAAAAACTAAACAGGTATAAAAAACTAAGGTATAAGAATAAAAACAGTTCGCCCATGTTATCTGTGTTGATAAAAAGAAGGCGGTAAAATTTTTTCTAATTTTCTCGAAAACGAATCGACCGATGTTAAAAAATCTAACGTCAAAATAAAGCACTTTGAAAGACCTTTCAAACAAGCTATTACTTGCTACTCCTTGTCATTTAAAATTTTTAAGGGGATGACCCCGGGAGCCATAGGGTAAAAGGGGGTGAAATAGTTTTTGGTTAAAAAGTTGTCCCCTTTGGCAAATCTTTTGACGTGTCTCGGCGTTTTTTCTTTTAAGCAGTGGTTTTCGATAAATCCGTGGTGGGAAGTTTTCAAATGAACACAATGTATAATATAGGTAGTACTAAAAATAAAAAAATAAAAAATATTGATTTGGTATAATAAATAATGTTTGGGACAGTAGTGTACACTATTACTACACAATAATTACACTATTGTGACAAACAGTATTTATTATACCAAATCAATATTTTTTATTTTTTTATTTTTAGTACTACCTACCTATATTATATACACTTAGTTTGGATTCATTCTCGTGTGAGCGTCGTGAATATGTAGTTGTACTACTGTAGTGGACGTTCAGGTTCTTGTGGAATAAAACATTAGATGTACTTGTAGGTAGGAAAATGTAGGTGTAAAGATAAGGTAAGGTAAAGACTACATTTTCCGGTATGTCTTTATTCTCTACGGTAACTATAAGCTCAATATTATTATAAGCTTCTAATTAATCTTATCTACCTTAATTGTCTACATATATATATATTAACCTAAACTTGAACTACTTGAACTTAACCTTAGACTATAGAGTAATTCAAGTAGTATTGTTATAATTGTTGTGTATTATAATCATAATATCACGTCCGGTAGTTGATATACCATTGGTCGTGACCCTGGTCGTGTTACTTATTAATTATAACAATAATATAGAACTTATCCTTATTTTATGTAAAAATAGGTAAAAATGGAATAAGCTCTATTTTTACCGTACACTACGAACCGGCCGTAATGCCAAATCTATTTTAATATAATGACAAATAACAAAGTAAACTTTAGTTCCATTTCTAATATTTAAAACAATATTTATTGGAAGCTTAGCCATCGATAAAAAAATCAACTGCAATAAGACAATTTCAGTACTTTTGTTATAAATATTGTGTTATAGTTATTATTATTATTAGTTTTTTAAAATGCTGGATGAATAAATTAATGTCTATGATTATAAATAAAGAGTTTATCATACTCTGTATTGAAGTTTAATTTCTACAACAATAAATAATTTACTATTTACGGAAAAACCTATCTTTATTACCCTATATGGCCTTGGCGCGTCCATTTAGGAACGTCCAATTGAGCTAAAATTTGACAAGTATTTAAATTTGATGAAAAGGAACAATCTTAGAGGGCGAGGCAGAAAAAAGTTGAAAAAGATAGACCACCCTAATGTTTATTCTATGAGTCGCAGTCCGTTTTATTTACTTTTCCTATATGTCGTCTGTTTTTCTATTTTTTTAAATAAATTACTTCCTAAACTTTCAGTATCTCCGCCCAAAACTTGTATCAATATCACGATGATCTTAAAGACACATTAAAGAAGAAACAATAAAAACTTCCTCTCACCATCAGATAGCGTCTAAATTTCACACCTTATACAGCCTTTATACCTAACTAAAGTTGGATGTTCAATGTAAATCGGAGCGTGGGTTCCCTTATCGGAACCTCGTCTGCATTGGTACAACCTTGTGTCATCAGTATACCAAACGACTGGTTATACTTAAGTCAACTGATCAGTACATGACCACTACGTTCTCATGTTGATTAGTATCCGCTAATGGTGTGTGTTATGCCTTGTAATGTTATTCAATTTCATATTTTGCATTACCAATTAAAATAATCAGAATTATCAGTGTCACAAACCTGTCGCCTCCTTTAGTGAGGTTAGGAAATCACTATGAAAAACTTATCAGAGGTTTGAAATGATAACCTTAAAATGGACAAACGCGAGTAAATTCAAACACAGAACAAAAATTTAAAATACGGCCGATATTTGAATGTTACCTTAAGTTTAACCCTTAGTTAAGGTAGCCTTAACGTTAAGATAATCCTTTACGAAATCATATTTTAAATTAATTTCAGGGTCACTTGACGCGTTCAGTGGCAGATTACCACATTCTTAAAGATCTATTCGTTAAGGCGAGTGTTAAGATCCACCTTAGGTTAAGGGAACTTTGATGTACGGTCAAACTTGTGTTAAGGGTATCGTTATTCTGTACCTTAAGTACTAAGTAAAATTAATGCAATATCGACTGGTATAGCAAAGGTTCAATAAGGTTGCCTTATGGCAACGGATGCAAACCGCCCTTGGGTTAGGTTCTAGATGCTTTGGATTAGCTTAGTAGAAGTTGTTAATTAAAACCAATTGTTGTAAAATTAAATAGGTTCAAACTGAAAAAGTCAATGTAATATTACAATACTAGAGAAATAGAAAACTAAAGTAAACTTTCACAAAATTTTAAGTAAAGGTTCATTGTGGTAAATTTACAATATAATTTCACAAAAGATTTGTCATTGTAAAGTTTACGATATAATAATACAAATTATGTGTGAAATTCCTTTGTAATATTACCAAAATATAGAAATAATAGATACCCACTAAACTAAGATTCATTTAGGTATAACTTAATTTTATATCATAACTATCGAAATACTTTGTTGAACAAAGTATTTTTAAGTGTATTCATTACGTATTTTTATAACGTTACAATAAGGTTAATGGTCGAACTAAAAGTACTAAATTTTATCGATGATTTGAACGTTTTAGTTTTTATTAAATGCAATTCGTTTGATTATGTTTAGTTTATATAGAAAATTTGTTACGTTTAATGGAAAGGTGATTAATCTATGGATCGTACTGTGGAAAGCTGCTAGTTTGTGTTGTATCGGGTGGCAAGATTGTATATGTTTGTATCTGTGTGGATTCTGTGTGGATAGGCGTATGAAAGTATGAAAATGCCGGGTGTTTCGTAATAATATGCTACTATTTAAGGACGTTATTCTTGGGTTCATTTTGAAAAAAATCTTCATATGAACATATGTCCTAAACGTCTTAACTTTTAAGATACGGAGTGTTAAAGATTTTCATAATTTTTTAATAATTTGTAAGGTTAATGAGTTAAATACGTTATGAGTTAAAAACTGTTTATGATTATAAAACAAAATGTGCTTCTTACCCACTAGATCCTTTTTAATCTTTGTTAATACCAGGGTCATAACAGAGTGCAAATGAATGAATTAAATTTTTTTATACGAAAACTGTACGTCAAACGACAATAAATCAAGAGACGACATTTACTCAGCAAGGAATGAAAATATTAGAAATAATTTTTTTTTTTAAAGAAGGGAAGTGGCGTACAATTCTTTTCTTCACAAATACCGAGGGCAAATACCGCACGAACGCCACTGGTCGGAATAAAAATACATTTTATTCATCATAAAATGCCTCTTGATGAATAAAAAGTGTGCACCAAATTTCACAAAAATATCTGGAGCAGTATCACAGATATTAATAAAAAGAATTTTTTGAAAATCTCAAAAGTTAAGACGTTTAGGACATAATATGTCCTATATGAAGTTTTTTCTGAAAATGTACCTAATAATAACCTCCTTAAATATTAGCATGTTATTAAGAAACACCCTATGTATGTTTATTATCTTCTTTTGATATTGTTAGATAGAGGAAATTAATTGAGTTGTTTGATTCGGTCTCAATAGTAAATTTTATGTTGGGGTGACCGTTGTGAATGAATTCAAGAAATGCGATAGCTGTCTACCTATACCGGTAAAGCAAGCCAAAACATCGTCTACATATATGTAGATTTTTTGAAAATATGGTGTTCCCTTATTTTATTTCCTAATGTCCATGAAAATTTCAGCTAATAAAGGGCTATGAGGACTACTGGAGAAGAAAGTTCCATTGAACTCAAAATAGTTCTGATCTAGTCTAGTTTTAAAAAGTCTTGTTTTTTATAGTTAATGTTATTGGCATTACGAAGCTCCTCAACTATACTGCCGTGCTTCACTTAAAGGTGGTATCTCCAAGTTTGTTAAAACGGAGAAAATCGACTTTAAAGTTAAACGTATTTCCCAACCGTTTAGAATAGTATATTTATCAATGTTTCGCAATAAATTATAACTAATATTGATTGTTTACATTTTTTAAATAGTTTAGTGGTTTTCTAAAGCGTTTAAAAGAAGTTATGGTAGATACCACTTTTAAGGTAGGTAATTTATTAAAAATTTTACTTGTCTTATAGTGGTATGGAAGGATACCACTTTTAAGATAAGTAATTAATTATTTCTTTTAACTCCTGTTTGAAGGGTGGTAAAAAAAGATTGAAAAAGCACACTGTTGTATTATTATTAATATGAAACGTGATACATTTATTTTAAAAAAAATTAAGTACAACAAAAGAATATAAAAACGATAGATTCTTAAACATAACTGACCTGACCTAAAATCGAATAATAACCATTTTCAAGCGTCTATGTTGTCTATTAAATCACAAGCCGCGTTGTTAGTTGGAAGGTTTTTCCAAAATTCTATATGATGGACAGGAATGATTGATGATAAGCTTTTAATTATGTTAGTTTTTCTTTCTTCAGTAATTCCCCTTATAGGTTTTTTTCCAACTTTAGAAGTAATTCCGTTTTTTGCATACTCCGCTTTAAGGAAATCTAATTTAGTCTCTTCGGAATCCAAAAAGCTAGTTTTGTAGGTTAAAAATTTGTCGCCTCTCTTTGCATGAACCTGAACTATATCTTTTAAATAGATGCGAGGTTTTTGCTTTTTTAGTTTATAAGCTGAAGAGCAATCTGGCCATTCATAAAAGTTGGTAGGGGTAATAACACTTACTTTTTTGGAGTTCGCTTTAAGCACAACACGACGAAAGTCTTCAAAATCGTATATTTTAGGATTTTTGCGCATGCACAGTTCAATCTGGTGGTGGAAGTTGTCCGCAGACATAAACGTATGCCCCGGTTCAAAATATTTAAGGACAATCTGCTGAGTAGCTATTTCAGGCGAATTGATTATATATAATAAAAATGAAAAAAGAGCCCAGTTCTTGTTTTGCGATGCGCAATTATCAACCCATAGCACTATATTCGCAGAATCTCGCATTTCCAATAAAAAATTATAAAACACGCTTATCATATCTTCTTTTTGCCTCCCTGCTATGGCTTCGTGCCAAAGAACAGCAACTGGAACTAACTGTTTCTGTTTTCTTCCCAATGGCACAAAACTTTGATTAAACACTATGATCCTTGGACAAAAAATAACCTTTTTGAACATATCAAGTCTCGGTAGCATAATGACTTTTTGCAAGTCTCCGGAAAAATATACCGAATTTGTATCTGGAACTTCAGTATCGCTTCTGTAAGCTGCTCGAGCCTCATTGGCTTTATTTATGTGCACTTTCCAAGAAGCACATTGGGCACAATCAGGGCAGAGATTTTCTTTGTCGTGTTCGGTATCATGCAAGCCAAAACTTTCACATGCTTCACACTCCTCGTGACCGAGTTTAGTAAAGGAAATGTTCAATTCTTTAGTGACCACACTTCGATAAACCTCATATGAGCATTTAATATTATGTTTCTCTTTAAAATCAGAATACATAAATTGAATGGTTATGTCACTCGGAAGATATTTTTTGTTGGGTGCGTGCTCCCTTCGGTAGTGGGAGACTGCTGGATGGAAGCTTTCTACATGTGCTTTTATTAAGTTCCTGTCTATTTTAGCAATTTTTGCATGCTTTCCTTGTCTGCTACTATCATGGCAAATATTATTAATATTTTGTGTAGATGAAAAACAATCTTGAATTATGCGATCATTGTTCTTGCTGTATCCTAAGGTAGCCAAGAATTTATTTTTGCATACTTGTATCCTGTCTCCTGTATTAGCTTTAAAAAAATACTGAAGAGATTTTGTTCTTCTAGAATTATTAGAACCTCGATGGCGTTTAACCTCTTGGCATACTACCGAACTTAAAATGAAATTTCTTTTTTCTTTATACGTCATTTGCCAATATTGTGTGTTAATGATTTTTCTTTGGTCAGTTGATAATAACAAGGAACAATACTTTTGTTTGCAAGTATTATTTTCACAAGCTGGTTTCACTGCGTATTTCTCAAGATTTTTTATTTTATTTTCGGACAATTTTATTTTCTTTCTTGTTGCGAGTGTTTCTTTAAAAAATTTACGTTTTCTTACTTCACCTTTTTTTGTATATTCAATATTGTTTGTGTTATCCTGCAGGTGGTTAATTTTGTTACTTAATAGAGACAGCGGCATGTCACTCTCTGATAAAGAGTCCTCATTTTCAATAGCAAATTCGCGATCTCCAATAGATTCATCTGAATTAAAATTATTTGGGGGCTCTTTATTTGCTACCGGATTATTAATAGAAATCTTTGATAAGTCTGAATCTGACTTGCCCAATGATAGGAATTGCGTTGAAGGTTTGTTAACTATTATCATACCAGAAACCGACGGTTCAGCGTCAAAAATTACTGGTTGTAAATTGGCGTAAATGGGTTCTGGCTCTTTCGGTATTTTTTTTCCTAAGTCGTAATTGCCTAAAGACAAAAATTCTTGCACTAACGACGACGGTTCATTATCTCTTATAATAGAAACCGGCGATTGCTTAGGGTAAAAAATCACTGGTTGTAAATCAGCATAAGCGGGTTCTGGTTCTTCTTGTAAATTTTTTTCTGCAAAAGCCATTTGCTGCACTGGATGTAAATCAGCATTAACGGGTTTGGCTTCTTCTTGAACAATTTTGTCTGTAAGAGCCAATTGCACAATTCTCTTACATCTGCTACTCCCAGACATTATGCCTGCAACAATAAATAGGTTTGTAATAAAGCTATTATACCCGGCATGATGTATAATAATATGTTCAATAATAATACTGTCTCAATTAAAGCGCATTATTTTAATAAAGCATCATAATCCACCCACCCGATCCGCCCATGGCCGCACTAACAGAAACAGTGCAGATTTTGTAAACCTAACCCAAAAAATAGGCTTGTGATTTTACTTTACAAATAGACAATTAATACTTGGTTATTACTTACCAGTATTTTCCAGCGACTGTAAAATCCTTTTCAAAAGTACACCTATCAGTATTAACACTTCTTAACAACAATACAAAACAATAAACTATGATAATAATAGATTAAAACATTTGACAGCGGACAGGACAATGTTTCAAAGCCAACTGACTAATTACATAACGCGTACTACTACGCGCCAATTTCTAGAATGACTTAAACGTGGTATCTCCATATGTTTTGTTAGGATGTCACTTTATAGGTAAGTAATGGTCGATACCACTTTTAAGGGTCTTGTTTTGTCTAACTTGTGAAGATACCACTTTCTTTGTAGTCGTATAGTTTTGTATATTTGATGATATACCACTTTAAAGTTATGGTAAAAGATGTAAAATTATCCGTTTTACCGATTTATACTCATATCTCCATTTTGACAAAAAGTGGAGATACCACCTTTAAGTGAAGCACGGCAGTATAATTATAGTATCATTAACGTCAAATGAAACTAATTTTGCATTATCAGGAACTTTGATATTTTCTATTTTCTTAATTAGTTCTATTGAATTCTTAATTTGGAATTTTGCTGAAAAATTTGTATATTGGGTAATGATTTCAATGACTTTCTTCGAAGTATGTAATATGTTGCTGAAAAGCAATTTTGTGGAGTTTAATTAGCGAGTAAAGTTTTGGAGGTTAAAGGTTCATTAAAGTTAATTTGTTGATATCCCAGTCGTTAAATAAACTTGTAGAATCTCTACTAATATTCTTTATAGTCTTCTGAAATCTTTCTGTTGGAAGTTTTCCTATAATTTTGTACTCATTAGGATTTAAAAATGCAATAGTCTTTTGAATATAGTCGTTGTTGGAAATTGCTATAATAGTATTACCTTCATCAGCTTTCGTAAATATTATATTGTGTCATTGTTTCACCGGAACAGCGATTTAAAAAAAAATCTTGGAGAAGAAGCAGATTCTTGAACGCACCACTACAAATTTCGATCTGATCAAAGAACCACCAAGTCGTCTGCCTGACGCCAGTGACTGTGTTCGGCCCAATTATAACACTTCGGGTTCTGTGGCGCTAACAATGGTACCGCTACAGAAACAGGATGACGCGGACAAAAAACGACCAGTCTCGGAACAGTTTAATGTTATTGATGGTTTTTTAAAGTAAGCCCGGTGAGTAGTTGTTTATTGAGGTTGCGAGTATTTTGGTAGTTTTAATTGCTTTTATTTTATTATTTTATATAAAAATTATAAAAAAAAAACGTACCCATTTTGGTACTTCATTGAGATTTTAGGAGATCTATTTATAACCAAATCAATAATCAATTCCCGCGATTAATATCTCGCTGTCAGTAATTAAGATTAATATGTTAAAATTAATAAGTTAATTTTATTGTGACAGGGAACACTTTAAAGAATATTTGCAGCTTTCCCTGGGAGCGGTAGATGTTATCCTTAAAATTTTAAATATAAAGGGGTTCACGACTTTTAAAATTATGTGCCACCTGATGTCCCATTTAAGATTTTAAGGGTAACATCTACCCCTCGCGGGAGTTAAACCACGAGAGTTGCAAATATTCTTTAAAACCGCCTCCCTTCGAGATATTAAGTGTTGGTTTGTGTGTTTTTAAATTGACCCTCTGTACAGGGTGTTTTTTAATTTAGTGCCGATACTTAAAGTTGTGAATCCTTGGGTAATTTAAAGAAGAAAAAGTTAATATTGTGGTGGCCTTAGAGCGCTTGATCTCCCCTACTCCTATGAACTGGGGAATCAGGTAAATGCTGCCAACACGGTTCATGATCAGTGTGAAATCGGTACGGTATTTGACTCGATTGTAGTTGTAGTTGGAGTATATTAATTTAAATAAAGAATGTTCTACTTTGGGAATAAGTCGTATTATTATAGTAAAATACCCAAAATAGGCGAACATTACAATGGCGCAGTCGGTAAAAAAATACAATTCGTTGTTTAAGTAATTAAAATTCGGTAATTTCGTGCATTTTGTGGAATTTGTACGAGACGAACATGGGCAAAAACGATGGGCAGAGTACCAGCGGGGTCGAGGGAAGCACGAGTAGTGCTAGTGGAGTTTTCGCGGCGCCGATGGGTACCGTCCGCGAGTTCGACCCGAACGTAAATAAATGGGAAGTATATAAAAAACAATTAACACAGTTCTTTGTTATAAATAAAATTACCGATGATGACATAAAGCGGGCTATATTATTGAACAATGTGAGTGAAAATGCATATAGCATTGTAAGTGATTTATTAGTGCCAGAGGAACCAGAGCAGGTGTCGTTCAAGAGAATAGTCGAGAAATTGGATAAACATTTCGGTTCGAGAACCAGCATTTGGGGTGAAAGGATGGTATTTTATAACGCCGAGCAATATCCTGATGAACGACTTAATGAATGGGCCGTCAGAGTTCGTCATTTGTCGGCAAATTGTGTATTTGGCACATTTTTAGATGAAGCCATAAGAGACAAGTTTATTTTTGGCATGAGAAAAGGGGTAATTTTGGAGAAATTGTTCCAAGAGGAGGCCAAAACCCTTACGTTTACCAAGGCAGTGGAAGTTGCACAAGGTATAGAAGCAGCAAAGACTTGTTATGGCAATGCTTCAAATTATAACGACCCGGTAATTAAATCAGAACCACAGATTCATCGTGTAGGTATGAGTGGATCATCTAATTGGTCATCCAGTAGAGGTCATCAGCAGGCGGGCTCATCGCCATCACAGCGGTCAGCAAATAATAACAAAAAGTGGTTTGGTAATAATAGCAATGTTCCTGAAGGAAGCGTTGGCAGACCACCATCTAGAGATTTGGAAGGTAGCAGGAGCCACACAACGTGCCAAGTTTGTGGAAAGAGCACAAAATCGCCAAATTAAAAACTCGGGGGGGAGAAGGAAAGTGAAGCTAAATGTTGGACAATTAGTTATTTGCAAAGACTATCGAAAACCAAATAACGTGTTATGGACCAAGTGCACGGTGGAAAGAAAAATTGGTGTTTATACGTATTTAGTTAAAGTTGTGGGCACTCCATTAATATGGAAGCGCCATATTAATCAGATTCGCGAGTGTGTAGATATAAGTACAAATGAACTTGATAGTTTAGAAGTTAGTTTAGCTGGTAGTATGATTACTACAAAAAATAATGATTTAGATAGAGGAATGTCGTCTTGCATGGCGGCAAATAAGAACACTAGTGAGCTGGACTCAGGTTTGATCACAAGGCCTCAGCGTGCTAGAAGGCCACCAGACCGTTTAAATCTAGAATGGTAAATTTAGTAGACTTATTCGGAGAATTGGATCCGAGGGAGTGTGGTGGCCTTAGAGCGCTTGATCTCCCCTACTCCTATGAACTGGGGAATCAGGTAAATGCTGCCAACACGGTTCATGATCAGTGTGAAATCGGTACGGTATTTGACTCGATTGTAGTTGTAGTTGGAGTATATTAATTTAAATAAAGAATGTTCTACTTTGGGAATAAGTCGTATTATTATAGTAAAATACCCAAAATAGGCGAACATTACAAATATTAACATATGTCCTTGTCCTAAAGCTCTTCGTTTTTTAGCTACAGAATGTTAAAATTTAAACAATAACTTCTTTTATCATAATTATAATCACTCTTACATATTTTTATGAAATTTTGTACACACCACCGAACAAACAGAAATAAAATGTTTCTTTTGTAGTTTTTTACGTAGAATCCAGTGACGCAGGTACTAAGATTTTTTCTATATTCAATAATAATCATTAAGGAGCATTTTTGATATTGAATAGAAAGGAACGGTAAGTATGTTATAAAAATAAGAATTAGTAGGCTGGGTAAAGCTTCATAAATTTTGTCGTTTATTTTCATAAAACAATAGGTTTGGCATTGATTTTTCATTATTAAATAATTATTATTAGAGTAAGACGTAACATCTCATAAAAAAAAAATGGTAAATTTTACAAACAGTGAATTAACTGACATGCATTTTACTTATGGGCTTGCAGACGGAAATGCATACGAAGTCAGGAGGATATACCCCGTACGGACCTCACTGGTAAAAATTAAAAAAAATCAAAAGTCAAAAAATGCTTCTTAGTCATTAAAGGGTGTGTACAAAATTTCATAAAAATATCTAAGAGTGATTATAATTATGATAAAAAAGTTATTGTTTAAATTTTAACATTCTGTAGCTCAAAAATGAAGAGCTTCAGGATATATGTTAATATTAACTTTTCTTCTTAAAATCACCCAAGGATGTATAAGTAATATTAACCAAATGATTAATGTTTTATAATTGGAGATTTGCTGCACTACGAACACATCCCAACTGACAGTAAAGTGAAACCTAACCTAATAAAAAAAATTCAATGCAAAGTATCAATAATTTTCATTGCACTTACTTTGGTAGTAAAAAATATGCTCAAGAAAGAACTTTCTTTCCTAAGATATAAAGTTTTGAGGTTCATTTATAAAACAACAACAAGCGTCGTAACATGTTGTAAAAGCAAACTGCGCAAGTATCCAACTAAAAATTCGGTTCCAGTCAGCGTATTATTCTGACGGTTGGCAACCGATCCGTAATCAACAATTAGGCCTCTGCGAACGTCGGATTGTCAATCGGCTGGTTGGGATTTATCATGTGCGAATGCCTTTAAACAAATGCGCATGCGTCGTCAGTTTGCCGACGGATTCTGGCTCTGCGAAGGAACCTAATAATAAATCCAATTTTTTTTATAATATTCACACATACATGCGAATTTCGGAAGACTCTTGACCAAGAAGATTTTCTTGGTCACACGAGACAATAATTTTTTCTAATTGTAAGAAAATATGGTAACATTTTAACATTTCTTTTTTTATATTTTGCATTTCTGCACCCTCCCCTTCTTATGATTATTAAATTATTATAGAAATCGGAATAGATCATTGTGGTTTATTTTAACGATATAATCATCGGTTGGTTGGTTGGTTGGTTAAAGGCGGGGGTCGGTTTAAAGGCCCGAACTTCTGTCACTGCAGCCTTTCGGCTTATTGTGTACCCCGATCTTGTTAGACGATGTTTGTTCCTTCTATGAGGTCCAGTAACCTTCTACCAAGCTTGTCATGTGGGAGGTTGTCACCACGTTGTATGTTCCCGAAGATATTTTGTCTCAGTGCTACGCAGCGGTCTATTATGTGTGAGGCGGTTTCATCATCTTCGCCGCAGAGTCTGCATTCAATAGATCCGTTGTTTATACCTATCCGTTGAAGGTGTTTTCGCAAGTGGCAGTGGCCTGTTAGCAGACCCATCACTTGTTTCAACTGGGGCCGCGTCAGGGTTAGCATCCCATTCGATAGAATTTTCGATGTTTTCCAATTACGGCCCGTGCGTGTATTTGACCAGATAACCCTTGCAATCGAGATAGGTGTTGTTTTTTCGACCATCTACTATCTAATGTTGTTCTGGTTGCCTGTTTTGATATTCCAAAGGCCGGTTCGGGGCCCCTGAGACTTTGAGCGGATTCGGCTCTCGCTAGTACTTCCGCTTTTTCATTTCATAATATCCCAGAGTGACCAGGGACCCAAAAGAGCTCTATCTTGTCCCCCTGGCCGACAGTACTTTTAGGTTGGTATGGGCACTCCAGTGTAAGTTTTGAAGTAAACCGATTGGAGTTCAGAGCCTTAAGAGCAGCTTGGCTGGCCGAGAGGATGTAAATATTTTGGTTGTGGTAGCCCTTTCCTATTATATATTACTATTTTAGAGTTATATTTTTTTTATGATCAAACACAAACACTATAGGAAAATCCCTTAAGGCATTCTGGGAGTGGTGGGTGTGCACATAAAGCGATTCATGTTGGTTTTGAATCGTTGGAGGTTATACTCGTTGAACACGACCTCGGGTAGGTCGTACCATAAGGGCGAGGTTCTCCAGATGAAAGAATTCTTAAATAATGAAGTTCGAGGAGTACTAAGCTTAACCACATATTGATGGGTGGCAGTCATGTATTTCTGCTATTCACCGCTCTAGGCGGAATTACGTGGGCAAGTCACCAACCTTATCCTCTTCGATGTTCCAGGCTGTCGAGGCTCTTTGTCAGCTCATGGTCTTCGATCAGGCGAATGGCTCTCTTTTCTTTCGATGGAATCCAGTAGCCGAAGAGCATGTTTGGGTACAGAGCTCTAGATATTAGAGCAATGCTGGTCGAATCTGGGCTCTATATAATGTCAAAAGTTGTTGAGGTGTGTACAACTTTTTGGTCCGAAAGAGTACACCAAGTTTCTGCGAAGAAAACCTTGGTGATTATGCCAAGACATATTTCCTCCCAGATTGACGCCCAGCAAATTAATAATGAATCCAGTGGAATTGCGTGTCCTGCCATGACTATATCGAGTTCTGTAATGTTAACATGTGTAGATAAAACTGCTGACTTGGTAACTGTCACCCCAAGTCGAAATTTCTTCCAGGTCTTTGTTGAGCCGTGATACTTCCTGCTGTCTGCGAAGATGTGCGTCGGCAGTTCGGCAGCCGATGTTTTTGCATTCAAAGAGAAGGATGGGACAAGTGTGCTATCGTCAGCAAAGCTAAAGGATTTTTAGTTTTCACTAGAAAGTCGTTAATGTAGAGTAAGAAAAGAGTGGGAGACAATATGGACCCTTGAGGAACACCGGTATTGATGGTGAAGGTATCTGAGTGAAATCCGTAAAACGCAACTTGCAGAGAGCGATCCTTAAGGAAGTTAGACAACCATATACAGAATAGACTGGGCATACCATAAGATCACAGTTTACTTAGAAGAACCTCATGCCCGTCATGTTGAGGGGACAAATTTCTTAAACCCTTCGTGATAAAATATTATTTTTGAAAGAAATTAAAATATAAAGCAGAAAAATAAGATACAAAACTTTTAATAATTTAAGCTCATTGAAAACAAATCATCACCACCGCATGATACGAATGTCTTCCCGGTAAGTTTAAGTGATACTTGACATACTTATATTTTTATATATTTGTATAAATGTTCTAATGTTCCATTTCTCTATGATTCTGCCAAAAAAAGAGTTTATATTTCTAAGCAGAAACAAGAAATTCTGTTTTAAAGAAAACAACCGGGGCAGCTTCATTTGCATTCGTAGTGTTGGAAACAAACAAGAAACTGCCGGAATCGCCGGCCAAGAGTTAATAAACTTCCGCAACTCTCACGCAGAATAACCACAGCGCCCCAGTGTCCGTATCCTTGTTAAGCAAGGATAATTATTATTCATAAAGTCCTGACCGCATCCTGGCCAGTCCAGGGCCTTGTTAAAATTAATAATATCCACTTTACATGGCTGTTCACGGGATTAGACCGCTACCAAGCGCCTGGACCTTGGATTAACATTTCCATGTTTAAGTTGTGAGGGTTTTTCTTTTATTTACGTACCCTTTAGAATTGCTAATCCCACGAAGCGCTGAGTTTCCTATTTATTTTAAATATTACGGTTTCATTTGCAGCAAAATATATACAGGGTGTCAATTTGAAAACTTCTCGCCCTTAATATCTCACTTCCATTAAATAATATTAATAGTCGAAGACACGTTAATTTTATTGTGAAAGTTGATGCTTTTAAAGAATATTCGTACCCTTAGTGGTTTAACCTTCTGAGTATATATTACCGTTAAGATCTTAAATAAGATGGAGGGTTAAGTGGCATATTATTTTAAAGGTCGTTTAAATCTCTTTCCCAACATCCTAATTAATTAATTTTTTGAGAAGTAAGTAAATAATCGCGTAATCGCGTTCTGAGTAAACTGCGATCCTATGGTATCCCCAGTCGATTCTGTGCATGGTTGTCTAGCTTTCTTAAGGACCGCTCTCTGCAAGTGGCGATTGACGGTTTTCTCTCAGACACCTTCACAATCAATTCCGATGTTCCTCAAGGGGATGTCTGATATTGTCTCCCACTCCCATCTTACTCTACATTAACGACCATCTAGTGAAAACTAAATATCCTAGATCAGAATGTTTAGCTTTGCTGACGATAGCACACTTATCTCATCTCTGTCTTTGCATGTACAAACCTCGGCTGCCGACGCACATCTTCGCAGACAGCATGGAGTATCACGCCTTAGCAAGGACCTGGAAGAAATTTTGGCTTATGGTGACAGTAACCAAGTCGAATTTAATTCTAAAAAAATCCAGGCAGCAGTTTTCTCTAAAAAGGTTAACATTACAGAACACGATATAGTCATGGCAGGACACGCAATTCCATTGGCTTCATCTATTAATTTGGTGGGCGTCAGTCTGGGAGGAAATATGTCATAGCATAACCACGTTGTGGCAATCGACAAGATAGCTTCTCAGAGACTTGGTGTACTCTTCCAAACCAAAAAGTTGTACACTCCTAAACAACTTTTAACACTATACAAAGCCCAGATTCGACCAGTACTGCTCTCATATCTGGAACTCTGGACCCAAACATACTCTTCGGCTACTGGATTCTATCGAAAGGAGGGCCATTCGCCTGATCGGAGATCACGAGCTGACGAAGAACCTCGACAGCTTAGAACATCGAAGACACGATGAGGATTTGACTCTCTTTTACAGATAATTTCATGGAACTTTATTACGGTTAAACCTGATAGATTCACCTATAATTGCCCAAGCTAGCTCTCAGGATCGTTGGTTCTCCTACAGCCTCGATTACTCTGTGTCCACCAGTATTAACTTAGGGCGCCACTGGTTTTTTGGAGAAACCAGAACCTTCTGAAAAAAACTTATTGAAACAAAGATAATCATTTAATCACTGTGATTTTATTCCACACTGTAGTTAAGCGAGTTAAATGACATTAACTGATTATTCAAAAATAAAAATAAAATCTTACTTATTTCATTTTCCTAAAATTATGTATGTACATTTATTGACACTATTCTCGGAATCTGAAAGAGAGTGAACCTAAGACGGTGGTATGTTTAACCGGGGTAAGTCGAAATTGCAGTACGCTGTATACTTTAAATACCCAGGGAAAATTCATGAATTTTGTTTCTGGTGCGTGTAGTTATATCTATATAAATTAAAACGAAACCATACCTTATTGTCTTTTACAATACCGTTACTTTAAAGTGAAAATATTATAATTTCGATAAAAAATGTCTATGGTCAATAAATAATAAAAAATGTCATGATACCCGATCGGATCCTTCCTCAGGCAAGCCTCCACTCACAGACTGGCGTCCACGAGCCACCACCTACGAATGTACTGCTTTTCCGAATGGGGATGTCACTGGCAACTGACCGGTGAAAAATCTGATTGAAGCTTGACGTTGACCATGATGTTGACTTGAAGTTTCCTATGGGAACATCGCCGTCCAAAAGTAGAACGGACATTCCAAAGGTAGGAAGAACTATCCAGCAGTTGAAAGAACCATCCAGGCGTTGATAGAATCATCCAAAAACTGGCAGAACCCTCCAGAAGTTGAGTGAACTAGGCAGACGTTGATAGAACTATCCAGATGTAGATCAAAACCCAATAGTGGAAAGAATCATCCATAAGTGGAACACCACCCAATAGTAGAGGAAAACCATCCAGAAGTAGAGCCCTAAAATAATTTCCTATCTTAGTAATTGTTCTCTAACAAAATCGTAACGGCCAATCTCGTTACAGCAACCCTTTATCATTATAATTCAACACCTACCTCTACCATGAGGGAATCAAATGGGATTCGGTCGTCACACGACACCCATAAACAAAATCTTCTGGAATCCTAGACATCCTTCGTGTTTCTGCACCCATACGAATCGAACGAACTTTAAAATGTTATTTACTACACTGCACCGACCATCTCGCCGCAAAATTTACACTTTAACGAAGACTTATAGAATTTAGCACCTCATCTTCGGACTCCTTGACAGAAAGTGCTCTAGCCCTTTTTTTTCTTTACCAGCAAGGCTCGGTTAAAAAAAACACTTCCTCTCGTCCGACTAACCTACAAAAAATAAGTGATAGGTCCGGGTGGTTCAATCCTCGAACTTACTGGCTTAGTACTGTATCTCCTTAGGTGTTGGTCGCTGATTCGTTTTAGGGTAAAATGTAAGGTTAAACAATTTGTAGGTTAAAATATATCTATTTTCTTCTGGTAAGTAATGAATACAGAAAGTACAATTTCCAGTATATATACGATCTGTGATGTTAGGCTTACTTACATGGTAGTCTTAGTACTAATTATCTTTAACACATTGTTCACTAATCTGTTGTGTGAGACGACCTGTAATGACTCGGTACTTAGACGTTAAACTGGTAGTAAAATGGTAGTTGACCTCAATGTCGGTAGATAAGAATGACCTCAATGTCGGTAGATAAGAATGACCTCAATGTCGGTAGTTAATATTAGTATTTGACCTCAATGTCGGTAGTAAGAAAGTAGTTGACCTCAATGTCGGTAGATAAGAAAAGTATTTAACTTTAATGATTGCAAAACTCCATCGCACTTGTCCGTACAACCCTGTCGTTCCGTACCGCACACTCTGAAGTATATCTTTACAATGCTAGTAAAAGCGGTGGTTAGAAACTGCAAGATTGCACGTACGCATTAGTTGGCCAATAGAAAGACGAGATTCCCGTCGGGACATGATACGCGCTAGCTGGGAGATATTCATAGTTGGAACGCTAAACAATCATTAGCAATGGGTTAAATGTAGGTGAAAAATAGACAGGTCGACTGGACCACGTGGTTGAGAATAATCGATAATTCATTTTTAGTTATTTAAAATGCATTTGAATATTCTTCGCTAGCAGGGGTGACAAAGAAAGAATATATTGTGTGTCACTTCAACACATGCATGTATTTATTACGACGGAAGATGTGTTGACCGTCGTGTCTGGAGGTGTCGGAATGTAGTACAGCCATGTCAAAATATGCAAATATGGTGTTATGTTGATTTGGGCATTTATATATTAAATATTCCTTGATTATGCAAATATTAGGTTCTGAAAGTATGTTTTTGGTTGGTATATAGCGCGAATTACTCGAAAGGAGTTATTGTTAATGGTTAAACTGATAGATTATTTGGCTATTACCGATCCGTGCTTATTCTGACGTGTTATAAATTGCATGGACATGTTTTGTAAGTTCTTGAATATAATAAGCGAATTATTAAGCGTGTTGTTAGAGGGATACGGGTACTGTTTCACAACATTCTCCCCCCTGTTGAATCCTCCTGCGATTCAACTAAACTGACTCACAATATTTTGAACTTTAAATGAAAAATCGATCTGATGAGTTAAGCTCGAAGTAAATGAAGTTATGCTCGAAGTAAATGAAGTTATGCTCGAAGGACCAGTATTATTAAGCTAATACGACTGAAGAGAATATAAACAATACTGCCACTCTGGCGTTAACTAAAATAAATGTTAGATAAATGTAAATATGAATGAAAGCTCCAGATAGGTTGTAAATCCACCTAGGTTTCATCGAACAAGATAATAACTAAATAAAGGATAGAAAGCTCAATCCGAGCGTAGTAATGGTAACATCTTACCATGGTAGACATCAGTACTCATGAACACCACCGCACAGGTTGTAAGGCTGAACTATGGGTTTCACAAGTAGTGAAGGTAGAAAGTAATGGATAGAAAATTGTGCCCTCTTGGCAACGGGTAGAAACTTGTGTTGCACACTTGGCAACGGGTAGAAACTTTTTTGCACACTTGGCAACGGGTAGAAACTTTTTTGCACACTTGGCAACGGGTAGAAACTTTTTTGCACACTTGGCAACGGGTAGAAACTTTTTTGCACACTTGGCAACGGGTAGAAACTTATTTGCACACTTGGCAACGGGTAGAAACTTATTTGCACACTTGGCAACGGGTAGAAACTTGTTTTTTAGGAATCCTCTCCTAAAAAGAACTTGCTGCCTAGAAGGATAGACAGGTAGAAGAAAAGAAGGGTGCCTTGTTCCTGAACACTGACATTTTTGCTTGTAAAGACACTGTAATGCCCCAGTGAGAAAATTCAAAACAAAAAGGCTCTGAGAGCATGCTAGAGAGTCTAGCCGGTGTTGCGGACAGGTAAACTGTAACATACAACGAAAGTGCAGAAGAAAAATCTGCCGTGAAAACACGCTATTAAGTTTAGCCACTAGGAGCGTATCTAGTGTAGAAAAAGAATATAGATTAAAGAGCTGTTAGGCGGTTAAGCTTAAGCAAACTCGGTACGATGTTTCACCTTGAAACAAAGGGCCAAATAAACAGCAAAGATCAATGACATGTTTAGGTTTCCCAGGGAGACAGGCCGTAGCTCCCAGTAACGTTTATGGTACGATACCAAACCGAAATGTAGTAAGTAAAATGTAATATAAACACAATATCATTTATTGTATTTCAACGCAAGAAAAGTATACGCAATTTTCGTTGCTGCATAATTTTTTAGTCAACATTTATATTTAAGTCATTATATAGAATCGGGGATACTTTAGTGATAGCTCTAGTGAACGTACTAGTGGGAGTTTTTAATTTAAGAACACGAACTTTACCGTCTTTACCGGGATATGTTTCTAACACTCGGGCTAAAGGCCACTGTAACGGAGGTACGTTGTCTTCTAGTAGTAACACGATGTCGTTTATTTTAATGTTCGCGGTGTTCTTCAACCATTTTGGGCAATTTTGAAGACGACTCAAGTAGTCTACAGACCATCGTTTCCAAAATATTTGTTGGATTTTAGTACATTGTTGCCAAAACTTTAATCTGTTATCTGAAATTTCACTTACATCTTTTTCCGGATAAGCCGTTAAATTTTCACCAATCAAAAAATGTCCTGGGGAAAGGTAACTGAAATCTGAAGGATCATTTGTCATTGGACATAAAGGTCGTGAATTTAAGATTGCTTCTATTTGCGTTAGGATCGTGTAAAATTCCTCAAACGTAAATGTTAAATTTCCGATTATTCTATAAATATGATGTTTCGTGCTTTTCACTGCAGCCTCCCATAGACCGCCCCAATGTGGAGATCTCGGTGGAATAAATTTCCATTGAATTTCATTTTGTAAAAGATAATTTATAAAAGTATCACAAGCTGGCGAATTTTTGAAAAAAGTATACACGTCGTGTAGCTGGTTGTTAGCACCCTGAAAATTGGTACCGTTGTCGCTATAAATAATTGTAGGGTTACCTCTCCGTGAAATGAAACGTTTCAGGGTCATAATAAAAGCTTCAGACGATAAACTTGTAACTAATTCTATGTGAACTGCTTTTGTAGTCATACAAACAAAGATGGCAATGTAAGCTTTGATTTTTGGTGCTTTCTTTAACCGTGATGATTTTATTAGGAACGGGCCTCCGTAATCGATACCTACTTTCTGAAATGGGCGTGAAATTTGAACTCTGTCTCCTGGCAAATCTGCCATAATTTGTTGTGCTGGAAGAGCTCGAAATCTACTGCATACTATGCAGTTCCGTATGACGTTTTTAACTTCTTTCAAACCGTTCAAAGGCCAGTACCGTAACCTAAAATTTGACAACACTGATTGAGCACCTGCGTGTCCTAACCTTAAATGTTCTTGCTTCAGCATGATTCTGACAGTGACGTTGTGAGACGGTAGTAAATAAGGATGTTTCTGATCGAATGAAATGTCAGCGTTCTCTAGCCTACCTCCAACTCTGACTAACTTGTCTTCATCTAAGAATAATTTGAGCATTTTTAACTGATGGTGTGAAATTATTTCATTCTTTTTTAATTCTGAGATTTCTTTTGAAAAAGATTGAGTCTGTAAAATGTTCACTATGAATGTTTGAGCCTTTGTTATCTCCTTAACTGTAATGATTGAATCTGTAATTTTATTATTTTTATTTTTTGCATTATGAATAAACCTTAACACGTACGCCAATGAGCGTGTAAGTCGAGAAAATATTGAAAAATGTGAAAAATATTCCACCCAAAATTCGTACGCCTTTGGTTGTTGAACTGAAATAAGTGATATTTTCTTTTGTTCGGGAATGTTCTCTATCTTTACTTCTTTATCAAAAGAATCCAAAACTACATCAAAATTATGTAAGAACTTAGGACCGTGAAACCAAAAATTTGAAATTGTTGTGTCTGTAGAAAAGTTTCCTCTTGATAACAGATCAGCTGGGTTGTCTGCAGATTTGACATATCTCAGTTTACTATTTTGAGTAAGAGTTTGAACTTGAGACACTCGGTGTGACACAAATGTGGACCATCTGTTAGGTAAGTCACTACACCAGGCTATAGTAATTTTAGAATCTGACCATAGGTTTATTGAGTCATGCGTGAAAGTATCTTTAAAGATGTCTAAAATTCTACTTGTTAGCTTCGATAAAATTACCAAGGCACAGAGTTCAAGTCTCGGTAGGGTTATTGTCTTTATAGGGGCTACTCTCGATTTTGAAGAGATTAAATTCATCGCTACTGTTTTATTCTCATATAACACTCTGATATATATGCAAGCTCCGTACGCTAATGTGCTTGCGTCCGCAAATCCGTGAAATTCAATTTTTGAAATATTTTTATTGTCGCAAATCATTCTGGGAATTTTTAAAGATTTCAAAAAAGAAACAGTATTTAGAAAAGCGTGCCACTCGGTTAGTAAGTCTGTGTTTGTTACTACTGTGTCCCATCCTATTTTAATAATCCATAACTTTTGCATTAAAATTTTACCTTTTACTATGACGGGGTTGATGAGACCTAAAGGGTCGAAACATTGAGCTATGGTGGACAACATGATTCTTTTTGTCGGTTGTTTATGTGACGTGTCTATTGGAATCGCGATTTTTAAAACATCCTCTTCAGGGAGCCATTTTAGACCTAATACTTTATTTGGAGAGCTATCAAAATTTAAATCGAATTCACTAAGCTGAGTTTGTGATATTGACTTTAAGAAATCTTGCGAATTTGAACACCACTTGTGTAATGAAAAACCCGACTTGTTGAGCAGTGTATTTAGCTGTGAGTGTAACTGCGGTAACTGTTCTATGTTGTTACAACCTGCTAAAATGTCATCGACATAGCACTGTGAGCTGAGGGCCTGAGACGCCTCTGGATAGGTTTCCAAATTGTTATTAGCTATTTCTTGTATCGTCCTTGTAGCTGCAAATGGTGCGAAGTTTGTCCCGTATGTTACCGTTTGGAGTTCTATGCATTTTAAAGTGTCCTGCGGACTTTCTCTCCAAAGTATATTCTGTAAAAACGTGTGATCTGGATTTATTTTGATCTGTCGGTACATTTTCTGGATATCTGATGTCAAAACAAACTGATAATAACGAAATCTACACAAAATGTCAAAAAGTTCAGGCTGCACCTGGTACCCTTTCAAAGTTACATCATTCAGAGAATGACCCGATGAAGACTTCGCGGACGCGTCAAATACTACTCGTAATTTTGTCGTAACACTGTCCTCTCGTAAGACACATAAGTGAGGAATAAAATACTTATTGTCATTATTAATGTTAGTCAAGGTTAAAGGAACATACTTGGCGTGGCCTAGTTCTACATATTCATTTATAAAATTTTTATATTCCGCAAATAATTTTGAATCACCGTGTAATCTTTTTTCTAACGAAATAAACCTTCTTTCTGCCATTTTATAGGAATCACCCAACTTTTTGTGTTCGTCAATATTTTTAAAAGGCATATCTACTTGAAATGATCCGTCCTGTAAAATGTTTGTAGTGTTAGAAAATATTGTTTCTGTCAGTTGTTCGTCAGTCGTCAAAATATTTTTTACTGGTGTTTCTTCTATGTTCCAAAACTTTGTTAACATGTCGTCTAGTTCGTTTGTTTGCGTAAAAAACGATGCTTTGTTTTCTGAATGTTTAACTGTTTTGTGGTTCGGAATGTTTCCTCCTATTATCCAACCTAACGAGGTACAAACTAATGTCGGCTTGCCCTTCCCTAATGAATGAAGTCCATTCTGTAAAATATCGCTGTACACATCGGCACCTATAAGTAAATCTAATTCTGATGGTATATGGAAAGTCGCGTCTGCTAAATTACTTTTTAAATCTTCAGGGATATCTAATGCGCTCACTTCTACTGCCACCTGCGGTAGCTTATAAGTTATGTGATCTAAAATCACGCATGACACGGAATAACTTTCTTCCTGTATTTTTGAATGAACAGTGACATCTGTCATTTTATTTGAAGGGAACCCGTGTTGAGCGATACCTGAAATGTTTAAATTATGTCTATATACGTCACTTCCTACCTTGTTTACCAATCTCTGGGTTATAAAAGAACTTTGACTTCCGTTGTCTAGAAGCGCTTTGGCAGATATTATTTTTCCGGTTTTTGAGTTAATTAAGTTGACTTGCGCAGTCGACAATAAAACTGTACTTTGTTTATTAACTGTCGCTGACAAAGCTACTGCTTCCGGTTCGGTATTTTCACTAGAGCCATCGCGTTCACGCCTCGGATGCGTCGTTACGTCACGTGTCAAACCAGGTGGTAAGTGTGGTTCTTGTGTCTGTGTAGCTGGAAAAACGCGTTGTCTATTTAAATTTGGAGGAGTCGCGCGCGGTTGCGATCTTAGCGGTTGATTATTTCTGTTTGTTAATGAGTGATGCTCACCTGCGTAGTTCGGGTTTTGATTCTGTCGCGGAGTATTGAAATTAGATTGAAACTGTTGCTTATGCAATAAAGTGTTGTGTGGTTTGTTACAATGCGAGCATGTACGTGTTGACAAGCAATGTGCTGCTGAATGTGCGCCAAAACAATTTAGACATAAATTTTTCCTTTTAATTGACTCTGTGCGTTGCTCCACTGATAAATCTAAAAATCTTTGACATCTGAATACTGTGTGGTCTGTCGAGCCACAGATATGACAATGAAATTTACTCTGACCGTTACTTGCAAATAAAGATATTCTGTCATTTTTAACTTTTGGACTACTACTTGTACTTGATAAGTTCTCAAATATAATGCAACGTTTTTCTAAAAATTCAAACAAGTCTTGTAACATGGGTAGTTCGTTTAAGTCCCTGTCTTGTTCAAATGCTCGTCTTGTCGCAAAGTCTAACTTGTTTTCCAGTATGTAAACTAACATGTACTCAAATAGTTGTGTCTCCGTTAATTTTAATTTTTTGAAAGATTCGATTGTCTTCTTATTTGTCGCTACAAAATCCCGTAAATTACTTGAATTTGACCTTGTCATAACAGGGGCGTCCAACAGTTGAATTAAATAACTATTTAGCACACAGGTTAGGTTCTCATACCTATTTGTTAAAATATCCCATGCCAAATCAAAATTGTCTGCTATAAGTTCAAGCGAGTCTACCAATTTAAAGGCTTCCCCCTTTAAGGCCGATTTTAAATAAATTAACTTTTGAACATCTCCAAGGGTCGAGTTCTGAATGATCAGAGCATTAAAAACTTCTGCAAAAGACCGCCATTCTGCGATACTACCGTCAAAAAAGGGTACCTTTAACTCGGGCAACTTGACATTGGACACTATTTGGGGTGTTTTATGTGAAATTATGATTGGCGCTGCGCTACTATCTTTAATCTTATCAAATTCCGCCAACATAGCACAGTATTTACTTTCAACCTCATCCCTGTCTCCGTCGTCTATATTTAAAATCTCAATTTGGTCTTGAATCTGTGAGTACGTCTGGAACGCTTTCCTCAACAGTTCTTCCCGGTGCGGGACCTGTAATAGTTCAGCTTGGTCTGTTTTGTTTAGGTCATACCACCTTTTTATTCGCGTGATTGCGCCCTTCGCCGTGCCACGCATTTGCACGAGTCTGTCTAGATCTAGTTCTTCCATTTTTTAATAAAAAGTTTACTTAAAAGTTCTGAGATTGAAAATACTACTGTCACTTGTGCGCTTAAAAAATGGTTTTATAAACTGCTGTAAAAAATATCAAAAACAATATGCACTGAAACGTTACACTCTGTTAATATTACCAAAAAATCAATAAATGGTTAATAAATTTCCTGAAAATAAATATCAAAACACTGTTTATGAAATACACTTTGTACGGTATCAATAATCAAATAAATTCTCAATAAATTTCCTGCAAAAAATATATGACACTTTCCATGGAATACACTGTACTTGATTTCATAAATCAATAAAATAAATTTAAATTCTTTCCATGGAATACACTGTACTTTATTTCAACAATAATAAATTCCTGCAAAAAATGTACGATAACTGCCCGAAAGAAAACCTCTTTTTGTCACCTTTTGGCAGTGACACTAACCTGTGCTTATTTTTATACCTTTTTGACTACTTTTAACTAAATTAAATTTGCTTCTTGCTAGAATATTGTTGTTTTCCTTGAATTCTAGATTTCTTTCTCACTGCTGAGCTTGTTTTTATTAATTACAACAATATTCTACCAATTAAAATCTCAAAAAACCAGTTGAAAGTGTTTTAATTGACCTTCCAACCTCGATACCTTGTACACTTGTTGTAAAATCCTGTTTTTAATCACTGGTCTCGTCTCTGACTGGAACCTGGAACTGGAAGTCTCTTTCACTGCACTTCTATAACGATCACAGCTTCCTGCACCTTGGCACTAAAGACAGTTTATTTATTCCACTTCCACGGAACTTCTCTTGCAAATTTTCCACTTTATTTTTCTCCGTTTGAACTGCTCTGCTGAATTTTCACTGTACTTGTCACTTTAGCTTTCACTTTGCTTTCTTTTTACTTTGTTAAACGTGTGTGTTACTGACGTTGGAGATTACTTTTATTTTGTTTTGCTACTGGTACTTTATTTTTTCCTCTTCCTGGGACTGCTGGTATAACTTTTTTCTTCCTTCTTTTTTCCTCTTTTTGGAACTGCTGGTGTTTCTTTATTTTTCCCACTTCTTGGGACTGGTATTTCTCTATTTTTTCCCTTTTTCTGGGACTGGTATTGCTTGTATTTTTTCCCTCCTTCTGGGACTGGTATTGCTTGTATTTTTTCCCTCCTTCTGGGACTGGTATTGCTTGTATTTTTTCCCTCCTTCTGGGACTGGTATTTCTTTATTTTTTCCCTTTTTCTGGGACTGGTAGTGTTTTATTTTTTCCCTACTTCTGGGACTGGTAGTGTTTTATTTTTTCCCTACTTCTGGGACTGGTAGTGTTTTTATTCTTTCCCTACTTCTGGGACTGGTAGTGCTTTATTTTTTCTTACAAATGTTTAACTTTTACAAATCCGGCTCTGATGGGCCAAATGATAGGTCCGGGTGGTTCAATCCTCGAACTTACTGGCTTAGTACTGTATCTCCTTAGGTGTTGGTCGCTGATTCGTTTTAGGGTAAAATGTAAGGTTAAACAATTTGTAGGTTAAAATATATCTATTTTCTTCTGGTAAGTAATGAATACAGAAAGTACAATTTCCAGTATATATACGATCTGTGATGTTAGGCTTACTTACATGGTAGTCTTAGTACTAATTATCTTTAACACATTGTTCACTAATCTGTTGTGTGAGACGACCTGTAATGACTCGGTACTTAGACGTTAAACTGGTAGTAAAATGGTAGTTGACCTCAATGTCGGTAGATAAGAATGACCTCAATGTCGGTAGATAAGAATGACCTCAATGTCGGTAGTAAGAAAGTAGTTGACCTCAATGTCGGTAGATAAGAAAAGTATTTAACTTTAATGATTGCAAAACTCCATCGCACTTGTCCGTACAACCCTGTCGTTCCGTACCGCACACTCTGAAGTATATCTTTACAATGCTAGTAAAAGCGGTGGTTAGAAACTGCAAGATTGCACGTACGCATTAGTTGGCCAATAGAAAGACGAGATTCCCGTCGGGACATGATACGCGCTAGCTGGGAGATATTCATAGTTGGAACGCTAAACAATCATTAGCAATGGGTTAAATGTAGGTGAAAAATAGACAGGTCGACTGGACCACGTGGTTGAGAATAATCGATAATTCATTTTTAGTTATTTAAAATGCATTTGAATATTCTTCGCTAGCAGGGGTGACAAAGAAAGAATATATTGTGTGTCACTTCAACACATGCATGTATTTATTACGACGGAAGATGTGTTGACCGTCGTGTCTGGAGGTGTCGGAATGTAGTACAGCCATGTCAAAATATGCAAATATGGTGTTATGTTGATTTGGGCATTTATATATTAAATATTCCTTGATTATGCAAATATTAGGTTCTGAAAGTATGTTTTTGGTTGGTATATAGCGCGAATTACTCGAAAGGAGTTATTGTTAATGGTTAAACTGATAGATTATTTGGCTATTACCGATCCGTGCTTATTCTGACGTGTTATAAATTGCATGGACATGTTTTGTAAGTTCTTGAATATAATAAGCGAATTATTAAGCGTGTTGTTAGAGGGATACGGGTACTGTTTCACAACAATAAGTTTCCGGTTTTTCGCTGTCTCCATCAACGAAAACCTAACTAATAACCAAAAATGTCCTGAGCCACTCCCTATTAGTGACAAAGGCCTGAAATAAAAAGGAGGACTTGCACCTAATCCTCTTCTGTGCTCGCTGCCCTTCTCGACCACTGCCGATCATCTGTTATCGATTTTTACAAATCCCAAAGAGTGATCGACTCCTAGCTGTCAATTGGAAAATAAACAAAACCATAACAATCCTCGTTTTATAAGGAAAAATCTATAATACAAGGTAATTAAATAATCATGAAATTTAGACATAATATACATTGGAGGTCAAATATTGTTTTATATCACTTATTTTGTTCTTTTAGGTTATTCGATGGAATCTCGATATGGCCCCCTGACATTTGCAACTATCTGGAATTAAGACTTTTATGGTTTGTTTTAATGAAAACCCTTCCAATGGTTTGTCTTCTATCCTACAATATTTGAAGTACTTTTGTCGAGCTGTTATGAACCCAAATGACATTGGCTCACATCGGAATCTGTTTGTTTTTATTTATTGAAGTTTAAAATTAAAGTGAACAAGTGAACTAAAGTGTTTTGTATCCTTTTTAATCATAGAGCAGTAGCATTTTCCTCAAGATAGGTATCTTGGGATTTTTAAATGCTACAAAGTGCTCGGCTGACCTTGCCCTCTAAATTCCGCCCAGAGCGGCGAATAGTAGAAATACACGACGAACCACTGCCGCCCATCCATATGTGGTTAAGCTTACTCCTCGAACTTCATTATTTAAGAATGCTTTCATCTGGATGACTTCATCCTTATGGAACGATCGACCCGAGGTCGTGTTTCCCAACGAATATAACCTCCAACGATTCAAAACCAACGTGAATCGCTTTATTCGCACACGCACCACTCCCCAGAGTGTCCTAAATGATTTTTCCTATAGTGCTTGTATTTGATCACAAAAAAAATCGCGTATCTAAAATGGACTTATCGGAGGTGAATTTGCCTATGGTAAAGAACTTCAAAGGGTATCACCCCGTACGTACGAACCCCTAATCAACGTCAACATGTTGTTATTAAATAATAACCCAAAACCACTGACTTAACACAAGATATAAAATATCCTCGGATGAGACAGTAGACACTTCAGGTTCCCATCACTGGTTCTTATAGGTTATTAAAAAAAAATACAATTTTTTAGAACAATATATAGAATATTTAATACTATTTACAGGAAAATAAACAAATTAGTAAACAATAGTTCTTTAAACTGAGTTTGATGATGGTTTACATTGCATTACATTTTTTTATTTACAAAAATATTAATTTTTGCTAAATTTTTGGCATTTTATTATAAGAATTAATTTTTTTGATGGGTTAGCTAAATTGTTCTGAGTACCAGCTGGCTATAAGGATGAACCATATTAATTAAGAACTTATCTGCCGTATCTTTAAATATTTGCAGAGAAACTAAGTATAGACAACTTATAATAAAATATTGTTTGTTTAAATACAAGTAGTTAGCATAATGAAATTAGGAATTACTTACTAGTTGTATAGTAGTAGTATTACTAAAATATATCTGGCTATCTATCTATCTATATACCTTCTGGCTGAATACAGCATATTTAGATTTCTTGTGTCAAGTAAATTATGCGGATTTCATTGACAATAGAAATACCCACATCAAAAAAAATACTTTATTTCTGTTCCCTTAGAAAACATCTTCATATAGTCAAACCTCCATAACTCGAACCACCACAACGCGAAATTGACTGTTCCCTGTACATTTTGTGTAATTGCCATGTATTTTAATCTCTCCAACTAGAATTTCTCTAACTCGAAAATATTTATAACTCACAGCAAATAATATGATTCGTAGTAGTCTTTAGAAGTCGAAATTTCGCGGTAAAAAATACAAATCTTTGATGGTGAGTCGGTCTCATCGCGTATGATATGCGTGGTTTCTGGTTCGCCGTAGCATCATGTCCAGGCTTTTTATCGTTCCTTGTGCTTTAATTATTTCTAGAGTACAGCTAACACCTCCAGGAGCTATTGGTCCAGCGCGTGTAGAGTTGCTAAACAAAATCGCCATAAAGAAGAATAAAGTTTGACAATTGAAAAGAACATGGAGATTTTGAAGAAAGGAGGAAGGGGGATTCAAAGGAAGACCATTGCCAATCAAATCGAAACTTCATCTTCTGGAGTTCAGCCTTGTTTGGATAGGAAATAATTTGTGTCATAATTTTAATTTCCAAAAATGAAATATGCCTTGGAAATGTACAAAACGAATATTTTTACCACTAGTAAAATGCATTTTATCTAGGAGATACGCCAAAACCTTATTAAAAAATATGTTCAGAGAGAAAAACTGAGTATGAGTACTTTGCCTACTTTGATATTTTGAGTTATTTTCATTCTACCCTGAAGATGCTAAATTTTTTTAAATTTTCTAAATGTCCAATAGACGCATACAAATAAATCGTCTATGATTTATTGTTTTGTATAACTTTTCTTTAATTCTTTTCGAAATGTTTTTAATATCTTCAATATAATGAAAATAATGCAAAATATAAAAGTAGGTAGGTATAAGACTTTCAAATTTGGTACTCGTACTCAGCTTTTCGTCCTGAATATTCATTCAAATATACATGCATATGCGCTTCCCATCTTCTTAACCGAAAAGGCTTCAAAACGTGGAGCAGCACATCACATCGAAAGACATGTAGATGACATCATTGTCTTGCTCGTTTGCTCTCTCTCTTCCTACGTTCGGATTTCATTTCTTGGATCACAATGATTATAGCTCATTTGACAGACCTTAGTCCAAGGCAATTTTAATTAACAAGTGTGTGGTATAGAAGTTTGTTTTTTAGTGCGTTCTAGTGTTTTCAGGAAGGATTTTTGCATTATTTTCTGTTTATTAGAGGTTTTGGTGGTATATTGCTGTACTTACTTACTTAAACAGTTACACAAACGTGTAACCCAAAAAATTTTAAACGAATGATATGTTTTGGGTTGTATATTACGAATCGAAATTTCGAAAAGGGTGTTTTTCCTGATATCTTTAAGAATGCTATTATCTTGCCATTGCATAAGGGAGGTGAGAAAACTGATATTAATAACTACCGACCAATAGCTCTTACTAGTCCTATTTGTAAAATCATAGAAAAATGTTTAAAGAAAAGAAAGAAAGAATTTTCTAAATACTAATAAGTTAATATCTGATTCACAATATGGATTCAGGGAAGGAATGGGCACGGATATGGGTTTTTTCGGGTTTGTTCGGGTTTGTTCGAATTTGCATGAGGTTACAGATTATATTATCAATTGTTTCAACGATAATTGTAAGCCACTTGCCATTTTTCTGGACCTCTGCAAGGCATTTTACACTGTGCATCACCGGATTCTACTACACAAATTAGAACTGATTGGGATAAAAGGAAAAGTTATTCAATTGTTGAAGTCATATTTGAATAATAGAACTCAAAAAGTTAAATTAATTTCAACATGTAGCTCTGTAAGTGGGGTGGAGTGTGGTGTTCCTCAGGGCACAGTGCTTGGCCCGATTTTATTTTCCATATACATACATATTAACAGTCTCGCGAAAGCAATACCCGGCGTTAAAACTATTTGTTTTGTGACGATACAGTTCTGCTTGTTAAGGGATCATCATGGAATGATGTTTTTTGATGGCTGAAAGGGCGGCTACCGATGTTAAAATATGGATGGATTATAACTTCTTAACGCCTAATGTTAATAAAACAAGTTTCATGTGTTTTGCAATGAATGAAATTGGTCTGCCAAGTAAAAATGAAATTAAGGTCCATTCTATTGATTGTAATTTTTGTGCATGTACTGGCAGGGTCAAGTCGGCTGATAATATACAGCATTTGGGTGTGTATTTCGATCGGTTTTTAAAATATAATTTTCATTCAGAATACGTTAAAAATAAATTGAGAAAATTAGTTCACAAGTTCTATGAACTGCGTAATATTCTAAGCAGAGAGGTTCTGCTTAATGTCTATAAATCATTAGCAGAATCTTGTCTTAACTATGGAGTGATTTGTTGGGGATCGACTAACAAAGATATTTTAAGTAATGTCAATATTGCTCAAAAGTATATTTTAAAGATAGTATTCTTTAAGCCAATACGCTTTTCTTCTGAACTCTTATTTCAGCAGTCTGGTGTCTTTACGGTTACTGAACTGTACAAAGAAAATATGCTTAGATTTTCTCTTACCAAAAATATTTTTCACAATTACATAGTTCACGACATAATGACGAGAGCAAATGTCAATCGTAAATTGACTTTGCCTGACATGCACTTTAATGTCACACAAAGATCAGTTTCTTATGTGGCTCCCAAAATTTTAATCATATTACCAGAGCATTTCAAAAGAAAAATATTCCAATGCATAAAAAAAGACTTAAACAAATGGATACGAAATAATACCCTGTTAATAAATAGGATAGTTAAGCTTTTTTTAAATTAGTCTGTAATTTGAGAATTTTACGTGATTGAATAATATTACTGAACATGGTCTTATTGATGTATATTGTATGTTTACTCTATGGTAGTGTGCACACACAGACTTTAGTCCATTGTGCATACATTCATTTGAATTTATAAAACTTCATAACATTCTTTGTAAATTAATCTTGACAAGTTTTTCAGTGGAAAAATTATAATTTATACCGGCCTTGATGGGTCTTCTTTAATTCTTTATGGCGTCAGCTGCTGTAGGCGCCGTTCGCCAAAAAATGTGATGGTTGTCTAAGGGTGGATATTATAAAAATGGCAAAAGTTAACTTTGATTTTAACGGTCAAGTTAACTTCCCTATAAAAAATGATGGTTTTATAAAATCCTCAAAAGAATTAAAAAAGGAAGTTTTTTTAACAACCTAACCTCAAATATTTCATCATTCTTTATCTTAGACAAGGGTTTACCGTGTTGATTTTTTTACTCTTTGCAATCATTGTCAATTTTTCAGATGATGAAATTAGTATTCTTCTATCCTGCGTGGAATTATAGGTTATGTCAACAAAAGCCTTCAAAAACCGTAATCTCTCTGCAGTTAACTTGAGGTTTAACTTTAATTGATACCCGTTCTACCCAATAAAGTTAACATGCAGACTGTCAACTTAAGTCCAACCTGTGACGTCAAACCACAAGTTAACTTTCGTTCATCTGTCAATAAAGCTTTATAATACCCCCCTAAACAGAATATTACTAGAAATGTCATATATCAAGGGCTACCATTAAAAACTAAGGTGATATAGACTATACTCTAAACATCCATCAGTAGGGTAAATTAAGGTTCGCCTTATCAACCGCGTCATCTGCGGCCACTCTCCCCTACTTTCCTTCCTATCTATTTTTAGTTTTCAGGAAAGATATATTTCAATAAATTCAAATGCTCTTTAAATGTAGGTGAACTCACCCATAAGTACACTTTTGCTTCTCCATAACTTACTAAAACAGATATAAAGTTAAAGTCTTATAAGAAAATATTTTTATTCAATTATTTTAAGGCCTCGAGAATTTATCCGACTTTTGCCGCCATCTCATTGCATAAACAAACCTTCCAAAAACGGGAGCACATTCCACAGTCGTTCCGGCTAAAATTACAAAAGTCCCCACATTGTCATAACACTACAGAAACAACCCTGTAATTCGTATGCATAACGCTACACTTTGGCCGGTATTTCGCTAATAAGTATTACGGGTCCCTGGCTAAATTCGGCCCTAGGGTGTAGCTCAATTTGTGTATATATATGTATACTACGCCATGTTTAGGTAGGTGTATATTCCCTGTTAGATAGAGTCGGAATTAACCTGGGGTTAGCATAGTCCATTTTCTCTTACCGCTGAACATTGGTTATGTCTTGTAGCTAGCTATGTATTATTGCCCTTCCGTGGCGTTTGTTAACTATTCCACAGCCGTGGAATTTATTTGATGTATTAAAAACTAGCCAAATACAATAATAAATACTTACCGAGTAGGTATAATATTTGTCGTCGCCAATTATACCACCAAATATTTTTACAGGAAAGAAGAAAACTATAAGTACTTCATTTAAAAAAAAACTTGAATGGTCATGGTACTAAGCGAACAAACTGCATATGGATGAGCGGCAGTGGTTCGTCGTGTATTTTTGCTATTCGTCGCTCTAAGTGGAATTCAGCGGACAATGTCAGTCGAACTTTTGCCATGGAAAGGATAGTCAAATCACCAGCCTGTCTTCGATCTTCTAGGCCACTGGTCGGCAAGTAATCTTAGGTGGGGGCCGGATAATTTGTAGATTAAAAACTAAGAGAGCCATGACAAATTGACACCGAAATCATTCGTTTTGTTAAAAAGTGGAACATTGAAGTGAAAATTCCAACATTGCCTTGATAATAACTCTAATACCCCCCAGGAAGTGTCGAAAATGGGATACCCCTTTTTTCATTAATTTTAAATCATTTAGCAAACGTAACTTTATCTGTGTAAACTGGGCGCCTGGGTGTTAATAAAAATAATTTGCGATATATAGAGTATACCTACAGGGTGTCCGCTAATTAATGATACATGGAAAAACCACACACTCCTTATGTAAAAATATTAGGATTTAATTATACTTATCTATATCCGAAAGTTGATATTAACTGAGATACAGGGTGTTAAAGTTAAAACTTCATTTTTGTTCCTCTCTAATGAGAGAAACCAAGGTTTTTTTTTCTAAATTTGCAATTATGGTTTGTGGACGAGAAATTGATTATTTTGTGAAATTTTAATGCAGCATTTTTCGCACTTTTATTTGGTCATAACTTTTTGTGTCTCAGTGTATTTAAGTTTCAAATGAAAATAATAGGTAATAAATAAATAAAATAACAACTAAATAATAAGTTCAGGTCGCCTAGAGTTACCGTTTCGGAGATATTTGCATTTAAATTGTTTAGTGCACCTTGCCCAATTATAATTAATTTGCAAACACATTTTTTTTCTTAAAGCAACCTATGAGAAAACAAATAAAATTTAGAGATGCAGTTGCTATGGAACAGAAAATGTTTCATTTTTGAGTTTATCGTAAGTTTGTGTTTTCACTGCTGTTGGTTCCTAGGAAACGATATTTTCTAGGGTCAAAGTTATTTTAATTAAAGTAAGTTAAAGAACAATCCAATTGTTGTATTTATTATTCCCAATTATCTTTACTAGAACATTAATTATCATGTAAAAGTGAATTGGTAAGAAGTAACAAAATATTATTTGCTTGTCTGAGCTAACGCACTAAACAATTTAAATGAAAATATCTCCGAAACGGTAACTCTGGGCGACCTGAACTTAGTATACCTTTTTTACGTAATAAATATGAAAAAGTATTATTTTGATTAAAAACTTAAATACACCTATGCACAAAAAAGTTATGACCTAAAAAAAGTGCGGAAATGCCCCAAACAGCGCCCCACATTGTACATTGAAATTTCACAAAGAAATCAATTTCCCCTGAAAAAAAATAATTGCCAAATTTTGTAAAAAAACGTTAGTTTCTTGCAAAGTTATTAAAGGAAAACAAAAACGAAGTTTTACTTTATATCAGTTAATATCAACTTTCGTATATAGGTAAGTATAATTAAATCCTAATATTTTTACGTAAGGAGTCTGTGGTTTTTTCATGTACCATTAATTAGCAGACACCCTGTATAAGTAGAAAACAACTCTTTATAAATGCTTTTCTAACGACCTAACGTGAACATCTAAGTATTTAAAACCGACTTCTCGTTGACAAGATTAAAATTCCCAAAGGTTAAAACCCTGCAAAGATCGATGGTTGACAGGATCTATTTCTGTCGATGTTTAAATCCTTTCGAGGCATCCCAGTCACGCAGATTTCGCATACTTTTTCGTTGGTGATTGAATAGATTTTTTCGTGAATGAAATCGGTTTTTGAAGATTTAACAATTTGAATATTTTCAACAGTTGCCTTATTTTTTCTAGATTTAAATTTTTCCTCGACGTATTGTCAAGATACTGAACTTTAACAGGCTATAGTGCCTTTTAAATTATACATAACTATATACATTATCCGATCAGACATAAAATCTTTACTTGAATATTTCATTCATGCACAATTTTTCCCATAATTATCGAAAAATTACAAATCAGATTTAACTGAAAATTTTAATAGAAAATAATTATAAAATTTGGGGGTTTCCATTTGAAAATGTAGATTTTTGCAGTTTTCTCAATTTAATTTTTAATCTTATCTTTTGAACACCCTGTATTAATAGTTTAAAAGTATTATAAATGATCCATTGAAGAACGCCCTTTTCAACAAGAAATCCGACCCTAATTAAATAGTAAATGCAATAGGAAAAATTAATAATTATTTTAAGGTCCTCAAACGTCATTTTAAACATAAAATGTTATTATTAAAATTAAATATTCTCTCACCGTCATTAATGGGATAAAGTTAATATAAGAAGGAAGTGAAACTGGTTTTGAAGTTATTTGAAAAGGTTTTGTCTAAAGTCAAAGTTAAAGTCAAAATACCCTTTATTGTGGCGAGATATATCTCATTCGCAAAGCTTCTGAAAAATCAAAAATTATATACTATACTAAATATAAATATAAAGACAAATATACAGATCTAAACTAACAACAAAATAACCATAGTCAAAAATAATTAAAATATAAAGCTCAGAAAAATAAATCTGGTCAATAGTTTGGAAACAATTAATAAAACAAATATGTAAAAATTCAAACAAAACATAGTAAAAAACATATTAAATCTTTTAACAAACTTAGAGGATATCATTATAAAACTCCTGAAGAGAATAGTATGGTCTGGCAATTAGATGTTTTTTTAAGTTTCGTTTGAAAATCTTGCTGTCCAGTACTGTTCGAAAAGTTAGTGGAATGTGGTCATATATTTTGATAGTCTCAAATATTAGAGAGTTCTTTGTCAGAGTTGTTTTCAGAATTGGATGAGGTACATCATTTTTCTTTGAATAATGGTTTGCAATGTTCACGCTTAGCACTACAAAGTTATCTTAGGGTTCTCTTTTGCAGAACTAATATGCAACACAATAACTCTTGACTGCAAACCCCTAAAAAGCTATACCATATCTTAAGTGACTCTCGATTAAAGAAAAATAAATAACTCGACCTATAGTCTCCCCAATTCTTGTGACACAATTCTGACCGCATAACAACCCGAAGGCAATTTCCCACTCATTGTAAGAATATGATCCCCAAACTTAAGTCTATCATCGGTTTGAACACCAAAACCTTTGCAACTCTTCTGTTGTCAACAAAAATCTTTTCTAAGATCAAGTTCAATAAAAACTTAAATGTAATTAATATTAAAGCATAAGAGATTAGCATCACGCCATTGTTTAACCAGCAATAAATCGTTCTGTACAATTAGCTTTAAATTATCTGAATTCCTACAACGACATAATATCATCAGCAAACATAGTCAAAATACCTCTAATATTAACATACGCCAAATCGTTTATATATAATAAAAATAATACTGGCCCGCACAGAACCCTGAGGAACACCACTTTGTGTGTTCATTCCATCACAATTAGGCAACTGGCTCCTAAATATTTGCTGTCTTCCAGAAAGGTAAGAGGCAAACCAATTCAAGGCAATGCCTCTAACACCATAATATTCCAGTTTAGAAAGCAGTATTTTGTGGTTAACGCAATCAAACGCTTTTGAAATATCATAAAGTACCGCTGCCGCTACAACTAACTAAAGTTGAAACGTTGCCATGAATTTCACAATAACATGTTGGATGTTATTTATACCATTTAAGTAATTAGCTAAACTATTACTAAAAATAAATACTGTTCCACGGATATAAGTAAAATACTATTAGGAACCAAACGTTTTCTCCCAAATTTTACACTTTAATGGTCTATGATTTAAAGTAGGAGTAGATATAGAACTATAAAAATTTTGAAATATCATATACGCTCGCCGCACAAAATTCCGCCACCCTGATATTTTGGTCAAGTTTGATATTTTATTTTTTATGCAAATTTCATGATTTTGTTATCAGTTTGTAGATCCGTTTATTTTGTTTTTCCTTGATTATTTTATAAAGTAACATTTTTAGACTATAGTATACAGGAGTAAATCAAACTGTTGTTTTTTATCGTAAGTTCAAACTACCCTGTAGGAAAATTGAGGTTGATAATTTTATTTACATACTGTTGCTTGTAATCTTTGATGTATTCTAAAAATTTCAATTTTTGATTCATTTCATTATCTCATTTCTGCTGCGAGCTGCAAAATTTTAAATGAAACGCTGATTTTAGCCTATTTTCATTAAGAAAAACAAACACTAGGTATATCATAAAGTTAATTTACAAAAACAATTTTAATATCGTGCATTTCCTCCTCTCGCAGCGATGACAGCTTGCAATCTTCGTGATATCGAACGAATAAGGTTACTTATCCTTTCTTGAGGGATAGGACTGATATTCTTCGGTCGGGTTTGTTCGGGTTTGTTCGGTTTAAGATGATACCAAAGATGTTCGATTGGGTTGAGATCCGGGCTACATGCGGGCCAGCCATTCCAACTTCATCCCGATATTCTCTCACTACATGTGCAACGTGAGGTCTAGCATTATCATGAATTAATGTAAATTAGTTCCCAATGAAAGGAGCAAATCGAACAACAAGTTCTTGGAGGATTTTCTCAATTTAACGGTGGGCGATTAGAGTTCAACAAATACAAGATTGGTGCGTACTTCGGTAGAAATACCAATGACATACATTCTAAAAATTACATCCTTTCATTTAAAATTTTGCAGCTCGCAGCAAAAATGAGATAATGAAATGAATCAAGGAACGAAATGTTTAGAATACATCAAAGATGACAGGAAATAGTATGTAAATAAAATTATCCACCTCAATTTTCCTATAGGGTGTTTTGAAATTACGACAAACAACAACAGTTTGATTTACTCCTGTATAATGTAGCCTAATCGAAAAACGCTACTTTATAAAATAATTACGGAAAAATACAATAAATTGATCTACAAACTGATAATACAATCATGAAAATTGCATAAAAAATAAAAAGTTATAAAATATCAAACTTGACCAAAATTTCATGGTGGCGGAATTTTGTGTCGGCCAGTATATAATCCTTTAAGCGAATATTTGCTATAATTAATTTTTGTAATTTGTTAGTACTTATTTAAAATAGAAAAATTATTTCTGTTTAATAAATAAATGTTTTAACTTTGTCACAATAACCCCTCGCTGTGTTTTTGATTCCACTGTCGTTAATCAACGGAATCGAATGACGCCATACAATACACAAACACAATGAACTAATATAACAAAGGGGCGAATGTCTTAGATAGTTCTTTCATAAAGCAAATCGGAATAAATCTTGTTTTGTATGAGTTTACAGCGAGGAGCGTATGGGGGTGACAGCAAAAGAGGAAAACAAGTGAGCATCGAAGGTGTCTTTTTTACCCTTCATAATATTCTCTTATACAGGGTGTCCCATAACATATGGGTCGTAGAGCAACTCGACATACTAAACATTAAACTAGACCGATTAAGTCATATAAGTTTTTTCGAAATGTTTCTTGTTCTACACATAAAGAGAAAGTTTATTTGCGAAAATACGGGTCAGTATATCGGATTGTACGTTTGGCGGTATAATGTTTTTATGAGTAAGACATAACAATTTGAAGAGATTTTTAAGTTTCACATTAGAGGCAGCTACACGGGGTGTAATAAATCTATGATTTATTTGCTTAACTGTTATTTATAGTATTTTTAATTCAAGATTCTTAAAGAAGGGCTATTTCTATTTCTTAATACCTCTAATCGTTTTGGAGATATTTCCATTTAAACATCACAATACACTAAAAATAGAAAATAATTAAACTACACAACGTGTCCAGGATAAGGAGAACCAGTACAGGGATCTCGGAAACCGGAAGAGATACGAAGTCGGTTAAAGGGAGGTAAAGTTGCGCATTTACGTGGCTAATAATATGCCGTTTAGAAAGTTTTCAAATTCCGAGTAGTTCCGGAGTAAAACCGAAATTCTGAAAAATCGTTTTTTATTGTTTTCCTGGTTTTTTTTTTAGATCGAATTCTAAAGTAAATTCCACTTTTGCATTGCCACTTTTTTCACTCTATCTAACAGCGTTAATTATTTTGTAATCCGACGAGTCGTCTTCGAAGGGCCATTATCAACTTTCTTTTTTTAAATATGGTCCTGTTTTTCTGATATCGCAATTGATAGCTTTCTTTCCTCCGAATGCAACGATGTATGACACATTGTGATTTAATGACGTTTCGAGGATTTTTTGAACAACATCAGGAAATTTTGGGATACGGTCCTGCATTGCTTCTAATTTTATAAGTAATATCTCATAAGTAAGCTCTAAATTTTTTACTTATGTTGGACTAGTTCAATAAATAATAAATAATTTAATAGTAAACCACAAATAAGTGAAGAAAATACAAAAACATTATTTCAAACTTCTGTTGATTCGGGATTTAAATGAAAAGTAGGCGCTTGAAATAAAAAAATTAAAATGGTGACGCGTGATTTGTTTCACTTAACATTCCCATTGTGATCGTTTGAGAGCGTTTTAAGAGGTTTTCTATTTTCCAGAAAACATGGAACATTTTACAAATGCTGAAATGTTTGATATTCTATCGCATGTTATATTTTATCTGAAAAAAACTATTATGTGGCAGTTAGATGATGTTATTGTGCTTAGAGAATAATGGAAATCATTTTGAACAACCGATTATGTCGTTCCTTACTTTTTTCGTTGTTCGTTTTATTACTGTTTTGGAATGATTTTTGTTCATTTATTTGTGGTTTATTATTAAATTATTTGTTATTTATTGAACTAGTCCAACATAAGTAAAAAATTTAGAGCTTACTTATGAGATATTATTTATAAAATTAGGAGAAATACAGGACCGTATCTCAAAATTTTCTGATGTTCAAAAAACCCTCGAAACGTCATTAAACTACAATGTGTCAAACATCGTTGCATTAGGGAGAAAAAGCTCTCGAATTTCAATATCAGGAAAAACAGGACCGTATTTAAAAAGAGAAAGTTGATAATGGCCCGTCGAAGACGACTCATCGGATTACAAGGCAATTCACGCTGTTAGATAGAGCGGAAAAAGTGGCAATGCAAAAGTGCAATTTACTTTAGAATTCCATCTCAAAAAACCTAGGAAAACAATAAAACGATTTTTCAGAATTTCGGTTTTTCCCGGATATCTCCGGAACTACTCGGAATTTTAAAACTTTCTAAACGGCATATTATTAGGCACGTAAATGCGCAACTTTACCTCCAGTTAACCGACTTCGTATCTCTTACGGTTTCCGAGATCCCTGTACTGGTCCTCCTTATCTTGGACACGTTGTATATTAGTAACAATGCAGTTGAAATAAAAATCTCACTTCAGTAAATGTTGAAAGTTGCCCCCGTTGACCTCAATACACTTTCTTACACTTTAAGCTAAGTAACGTCTCACTTTTGGGAAAGTGTCTTGCTTGTTTTTAGTCACATTAGCGGCTTCGTGGACTTTTGGAAAAGTTCTTCACATGTATGACGTTCATACATATAAACTAATAACTTCATGTATTCCCCATATAGAAATCAAGCGGGCTAATGTCTGGGCTACGAGGGGGAAGAGGAAAGCCACTACAGCGACCCAATCCACCGATGCCGATGTGGAAAACGTCGACTAAGATGATTTCTGCTTTACTAATTGAAATGTAAAGTGAATTGGTGTCCCATCTTGCATAAACTATACATATTTAAAGATGCATCATCTAATAAATTAAATAAGCAATTTTCTAAGAAATGAAAATATGCATCACGATAACGTCCTTGTGGGAGTTCAAATGGACCTATTAAGTAATTGAAAATGATATCGCACCAAACATTCGCTAAAAATTCTTGCTGAAAATATCTTTCTCTTACTATAGTTTGCAACCAGAACTGATGACAGTGACGTAATAGTGGTAACCATGGAAACTGTCAAAATATTGTGTTGTCATTGGTGGTTTGCATTAGTTTCCGACTGCGACGTCACTGCCATCAATTTTGGTCGCGAACTATAGGTGTGCATAATAATGGTTTTATTCTCCAGCTGAAGATATCACGTCTCGTGAACGTAACGTCGCCTCATCAATAAATAATATGGTTTTTAGGAATGACAGGTTTTAATTTATTTTTATCTAGTCCATATAAACAAGTTGAAATATTTTTCAGTCTATTTGGATATAACTCTAAATATCATCATTATAATTTTTCTAAACAGACGCAGAGCTTATTTCTCAAGTCCCGGTTAACATATTGATAATACCGCGACCCATTCGGATAAATAAACTTAGTATAATAAATAACATAAAACACTTTATTAACTCTTGATAACATTCGTTTGACTTAAATTATTTTGTTGCTTGGCAAAAATCACAATCAATTGTTCCTGTAGTGGTCAGTAGTCTCCACCCTTATATTCCGACGGACCGGTATATAATTAATTTTTTGAGAACCGCTTACACTGAAGGACATACCAAACGACGCACTATAATTTTAAGTATATTTTGTAAAATCACATCTTCTGATACGCTTAATTGATTTTTCTAAACTGACGCATAACCCCCTCTATTTTAGCTACATATTGTGATAGCAAAGTTTTGTTTTTACATTCATTTATGTAATATACGGGATAAAATAAATATTTTTATATACAGGGTGTTTCCCAACCTCTCTGAAAAAACGTAGGAGTTGAATCCTCACCTTATTTTAAGATGAAAATATAGTATAAAAGTTTTTCGCATGTAGCTTCGTTTTCGTAATACAGAGTGTTAAAAAATATTGTATTTTCCATTTTATTAATGCCAAACGATATTCTAATGATATTTGTTAAAAATAAAGGATTAGAGCACTTTACGTTGGGTCAATTTTAAATTTTACAATTAATTCATTTGCGGGGTAAAAGAAATACGATTCGCGCCAGTCCCGAAATTTTCCAACCCGTAAGAGACAATTTAGTACGTCGTGTACATGGGTATTTACTGGCTCATGGAGGACATTTGCAGCAACTTATTTGACTTTTGTTCATTATTCAAAACTTTTAAATCATATGCATTATCAAATCATTTTTTGAGGATTCACCTCCTTCATAGAGGTTAGGAAACACCCTGTATATAAATATTTCTAAAATTTAAAATCTGACATGTAGGTTTTCAAGTATATCTAAGCACTCACATACTCATGAGACTAAAGGTTAATATTTTCTCTATATTTTTTTTTATTTGTGATTTTATGTTTAACAGTTTTAAAGTTATATCGCTTTTTTCAGAATATTACATTTTATTTATAACTACCTATCATGCGACAACTTACATTTTGGTAGCGTCGAAGACCATAGAAGATTTATTAATAAAGATACGATTTAGCAATATCCCAAACAATATAATCTATAAATATATATAATACAAGAGTTAATGAAAAATCAAAATGTAATAAATAAATAATCATGAGCAATTCAATATTGTGTTGATCCCATCTTGATTTTAAAACGCCCGCTAATCGCCTGTCCATTGTTGAGATGCAGTTGAAATTTTACTAAAAAATATCACTTTATTTTATCCCGTAGCCGTAGATTGATAAACGAAAAATTAAACTCTGCTACGTCAATGTGTCGCTAAATAGTGGGGCTACCCGCCAGTGAAAAGTTTATCAAAATCCATTAAGCGGATCAAAAGATATGATGTCGCAACAAGTACTAAGAATTAGAGTCGTTACCTATGCCCATCAGTGTATTTGTATGATCAAAAAAAGATGTTTCGCGGACCGGTGAATTATTTTTTTTCTACAAATTCTTATGTCTTACTCATAAAAATAAAATAGCGCCAACTTTCAATAATTAATAAAATGAACAATACAATATAATATAATTATATATTTACACTTCTTAAAAAATTTTTTAATCAACAATTTTAATTGGCCGGTTGGCGAAGATAACTTTGTCCTTGAACAAAATTTAATATTAATATCTTATTGGTTGCATTTTATAAAAAAATACCGTCATTTTTTCAGCCTAGCGCCCAATCAATGTCACAGTCGTGCCGAAAAATTTCGTAAATAAACACTTAGCAGCAAAAATAACGTAGTTTTGATGCTTAATTTCAAAATAGATTTTCTCGCGAACCGATAAACCAATTTCGCTAATTCTTCTTTTGAACTGTAGCTTTTTTCTTTGGTAATTGCACTGTGATAGAATTTTTTATTCAGCTTTCAGTTTTAGGCTTAGGGTGCAAAAATGAGAATAATTTTTTTACGTTAAATTTGAGACACCCTGTAGGGAGAATTAGCAGCAACAACGATTAAAGAAACTTGTTTCACCTATGTCGCACTGTGTGTAACATGTTCTGGTATAAAACTGTGTATTTTCTTTGATATTACAGATATCAGAGAAACAAAATGTTTAGAAAACATGAGGCTACAGTATGATTTCATCATACACTCGTTGTTGCTGCTAATGCTCCCTACAGGGTGTCTCAAATTTAACTGAAAAAAACTATTCTCATTTTTCCACCCTGTATAAGCCTAAAACTGAAATCTGAATCAAAATTTCTATCACTGTGCAATTACCAAATAAAAATGCTACAGTTCAAAAGAAGAATTAGCGAAATCGATTTATCGGTTCGCGAAAAAATCAAGTTTGAAATTGAGCATAATTTTTGGTTGTGCGTTATTTTTGCTGCTAAGTGTATATGTACATATTTACAAAATTTTCGCCGACGATGCTGTTTTGATGAGTTTGCGCTCTTTTTCTGCCAATTAACTATTTTCCCGAGACCTTAGGGACGGAGAAGAAATTTTGGTCGGGTTTGATGCTTTTAACAAAATTTTTGGGAAATATCAGCGTCTAAAAATACTATGCAGAAAGTCTCTAATATCCCAATTCCCTTCCCATTTCTTCCTTAAACCCCAACATTGCCCTAAGTTCAATTTTTACGGCGACTTAAATAATATTTGCGGGGGATTAATTCCTATAACGATTCCTTTTTATAAAGATTGCTGCTGCCCTGCAACCACTTTTAAAAGGATTTTCTGGCAATCGTTAACAGCATTAGGTAGACGTTATACATTTCCTTAAGGGAGAGACGTTACAAAAGTGTTATTCTTTTCTTTTAATATACAAATTTTACGCCTGAAAATGTTATATCATAAATCTATAAGTATTTATTTATATGGATGAACACAAAACTAATCTCTAGTTTTTTCAAATGGCGTTATAATTTCTGGATTCAATTCAATATTTGTATTGTAAAATTAATTATCACAAAGAAATATAGTGTGTTTGGTTGTAGAGCTACTTGCTAACATTGGCAGAAATGATGCAACAACATTCTAAGTTGTCTGGTTAGTAAAAACACAGCGTGGCACAGAAGTTCGGCAATGTCAATTGTTCTCGTATCAAAGTGCTTCAAATTTTAAACGTAAGGGTAACAAATAGTTTTATTTACAACCACATCTATCTTTGAAAGGTGGAAAGTTGACGTTTTTTTACTTTTTTTATCCACCCAGGTGGAAAGTAAATTATTTTTTTGTAATTTAAAAAAAAAATCGATATCTCAAAATAATACACGAACACACTTTTTTAAAAATGCTAATAGCTTTGCGTATTTAGATATGTCTACTTTTTCCCTAATTGATAGAGTGGTCCTCAGCATTGAATATTGTGACAAAATCGTTGATATCTTCTTTGTCTTGGCATTTCCACTGAAATAAGCTAGTAGCGCCGACTCAGAACCAGGATTTTGAACTTGTTTCCCTTTCACCATTCCTTCCACAGTTATATGCCTTGTCATATCTCGGACGGTTTTTAGTTGGCAGTAGATCTTCTTCTACGATTTTTGCTGTTTCTCGAATTTCTGGTTAAGTAACAGCAAAATCAAGTTCCTCATCTGATTCATTTTTCTGTTGTTAAAATAATATATTGTTTAGTGCCACCTTGATGTGTATTATTACTTACGTTATTTTACCACCTGCGGTTATTTGAAATTTCTGTCTTTAAATGTTGCCCGAGATATGACAAGGCGTATAACTATTTCAAGGAATAGTGTACGGGAAATAAAGTTCAAAATTCTGGTTCTGAGTCGGTGCTACGAGCTTATTTCAGTGAAAATGCTAAGACAAAGAAGATATCAACGATTAGGGAAAAAGTAGACATATCTAAACACGCAAAGCTATTACAAAAAAATAATTTACTTTCCACCCTGGTGAAAAGTAAAAGTAAGAAACGTCAACTTTCCACCTTTCAAAGATAGATGAAATGTCATTATTACATGCATGGTTGTAAATAAAGAAAATTATAAAGGTTATTAATGATATTTTCATTTTAACCTAAAATTCAACATATACGTCCTTCGTACTCTAGATTTCAGCTAGTTTGACGACAGATTCTCTAAATACCTGTAAACGGGTATGCCTAAAATAGCTCATATTTGGCAAACTTTTTAATTTCATTATTCTCTTTAAAAAGTCTTAATAAAAGTTTTCTTTAAAATAAATACGGAAACGAATATTTGACCACCTCGAAATCTCCTGTGTCCTGTTCAGACGCACAACCCGGTATACATTCAATTGTCAATCGTATCCATGTATAACTATTTTAAAGATTTTTTTCCTTTTAGTCCTAAAACTTATAAAGTTAAAGAAAAGAAAATTATGTAAGGTTACCCTCAAAGGCACCCTGTGATTACTTTCAGCAAGTTTTTTAATATTCTTTTCGCAATGGGGTTTAACCATGACACCTAATTTCGGGAAATTTTATTGTAATAGGGTATTAGGAGGGTTAAATAAGATTTTTTGCTAAGTTTTCTTTTTTTAATAAGCTGGGTGGAAATTTAAATGTTATTATGTTTGTCGGAGGGCACAGGGTATCTTTGTGATGCTGAGTAAAAATAATTAAATCTTTACCTTCTGTTCCATTAAATACGAGAATCCCAATAAAAAGTACACAGAATGTCTTATCAGTGTACATAGGAGGAATATTATTTATACAGGGTCTTTCTCCAGAAAATTATTTATACAGGGTCTTTCTCCATTGGGATTTTGGAATTCTCATACGAAAGTCCGATAATTATTGACACACACAAAAGAAATCATTTTAAAAAATTTTGAGTTTTCTTAAAGATTCTAATATACAGGGTGTAACAAATTCGGCCTTCGCCATTAGAATGTGGAAAAGTTGCATAATTATAGGCCCAATAATATAACGCAAAAAAATTAAATAAATACAGGAGCCCGCAAAATGTTTGAAAAAATCTAAAATTTTGGGTTTGTGTTTTTATTTTCTCCTGACTTTGTTCGAAGAGATGTCCAAAAATTAATTTAACTTTCTCATTACTACTTTTTATTCCCAACAAGATGTCATCATCAGATCTTTAATCCGACATTTCCTCTTTGGGGTATCATAATCAAATTATTTCTTTTGAATATGGGCCTGGACTTTTTTGTTTAAATTTTGAAGAGGACCTAAATCTACGTTCAGCAGTGTACAATTCCTGGTTTTCTGACGTTTTGGTTCTTAAATTGATCATTCTCATTAAAATATTCCTAGTATGTTACTGCAATTTCCTTTCGTTTCGAAGCAACTGAAGATTTTAAAATTATTATTCCTATTTCTGTCCTTAATTATTATTATTATTATTACGTACTACTACTGTTTTTATTTATTTCAAACGAATAGTACCGTTGTTTCAAATTTGTACCTAGTGTAAGTACAAGTAATTTATTTTACTAATACAAATAAAATTTAACTCACATTTTCGAATTATAGCGAATTAACAAAAAAAGTAAACTACAGGAAAGTACTAGGGGCATTTTAATACAAAATGGTCAATTTAAGGAACAAAACGTCGGAAACCAGTAAGTATTGTATACCCTGAACGTACATTTAGTTCCTATTTCACAATTGAAGCAAAAAAGGCCAGGTCCGTATTTAAAAAAATTAAGTTGATGATGATGACCCAAAGATGAAACGTCGCATTAAAGATCTGATCAATAAGTAGCAATGAGAAACTGAAATTTTGGACGTTCCTTCGAACAAAGTCAAAAAATTAAGTTGATGATGATGACCCAAGGACGAAACGTCGCATTAAAGATCTGATTATGGCTTCTTGTGGAGAACAATAAGTAGCAATATATTATTGGACATCTCTTCGAACAAAATCAGGAGAAAATAAAAACCCAAACGCAAAATTCCGGTTGAGCCGCTTTTAGAATTTTTCAAATATTCCCCAAAAGGCCCCTGTAATTATTTTTGATTTTTTAAGTCATATTATTATGCCTATAATCATGCAACTTTTCCTCAATTTTAAGCGACTTCGTATCTCTTTCCGTTTCCGAAATCCCAATGGGGAAGGCCGAATTAGTTACACCCTGTATATTAATATCTTTGAGGAACCTCAAAATTTTTTTAAATGATTTCTTGTATGTCAATAGAGACTTTAATGTCAAAATTTTCAGGCTAACAGTTCTTTGAATGATTTTTCGCATGAGAATTCTTTCGAAATAAAATATTTTATAACATTGGCAAAAGAAAATTGAGTGCAAAAAAGTTTCGAAAGAATATTTGAAAAAATATTAAAAAAATACATGTAATATCAAATCTGCATGCAACTTTTATCGAAATTATCAGTAACTCTGGGCGCATCTCGCTTTCAGGTTCTCGATGGAACATATAAGGCTTCAACATCCAACCAAACTGCACACCAATGCCAGATTCACGATAATAATAGGAAAAGACGGACAGCCTTGTGAAATAACACTATTAATAATAAAATATTAAATCTTGTGGCTCAGAACTGAAAAAAAATAGTATAATTTAATTTCACATTAAGAAAGAAACTGACACTGGTCACCACACTCAAGTACAAAGTGGGCATTCATCACTCAACCACCTATAGTTTAGAGAATTGACGACGCCATTGTGAACATCGCCTCATCTTAAAACTAAGACCAAAATCGTGAATCGCTGCAGTTCAGTAAGAATTTTCTTATTCTTCCGTGAATTATTCTTAATGAAATTTAAAGCTATGTCCACACATGAAGTTTTACTTAACGTTTTAATTGTTCAAGTAAAACGATCGCAATGTCCGAGTAAAACGTATCAGTTAAAACATTAAATGTGGACATCATAACAGACGTTTTACTTGATCAGAATGAAGACGAAGGGCCAGTGAGAAAACTGCATGGTACGGGCTTTATTTTCAGACAACTCGTCCGTATTGCGAGGCATATATACAAGTTTTGTCTGACAGTCTTACTTGAAGACCGAAAACGTCAGGTAAAACCTCAATTGTGGATGGAGCTATTAAAACAGTTTTGCCTGACAGTCTTACTTGAAGACCAAAAACGTCAGGTAAACCCTAAATTGTGGACGGAGCTACTAAAACAGTTTTGCCTGACAGTCTTACTTGAAGACCAAAAACGTCAGGTAAACCCTGAATTGTGGACGGAGCTACTAAAACAGTTTTGCCTGACAGTCTTACTTGAAGACCAAAAACGTCAGGTAAAACCTCAATTGTGGACGGAGCTATTAAAACAGTTTTGCCTGACAGTCTTATTTAAATAACAAAAAGTCTGATAAAACCTCTTTGCTTTGGTGCTTTGGGTCTCCCTTTTCCATAACGTAATGTGCCATTAGTTCCACTTTGAGTACGAGCGGCTTTTTGCCTCACCTTTCTTCAACAAAGGCCTCACACGTACATTCGCCTTCGTGGACATGGTCTGGTCATTTGAAATCTTTCTATCAAACTTTGGACGAATAGATGCAGTATCAGGTGTACCATTGAAGGGCTTGTGGTATGACCCCTTCATAATTAACTGCCTTGCACCTTCCATTTTTGATCTAATTTCAATGAACTAAACTTTTTATTCACTAATATTGGACTTGCATGACTAAGTCCACTGGCAGAATCGCCATGTAATAGATGCTGAAGGTTCGTAATAAAACATCAGCGGACATTAGCCATGCTAAACGAATATTTAAAGAACTACATCTTAACTCAGTCCCAATATGAATAATGTACTCAAAAAAGATTTGATTATTAATTATCTCTCTCCTCTGATAATCATACTTATATTATCCTATTATAACCTTAATTACTTAACCTACAACCTTAACCCATAAGGTTCATGTCATTGTTATTGTTATATTATTATATCTGTAATTACAACATTAGCACGTCTGACCATCGATCGTGATATTGAAATTAGAACCGATGTCAAATAATACTATAACAATAATAAACAAAACTGTTTTACAAGAAATGAGTAAAAATAGAATATGCCTCTATTTTTACGTCACATGTGGACATAGCTTAAGAGGATGCCGGAGTCAGTCGAAATCTCCGATTTGTCCCCTGTTCGTTTCACGCTTTGAAGGCACGAGGCGATTTAACAACTCGAGGAAAGTCCATCATTTTTTTTCGATATGGAGCAGTAACAACAATACAAAAATTCTATTACAAAGTTTTTTTTCCTTTGACATTTTTTCCCTAAAACAAGAACAAACGCTTGGGAAGAAAACTCGTTTACAGGTACTCCGGTATCCTGTTAAGATACAGATTTAAAACCAAACTTATTGACCCTTGTCACCATTTAGAAATTAATTTTTTAAATCTATTTTTATATTCAACATTTAAGTTTATTCGTCTTTGTCTTGTACTCGCCTGCATTCAAAAATTACTCATCAAATCTTTCGGCAGCATAGGCACAACATACTACTTAGATTTCAGTGAAATTAGCTTGCAAAACAACATTATTTGGCATTTGTACAGGAATTTCAATCACTTCATCATTTCAACACCTCTAAATTAGCACATCGAAAACTGTTTAAGCGTGTGTTAAACAAATGTATGGCCGTGAATAAAAAATGTTTAATATTAGACATAAATGTGTTTTATTAAAGCGGTTATTCTGACAGATAAAATAATTTTCGTAAAATATGAAATTTAATCTTTGTTAAATAATGCTAAAATGTGCATGTGTACTTTTTGAAGCGTCTACATAAGAAATAAATAGAGTAAATATGATAACAGTCTTGAATTGCTGGACTAGCTTATACATAAGCTAGCTATAATATTGAAGATGTGTTTTGAAAATACGGCTAGCGCTTCTATCAAGACATAAAATATGGAACATTTGTATCAAGAAGAATGCAATTCCGCCATATATTCTCGCATACTACTGACTCCGGCCATACATACATATACAGGGTGGCCCATAGAAAACAGTCCAGCAAGGTTTATGGCTGTGTACGTGAAAATTAAAAAAAAAACTTGGACCCGTAAACTTGTGTTTTCAGGGGAACACTTTATATAAACGTATGTAGATCTGGATCAACCACTTTACTGAAGATAAAGTTAAATTGACAAACCCAAACAAACCCGAACAAACCTGATACTTATTACCTAAAAAAAATTGTTTACGCACAAACCTGTGTACTTGATAAGAGGTGCAGTGAAATGTTTCAAATTCGGTTGCTCGGCGGCGCATAGCTCAAATTTCAAATTTACAAAATGAAGCGCCATTTTAAAGAGAATTTAAAAAGATGTATCACAATATACGCACTCTCATTTGAAAAAACAAGGGCAGCAGCCGCCCCCGCTAGGGGAGTTGAGGTTACAGGGATTAAATTATACGTGAAACGTGTCCCCCTGAAAACACAAGTTTACAGGTCCGAGGTCTTTTTTCAATTTTCACGTACACAGCCGTAAACCTTGCTGGACTGTTTTCGATGGGCCACCCTGTATATAAACAGTATATCTACAATTATGTCCCCGCTATGTGCATCGAAGGGGGCGCTGTGAGTTTGCGCAGTTCGGAAATTTCCTTGTGTAAATAAACATTCGACGGGGCCGGATTTCAACTTTTTCAATGTAAATTTGACTGGTTAGTTAGGAAAAATATTGCAATCAAAATTTCGATTAGTTCGATTTAAGACAGCGTTCCATGCATACGATTTCTGACGATATGATGATCCGACGGTGCCCTGTAAACTTTTGGTGCCAAATTCCGTCCGAATATTTGTAACAATCGACGCGATGAGCATTATTTTAGCTTTCATCCGCCGTCGTATGTTTATTAACCTCACTTCTAAACCAAAAATTAAGAATGAATAACTATATTGACTATTTTGGGAATTATCAGCAAATGCACCAAATTAAAAATACATTAATTTTAATGTTACGTAGTGACCACATATATATTATATTGTATACGAGTGGCTCTCTTCTTTTTTTACAAGCTTTTCAGTGAAATTCGGTTCCGAAGATCGGATAATGTGATAAGTAAAATATTTTCGTATATAGGTATGTATGTACATACATGAAATACCTTATACCTGGTATTGATCCACGCAAAACAGCACAATGCACTTCTGTCCTTTTATCTTAAACAAAACAAGTCACTAACCTACCAAACGGCGAATCGAATCACCACAAATTAAAAACTCCTTTACAAAAACTGTTGTACTGTAATTTGAAAAAGCCAGAACCAAGAAGACGAATAACAGCAAACAAATAATGTCGGACCGACTCTGACGCGATCGATAAAATTTCCATCCTACGTCACAAACGCAATAGGCCCGCGCCATCTCTCAAAGCGGGGACACTTTTTGTATTTTGCAACGTTAGTATTGGCAATATACTGTTTATATATATGGGGACATATCTCGGTAATTACTGGGCATAGAAAATCAAGGAAAAAAAATCATTAATAAAGTGGCTACGAGAAAATCCTGGAAATTATTTTTAAGTTCGACATCGTTAAAAAGTTTGAACAATTCTGTATCATTTTGGTCCAAGACTCATTGGCGTACCGACCTTGATAAGAGTGAGGATTGAAAGTGTAACCATTGAAATGGTTATAAGTTCTAAACAGCTTATTCAATTTTAGTAAACCTTAGCTTATTAGGAAGAAAAAAGTAAGTACTTTTAATTTTCATATCCAGTGGTCTACAGTTTTTTGATTTTATCCCGAAAATTTTAATAGTAGGGGAGACCGAGGAGGGTTGTGACAATTTTTACTTAAAAGAACATATCTCAATAAGCAAACATAACACCATTATGAATTGTATGCCGCAATGTAGCTCAATCCTTGCTCTTCTAAAAACAGTCATCAAAGTCAATTAAAGTTATAATGTTTCTGGGAAAATTTACGAAAACTGAAACTACTCCCTTTGTCACAACTCTCCTAACACCGAGGTAAATTGTGACAGATACCAAGATAAGTTGTGACAGCTGTGTACCTAGACTAATTTTAATAGATAAAATTACTTTTATATGAATTATAAACAAAACACACGTTTCTTTGCATAAAATTGCTTTAATTATAATTAGGCATAATTGTAGGAACTACAATAACATGAAACATTAACATAATAGTAAATCTTTTATAAGTAACTATGGCATCATTATATCAAACTTAGGTTGTAAGAATTGACCAAAGCAAACGAACAGGAACAGAAATAAACAGAAAAAACATTGCAGAAAGCGTGTAAAATAAGCTAATCAGAAAATAACCTTTAATAGGAGAGTTGTGACACGCTGTCACAACTCTCCTAGGTGAAAAACTGCCACGCTTTGAAACTCCAAACCCACACAATATAAGAAAAAATAGCATAACCACGTGAATGTAATATCTCATGATACAAATTTTATAAAAAAATTATTTTTCGGTTGTTTTTCATAAAGACGTCGTAATCACGCAACCGCTTGTCGTGGGCCATTGGCGCGTACTGCGTCAAGCAGTGTTGCCAGGTAAAAATTTGAAAAATGACTAGATCGCGCTTTAAAAATTCACTAAGTTAAAAAATTTAAAAAGAAGGGGGGGGGGGGGGTTGTTCGGGATTGTTCGTTAATTCGTTAATTAATAGTAAATCTTATTAACATAGTATTTTATTTCTAGCAAAAATGATGGTAACAAAATGTAGTAAATTAAAAATATATATATAGGTATAGAAAAAAAGTTATTCTTTATAAAAAGTTCTGATTGGTCCAAAACCTGAAATATAACTACCAGATGTTACATTTTTTCAGTTGTATACGAGGTTTGTCAAAAAAAAAATTTGACTCAAGAGTAAAGTACCTACTATTTTAATTTGTGACAATATCGAAAACTATAATTATGAAATGTTGCTCGGTATGAAAAACTATGTCCAAAAAAAGGAACACAATTATATCCTACAATAAACAAATCAAATTTTTTGAAATCTTTCTCCCGTCAAGACGCTGCACGTAATTAGCGGTAGATGACACTGAGTATCGGAATGAGTTTCCAACAATTAACTATACGCAATGTTGTTTGAAGAAATTAAATTTTATAATTAACTCCTGAATCTGAAAAAAATCACTGGAGAAGGTCATTTTGATAAAAGTTTTCACTAGATCACTAAGTTACACAAAAATTACTAGATCTAGTGAAATTTAAATAGACCTGGCAATACTGGCGTCAAGTAGCGCGTCTATAAACAATCAATCGTGCGCTGTTGCCAGCTCGCTAACGGCCATATATTCCGAGAAATCGTTGTTGTCCCACCTCTGTCACAATTCTCCTCGGTCTCCCCTACTCTATAATATCATAATCAGTAAGTATATTAAATTTGTTAGACATGACGTCCACACCGCAATTCTATATCTTCTTTCGTTTTAGAGTTATTTCCAGAAGAATAATTTTTAACACTTTGATTGTTATTTTAAATATGGAATACCCTGTATATTTTTGTATTTTTCGATTCTATGTAAAAATCGAAGTAATTATTGTTGACAATTTCATATACCGATCTCTAACCCTTTGTGAGATAAAAATTAATAAAGGAATTTTTTATAAAAAAAACATGTCGAAGGTTCTTTGACCTGAGTGGCATTATGCGTTAAAGATTTAAAAATTTGAGAAAGTTTTTTATTTCATAAAAATACTAGACATTTGTTAGACAGGGTATTTTTAAAATTATACCTGCCTCATATAATATAATAAATACTCATAAGATGAATATTTTTCCCTGAGTTTATATGCCCGATAGTTACCGAGTTATGGCCGATGGCCGGCCTTAATGAAACACCCCGTATGTATTTAAACCTGAAAATCCTGAGATCTTTTAATTATCGATATTTATTGACAAATATGCTGCTTGGTGCAACGTGCAATACATCAAATTATCTATTTCATACTACCACCAACTAATTCTCTGATAGTAAGTATAAATGAATACCTACATAAATTTAAGCCAAAACACACAGTCTCCAATTTATTATACCACATTGTTTCTCCAAATAACCGTTGTAGGACGACCAAGACAAATAGGAAACAAACTGACTTTAAATAAGTTTATGTCAGATGAGTTACAATGGCATAAATTAAGTTTTCGTGAAATTGGTCTACTGAGGCATTTGTATAATGTGTTTTATTTGTTAAGTTCATTGGAAGTTACAAATTTTAACTATATTTAAATTGTAATGTAGTTTCACCTAATTAATATAAGAATAATATATTTGGATTGATTTTTATGATCAAACACAAGCACTATCAAAAAAATCCTTTAAAGCACTCTGGAAGTGGTGCGTGCAGTCTTCCAGAAGTTCAAGGAGTACTACGCTGAACCACATATGGATAGGCAGCAGTGGTTCGTCGTGTATTTCTGCTATTCGCCGCTATAGGCGAAATTAAGAAGGCAAGGTCACCAAGCATTTTCTGTGGATATATCTGTAAAATCACCAATCTGTCTTGAATTTCTAGGCTGTCGAGGCTCTTTGTCAGCTCGTGGTCTTCGATCAGATAAATGGCCCTCCTTTCGATGGAATCCACTAGCCGAAGAGTATGTTTGGGTGCAAACCTCCAGACATGAGAGCAGTACTCTAGTGATGGTCGAATATGGGCTTTCTATAGAAACAAAAGTTGTTGAGGTGTGTACAACTTTTTGGATCGGAAGAGTACACAAGGTTCCTTTTTAAGATCTTAGTAGATCTAAGATCATAAGAAGAATAGAAGATCTAAGAGTAAGTACACAAGTTTCTGCGAAGCTATCTTGACGGTTGCCACAACGTGGTTATGCCAAGACATATTTCTTCAAAGATTGACGCCTAGCAAATTAATAGATGAAGGGAGTGGGATTGCGCGTCCGGCCATGACTATATCCGGTTCTGTAATGTTAACCCTTTTAGAGAATACTACTGCCTTGGTTTTCTTAGTAGCGATAAATTAAACTTGATTACCTTAACCCCAAGCTAAATTTCTTTCAGGTCTTTGTTGAAGCGTGATACTTCATGATGTCTGCTAAGATGTGCATCGGCAACCGATGTTTGTGGATTCAAAGAGAAAGACGAAACAAGTGTGCTATCGTCAGCAAAGCTAAATATCGGATTTTCAGTTGCCACTAGAAGATCATTAATATAGAGTAAGAAGAGGGTGGGAGACATTATGGACCAGTGAGGAATACCGACATTAATGGTGGTGTCTGAGAGAAATTCGTCAATCGTCACTTGCAGAGAACGGTCATAAGAAAGATAGATAACCATGCACAGAATCGACTGGGCATACCAAAGGATCGCAGTTTACTTAGAAGCCCCTCATGCCAAACACGATCAAAGGATTTAGAAATATCCAATATACTAGCCCAAGACTCTCCATGATGTTCGATTGCTTTGGTCCAAAGATGGGTGACATAGGCTTGAAGGTCTTCCGTTGATCTGCACTTCCGAAAACCATATTGACGATCGCTGATAATGTAGAGGCCTTCCAGGTACTTTAGCAGTTGTTGGTTAATAGATTCCTCCATTATTTTTGATATAACTAAAAGTCATGCGACTGGTCTAGTTCTTAGGCGGGGTTCCCTTACCTTTCTTTGTATAGGCGTCGTCGTCTATAGTATAGGACTGAAATAATATAAATTATAGAAGATATATAATCTTCTTCCTAGTTCATGACCTATATCTAAACCTAACAGTTTGGGAGACATGAAATAAAATTAAGTATTTAGAATTTTATGTAGAGAAAAAAAAATAGAGGTATCAATTTAAAAAGATTAAATCAGTTGTCATAACTTATTGCCGTGTCACCCTGTATACATGAAATTATCTTAAAAAACGCTCAACAAAATCCTGGTAGTTACACAATATATATTATTTTGAGATCTAGTTTCGTGACAGTGTATGTTATTGGACAATAAGGTGTTTATATTACATCTTTGGTTATTTTTTAAAGTTCGTCTGCAATATCCCTAATAAAAGCACCATCTCCCAACCGAATGTAGATAATAGCCTTTTGCTGGGGGGTTAATTGTGGCATATTTTTTAAAGAAAAATTTGCTTGACAAGTTAATGATAAAGTGACAATCTATGTTGACATGTAAAATTTGTATATGACATTTTACTGGTACCAGACTCGATAGTAAATAATTCCTAATAGTCAAGGAGGAAATAAGAAATTTTGCAGTCCTAGTTTTTTATCGGCACGATGGTACATAAAAATATCCAATTACTTCAATTAACCGTCGGTTTCTTTAGTATAAACCAGCGCTAATCATTTAGAGTTTATTATCAGTTTTGTGTTCTTATAAACAGAATCATATGAGCCACTCACTATGAAGAAATCTTATCTAACTATGAAATCGTATGGTTTAATAGTTCTAAAATTAATATCTTCCTAACTTTACGAAATAGATCAATGTATCCAAAAACGTTTCGGCAGAACCAAGTAAGCTATAGTGTCTAAACAAACTTAGTTTCCAACATTAAAAGAATAGCAACAAACCCGAGCAAATCCCTCAAATGTTACATAATGTTCCAAAAAAATACCTTGGAACCTAAGAAATAATATTACCAAATTTTGTTGCACATAAAAGATTTTTGAAATTTGCATGCTTCCTACATAACATAGAAACATAGCATTCTTTAATGAGGCATATCAAAGTCGACAAAATTCTCTATCCAACCCTTGAAAAGCAATCCCCCTCACTGATTTCAGCTATAAAATATTTATCCTCAAAAATATGCTAAAATTTCCAATTGCCTATTCATTTTTGAGTAGTTTACAACTTCCTAATTTATAAAACAAGAATATGTTTTAGGAATTTATTGAAAATGCAGATTTTAGATTTCTCTACCAATCTTCCAATGACCCAAAATCAGTCAATACATCAAAATATAAATCCCGTACACCCTAAAATAAGCTCGAAATCAGTCCATCCAGGTAATATCTCGACCGTATCCCGAAATTCCTTTACTGTCATCAATAATCCAAACAGGACCGACCAAAAGGGACTCTTCCCGAACTCCCTGTGGACGTTCCCGTTAAATTATCAATGTGCAGGCTGACCCGTGTCCGGCTGTGTCCACCGGTGTCGGCGCTTATCCATTATTTAGTCGCCAAGAAGCCAACGTGTCGCTGTACCAGCCCCCTGAGGTTCGGACAAATATCTAGATTGAGGAGGCGCTGTTTCCAGATTTCTAAAAAAATCGGACAACGGGTTAAAATTATATATTTAAGGTAAATTATCTATTGTTATTTATGCTTTTGTATTGTATATTGTATATTGTTATTCTTTTAAATTATAGAAAATAGCTTTATATAAAGATGGATGACAGTTAAATTTTCACCTTCTCTTATACACTCACAGTCAAAATAATCGATCTAAGCAATATTTAGATGGTTTTGATCGTGAATCGTTATTTTAAGTCCGATTTTTATTATTATGTTTTATATTGTAGGTAAATTTATCGAAAATCTCACACATGTGTAAGATTTTATGAAAGTTAAGAATATGTCCATAATTGTTATACATACTAATTAATGGTACATGGAAAAACCACAGACTCCTTACGTAAAAATATTAGGATTTAATTATACTTACCTATATCCGAAAGTCGATATTAACTGAGATACAGGGTGTTAAAGTTAAAACTTTATTTTTGTTTTTCTTTAATAACTTTGCAGGAAACTAATGTTTTTTTACAAAATTTGGCAACTGCGGTTTTTTTAAAAATTGATTTTTATGAAATTTTAACATATAATGTCTGCGGCATTATTTGCACATTTATTAAGTCATACCTTTCTTGTATCTCAGTGTATTTAAGTTTCTAATGAAAATAATACTTTTCTCATATTTATTACGTAAAAAAGGTATACTAAGTTTAGGTCGCCCAGAGTTACCGTTTCGGAGATATTTGCATTTAAATTGTTTAGTGCCCAATTATTATTAATTTGCAAACAAAATTTTTTTCTTAAAGTAACCTATGAGAAAACAAATAAAATTTAGAGATGCAGTTGCACCGGAACAGAAAATGTTTCATTTTTGAGTTTATCATAAGTTTGTGTTGGCTTCTTTCGACACACCCTGTATACAGGTTGAAACAGGACTCAAACTTTAAAACTCTCTGTAGAGTGATGGAAATGTCAAAGTATTTATTTTGTAATTTAACTGTCAACTGACATATTTTCTAAACATTTTCATTCTGGATTCATATGAATACTTTAATTTTTGTACCAGATACGATTTTGTTAAAGAAACATTACAATTTCCATTTCTTTTCCCGTAGAAAAAGAACTAAAGTGATGACAGCAGATAGATAAGTTAGAGATGTTTTAGAGCCATAGGTTGTTCTTTTGTTGTTATTTCTCTTAGCAAATTTCATGCTGATGCAGGAATATGCTCGACCACATGTTGTAAGAATTGTTAATGAACATTTAGATAAGCTCGAAATACGAAAAAATTAATTGGCCCCCACGGAGCCCCGTCTTAAACATGTCTGCGATACACTGAGTAAAAAACACGATCTCTGATACCTGCTCCTGCAAATTTACATGAGTCAGCTCCGTGCAGCTTTTGTTGAAAAATAGCAGCAAATTGACCAGAATTGCATACGGAACCCTATTGAAGTATGACAAAGCGTATCGCAGTCGTCTTCGTGCTCGTGGGGGAAACACCCGTTATTGAGGTCGATGTTATCTTTTAAGTTCGTTTTCATTTAATTCACGGCGTTGCCGACATTTTAGGTTTATGTTCTTGTTATGTTTGGAAATTCAATTTTCTTAAACAAGTTTGTTTCTTTAAAAAAAATCGTATCTACTACAAATTACTGCTGTTCAAATTACAAATTTAGTAATATTGAATATTATGGAAGTTATAGAAAATATAGGCACATTGAAGATATAGGTATTAGGTAGATAACTAAATAAAAATTTCGTAATCACAATCAAATATTTTTTATTCCTGCTGGCCAAAATTCTTATTCTAAAGCTAGGAAGTCTTGTTCCTAGGTTGATTAATTTTTAGATGAAATAACCTGAACAAATCGATTTTTTGCAATTTTTACTATGTTCCCTTAATCTTAATTGTTCGATCTGGGATATTTTCACCTTTAACATTATTATGAATTGAATGAATATATTTATATGGTGATTTTGCTGCGGATCTTAAGTTCAGTTACTATGACGGCGTTGAAAAACAGTCAGGCTAAAGAAATATTTTTTTCACATGTTCTTGTTATTACTTTATCACTTTCTCCGTGAATAGTAAATATGTTTAAATAACCTTCGTTTGTATAATTTAAGCGCCCAGGCATGATTATTAATAGTATTCTAATTCTAAGTGACTGCTTCATCCATTGTTTAGCATTTGACTGTTTTTCAAAGCAGTGTAAAAATATTAAATTGAGAATATTTCGAGAACTATAGATTTTCGGAATAGACAACCTTATACAAACTTACACTTATTTTTAATGCTAAATAGAAAATAATTATAACATTTGGTGGATTCCATTTGAAAATGTAGATTTTGCGTTTGCTCAATTTCATTTAAAATCTTATTTTTTGAACAAACCCGAACAAACCCTTTATTAATAGTTATCAAAATATTATGATAAATCTATTAAAACAGGTACTTTCCAACAAGAAATGCAACCCATATTCATTTTAAGGTGTGCAAACGTACGTTATTTTAGACATAAAACCTTAAATATGTCAGACACGATTAGACTTAGGTATATTATGCGATATACAAAATCTACTTAGAATCTCGCGTAGAATTAAAAATATTAAAATATATAAGGTGTTTCATTTTAAATAAGCAAGTTGACAGCAACCTCCGGTATAACCTGAAGATACATATTAGTATGGTCGTTCTTATTTCATTTAAAGTGAGCGATCCACATACATAAGACTGTAGGATTCAATTCGCATTACTTTCCGAAATATACTAGTGGACGGCTATCGTCAGATACTCTGTATATACAAAAAGGCGTGTAAACAACGTGTAAAACCCGAACAAAATGATAATGTGTGAAAAGTATGACTTAAACAGCTTGAACTTATAGTGTTGGTAGTCCTATCTGGACCTTCCGGCAAACTAATATCAACTAAATTCATGCTTCAAAGTGTCTAGTTTTTTTAGCAATCGGTATCCAGTTTAAAAACTATAATATTATCGGCGTCCAGAGTAAAAGGATTGTTGGCATATTATACAGGATATCCCTGGTTGGGGTTACCTATACCACACTAAAGTTTATTTATCGACAAAAAGTCATTTTTAAAGAAATTCAGGTTGTTATTAGATAATTGATGTTTTGTACACACGCAGGTCAAATTTTAAAAAAATATTTATTTTGTCTAAGAGTAAACTGCCTTAATTTTTCGGTTTTAAGAAAAATGCCATTAGGAACGGTTCGTTAGAATTTCCTTTTAAGCCATTTCAAAATTTTAAAAAATATATTTTTGCATAGGTACAGTGAGGTCAATATAATTTTGTTTAACCCATAAATATTAAACTAGAATTTTATTTAAAAACTTTTTATTCAACGTCTTCGTCGTTCTAGTCGTCTTCTAACTCTATATACAGAATAAATCATCTATTGATATATTAGACAAAAAATAAACTTTATTTAAATCTTGAACTATGATGGAAAAGGTGATTCTAAGGAACCTAATGGCACTTTTCTTAAAAACAAATAATTAAGCTAGTTTATTTTTAGGTAAAATCAATATTTTTAAAGATTTTGGCCTCCCTATATAAAAACTAAATTTTCTAATGGATGACAACTTATGTCTACTTAGCCTATTTGACTTTAACCGAAAAAAACTATAACGTGTTAAAAACTGGCAACATTGTAGCTAGTCCCAAACGATATTTTAAATTTGCGATAAAAACTTTTCTTCTTCAAGATAACCCCTAAAGTTATTTTGATATCAGTTTACAGCTTCTTTCTCTTGTCAAGAGGATATTAAACAAATTTTCTACGACACAAAGTGAAATAATCATTATCATGTAATTATTGAGTTATTAAAAAACATATTACTCATTGGTAGTTAGTACCCGTGAATAATGATTAATTAGTCAACCCGAACAAACCCGATTTCAGTTAAGACCCTATCAATATATCGTTTTAAAGCTTTTTTCTCTTTTAAAGATAATATTAAACCATTTTTTCTACGACTAAAAAGTGAAATAATCATTATCATGTAATTATTGAGTCATTAAAAACTTATTACTCATTGATAGTTAGTACCCGTGAATAACGATTAATTAGTCAACCTGAACAAACCCGATTTCAGTTAAGACCCTATCCAGATATCGACTTATAGCTTTTTTCTCTTGTAAAGATAATATTAAACCATTTTTTCTACGACTACAAAGTGAAATAATCATTATCATGTAATTATTAAGTCATTAAAAACTTATTACTCATTTGTAGTTAGTACCCGTGAATAACAATTAATTAGTCAACCCGAACAAACCCGATTTAACTTAAGACTAGTGTTGTGATCGCTCGAGCGAAAAACCGCTTGATCACTTATTGAAATAACCGACATCACATTCAGGAGAAATCCATCGCTCGTCACTTACAATCTTTCACTCGATACCCGCGCTTCGATTGACGCCGACGGAAATGTACCGCTGTAGTGTGATCGAGTTAAAAAACTGCTCGTATATTGGAACAGTTTTTCGCTCGATAGGAAATACTCTAGTTATAAATTCAGGCGAAAAACCGAAAAATATCGCTTGATCACTTGGTACACGACCTTCGGTCTACGCGCCACGCCATCCGATTCGCGACGTTCGAGTTTGACGCTGAGCAGGTACAGGACATACGTCTTTTTTAAAGGTACATAAACGAGGTGCATATAAAAAAGTATGGCAAATCCCTTAGCGGAGTCATCGCGACATGAGTTTTGTGAAGTTTTGTTTTAAATAGCTAGCCAGCGGCGTAGTTTAGGTCTCCGATTGTAAATACTAAAAAATTAAAGGATATAATTTTAAAATTTGTATTTACTATAAACTCGAGAAAAATTCGTTGGTAATCTTATAGTAAACATTTTTAAATCTAAAATCTTAAAAATGGAAAATAAGGAAACGAGCAAAATAATTAACAAAACATAGGTATCGACAAATTTTTTGGTAACCAAAAGTAAACATTCTTAAATTGAAACAGGAACTTTTAGCTAACTATAAACATGAATTTAAAAAATAATCACCTATTTTCTTATTTTGCCAGTCGCGTAACTAGGCCTAAATTTTTGAATGGCACTGGGCACACAGTGCGCACCTGATACTTTAGAGTGGATGAATTTGACAAGCAATTTTAAATATCTACTTATTTTATGCTCGTAAATTGAGAATGATGCGACGAAAAATAACTATCGGTAATACTTTTTGTTTTAAAAAAGCACAAGAATAAAACCGAACAATAAATACATATTTGGGAGATTTTTTGCAGTTTTTTTGTTTGGTATCGAGACACGTGGCTAAAAAGTCATTATTCCCAAGAAATAAATTTCTGGAATTTTTTTAGTGGCTACTACAATTCTTTAGCTAAACCTGTGCCCACCCGTAGTTACGTGCCTGCTAAATACCCTACCTGATCACATGTAAACGGCTAGGCTGCCGGTTAAGCAGTCGGTGACGTCTCGCTTGGTGAATTGGAATTTCAAGCGATTCACTCGATTATTAAAATTGCTCGAGTATCAAGTTCTCGATTATTAAAATCATCGGTTTTTCCCAACACTAGTTAAGACTCTATCCAGATATCGCTTTACAGCTTTTTTGTCTTGTAAAGATGATATTAAACCATTTTTTCTACGAATACAAAGTGAAATAATCATTATCATATCATTATTGAGTCATTAAAAACTATCGGTAGTTGGTGCCCGTGAATAATGAATAATTACTCATATTTAGTTAAAGTAGCAGTTAAAAAAATTATTAAAATTGCATATTTCAATATTCTATAATTAATTGGTGTAGTGTATTTATTTATTATTCTAAACGTGATTAACTGATATTCTTGAGCATTTTTGGTGGTATAAATGAACTGATAGAGCCTTCAGAATCTCCTTATTAAAATTGGAAAAAAATCAGGATATTTATTCACATTCTAAGTGAGTATTCGATTGCTGTTACAAAACTGTTACGGGTTTAAACTTAAATTTAAAGATAATTCGGAAATTAAATTCGGAATTATATTTTGTGTTTCTTTTGGTGCTCTACTTTTCCGTAAATTTAAGTTCCTAGTTTTAAAAGGTCAATCAATCAATTGCAATTTCCTCCAAAGAACCAAAATATTCTGTCCGTATTTGCCAAGTAGAGAAGGGTGATCGAAAACGTACAAGTAAGACAGTTTTAATTACGACTTGTAAGTGCAGTGTAAACATACTGCTCCGCTATATTCCCTGAACTAATTAATGTACTTCTTTAGTTGCGAGGACAACCTGAGAGCAGGGAGCATTACTAGGCAATATATTTATTTTTCTGCGATCGTTAAACATTTTTTTTACTCAAATGAATGCATAAAATTGGTCATATTTTAACAAATTAAAAAAGTAATTTAGCATTTAATAAATTGTCGTAATCTGTCTTTTTTCACTTCTCTCTGAATTCTTATAACATGAAGTTGCCATGAAAACAGCATCAGCGCCATTTGTGGCCTGGGCGCAGCATTGTTTTTTTTTTTTTTTTTTTTTTTTTTTTGGGTGCTGGATGGGAAAACCTTCAAAAGGCGCTTGGCATGCAGGTTAGTAGGCGCCAAACAGTGTGGGATTTTTACCTCACTAAAAACCCACCCAGAAAGAGCATCGACTACTAGGGTCATTAGCTCGTAGAGTCTCCTTTAGGTAAGTATAGTTTTAATTAAATATCACAGATGATAAGTATCACATAGTAAATGCTCGTGGGCGCTTTTCAGTTAAGTGTGATTAATGTTTTCTGTAACATAATGTAAATATCACAGTTGGTAAGTATCACAGAAGGTAGGTATCACAGAGGGTAAGTATGACTACTTATTTTTAAATTTTGTCAAATAATTCTATACATTTCATATACTCTAAAGTATTTTTTATGTTTTGTGTTTGCAAATTTTGTGCAGTATTTTCTTTCAACCTATATTGCTGTCTTTGTGCGTTATACACTGGACATTCACTGATAATATGTACTACTGACAGAGCTACATTACACTGATCACACATTGGTGCTGGTTCGCCTTTAAGAAGATGTTGATGAGTAAAACTTGTATGTCCTGTACGAAGTCTGGATGCTTTTGCGGTTTCCAGTCTACTTAGTCCTATGGAATCGAAGGTCTTTTTAACCATTGGTTGTACTTGACGAAGAAATGTATTGGTTCGATCCCATATGGCTTGCCATTCATCAACAATTTTCTTCCTTAACTTGTTTGTGAACACAGTTTTCCTAATAGCTCTATCATTTGCTGGTTGATTTACGTTTTGATCATCTTCTAGAATATCGGGGAATTCTACATCGATGTCTCTTAAATACTCTAGGTATCGTATTGCGAGAGGGCGAGTAATGGTGGGTCTATTAGCATACTCATTTTGAACAGGAAATATGGATTCATTGTTTGGATTTTTGGGATAAGATTTAACTCCTGCAAGGTAAGTTGTTTTTAGAATTTTTCTTCTTTGGTCTAGGGGCATTATAGCAGATTCACAATAGAGACTTTGGACAGGAGTCGTTGGGAATGCATTTAGACAATAGCGTATTCCCAAATTTTGTATTTTATCTAATCTGTTTAGATGAGTTTTTCTTGCTGAAGAGTACACAATGCTGCCGTAGTCTATCTTAGACAATATTAACGCCTTGTATATCATAAGAAGACTTTTCGGGTCAGCTCCCCATTTTGTATGTGCTAATACTTTTAAAATGTTTAGAGATTGTCTGCATTTTGTGTTCACTAGTTCAATGTGTTCTCGCCAGGTAAGTTTATTGTCGAATGTTAATCCTAGAAATTTGATAGTATTAACGCATTCGATGGTTTTTTCTTTTAAATATAACACAGGATCATAATGGGGTTTTCTAAGGCGGCAGAAATGTACGCATTTTGTTTTCTCTTCTGATAATTGAAAACCAATTTTTTCCCCATTTGCAATGATCTTATCAATTGCTGGTTGCAATATACGTGTAATGTCTCCTACTATTTTGCCGCTGAGAAGAATTGCTAAATCATCGACATAAAGACATTTTTTAATTTCTGGATTGACCTCTTGACAAATTTCATTTATAGCAATTGCAAACAGAGTGCAGCTAAGTGTTGATCCTTGCGGTACACCATTTTCCAAAGTTCGAACTGCTGAAAACTCATTTGCAACTCTCACCTTAAAACGTCTATTTTCAAGAAACGATTTGATTAACAAAGGTAATCTTCCTTTCAGTCCGAACCTTGACAATTTGTCTAGGATCCCATGCCGCCACGTCATATCGAAGGCACCTTTTATGTCAAAGAAGACAGCAACTAGGTGTTCCCTATTTCGAAAAGCTTCCTGAACAGAATGTTCCAGTAAAACTAAATGATCTGTTGTCGACCGTTTCTTTCTATAACCTGCTTGATAGGGAACTAACAAATCATTTTGCTCCAAGTATTCTTGAAGCCTATTATTTACCATCCTTTCGAAAACTGCTACCCTTATAAATTTTAGCTTGTAACAGTAACCAAGTCGAATTTAACGCTAAGGAAACCTAAGCAACAGTTGTCTCTATAAAGGTTAACATTACAGAACCGGATATAGTCATGGGTTTGTTCGGGTTTATTGGCTATTAATTTGCTGGGCGTCAATCTGGGAGGAAATATGTCTTGGGATAACCACGTTGTGGCAATCGCCGAGGTAGCCTCGCAGAAACTTGGTGTACTCTTCCGAACCAAAAAGTTGTACACACCGCAACAACTTTTGATATTATACAAAGCCCAGATTCGACCATCATTAGAGTATTGCTCTCATGTCTGGAGCTCTGCACCCAAACATACTCTTCGGCTACTGGATTCCATCGAAAGGAGGGCCATTCGTCTGATCGGAGACCACGAGCTGACGAGTAGCCTCGACAGCCTGAAACATCGAAGACGGGTTGGTGATTTGACTCTCTTTTACAGATATTTCCATGTAAAATGCTCGGCTGACCTTGCCCTCTTAATTTCGCCCAGAGCGATGAGTAACAGAAATACACGACGAACCACTGCCGCCCATCCATATGTTGTTAAGCTTAGTACTACTCGAACTTCATTATTTAAAAAAAACAAATGTCAATAATATTTGAAAACATCAAAAATGGGAAGAAATAATTCTGATTCCTAAGAGGAAATAATTAATAAATCCATTGAAGAAACACAAAATTTATTGCCTGAAACCTACAAAATTGAATATAATACGTTTATTAAATAGCATTGGGCTAAAAGCAAGTGAAGAGTTTCAGCGAACGAGTATTGTTAACGTATTTTCAAGGAAGGTAAAACATTTTTAAATCTTCGACTTTATGGTCGTGCTATTCCAATCTTAAGTAAACATTAATTCTGAATAATCAAGTCGATATAAGCAAATATCCCAAGTTAGTTTATGCATTGGTTACATAAATAACTATTTTAACTAGCTTACATGATGAAATTGACTGGTTATCTAGATAGACAAAGAGTGTAAATAAATTATTGAGATGAATTTAATTTTTGTTCCTGCTTGCGATAGTTTTATTTTACTGAAATTACGAGAATGTAAGTGTGTCATAACTTTACAGTAATATGTTAATATGCCCTGTTATTATTAGCGTATTTTTGTTTCATCCGTTATCGCAAAATGATAAAACAGACAACATTGGAAACGAAATCGGAAATACAATTCCAGTATATCAGACGTAAATGGCAAAATTAAAATATTGACGTGTTCACAAATTTTCAAGTTTCTAAACGAAAGTAGGTACTTTACTGGATAGAATTTAATCATCAAAATATACTGTTTGTAAAGTGTCTGATTTAAGACCAATTAGTCTGTTATACGTGGTGTCTAAGTTATTAATAATATATACTCAAACAATTAATTATTTAGTTTCCAATAATCTACTGCCGGACTCTCAGTCTGAGTTTCGCAAACACTGTAGTACAGATTCTGTATTGCTTAGGGTTTTGGATGATGTTATTCAAGCAGCAGATCGGGGAGAGACGTCTGCCTTGGTATTGTTGGATTATAGTAAGGCGTTCGATACTCTAGCTAGACCATCAGCTATTATGTGCCAAACTACACTACTACGGGTTTGCTAATAACACTATAAATTTATTTAAAGATTATCTCTCAGGTCGATCGCAATGTGTACTTATTGATGGCGAATTATCTAAACCCTTACATATCGACAAAGGCGTACCTCAAGGGTCAATTTTAGAACCATTATTATTTTCAATTTATACCTTTGGATAATTTTGTTGTAGCCTGCTACATGCAGAGATACGCTGATGATATGTAGTTGCGTATCAGCTTTGCTCCCATCGATGCAGCAGCGGCTGCTGAAAGAATGAACCAATGTCTTGGTAGTCTTTGAAAATATTCTACTTAAAATTGCTTAAAAATACACCCGTCCAAATCAGCTGTTATGTTCTTTGGGCCTAATAGGGAATGGGCAAATGAAAACTTAAGGTTTACTCTGTCAGATATAATGATCCCTGCGGTAAAAGAATATAAAAATCTGGGAGTTCTATTAGATTGCAATCTTAGATTTAAAAGTCATGTATGCAAGGTACTTCAAAAGGCGATTATATCTCTTCGAAATTTATATAAAAATAGGCAGATAATGAGTTGGTCTTTGAAAAGGCAACTGTGCGAATCTCTTGTCCTCTCTCATTGTAATTATGCGGATATTGTTTATGGACCGTGCCTTGATCTTCAGTCTAAGGGCAGATTGCAGAGAAATCTTTGGCCTGTTTCTTGCACAGGTTGCTTGAGAGCGGTATTCCTCGATACCTGCGGGAAAAGTTAATATTTCGTTCTGCCACACACCGAAACTCGTCACAATGACCCCAAGAAAATGTATCATTAATTATTTTATCAATATTAATAATAATGAGTTTTAATATGAATTTAGTGGTTTTAATCAAGAAGCGAGCATCTGACGGGAAAAAATCAAGAGACTGTTTTCATGTAGAATTGAGGTTTGTTCGCAATCAGGTAATCAGAAAAAATATTCACATGGAAAAATGTGAGTGGCGTACTATCTTTTTTGTAAAGAATATCAGAGGACATGTTGGAAGGGAGGCCACTGGTGGAACAATTGAATAATTTTTCTAACTAAAATTTGTGGTTCTATATCCTCTTAACACATACCAAAATTGAAAATAATATCTACTTTCGGAGATATCAGAAAATAACCATTAAGAAAATTAAAATTAAACACCCAGTAGCAAAAAAATTAAGCCGTTGCGGACATATGTTTATATGAACTTTTCCTTATCAAATGACCTAAGGAATCATACCCTGAAATATTAGCCCGTCATTAAGGAACATCCTATAATGTTCAATAAATATGAAACGGTTATATAGCACCGCGTCCTAAGGACTACAGACGTCGAATTAATTACTTTGCAGTTGCCATAGAATGTATACCTCGAATAAGGTAATAAAAGAGGCACTTAGACGTTTCAAGAACACTGAAGTGTGTTTCTGGTTCTGGATATTGCTTCTTCCAAAGATAATATGACCAAAAAAATAATACAAAAAATAATTTGATATAAGAAAGGAAATAACAAAATAATAAACGATAACTAATAGAAGATATTGAAATATTTATTTGTCTTTCTTTTACTACTTAATTGCGACGAACAATTACATTCCCCGACAATAAATTTCGGACAACGATAATTTTATTCAAGTTTATGGTCTGCAACTTTTTAAATATTTTTCCGACATGGTGGAATATTTAGTAAAGTGTAGACTTGTGTCTTGGAATGATAACCTGAATGGGTCAAAAAATTTTTAAAGGCAACTCTCAGTAAATAGGATTTTAAAAATAAATAATCTCAAAAACACCTGTTAATTTTTTAATAGTTGTCGTATAGTGTCTAATTAGAGGAATTATATATGTCCGCGCAAAAGATCATCGTCACAAAGATCTTAGTCTATAGCATCGATTTTTTAATAATTTAACGCCCGTCATATGGCTAATTTTACTCTTCTGAATCATATAACGCCAATATTTGGAGCAGAGTAATTTTAATCAGTCACTCATTTTCCAACCATTTTCCTATTATTTATAACAGCCCTATCTTATATTGGCTTAAAGTTTTGGGATGTTCCTTATAGAATGATAAAATACTAAGAAAATTAGTCATTTTTTTAATCTACCTATGGTGTAAACGAAACTTGCACATGAAAATATATTTTTCTTTAATGGTTTATAAATGGTTAATAACAAAATATTGTATATAGCTTCGGATAACATCACATCAATGTATCTCCGGTAACATTTCCATACGTGACCGGAGATACTGTGACCGGCGATAGAAAAATGCACAAATTCGTAGATAACAGCTTATACAAGCTATTTCTTAAACTTTTTTAGACTAAAATGAGTATCTGTACTCAAGAGAATGACTTCGTGTAGTATTTTCCCTTAATTAAGACTACTAGATTTGAGTTAACCCTGTGACAGGCGATACAACATAAAAACATACGCCTGGTAAAAAGTAGGCAATGTTCTAGTTTATATCTAAGTAAACATAATAAGGTACTTACCTAAACAAGAGCACGCTTTACACAAATTCAAACCATACCGTCATATTTGTAAAACTATTAGGCCGCCCTGTAGTTGCGTTATTTATAAGCAATTTCTGCCGTGACCGGCGATACATGCAGCTGCGGGAACGGAACTTCTGGTTAATAACTGAACTGTGGATCTTTCAACATTATTTTTTTAATACAAATTGTAGTAGGAGTGTAAATTATTTATATATGATAGTAACTCTAGTAAAATGATGTGAAATAGAAAGTAAGAAATTATTCACTGTGTTCACGTGACCGGCGATACATTTTTAAATTCAAATTTGAATACTACAGCTATAACCTAAAAAAAATACTTTTAAAATTGCTTTCTAATGCAGGAAGTAACATATATTTCGCGAATTATAATCGTTTCTACAGGCAAATAGTTTATTTTAGTAAGTTATATGCTAAGGACTGAAAGTTGCCTTTAGAAAAATTTTGACCTGAATCTTGGTTTTCAGAAAATACGGATGTTTTCATCATTATACAGGCAGAAACAAAAGTAACTTTTTTACCAATAATTTCTTAATGTCCTGTGGAAAAATTGAGCCGTAAAATTTAGTTACATTGTATTTTGTTTTGAAGTGTGGACTTTTCTTCACACAATGATTTTTGGTTCATGTCATTATCTGCTTTCTAAACGACGATAGGTACAAATAAATATTGAATGAAAGTGGTGCAGTTTTTCAATTTTATACACAATTTATAACATTACATGATTTTATCGAGTAGTATTAATAAATATCCACAAATTAACAGAGTGTATTGCAACCTCGAATTCTTATCACTTCTACCATGTGACGTAGGCCATGCATTCAATGCAGTTTTGAATTGCTCCTTGAGGAATATTACCTCATTCTTCAGGAAGGACTATTTGCAGATCTGGTAATATTTCGGGTTGTCGATTGCGGACACGTATATATAGCATACATCTTCAATTGCATTTAAATATGAATGTTCACCTAGTATAAATATCCATTTACAACCCGTAAACTAGGAAGAAGGTGTTTTAAATGCTAGACTTGCTTTATTCGCATTGACTCGGTTTGTTCCAGGGTGTCGAGAGCGGTACATTTATTAAAGCAACTTTCGAGAATGGTGAGCCCTGGTGTGTGTATGATTACCTTCCACGCTATCGTACAGTTAATCTACTGCTATTCTTTGCTGACGTGGGGTCATTCTGCCCATATGGGCAGAGTGTTTGCGCTTCAGCGCAGAGCAGTAAGAGTTCTCGTTGGGCTTGATTACCGTGCCGATGTCAGGAACGCTTACAGAGATCTGGGGATACGTACCATTCCCTCCCGTTATATCTATGAGTTCTGCACGCTAAAAGCTCTGGTAACTATCGGCCGGTTGGTGACAGTCACGATTACAACACACGTGGCAGGGATAATTTGCATGTCGGTTTCTTTCAATTGAGAATATCATGGAATGCGACTCTGCACTATGCTCCGACCTTTTTTAATAAGCTCCCGGTATCTATCAGGAACTTAGAGACGAACACAATTAAGAGGGCTGTTAAACCATATCTATGATGTTCCTTTGACTTTGTCAATTAGGCATATGAACTGTCCTGTCTTTTTACTATATCTTATTGATAACTAACTGCCTTAAGCAGTACATCTTTGACGTATGTAAAAATTTTAAAAACTTTTGCATATGAATAAAAAATTTGAATTTGAATTTTATATTATTAAAGACAACATCCATTTCTGAAGAACGGGAAGATATTCCTCAAGAAGTAATTCAAGACTTCATTGGAATGCGAAGCGAGTAAATAATTTTACGGTATTAATTTTTGAATATTTATTCATGCTATTCGATAAAATCATTTAATATTGTGAATTGTGAATAAAATTGAAAAACTGCACGACTTTCGTGCAAAATTTGTATCGTCTTTTAAAAAGCAGATAATGGCCTGAACCAAAAAACATTGTGTTAAGAAAAGGTCACACTTTAAAACAAAACATAATGGAGCTAAATTCAACAGCTCATTTTTTCCACAGGGCATTAAAAAATTAAGGGTAAAAAAGTAACTTTTGTTTCTACCTGTATAATGATGAAAACATCATTATCTGAAAACTACCACACAAGTCAACACTAAAAATTTCAAGATCGGAAGAATATTTAAAAAGTTACAGAACTATAAAGGAGTGTATTTCTAATCATGAAAGCATAATTCTTATAATTTGATAATAATGATGCGAATAATAATTTATTCACTATAAAATAATATTGACAAATCTGATGGAGATCGATTTTTACTTAGGTCCATTTTCACAGGTTCTTGTTAATTATTTTTTCTTCTCAGTAAATTTTCAATTAATTTTTATTCAATAAATTAAATTAACTTCAATGCTATTTTGCCGTTGCCATTGCCGTAGAAGAACCAACGCGGATTCCAGACCGAGCTGGAGATTTTGCTAGTCTTTTTGATCTTTTCTTAACGTCAAATTCTGATCTATATACAATCACCGTACAGCCTCCGTTAGGATCTTCCGATCACAAACTTATTTCAACTCTAAGCGAACTACCAATTAATTCTGAACAACCTCCTAAACCTCGCAAGAAATGGCATTACAGATCGGCCAAGTGGGAAGACCTGAAAGACCATTTTCGCACTTTTCCTTGGATGAGCGTATGCTTCTCTTCTGATGATCCATCCGTCTGTGCTGGGAAGGTCTCCCATGTCATTCTAATGAGCATGGAAACATTTATCCCCTCCTCCCAAAAACGCCCTTCCAACGGCAAGCCCTGGTTTAGCAAGGATTGTGAGTGTGCTGTCAGATCAAAAATCTGGCTTACCGACAGTGGCGTAAAAGCCCTACCACTGAGAATCGTAACATTTTTGTTACCGCTCGAAACCAATGTAAGCTTAGATCAAAGCAAAGAAGCCCATAACGTGAGGATCAAAAACAAACTTCTTGACAGTCCAAACGGATCAAGGTCCTTTTGGTCAGTCGCTAAGGCCGTCAGCCAAAATTTCACCAAATCAACTATTCCACCTCTAACATGTCCCGATGGTACAATAGCATCCACAGCCGGAGACAAAGCAAACTTACTTGCTGAACTATTTTCTTCGCATTCCACTGTAGATTTCCAGGGAAGAACACCACCCGACATTCCTGCCGTTCAATCCGAAACGACCGAAATCGTGTTCCGTCAGCGTCCCGTCAAACGAATCCTGATAGGACTCGATGTCAAAAAAGCTACTGGTCCAGACGAAATTCCTGTTATAGTTCTCAAGAGATGCATCGATGAACTAACACCAGTATTTTGTAGACTTTTCAACTTATCCTACAATAAAGGAATATTTCCATCTTGCTGGAAGACGGCGCGAGTCCAGCCTATTCCAAAGAAAGGTAAGAGAACCCTGCCTAACAACTATCTACCAGTCGTATTGCTTTCAGTTATATCAAAAGTAATGGAGAAAGCTATTAACCAACATCTTCTAAAGTACCTGGAAGGCTCCAACTTTATCAGCGATCATCAATATGGTTTTCGGGTTTGTTCAAGTCCAGATCAAGTCTCGGGCTGTTGCACTGGATATTTCTAAAGCTTTTGACCGTGTTTGGCATCCTATGGTATGCTCAGTCGATTCTGTGCATGGTTGTCTAGCTTTCTTAAGGACCGCTCTCTGCAAGTAGCGATTGACGGATTTCTCTCAGACACCTTCACCATCAATGCCGGTGTTCCTCAAGGGTCCATATTGTCTCCCACTCTCTTCTTACTCCACATTAAAGATCTTCTAGTGAAAACTAAAAATCCGATATTTAGTTTTGCTGACGATAGCACACTCATCTCATCTTTCTCTTTGAATGCGCAAACATCGGCTGCCGACGCACATCTTCGCAGACAGCATGAAGTATCACGCCTCAGCAAACACCTGGAAGAAATTTTGGCTTGTGGTGACATTAACCAAGTCGAATTTAACGCTAAAAACCCCAGCCAGCAGTTTTCTCTAAAAAGGTTAACATTACAGAACCGAAAATAGTCATGGCCGGACACTCAATCCCACTGGCTTCATCTATTAATTTGCTGGGCGTCAATCTGGGAGGATATATGTCTTGGCATAACCACGTTGTGGCAATCGCCAAGATAGCTTCTCAGAAGCTTGGGGTACTCTTTCGAACCAGAAAGTTGTACATACTTCAACAACTTTTGACACTATACAAAGCCCAGATTCGACCATCACTAGAGTACTGCTCTCATGTCTGGAGCTCTGCACCCAAGCATACTCTTCAGCTACTGGATTCCATAGAAAGGAGAGCTATTCGTCTGATCGGAGACCACGAGCTGACGAAGAACCTCGATAGCCTAGAACATCGAAGACAGGTTGGGGATTCGACTCTCTTTTACAGATATTTTCATGGAAGGTGCTTGGCTGACCTTGCCCTCTTAATTCCGCCCAGAGCGACGAATAGCAGAAATACACGACGAGCCACTGCCGCCCATCCATATGTGGTTAAGCTTAGCACTCCTCGAACTTCATTATTTAAGAATTATTTCATCTGGAGGACTTCATCCTTGTGGAACGACCTTCCCGAGGTCGTTTTTCCCAACGAATATAACCTCCAACGATTCAAAACCAACTTGAATCGCTTTTTGCGCACACGCACCACTCCCAGAGTGCCCTAAAGGATTTTTCCTATTGTGCTTGTGTTTGATCATAAAAAAAAATATTTCGTTACTCCTCTAGTAGTTCAATAGTTTAATACTCCAGAATAATCTAAGTAGAGGCAAATGCAACAGAAAATGTTACCCAGTTTGCATACAAATTAAAGTCTACTCAAATGTAGGAAGAACGATCAGAATTCTTATTTGTGTCTACCTATAGCTGAAGAACAAACGGGGGTGTTTGGTAACTTGTCACAATTGTATGAAAATTCTTATTAACAGGATTCCGGAGTACCTGTAAACGAGATTTCTTTCCAAGCATTTATTCCTCTTTTAAAAAAAAAGGAAAAAAAACTTTGTAATGGAACTAGAACTCGTGGAAAGGCTATATTTTTTTGTTTCGGAGGATTTTTAGATTTAATTTTTTTACTGTTCCATATAGACAAAAATGATGGACGACTTTCTTCGAGTTGTTAACAAAATTTAGACATCTTTCGTTAAAAATTTTTTTTTTAAATATACCGTTTTCATAGGAAGCGAAAACTCCGTTTTTCAGCGTAGAAAATTGAAGTATAGACCCCGATCACGTGCAGTCTCTTTCTTCCGATTATCGTTATTTCTGTCAGCGTACCGATTATGGGCGGACGCTCGACGTATTCTTCTAACTGCAAGGGAAGATCCAATTCGAATCGTGCATTCAAAGCGTGAAATCAAAGCGTAAAACGAACAGGGGTCAAATCGGAGATTTCGACTGACTCCGGCATCCTCTTAAAATAGTTGATTTCTATGGCCATGGCCATGACGTGTTATGCCGCGTCCACACCAAACCAACAGAACATAAACATACAACAAAACAGAAACATAACAAACTAGCAACTTTCTGGAAACAAAACGAAATGAAAACTTGCGTCCACTTTGGCGAGCACACAAAAAAATCATCTAGTTTTGGTTTTGATTCATATTTTACCAACAAAACAAAAATAAAAAAGGAAGAACGCAATATTTTTTAACAATTTAGCAAAAAATCGGAGACATTTAATCAACTTTTATGTTTTACGAAACAAAACCAAAACTACATAGTTACAGTGTCGTAGCCATAGGGGGCGCAGGATAGCGATTACCCCCCCTTGACTTGGCGCCCCTTCACTACTTAAATACCTAACAAAAATAGGCATAGGTACTACCAAAAAAAACCAAATCACAGCCTGTAAATGCCGGTATTACAACAAAAAAGTTCTTTTTAAATACTGAAATGATAGTTAATATGAAAAAATATAGGCTCCCCAAGAGGACTTTTCACACTTATTTTAAAATACCATACTTAACATTCTTCAAGTACCTACGCAAAAGATTGCATAGTACTGCCGTGTTTCTTTTTTGTATTTGTTTTCAGTGTTAATAATGTGAATTTGTGAAATTGCACGATAAGCTGGAAAAATTACACAGTTTTGATCGTACAAATATTGCACGATTATTATACACCATTTAATATTTTGTAGAAGCAAATTTTGTATGGATTTCAGAAATTTACTAAAGAAAAAGGTAATTTAAATATAATTTGAAAATAAAGAGAGGATTTTTTAAATATTTCAAATTAGACGCAAAATACACGCTTTTGTGAGTGCACGAAAATTACACTCAAAGCAATGAAAATACGCGCAAATCGTTTTAATTCTCAACACTGTTTATTGTACAGTACGTACACACCGACAGTGGTGTCGGAAATGGAAGCAGAACATTAAACCTTTGATGTTTACCGATTCGCGTATGTTGCTGATTTGTTTCTAAATTATTGGAAAACGTTTTGTCCTTTTTTTTTGTTGGGTTGGTGTGTACGCGGCATTATATGTCTAAGAGAATGTGTAAACATATGAGCCGTGCGCACTTCACATATAATTCTGTTGCAGTTAGTTTAATAATATGGCAATGCGGAATGCCGCCTTCGGCATGAAGTTTATTTACGGGTACGATAGTAATTATTAATTTTATTTAGTGGATAATTATTTGATTGTGAGAAGCTCATTGACAAAATAAATGCATTTGCACTATAAAAAAAATATTTTAATATTTAACTCTTCCCCAATATTTTCACCCACGATTGATGGAAACACTAAAGTACTGGAGCACTTTTATTGCCTAGGCAATAAATAAGATATAACGTTTACTACTGGCCAGGCAGTGATGTGCTGCTTTCGTCCCTCTACAACGTCTGATCTAATTAATATTATGATCAAGTAGTTATTTCTGGAAAACCTAAGGAATAGTAGGTAGCAGTCTCAGAAAAGATTCTGTATTTCCCGATTTAATACCCTGACTGCGCCTCTGTTTTCAAATTCCTGCCGCTGTAAATGTTCGATTTTACTGCCATAGTTTAATTACTATGTTGCCAAAATTCAGTTGTACCTAAACTTGCTTGTTTCAGGCCAATGTTGTTATATTTTCTGAATAAACCCTTGATAAATAAAAAGTCAACTAATTTATTTAAAATTGTTCGAGTTTGTTCCGGTTTGTTCAAAGTCAACTAACTTACCTAAAATCGTTCCGATCAATTTAGTGCATTTACAATAAATAGCTTCAATTTGTGACTCATTCAAAAAATCATCCTATATGCGAATTATCACGAAAGGGGGAAAGATTTCGTAATTATTTATTAAAAATTTGAATTTTCATCGATGATATATATTTTTTGTTTAGAAAACATGTCATATTATTACATTTTTACATGATATTTATATCTCTACTTTGAAACACAAATTGCAAAATTTGATTTATTGTAAAAGCTCGATCGTTATCTTGTTTCTTTTAACTCAATGTCATAGTCCTAGAAAATATCTTTATTAACAACCTAGAGGCAGGTCAACATACGGATTTAACTAATTTATTTCAAATTGTTCTGGTTAATTTAGCCGTGCGTTTCATAATAAATGCCAGCAATTAGTGTCTCAATTCACGAATTTATCGTACGTGCAAATAGACCAGCGTTTAGGTCGCTTGCCAAAACGATTATACGGTAAAATTGATGTAAACGACATGAGTCTACATTAGGAGCGGAAAGCAATAAGTAACTTTTATTTAGTACTTTACTGAAAAATTGTTCGGGAAAATTACAACCAATTTTCTAGTACTAATTGGCGATAATTGAAACTTAATAAATCCATACATTTTTTAGAAACAATCTGATTATTACTGGGGATTATTGCCGAGTACCACAAAAATGATGTAAATAATGCATACACATTCAGTAGTGGATTTAGGAATCGCCGAAGTTGAAAAATTTTTCGGCCACGCCCCAATATCGCTAGATTTGATAAATAATTTATGGTAAATAGTACTAGAAAAGCTGATACGGTGAGGTGTGTATCACGCCTCAACAAAAACCTGGAAGAAATTTTGGCTTGGGGTGACAGTAACCAAATCGAATTTAACGCTAAAAAAACCCAGGCAGCAGTTTTATCTAAAAATGTTAACATTACAAAATCGGATATAGTCATTGCAGGACATGCAATTCCATTGGCTTCATCTATTAATTTGCTGGGCGTCGATCTGGGAGGAAATATATCTTGGCATAACCACGTTGTGGCAATCGCCAAGGTAACTTCGCAGAAACTTGGTGTACTCTTCCGAACCAAAAAGTTGTACACACCTCAACAACTTTGGACACTATACAAAGCCCAGATTCGACCATCACTAGAGTACTGCTCTAATGTCTGGAGCTCTGCACCCAAACATACCTACTCTTCGGCTACTGGATTCCATCGAAAGGAGAGGTATTCGCCTTATCGGAGACCACGAGCTGACAAATGGCCTCGACAGCCTGGAACATCGAAGATAGGTTGGTGATTTAACTCCCTTTTACAGATATTTCCATGGAAAAGCCCTCTTAATTCAGTCCTAGCGGTGAATAGCCGAAATACACGACGAACCATTGCCGCCCATCCATATGTGATTAAGCTTAGCACTCCTCGCACTTCATTATTTAAGAATTGTTTCATCGGGTGGAAGGACCTTTCCGAGGTATCACCTCCAACGATTCAAAACCAACGTGAATCGCTTTATGCGTACACGCACCGCTCCCAGAGTGTCCTCAAGGATTTTTCCTATAGTGCTTGTGTTTGATCATAAAAAAAATTACTTTTAACACTAGTGTTAAAAACAAGACCATTCAAAGATATTCTCAGTGAGTTATTTACAACGAGTTTTTCCATAAGTAACAACAATCACATTGTTTGCCATGTAAATAACAACGAAAAAATAATGAATCCCTTGATTTTGTTCGGGTTTATTCGTGGCTTTAATTTTGAATTTGGTAGAATGGGTATTAATTTTTTTTTTGTTCATTTTAGTATCTTGTTTAAGTCTTCCTAGATAAAATATTGTCTGATGCCCGTGTTAAAAGTATTTTAATTTTATTCGGGCTGGACCATACGCTATGCTAGTTATCCAATTTTCCTTCCCACAAAATATAATTATATGCAAAAAACGGCCATTACAAAACTTTGATAAAGCTTTATGCTTTCTTATCGATATTAATGATTTTTTTAGAGAAGTGTCGGTACAATTGAAATATTGTTTTTTTATCTAATTTCAAAATACCCTGTGGAATAATTAAGTAGCAAAATTATTTCAAAATATATTTCATTTAGAGATGAATGAAAATATATTTCATTTAGAGATTAAGCCATGTATTATGTACATTGTGTTTTTTTTTATGGATTTTATTCTCGCACAAATGCACAATGATCTTTGTTATCAATAATTTAAATATTTCCGTAATTTCTAATGCAATATGAATTCAGTATTTTCTTTAACAAAGAGAAGATTGTTGAAGATTGTTTGAAGACTGTGACAAACTCCAACTTGATATAAATAACATAAGTAACTGGTTTAGATCCAATAAAGTATCATTAGATGTAAATAAATGCTCCATTGTAACCTATACTAGAAAAGGGAACCCGGTAGAATATACATATCGTATTAATGGTCTTGAACTTAAGTGTGACAGCGAAATTAAGGACTTGGGTGTTGTATTTCGGTCAAACTTAAAATTTAACAATCATTTTATTTATATCGTTGGAAAAGCATATACTCAGCTCTTGCTGTCTGTCTCTGCGTTTCTTAGAGGGAGGAATAATCATTTGTCTCCATAAAATCGTTGATATTAATGATACATATGCCTATACTACTGCTACGTTACCCCTAGTTTTCGTTACCTAGTAGAGCTAAAAATTTTGGGGGAAACGTTACACCTAGTTGAAGATGATAAAAATCAACCACGCCCCCCTCTACGAATTTCCACTAATAAATTCCAACTCCATCATTCCTCAAATCCCCGAACCATGAGAAATGAGGGAATTTGTCGCCTACCTGCCAAAATCTTTGACCCTGTATAGTATACAAACATTAATATCCCTGTGAAGAGCTCCTCATTCCCCATTGAAGTGTATGTAAACATACTCGAGTTGGTGGCAATTAAAGCAAAAGGTATCAATGTCCCAATCAATCACGTAAGTCTGGGAAAGGGCATTACGAGCACGTAGCTCAACGTGCCCGTTTCTTTGAGCCATAGATTTCGCTTTTGCAAGTCAATATTTAGCGAAATCTGATGCCCGGATACATTTGCGTCTATTGGGGATGTCAATTCCCTAGATTAATGTTTAGAGAAGTCTGAAAGGATGTAAATTACACTTGAAATCGGGTGTTTTCTCCATTTAACGTTTTTTTTTATACATTTTGCTAATAAATTAAAATTTAGGTTGGAATTAAATAATCGATCTTTCAACAAAAAAAAAAGGATATGGGAGAGTAGCCATGAAACGTTCTTGAAACGTACATATTTTAATTGTGACCCGCAAAATAATAAATTTTAAAAAATCACACCTCGGGACACTGTCCGCCGCACAGAGGTGTACCGGACTGGCGCCATTATTCTTTTCTAGCTTGTTAATGGAGAACCTTATAAAATTATTCGTTATTAAAGTCAATTCTTTGTGAAAGTATTAAAAATTACTCAATTTTATTTTATGAAAAAGTAACTGTAAAACCAGAAAACGTAGCTAGGGTTTGTAAGATATTAAGGTTAAGATATAGATTGATGGATATGCAGGGGAAACCGGGGTTGGTTGGACAGTTAGTTTAAAATGCGCATCAGGAATAATATAGCCCTGGCGTCATAGTCACATGTCCAGTCTAGAGATTGGTAGCGTTGTGTTAAAACGATTAAGTTTATGTGTTATTTACGAGTGTTAGTAATAATTTGTTTTATATCATCGGCGACAGAGTTGTTGTATTGTCAGAAGGTGCATCTACATCCATGTAACATTTCTGATCCTTTCTCGTTGTAATTAAATGTCAGGTTAGATTGATGTTACGCATTTTGTTCAAAATACGTGGTCAGGGTAGGTTGCTACAGTGGTAAAGGGCTGGTTGTTTCAATCTTATTATACGGTCCATTTCTTCTCTTCGACAATCTGTGCCAACAATCTTCCTATTCAAGGTATATATATTTTTATGGGTATCATTTAACTGGTTAGCAAAATATTCTTATTTTTGCGAACAGAAACATGTAATCGGTCAGCCAAAATAGCTAGTTGATCAGCAACTTATGGACAGCAAACATTTCTGAATCGGTCAGTAATTAATTTCATACTAGAGTGCTCTAAATTATTTTTGTACCCAAATTAAATATATAAGCTGCTATGAACGATCCACTTTCAATAAGATATTGGTAAGCAATCAGCGGGTAAGCAAAACTGCTACTCGTATCACGCGACTGCTTTCGCTCCGCCCACAATAACGAACTTTGCCGATTATTCAAAACAAACGCAATACAGTGATTTATATTGATAACCATTCTTTTAATATGCAAACCTCTGAAGTAAACTGCTTCTAGACATGTTTTTTTCTACTGACCAATTGTAAAATCTTGCTGACCAAGTAATCATTTCGCAGGTCGACTGTTGATTAAGCGAACACATGATATTACAAGCGGACTGATATTGGTTAAACTGTTTACAGTTTGTAGCATTTTTTGCAGAACAAGTGTTGCAGTCCGATTTTTATTTATTGCAAGCAAAATCTTTTTATGCTGATCAGATGATTTAATGGCTATTTTTTGCTGCGAACCAATTTTAATAACGGTAAACCATTTAAATACTTCTCTATTTTTATCAACTACAGCCATACTGTTCTCATAAGCTTCAGCCTCTGCACAGGTATGTCTACGGTTCGCCAAAAAAATTAACCAACAGGAAATAAATATATAAAAGACATTTTTTCCATGTCCAAGCCTGGCGAAAAATGGATAAAATGCACCAAGTGTCATGCATGAGTTCATGAAGAAATTGATTGGTATGACGCATTTTCTTCATTTTTATTTTAACAATAATTGTTAATAACGTATGTAGTTCATATGCATAACCATTGATATTAAACTGTCCGTTTCATGACTGATCTCCCCTACATACGCGGCGTAAATAACGTCCGTGTAGCTTCACACTTAGGCTGTAAAATAAGATGTGACAGGATATTTAACTTGAAATTCTTAACATTTTACACTACTTTCTTTGATACTCTCTATAATTGCTAAATATCCAAGGGATATCATGTATTACTAATCTACCAAAAAAAAAAATTTGAAATACACATCTTCATCGTATTTTCAGTCGAGGATGAACATCCCTTCTTTCACTGGACCCTTTTCAAACATGATCAAATAAATGTGTTTTTCCGCTATGATAAAATCAACCCTAAATATTTAATTTAGTCATATCATTTATCTACCAGATAACTTATTTCAATTCTTCCCTGTACTCTAAGCCATATAGAGACTTTCAGGCGTTTAGGGACAGAGAGGGCTTGATAATAGGTCTACATTTCTCTCTTGGGACTCTGCTTAGGCCCTTTTTCGCACTTGGTGCATGGGGAGGCGGTTCACAACGAATTTTTTAACCCTCATTTTCAGCCCATATGCGATACGAGAACTGGGCATACGTTGTAAGTTGCACAAAATTTAGAAATAACACCGACTTGATTATTTATCAATGTATCTTATAACTAGAAACCGGATTCCAAGCATTCTGCTTATTGCAGAGTTTTGTAAGCAATCATGAGATTATTTAATTTCCACACGAATTGCGCAAAACTAAGTATATTGAGATATTATTTTCTTGAGGTTTAATGCCCTTTTCGCACTTCGTGGTTATTTTAACTTTTTTACGTAATAATTATAATATACAGGGTGTCTTTTTAAAACCCGAATACCCTTTTCTCTCGCTCAGATGGCATTTTTTTGATTTCGACCTCCTCAGATGATTTTCGTAGTTTAGAGGGGGAAATCGAATGACGCAGGTTTTTTCACCTGCGGTGTTCAGGTGGTGGCCTGCGCAGGGCAACTCTTTTTTTTAAATGGGAACCCGTTTTTTTTCTCTCAGGTTCAGAACATTTTTTTATTCGAATCGATCCTGAAGTGGCAAAATGAAATCAGAAACAATTTTGAGGTTGAAACTAATTTTCTTATTTTAATAAATGTTCAAAATGCTCCCCGTTTCTTTCCATACAAAAATACAAACGACTCTGAAACCCTTCTCGCACTCGTTCTAAAATTTCGGGTTTGTCACATTTTCTCTACAGGCAGCGGTGATTTTTTGTCTCGACTCCTGAAGATTCTACGTCCTCGTACGACTCACAATCGACTTGATGAACCCCCAGGAAAAGAAATCCATCGGCGTTAAGTCTGGTGATCTTGCTGGCCATAATACGGGGTCGAGCCGCCCGATCCACTGTCCAGGAAAATGATCGTTTAACCATTGGAGAACAGGTGCCGTGAAATGAGCCGGGGCTCCATCTTGTTGGTAGTGTAACAATTCGTCGTTGAAAAGTTCAGGATCGATTCGAATAAAAAAATGTTTGGGACGAAAGTTGCTTGCTTTTTAATGAAGGTTCGGAACCTGCGAGAAAAACGGGTTACCATTTAAAAAAAAAAGTTGCCCTGCGCAGGGCACCACCTGAACACCGCAGGTGGAAAAAACCTGCGCCATTCGATTTCCCCCTCAAAACTATGAAAATCATCTGAGGAGGTCGAAATCAAAAAAAATGCAATCTGAGCGAGAAAAAGGGTGTTCGGGTTTTAAAAAGACACCCTGTATATAATTTTTAAAAATAATACGAAACATTATACGGGAAAAAGTCATATTATATCCGCGAAGAATGGTAGTTAATTCCCCGGTGTTTCGTCCTGACCTTGCCTATAATGTTGAGTTAGTTACGAGGTGTTCTATTAGCAAGTTATATATAAGATTGTATTATCAGTTGGTCAATAAGTTAATAAAATATGACAATAAAATATTTATAGAAGCTCTATCTACCGACAGAGCCTATTTTAAGATGGAGATGGGGAACTTGGCTAAATGCTGCCATGTACTATGCCGATAAATTTAAAGAATTTTGATACAATTTGATTGTACAGGAAGAAAATCAATTCAAGAATGTCAGGGAGTTTTAGAAACCAACATTCTTAATTTAAGTTTATTTTCAGATTTTATCTTGTCATAACGGATTTTAATTTTTAAAGTAACGAAGTTTATTATCTTATTGACGAGAATACGGCTCGATGTATATCGTGCAAATTCGACTTTTTCATTGTGAACAGCCGGCATATAAAGCATTAGGGGGTTGCGTATTTGGAGTGATTGTTCTTTTTTACGTGGAGCGGCGGCTCATTGTCAATGTGTGGATTTAGATATTCGCTGGGGTGAGATAATACGTCACTTAGGCTTACTATCGATGTTTGGGGATGTATACGAGAACGAGGGGATAAAAATGTTCTTTTGTTAATTTTTTTCGGTTAGAGCAATGTTTTAAAGATCCTACGGGTATAAATAATACTATCAATGGAAGTTAGGGGCGAGGTTACAGTAATATCAAAGACAAAATCTGTTATTTTTAATGTATTTTGTTTTTCCAGTTAATGCAAAAGGATAAATCGGACAACATTTTTCTATGGGAACCAAATACAATTCCAGCGTATTAGATACACGGAAATGGCAAAATGGGAACGTTGACATGTGATATTTGACATTAATATTTTGTGTTTCGTGTTGCTCACAAATTTTTCAAGCTTCTATCTAAACAAAAGTACTTTGCTATATAGAATTTAATCACTAAGATTTAATTAATAAGAATTATTATAAGATATTTTTACCTTTCGTTGAAACAAAATCATTTCAATATTTTCATTACGTTCCTATATTTTTTCATTATTGTTATCTAACTTTTGTCAAAACTGAATAATTATTTTTGTTGAAAATAAAAGCTTTCATGTAATGTTGTTTGAAAGTATCTCGGAAACGGATTAAATGAAGTAACAGAATAAATATCGTCTATAATACAATGCAAACATGAAGAGTAACATTTGAATATATTATATGCAGGGTGTCCCACCCGGATCCACCTCGAGCTATACAGGGTTATGATGAACAAACGGATCAGTCTTTTATATAGACTACCGCCAACTTAATCCAAAATCGCTCGGATCCGTCAAATTTATTTTTTGAAATTTTTTTTAGAAATATGCTACTTGACTTTTTAACGTCTTGACGTCTTAAACTTAAATAGCAAATTGTCATTGTCAGTGCCTTCAAGATTGTCATTTGAGTTCCGGTTATACCGGAAGTCGGCTTCCTTATTTAAATGGAACACTCAATATATTGTTACATTTTTTGATTCTAGATAAGATTCTAGACAGATTTCGTATATCATGTATTATACCCAAGTGTTTGAGGTTTTATGTCTAAAATGATGTTTGCAGACCTTAAAATAATTATTAATTTTATTTAAAGAAATCGAAATGTGGATTGGATTCCATGTTGAAAAATACCTGAATTAACAATATTTTTAAACAAGGTGTTCAAAGAATAAGAACAAATGACGAAATTGAGGAAACCCCCGGAAAAATCTTAATTTTCAAATGGAAACCCCCAAATTTTATAATTATTTTCTATTTATCATTAAAAATAAGTCTAAGTTTGTGTATGGGTGTCAACTATTTTGAAATTACTGTTTACGCGATCGGTGAATAATTATGTCACGTTCAACGCTAATGATGGTAAGCAGGTGCGGCATAGGACCGATACAGCATTGGCACTAAGGACGGATGTGATCTATTGTTTGTGGATTTATTATTTATTCAATTTTATCAATCTAAGATAGTGGTGGATACTACGTGCCTCAATCTAAGATTAACTTCAGATTATTCGCACTACGCCCTTGGCCTATTTTGAGAAACATCTGAACTAGTGGTGAGCGATATTTCACAAACTATGATTTAATCACTGATATCAAAAATTCACAGGTAGTCACAGTTGCTTAGAAGCAATAAACAGCGCGATGTGATCACATTTTAAACAAAACACCTTCGCGTACATATTTCACTTTTACTAATCATTACACCTATCTTTTTGTTTAACATTTATTCCCGTGGGATTGGCTTGTTGTAACACCATTAGAAATACATTTATTAGATTTGCCATAATCGGCCTTATTGTGTTGTACCAACACCAATTGTGTTAAAGTAATAAGACCATTTTCGCATATCACCGTTAGAATAACATGGGTGATACTGGAGGGACTTCGTGCCTTATTGCTTTTTGGTGGATTTTCTCAAATCACATCTCTCTGATTTAAAATGTGATTCCGTGAAGTTGTGAGGTCGTTATTTGGTACCTTGACTGTGACTTTCTGAATCTTGATCTTGAAACCGTGAAATGGAAATGAGTAGAATATTCGAAAGATTAGCGAGCTCTGGGCATTCTTAAAAGAAACATTCTAAGTAATAAGAAAACTTAAATTATTAACGATGCTATTCTGCAATACAATACGCACAAAATGATTAAGAAACCATGCGTATGTGCATGAGCAAATAGTTTATTGTAGTAAGTGCACAGTGTCTAGTTCATCATAGTTTTTTTTTATAATTCTACTTTAATCTAGGTAGAAATAACGTTTTCTTTTGTTTGTTATCAATGTTGTGTAATATTTTTTACAGATTTTAGTTTCCTTCTGTTACAGTTCTTTTAGTAGTAAAGTAGTATACATAATAAATAATTTAAATCCATCGACCATCACCCACTAATTATTTTACGATGCGCGCAATATTCTCTTACGTATATTATCTCGTTAGTATCGCGCTTAGTAGTGATAAAAATTTATAAACCGTGATCACGTCACGCTTTAATTTCACTGATATCAAAATATAACAATCACGTTTCACAACGTGATTGAAAAATCACGATATGGCTCACCACTAATCTAAACCGCACGATGTTTATTGTTTTATTTTTGTTAGTATGTTTGAGCCGATCTGCGGTACTCTGTTGATGTAAGTAAAATTTTTGATATTATCTTCTATATATTTTTTTTAACCTAAAAGATATTCTGTGAACATATTCTATTCAAAATTATTTTTGAAAATCTGGCTGTAATTTCTCGCATTATATTTGAGCAAAAAATATAAGTTTCGAATTTTAGAGACCAGAGGAACCATTTACTAAAATTGTCGACAATTTTTGACATATCTTTTTTGTTTTCGAAAATCGAAAAAAGAATGTAATTTTGAGGACAAAAGAATACTTGATAAAAAAGATACCTCCGCTGTTTATTCGAGTCGATAAACTAGGTACACTGTTTAGGCACAAACTGGAATGGATAGTTAGTGTGTTAGTACTTATTAAAATCAATTTCCAAATGGAAACCAAATTTTTTTTTGAGGTTTCCTTATAATATGACTATATATACTATTTTAATTTTAATATGTAGAATCACCTCAAAGTATTCTGAGACTTACAATATCCAAACGTCTCTATTTTGTATAGTGTTAACTTCTAGAATAAATTATCTATTTCCTACATTACTTCACAATTTAATGAAAGTATTTTTTTGGTATTTATTTTTTTTACATCATTTGTTTTATAAATAATATCGTTAGATATATAATTATTCAGTTTTGTATGTATTTTCTAATTAAAATTAATTTTCCAAGTAAGACTAGATTTGTTATGCTGGCGGCATAGAGTAGGTACCTACTATACAGGGACGCGATCACTCGTGTGATTTTCAAGCACCGCCCGCCGCAGGGTTAAGATGAGAATCCCAAACAATCCCAAATTAGCAATCAGAGCCATCTATGTTGCATCAATTTAATTAAAAAATATGCCGCTTTTTGGCAGGTTAGAAAGATACTAGAGTCATCAGCTGATCAATATTTCTTTTCGTGAAGTTTTAGCCGTTAATAATATAGTTTTTTAGTTAATTTATTGATATATACTTTATTTTAAGAAGAAAATGTGATATAAAAGTTTTTCGCATGTCGCTTCGTTTTCGAAATATTAAATTAGTTAATCAATTAAAAGAATATTGTATTTTTCATTTTTTTTAATTAATGCCAATGATTTGATAACGCATATGATTTAAAAACTTTGAATAATGAACTCATATGAACAAGAGTTAAATAAATGTCCTCCATGAGCCCGTGAACACCCATGTAGTACACCAAGATCCCCGCAAATGAATTAATTGTTGGCATTAATTAATAAAATGAAAAATACAATATTTTTTAACATCCTGTATTTCGAAAACGAAACGACATGCGAAAAACTTTTATACATTTTCGTCTTAAAATAAGGTAAGGATTCACCTCCCTAATTTTTTCAGAGAGGTAAGGAAACACCCTGTATAGCTTTCCGGATTTCAAACTCGATTTTTAAAAAAATATTGATGATCACTCGCTTAACTCGAAAATATACCTATATTTTGTAATCAAGAACTGGTAGGTATTACCTAGATGACCGAGATATCGAAAAAAGTTATTTAAAAAGTGTTGGAAAATTTTGGAGCCAAAATTGCAAAAATTATATTTTTTAGAAAAATATCCAGTATTAGTTTCATAAGATTCATATTCCCAGGAATAATGAAAATGTGTTAAATGGTCGTATTGCTAGTAAGGCAAAGAAAATCTATTATCCATTACTTAAACATTTTTGTTGTTTCTAAAAAAAATTATTTGTTAAAATTAAAATTTGTGGCCAGTCCCTGTACCTTCCAACGATATTTACCATTTACTGTTATTTCTGGAACAATATGCATACGAGAGAAATAACTGGTAAGAACAAACCCAAATAAAAATACTATCCTTAATTTTCTCGAATCTACTTCACTGCAACGTCTAACGTCATACAAATAACAAACGAGCATCTGAGTTTCACAATAGAGACTACAAACAATACAAGCGAGTAAAGGAAAGAAAACCACCTCACTTGAAAAGACCTAAAACTTGTCTTTCCGCAAGAAAACACGTTCAAACATGGTGGTATTTTCAGTACAAAACGGAGGTGGAGTTCGACTCTGTAAAACTCCGCCCTGGCGGAGCTTTTGCCACTCCCTCCGCGGCCTGCACGATATTCGTGACATGGTCGCGCCATCTGTCGACAATTTTGTCAGACAGCAACTTTCAGTTGTTTTATTGTCCAATAAGCTGTTTCATTATTTTTCGTTCTGTTTGCTTGATAAGATTCGGGCTTGAGACTCCAACATAGGCGTACCATTAACATTTTTGGATAATTTACTATCTCCTACGGTCTATTTTTCCGAGCCCTAAAACTATTTTATGAGTACAAAGGACTTAGGTGTGCCTTGTTTTTTTTTTGTTAAATTGGGTAATGGAGATTATAATGATAAAATAGATAATACCTTTTTAGAAGCATTTGGGAAAACTGATTAATGCTCTTATTTATCCGATATGGTAAATATAGTATGGACATATGGTATGTCAACCGGAACAAACTTTTAGGTAGGTATGACGTCAGAACTGAACCTAAATAAAGCCTGATTTAATTTTAGTTCAATGAATAAATTATGTAGAACCAGGGTCCAGGGTTAAGAAGGAAGAACGGAGCACTTCAACTGGATTGTGTTCAATACAATCGGAACAATTTTCAGCATCAAATCAAATATTTATTTTTCTTGTTTATTTTCTTATTCTTCTGTACAGGGTGTCCCATTTTCGACACTTTTATATGGTATCTCCGGAACTGTTAGTGCTTGGATCAAACTTAAAATGATAAAATCGAAAATTTTCGCTCGCTTAAGAGATACGGGGAAAAATCAAAAAATTAACAATTTCGAAATTACCATATATTTTCTTAGTTAAAAGAGATACAGAAAAATGTTTTATACAGAAGTTTATTTATAATGACTGTTGAATAATGCCGTTTTCAGAATAAGTATACGGGGTCAAGTAAGAACGTGATCGAACCTAACCTAATTTGTTTAAATGGAACACGCTGTATATTTTAATACAAAAAGATAGCATTTTAAATATCTCTTTACAAATATATGCACACCATGCATGATATTGGTTTCCTAGGCGATTTATTTACACTTAATTACTTTAAACCACAGTAGGCCATGAAACAAAAGGTAATATCCTAGAGACAACTATGTTGACAGTTGATATTAACATTTAACGTCAATTTCATTTTTACATATTCATTTGTGAAAATGACTTATCAACATTTTGAAAATTTTGATATGATATCTATCATCCATGGTGTATAAATTTGAAAAGAAAGAATAAAATGCTATCTTTTTAGATTAAAATATACAGGGTGTTCCATTTAAAAAAGTGAGGTTAGGTCTGATAACTTTCTTACCTGACCCTGTATACTTATTCTGAAACTAAACTTCTGTATAAAACATTTTTCTGTATCTCTTTTAACTAAGAAAACATAGGGTAATTTAGAAATTGTGAATTTTTTGATTTTCCCCCGTATCTCTTAAGCGAGCGAAAATTTTCGATTTTACCCAAAAACAGCACATGACACGTACATTACTTTTTTGATTGCACTAACAATTAATGAGATACCCTATACAAGTGTCGAAAATGGGACACCCTGTAAGAAGGTATTGTTCTCGGAAGAACTAGTCTTCGTAAGGAAGTTAGTATATTCAACTTTATATATTTTATCTCAATTATATGTCCGCCTATGGTCTCAGAAGAAACGAAGAAAAACACAAGATAAGGAAAGAGATGAGAGGGGAAAAGATAAGACCGTTCGCTTCTGTTAAGTTTGATTGTTTTTGTTGCTTTGGTGCTCTTTCTCGCTTAGGGATTTTTGTTTTTGGTGTTTTTTCTTTGTCTGGGCTTGTTATATTCGTGTCTTCAATTTTGAGAGGGTGTAGTATACAATTTTCTTGACTTCTTATGATATATGGACACGTAAGCAAAAAAAGCGGCGGTGTGGAAAAAAAGTGTAATTTTTGTTTGTGTGATTAAATGAATAAGAAAAGAAATCCATGGCCTTATTGTACTATACTTATTGTTTCTACTACCGATAAATTATAAGTCAAAATTTGTAAGTAACCAGTAATGACGTTATGTACTGCCACTAGGTATGTTGGTATAGATTGTATAAAAAATTTGAAGCCTCTACTTTAATTTTAATTATCACCTTTCAGTGGCGGCTCGTGACAAGTATGGTGAAATTATTTTTAAAATTTTATTTTTGTGTAACCACAAAACAATTATTTTCTAGGCGTTTTAAATGTAGAAAGAAAAGAAGTAATGAGAAAATGCATTAGTTAAAACATATTTTTATTTATTTTTACACAAGGAAATAGAACTTTTGGAAAATAAGAAAGATTTTCTTAGTGTGTATAATGCATACGTAAAGTCCGTTCATCGGTTCTTAATTGTAGAAAATTGATTAATAACAGCCTCATTAAAGTTTGGAATACCCTCTATAAATTTTTTTTCATATATTTAATTTTTAAACTTTCTAATAAAGTCCCTAGATTTATCCTTTGTGTTCTGCGTTAAATTAATTTCGGATTTAGGTTTCCCCGCATTCTTCACTTCAATTTTTTGCTCCAAACTCAAAGAGCTAAAGTTATTTTTTTAATAGTCCACCGTCGAACTATTCATTTTAATTTAATAAATATATAATATTAAAATATTAAAACATACACTCTCGAATTTCTAACTAGATGCACGAATAGACAACTGCGCGGCGCACACTAAAATTGTGCACCTTTTCCATGTTAAATCGCCATAGCCCCACTATCCCCCGCTGTCACCCGCCACCTGTTACTACAGAGAAACTGCATTATGCCCCATCTACTTTATCGCACATGGGAGCAAGTCTCGTGATAATCGTCATTAACCTCGACCGAGGCACGGTTGCCGGATCGAGAGCTTATAATATACAGTTTGGTTGACGGTACGATAAAATATTAGAGAGGGTTGGACTTTATACGATAATTGACGGTACGATAAAATATTAGGGAGGGTCGGACTTTATACGATAAATAATATTCAACGAATATAAATTAATATTGCGATGTGCTCCTGTGGAAGAAAGAACCGCCACTGTCGCTTTTCCCAATCTTGATGATGGCACCATGATTTTTAATTCTGCGTCGATTGATGGTTTTAAAAAATCAATATATATTTTTTTTGAATTAAAAAAATTTTTATTTTGCCAAAAAACTCAACTCGGACTAAATATGACAAAGAATTTGTTGGTTTCTTTGAAAAGGTGGTTTTAGACGAGAATAATTTCTTTCTCTCTGTATTTATTGTGTATTTGAATATAGAGTCAAAAAATAATTAACCACACCGTTACATTTAATTTTATAGTTTTCGTCGGTTCTCGGCGGACATTAAACATTTCGTTACGTCGCGGATGTGGAGAGTGTTAGTTGATCTTTGAAATTATACCTGATAGGTTGTGCGAGTTCGTGTGCGAGTGTGACATATGATTATCTGTTGCCTACTTGCGTGTATATAATGTGTATACAACGTGTCCAAGATAAGGAGGGCCAGTACAGGGATCTCGGAAACCGTAAGAGATACGACGTCGGTTAAATGGAGGTAAAGTTGCGCATTTACGTGCCTAATAATATGCCGTTTAAAAATTTTTAATATTCCGAGTAGTTCCGGAGATATCCGAAAAATACCGAAATTCTGAAAAATCGTTTTATTGTTTTCCTGGGTTTTTTTGAGCTCGAATTCTAAAGTAAATTGCACTTTTACATTGCCACTTTTTCCGCTCTATCTAACAGCGTTATTGTGTTGTAATCCGACGAGTCGTCTTCGAATGGCCATTATCAACTTTCTTGTTTCAAGTACGGTCCTGGTTTTCTGACATTGGAATTTGAGAGATTTTTTCTTTTGAATGCAACGATGTATGACACATTGTGGTTTAATGACGTTTCGAGGGTTTTTTGAACAACATCAGAAAATTTTGGGATACGGTCCTGCATTTCTCCTCCTATACCCTAAGAATTTTAAGTAGATATGTAAATTTGGAAATTAGAAGAGTCATGTATTATTCTAATTTTGAATCTAGAATTAGATATGAAATATTGATGTATGGGAGTTGCAGGGACGTATTGAGGGTCTTTGTCTGTCAAAAGAGAGCAATAAGGATAATTCTTAATATGGCTCCAAAAGAAACATATAGAGGTAAATTTAAACAGCAAGGACTCTTGACCGTTTTTGGAATTTACATACAGGAATGCATATTGTTCTTATTTAAATATAGACACATTTTTAAAGATAGTGAAGCGCAACAAAAATATTCCACTCGAACATATAATTACACCTACCCTAAACATAGATTGGCTTCGTATGAAAAGGGTGCCTATTACCAGTGCATTAAATTTTACAATACTCTACCAAATTATATAAAGGAAATTACAAATTTAAAAAAGTTGAAAAAATCAATAGTTAGGTTAATTGTAGACATAGACATTGTTGATGAATACTATAGATATTTAAATAGAAACATTTAGAAGTAATTCAGTGTCATCTATGATGTAATTTACTTTCTTTTCTTTTGACACTATTTTATTGTTGCCTCCATTTAATGGACTTCATATCTCTTACGGTTTCTAAGATCCCTATACTGGCCCTCCTTATCTTGGACACGTTGTATATGCGTATGTGGTCTACGTGGGTTTGTACACAAGTATGCAAGCTGATAACAGGCACGAGTACGTTTGCGGGTGAGGTTAAGGATTGATAAGTTATGTGTGCGAGTACATATGCAAGTGCGTACGCGACTACTTATACAAGTGCATTTATATATGTTCATCTACGAATGTTTTATATGCTATAGCGGGTATGCGAATGTGGGTGCAAGTACTGTTGCAAGTGAGTGTGAAAGTAGTTATACGAGTATATTTATTATGAGTAAACATTGGTTAGTTTATCGATATATGTATTTTTGTGAAAATGTTGTATTTAAACCTTCTCCAATGCTACACTACTATAAAGAATCCCGCACTGGCGGTTGAGTTAGGTTGAAGACCTCTCCGCTTAAATAAAACGTTTTGTCCTTACAGTAATTCAATTATCGAGACATATTTTTGTTGATGTATAATATGGACCACTATAATCAGATAAAAAGGCAATTCTCGCAAACTTCTACAGATCAATGCGAAACAGTGTATTTTTCCTTAGAGTGTAGCTGTATCAGTCCGAAGCAACGCTCCGATTATCCCGGCTATTGAACGTGAGTAGAATTTCTAAAAGAGAAGCATCACAAAATAAAATTTTCTTGAACTTTTAAAAAATTGTATTTTTTAGCTGTATTTAAAAGAATTAAAGGAAAATAATCAATTTTATTATTATAGGTATCTAATAAAAGACATGTACTAGGTAGTTGGTAATCAATTTAAACGATATATTTATGCAACTGAGGTGAAAAAAAGTTATCTATAGCTTATTGCATGGAAAAAATTAACATCGCAGCCAAGTCGAGTTGCACAAATCCTTTTGCGCTGTTGCTTACAATTTTTTTTATAGAAGAGTAAAAAAAAATTTAATATACTCAAATATAACTTATTTTCAAATAATTAGTTAATTCTGAAACGTTTACTAATTGTAACTGGTAAAAGCAAAAATTTTGGAGTCGGCCACCTATGAGAAGCAGCAGACTTTTCAAAATGAGTTACAATCAGCTTATTCAACATGTGCCTATTATAACCCCGTTGTGACAGGACGACTTGTATAACTCCTGCTACTTAGCAGGAACTGGTTAAAAGAAGAACCAAAAATTTAAAACAATGATCTTATTCCTACAAGTATTATTCATAAGTTATGATAGCACAGAAGATGGGTTATTTTATGCGCAAACAGGAGAGCATACTACGGCTAAGAAACCATGCGGACGATAAGGCTCCATTCCAATAATAACAATTTGTATGCATCTCCCTCCTGTCCCTCCATTTTACGCCAACTGACCAAAGTTATGCAAAACACAAATTTTCACCCACAGAAAACAAAGATGAAAAATCCCGCAAACAGCGCAACGGCTAACAGGTGTCTATACGCGCGATCGAAGGAGAATTGGCGAATAACAATGGAAAGAACCGCGCCAAACCTGCACGAGCACGAATTCGAAACTTTCCGTGACCTTACGATCTTGCGATTTACCCTCGATATGGGGTTTTGGAGCACGTTTCCTGAATTATTCCAACTCAAAATAATTTACACATGGTAATGAGTTAAAATAATGCACATCCGGGTTAAAACTACACTTTATAATCAATTAGTAAGTTTTTCCAACCCAGAAACTGAATTCAGGTAACTCAGAAAATAGTTACAAGATGAGGAATTGTGGTGATCCCAAATATGTTTAAAATATTGATAAAAAATCTCTTTCTGGGTTGAGGCGAACCAAAAGAACCTGAATTACTGTAGCGTTTTTAAATAATTTGTGATAATCCGTAGGCTTAGTTAGAACAACATAGAGAGGTGGGTTGACGTAGCACCAATTTTTTAACCCACGACATTGGTAAATGCATTTTTGTCAGTGTATAAAAGCGATTTGGGTCATTTGACTTCCCTGTCTTATACATGTGTCATATTATGACAGAAGGGAATAACCGCGGTAATAAACGGTAAATCACTTTTAATCGGCGATTGTATTTTTTAATTACAATTTTTTTACGATATCTACAGGCGTTTGGCAGTTAAAGTTCACCTACATAACTTAAATTCTTCAAGATTATCAATAAGGTATTACAATTTTATTGAGTCTTAAATAAAATACAGAAATTATTTAAAATTTGAATAAATGTTTTAAAAGTACAAGTTTATCTTTTCAAACAACAAACCCCCCCCCCCCCCCCCCCTTGTTTAAATTCTATTTTATTTTTTTGTATAGAACTCATATAATTTTTAAAACGATTTGTAAATTAAAAGTTTCGAAGAAGTACCGTTCTTTGCGGCTCTCGGGACGCGGACGAGGCGATAATGCCATTCATCAAAAAAACGTTTCACCGAGTGCTTCACTATAAAGCCGAATTTGATGGTCGCTATTACTGTCGCAACGGTTTTTTATAAATATCAGAAAATTTACTGGCTTTCGAGGTTATTTTAACCGATTTAGCTGTATAGTTGTTACGCAAATTACGCCGAGTGTTAAGTTTTTTGAATTCTCTTCGTTTCCGATTCTCCGACCCATGACAAATCTATATGGATAAGTGTACATTTTTTTTTAGTAATTTCTAGTAGACAAAAACACGTTATTTTTCCAGTTCAATCCTGCAGGATATGCTATTAACAAAATCTTAAAACTAATAAACTACGTTAGAATTTCCAATAAGAAAATACGGCGACATAGTGACCGACCATGTAAATAGGTACTATCCAGTAGTGCTCGATTAAGTGCGGGAGTCGTTCGGCGAAATGGTAAAAATGATGAATGACGAATGATGTGACATCCCGCCGACGAGCTCCAGATTTGCGGGACAATGTGACTTCGCACTAAGCGATACTACTAACAGATTCGCATATACAGGTAGGTAACTATTTAATTGGCCACTAAAGTTGTCATTAAATAGTTGCCACCCTGTATGAAATTCCTATAACTACAATATGATGGTAAATAGCGGTTTTTCGTAACTATAGCTGTATATCTATGAAAATAATCATCAGTAGCAGCTTGCAGCGGTCAAAATTATGAATTTCTCGGTTTGGCTGGACCATTGTGACCTGTTGTGGATTTACCGCCAAAATTAAATTCTGTGGTTGTTACACAGTAACGTAATTTATACGAGGGTTGTATGGGGTAAAACTTTATTCGAAAATAATATTCCATGTACAGTACCGTATTTATTTTTTTTGGATAAGTCCGGGAAGGGTATTTAACACTAACACCAAGAACGTGTATCACACAACATTTATTTTTTGAATAACCAAAATATATTTTAATTTTTCCTTCAAAAACAATGGTGCATGCCAGTGTCGGACTGAGCTACCTTCTGCCGGTTTACAGACTAATGAGCCCAATCCTACCGTGCTTTGGGGGGTCCCGATGATTCTTTTCACACTTTTAAAAGTAACTAAAGTTGACAAAAATAATTTGACATTCTCAAAAAGATCATTTTGGAACTGAAACATGCAGATGCAATTATCATAATCATTTTACAGATGATACAGTGACGGCGCCATTGGTTTTCTTTCAATTGAGCGCCACCCGGTGGAAAATTTATGTGGGTAGGCAGCAATAATGTGTATTATTTCGGCGAATAGGCACCTACAGATTTTTGTATAATTTCTTCCATATTTTCTTGCTCAATTTAGCAGTTTAGTATAGGTTTGGCGAGAACAATTGGTGTCGCCCAATCGTGTCCACTCTTGGTGCCGCCAAAGTGATGATGATAATTAATGCTCCGGTCACAACATAGCAGAAGCACTGTCAAAGTTAGCATACGTTACGTTAACATTATCAGGTTCGAAGCTTTTTCATTAAGAATTTACAAGAAGCCACAATGCAAATTAAATGGAATATGGTATTTAAATTTAGATATTATGGCCGAAGTAAAAGATTCACTTTTGGACATTACCATAACAATTGATGATATCAAGTGTCGCCCGCCTTTACCTAATTTATAAAAGGATTTTCAGTTTATCGATATCTATATCAATTTAGCCAAGAAAAACTTTAAATGAATAATTTGTACACAAATTACAAAATGAAACAAAAAATATAAAATATTAATTAATAATTAAACAGTATTTTTCCATTACTATAATAAAAGAACCATTATCATGTCATTTTTAAGTCAATAAATTTATCATTATTCACTACCTACTGTGCGCCGGTGAGTAATCCATTTATTGCAGTAATATCAATAGTTACAAAATCACCAGATTTTGTCAAAATACCATAAATTAATGATTTATATTTGGGTGTGTGTTCCTGGGCCTAAAGACGCAACGCAAAATGTGGGAAAGTTTACCACTGGGGTGAGCTACCTTCATCGCAATCAAAATAGTAAAAATGAGCAAATGCCCTGTTGTGATTATCCATTGTACATATATCTATATCATATACAATGTATATATATATCATATATATATATGGTGATATACATATCATATATATGATATATACAGGGTCCTGGCAATAGTGTGTCAGACATCCATAGCTTCTATACGAATTAACTTAGGAATTTCATTCATATGCTGATTTATACTGTATTATATAGGGTGCATTTCAGGAAAATATTTTCCAACATACAGGTTGGCCCAAAAAAGTATCCCTAGACCTCTTGTCTTCTGTTAGAAAAGTTATTTAAGGTAATTTTTTTAAACTTCTTTCTAAGACTGCAAAACTTTTTTTTTTAATTTTTAATTCTAAAACAACATAACCAAATGAAATAAAACTTTAAGCAATTATAAAGGACACTAATAGGAACCTAAATATGCAATAAAATGCTGAGTGTACCATAAAAAAAGCAGTATTATGCTACCACACTTTTTTGGACCACCCTGTATATTTTCGGACCTCGGGCCCATTGAGACTTTTGATGAGCATCGATTTTTGGATAATATCCCCGAGTATAAAAGTTTTTAACCGAGGGCCGATTCGCATATGTTCGTGCGGAGTCCTTTGTATCAATTATTTAACTTCATGTATATTTATTATTAATGTTTAAAACAAATGAAACAAATTTTATAATTTGATTAGCACTACAACGGCGATGCAAAAGATAAACGAAACCCCATTGAAAAGGGAAAAAATTAATCATTAAACTTTAATACAACTTTAGATTCTCTCGTATATAATTTTTTTGGTAATATATTATACCTAATAACCAAAAAACTTTTTTTGTCACAATTCAAATTTTGTTTAAAAATATTTTTTTTTACATTCTAGTGCAAAGCGTCAAGTTGGGGCGAACTTGACCGGCAGGCAAGTCGATCGACTTGTAAAATCTCGGCTGGCGACAAGTTAGAATAAGTCCGTAGGCGTGTCGATTCAGTCGAAAATAATTGTTGGCGATTAAACAATACACGGTTTTTCAATATGCCGAAAGTTTATCAATGTTAAATGGACTCAAAGCGCTTAATGGACTATAGTGAGGGAAATATAAAATTCCTAAAGGAACCCTTGTAAATAATATACATGAACGAAACATGGAGGTGAAATTGTGTTTTCGGCGGTTGAAGAAAACCAACGATACTAAAAAAAAGCGATATCTTCCAATAAAAAGAAAATAATTAAATGTTGTGCCTGGTAGGTCAATTGCTTCTGAGAACATTCCAGAAAATAATCAAGACGATGTCAATAATTCTACCGTCGACCAGCAAAGTGCTAAGCGTGAAAAGAAAACCATTTGAAAAATCAGAAGGAAGCGATCACATAAGGTCTGATGAAGCAATGGAATTAGCAACAGAAATTGCTATCTCCGAAGATGAACAAAAAGAAGAAATGTAATGTATGATGTAAATACTTTTTTATATCAAGTGACCCAGCATTAATTCTTAAGTTTTTATTTTATTATGGTGTTAAATCCATTATTATTGCTTTATTTTGTATGTAATATTTATAATAAATTATTATTTCTATATTATTAGATTAATTTTATTACGCCCCAATTAACAAAGAAACCTTTTTAATAGGCAAGACTCGTATTTGGTCAAGTTCACCCCAAATGGCCAGTTATCCTATTTTAAATACTTATTTTGTGAATACAAACTTCAACAACGGTCAACTTTCCACCATTTTGCGGTACCTTAGAAAAACAATTATCTAGCTGTAGGCTGTGAACTACTTTAATGAGCAAAAAGCTTCCTTAAACTGTAGAATATTATTAAGTTTAGTTCTTCAAAAAAACCCTTTCTCTCTTGTTTGTCTGGATTTAAACAGACAATTGTAAATTATAAAGTACATGAAATCATGCACGAAGGAAGCATATCAGAGTCTGGTCCGCTTGAAACCTGTATTATTTCCTAAACATCATTCGTTATTTGTATTTCTTTCGTCTACCGAAGAGACCCACGATAACAAGAAAATGTGCATCCTTTCGAAGAATTTTTCGCGCTATTATCAGAATTCTGGTACTAACTGGTTCCTTTTTCTTATTTTTCAGATAAAAACCAGTTGAAATGAGGCGCAACATTGTTGGGACGTTTATTTTTAGCCACCAGGACAGTTTAAATTTAAATTTGGTATTGTTTTTCGTTCTTCTCGAAATGGTTAAAACATTCTTCGGAAGTGACACAACTTCGGGCGGGCCTTCGTCAAAAAATACTACACTCGAACACAGCAAGCACTCGTAATAAAATATTTTCGAATTTGACCTGAATCCTAATGCGGCTAATGCCAAATTAGTCCAAAGAAGTCGGTGTCTGATGACCTAGCGATATAGCACCACAACTATTTAACTGTGCCTGATGCCGATTGCTACTTAGTCGTTGAGAATATAAAACTGATCGAGCGAATATGTGCATCTCTACAAATTTTACTTAAAAACACATACACAAAATACAGGGTGACGGCAAAGTCGAGAGCAATATTTCCCCCGCGTACATAGAGTCTCAAACTAATAGTTCACGCTATAATAGCCCCAGAGCTGGTGACAAGAAACCGTAAGAGTTTTGTCATGGCCTTTATTTTAATACGATATAATATAATTGATCTACACGAGTCATCACCAGGGTTGTTACAGGAGTTAAAGTGGATTTATAAACTTGACGTTCCGTTTACGTTCGCCGTTCCTATCGTTCGTAGAATCAGAGACGAGAAGAGCAGAAAATTAGTGAACAGAGGAGAGACGGCAAGAACAGCGAGACCAACGGCAACTATAAATAATCTTATGGAATCCTGTGCTTTCATTTGCAACGGCGGCGGATGCAACCATTAATTTAACATTTACTACGGTAATTACTACCGTAGTAAATGTAATTTGCTACATGATCTTACTACGTATTTTGTTACATTTACTACATTTGCTACTTTCACGTTTCATTTTTAGAATATTTTCTATTTTTCCACTCGAATTTCCGACTTTTAATATCAAATTTACAATAATAAAGTTGAGGTTATGTTGTATTTTTGACACTTTCAGCCAATCGAAACAAAATTATCTACATTTATTACATTTCCTATATTTACTGCGCTTGCGTCGTAACAAATTTAAGAATATAGTAAATTTAATTTTTCTGCGACTTTAACAACCCTGGTCAGTATCCACTCGCAAGGTCGGGTAACGGAACATCTGGCGGTTATCCGCTTTGACGTATACAGGGTGTGTGACCGTTTAGTGTTGCAAAGTATAATAGCTCCGTTACCATTTCACATACACCAAAAATGTTAATATAAAAGTTCAAGAGGAGTAAGTGAGTTACAATGAAAAATAATTTTTTACTCTATAGGGTGAACAAGAAAATATTGAGGACATTTAAAAAAGTGAGGTTAGGTCCGATAACTTTCTTACCTGTCCCCGTATACTTATTCTGATTATGGCATATTATTCAGCAATCAATGTAAATAAACTTCTGTATAAAACATTTTTCTGTATCTCTATTAACTAAGAAAATATAGGGTAATTTTGAAATTGAGAATTTTGTGATTTTCCCCGTATCTATTAAGCGAGCGAAAATTTTCAAATTTTGATTTCACTATTTTAAGTTTAACCCAAAAAGAGCACATAACACCTACATTACTTTTTTGATAGCACTAACAAACCCTATAAAAGTTTCGAAAATGAGACCCCTGTACATAGAAATTGGTATTTATCTCAATCAAAATCAAAATGTTCCTTTACCAACTAAAAATATCCCTCAATTCTTCTAAAATACAAACCCAAATCAATGCAACACATATTGCATTTTACAATTGTCTATATTATTTTGTCAGACTTTAATTTTATACGTGTATTAACAACTTTTAATAAATTCCATCCGTCGTCGCTATAAAAACATCACGCGCACACTTGCATAGGCCATGTTTCATCGATACAGTGCATTGTCAGCCCCTAATTTTCATCCCCCCCGTATTTACCGCCGGCAAATACTTCATTTTGACATGTCGCTGCACTCTGCACTACTCAACCAAAGTAATACTTTTTATGTGTTTGTTTTGTCAATATTTGATTATTTTTTATTGGGCTCGGATGACAGATATACTACGGAATCGTGGGAAATTTATCAGTTGATTAACGATGGGTGATTGATTGGTGCATTTGAGGCATCGAAATTGTAAACTGTATGTAAAAGTGTGTATTATTTTACATAGATACCAGTGTTCTTCGTTAAAATTAATTATTCTTTCAAAGTTTTTTCGACAAACATTTTTTATATAAAACTTTAAAATACTAACCTTTAACCTTGGAAATAGATCATTTTTACTAGATATTTATCTGAAATACCTATACTCGGAAATATATAACATGCTGACGGTGTCCGTCAACTAATTTCTAGTCACAACTATAAAACAACATAACCTAAAAATAATAGAAATATAATAGTTTATGCTCTATTTATAAAGTTTTATTCAATAAAGTACTATTTTTATTTTTAATTCAATATAGTATTATACATATTATTTTACATATATATATTTTTAGTTACTGTAGACATTTCCTGGGCATTAATTGTTATTCCTGTCAGTTTTTGTGTCGACAGAATATTTTGTTCAATAGTACTATTTATTATTTTGTTCAATATTTTGAACTTTGTTCTGCTCGCACCATAACTCAAAGTTTTACATATTCTTTTTAAAAGTTTTTCTAGGTTATTTTCTGCAATTTCTTGTATTTTTGCCATAGTACCGACCTTAAAAAATATATTTTCTTTTAAAGATAACCAACTCCCATTATATTAACACAAAACAAAAATATTCTGTTGGTTGTAGGAATAGTCCATATAACACTTTGTATCTAAATAACAACCGTCAGAGCTACAATGATTTTGAGAGGAAAAAAAGTTGTACCGCATCAATAAAACTTCGATTCTCATACAGCCAGCTTTAACCGTTGCAACAATAAAGTTTATGTTGCGAATTTTATTTTAATTATTCGCTTACAAGGGTGCTTATGCACCGGAAACATGCTACATATCTATGAATATATCGCTAACGTCTAGATAGAGCTACCGCAATATAAGGGACGTTAACTATAACTGTTCACTGAAAAATAACTTTGGGACAGAAGAATTGGTTCTTTGGTTTCAGAATAAAGCAAGTTAATTTAATTTAATATTCACTCTTTGGATAGGCATACGCCCATTTTTGGGATTAGTTCAATGTTCTCTTGACCTTCGATTCTGTTTTCTGTTAACGGAAAATAAATTTTTTGGTTTCCAAAAACTTCTAGAACATACAGGGCGTTATGGAAATGACGTATTATATTTAAATGGGTGACTCCTTGGGTGTCCTAGAGAAGCGCTACATATTTGATTTTTTTTTATATCGACCGTTTTAAAATTGGGGTAATAAACACTCTCACTCACAGGTCAGTCCGCGCTATTGTACTACATTTCATCCAGAGCCAATGGAAATGTTGTCAAACTTAATGTAAAACTGAAATTCCATATAAAATTATAAAAATAAATTATTTTCTACCTACTTGTACCTTATACCTAAAGAGCGAGGAAATCCAGGCACAAACACAATCAGTTTTTTTTCTTTTTCATGGGAACACTCCTGGAAACACTTTATGTACACACAGTAATAGTGAAACAGAACCGATAGTTAGCTTTTGAAAATACAATAATACAGATTATACTACAGATTATTAGATTTTATTACCCGTGACGAAATTTGACGTCCAGAAGACACGCGTCAATAAAACCAATATTCAAAGATTATTTATGGACGGGCAAGATACACTCGTAAACCGAAAAATCAGAGCGGATTGCTGAGAGTGTGTTGATGATCGACGAGGCACAACGTATCCAGCCGCTGGTTGATCTTCAACTAACAGACGCAAGCGTGCGGCGCTATATGAAACTACTTCGCTCAGCCGATGTAAGGCGTCAAGAGGTCATTGGCATTTGACCTAGTGACGTACGTGGCTTTTACTATTCCATTTTTCGGGTTGTTTAAAACATAGTCCGTCGTAAATGTTTTTCAATTAATTGTACAAGAAGGTTTTACAGAATGGAAAAGTGTTTAAATTATTTTATTTTGTCTAAAGAGTTTAAGGTGTACATATGACAACACCGGCCAGAATTCCTTGATTGCGTACATGTATCGCAGTGCCACACAGGTGTTTTTCTGGTTCGACATCAGGTCACTGTTACCGCTGAATGAATTAAAAGCGCCATTTATGGCTATTTTTCTTCAATTTGTCTTTATCTCAGGAATTGCAGGTTTAAATATAATACGTCATTTCACACAATACCCTGTATTTTTTTAAATATTTTTGAGAGGCTATGAAGGCTCATTATATTACGAAATATGTCCCGCAGCAAACTTTACCTTAAACACGTTTACCTATGTGTGGAAAATTATTATTTCCCAGACCACCTGATGATACCTTATACAATAAGGGAGTAATTTATCTACGCGGTAGTACTTTAAAATTCTATTTCAAATTGAATTTTAACTACGAAGAAAAGGAAGCCTTCTCCATTGATAGGATGCAACCACCTGCAGACCGGTTTCGAACTCTTTTGTTCTCGTCAGTATAGGGTAGGTGTACATACCTATCATCAGAGAAGACTTCTAATTCTTGACGCTCTATTATCAATGGTAGACCAGAAAATATAGCGCGCAGCGCCCCCTCTTAGCAGTCCCACCCAATCTGAACAGGCGTTATTTGATTAAATCAAATTTAAAAAATCTATTTAAGAAATAAAAATCTATGCTTTTCAGGTGGTATTAATATCAAATACCAATATATGGAAAATTATTATTTCCCAGACCATCTGATGATACCTTATACAGCATGGTCGTATTTTTGTCTACACAGTAGCACTTCAAAATACTATTTCAGATTAAATGATACTACCAAGAAAGGGCTTCCTTTTCTTAATGGTACTAAAAAATGGAAGCCCTTTCTTGGTAGTACCATTCAATCTGAATTAGTATTTTAAAGTGCTACTGTGTAGACAAAAATACGACCATACTGTATAAGGTATTATCAGATGGTCTGGGAAATAATAATTTTCCATATATTGGTATTTGATATTAATACCACCTGAAAAGCATAGAGTTTTATTTATTAAATAGAGTTTTTAAACACTTTTGATGAGAGGTGCGTTAAATATTGCATATTTGTCACCTTATACTCGTATATTATATATTCTGATTTATTCTGATTGTTTGTTCGTATAGGCACATACTTATTATTGGTTAAGGATTTTTCGGGTTTGTTCGTGTCCGTATTGGGTTTGTTCGCATATATGTACATAATACGTATTCTTGCTAAGTATTACCACAATGCGATTTGGCATATATTTTATATCGTTAACGACATAATATTTATAAAAAAATAAAAAAATAATTTTTTAATATTTAAAATAAATACAGTTCATGCTGTATCCACTTGTGACCTATCACAATCTGAACGGAAGAGCAGGGATAACTAAAAATGGAAGAAAATAATAGAGAAATTCCTAAGATGTAAATGCAACTCAAAGTGGGAAACTTGTAAAAAGTATTTTTGTCGCAGCAAACTGTATATCCATAGATTTAAGAATCTACTCTCCGCGAATTTTTTTTTTTGAGGAAAAATCAATAAGAGAAAGCGACCCACCTTCAGTTCTGATACTGGTAATGCTACTTAAAATTATGGAATTTTTCCTTATGTATTTTATATCATGAACATTACAGAACCGGAACCTACTAGTCATGGTAGGACACGCAGTTCCACTGACTTCATCTATTAATTTGCTGGGCGTCAATCAGGGAGGAAATACGTCTTGGCATAACCACGTCGCCAAGATTGCTTCGCAGGAACTTGGTGTAATCTTCCGAACCAAAAAGTTCTACACATCACAACAATTTTTCATACTATACAAAGTCCAGATTCGACCATCACTAGAGTACTGCCTGGAGCTCTGCACCCAAACATACTCTTCGGCTGCTGGATTCTATCGAAAGGAGGGCCATTCGTCGGATCGGAGACCACGAGCTGACGAAGAACCTCGACAGCCTAGAACATCGAAGACAGGTTGGGGATTTGACTCTCTTTTACAGATACTTGCATGGAAAGTGCTCAGCTGACCTTGCCCTCTTAATTCTGCCCAGAGCGGCGAATAGCAGAAATACACAACGAACCACTGCCGCCGATCCATATGTGGTTCAGCTTAGTATAGTAGAAATCAGAGAGCTACACTTCGTTGCATATTTCATGGTGTTCAAATTCACATTGGCAGATGGGCGTCATGTTAATAAAAAAATTGATTTACGATTCCAGAATCTTGTGTCCTTTATTCGCACCCAAAACAAAATATATCTAATATTTTTTTTCTTCTGTTTTTTTAGTTAGATTTTACAACTTATCATAATGCAGTGAATACCAGGCAGCTATTTTGGCTCCTTTATGGCAAGTTGTAACGTTGGACGTAATTTCACTTTATTAAGTAACAAGTTTGAAAATAAATTGTTTATGTTCATGTTTATGTAAAATCTAAACTAAAATTACAAACAAAAAAAAATAGTAAATATTATTTTTTAAAAAGTCTCTATTTTGTTTTGGGTGCGAATAGGGACACAATATTTAGGAATCGTAGAGTACTCGATAGGATCTTTAAAATGATGTATCGCAAGACTCCACTTCCTATTTAATTTTTATATCAAGATGGCGCTCGTCCGCCATTTTGATTTTGAGCACCATGAAATATGCAAGGAAGTATAGCTCTCTGTTTCCTACGACACTATGCCAAGTTGTATTTATTATTCTAAGGCGGTAAATGAGACAATTGATAATAAAAAATTATAATTATGCAGTTTTCAAAACTCCGCCATCTTGTTTCGGGTACGAATAGAGATGTAGTATTCTAAGGTACTCGATAGGACCTTCAAAATGATCAATATCCTTGTTCCTATTTAATTTTCTTTACCAAGATGGCGCCCGTCCGTTATTTGGACAGTCATAATGGTCATTTGTTGCGTCAGAAGGTAGTTTACCTTCCTCCAAAGTTTTGTAAAAAGAAATTTTGTAGTTCAAAAGTTATCAAGGGGGGACATTCAAGAACCGCACAGTATAGTATACCATTGGACTTTTACTGGAATAAATTAACACCTTTTTAAACCCCATTGTTTGGTTCCAACATCTTCGAACCGCAATAAATGGGTGCAAGATCGGCTTGAAATATATAACTATTTATATTGTTTTATTTTTATTATGAATTAAAATGGTATAACAATTATGGATGCAGGTAAATAAAATTTGTACTCCCGCTTTACCCGAAAATTTAAGGCATTTTATGGCTAGAAGGCTAATTATAGTTTTAGGGGAATCAAAAGATCAACGGTTTAATGTAAACCTTACTATACTTCCTAGTCAGGAGAACACAATTTTTTTTCCATGAACCAAAAATCATGTTTAGGGAGTCTGTCGTTTCCGACAAATTATTTTTAAAGAATCAATTATCGTGTTAGACATTGTGATAGGTATCCATAACTCTACAACGATACAATATAGGTTTCGGTTTAGTGCAAACATGTATGGAATAGCGGCGCCCAGAACAAACATATATATGGATGCAAAGTGCCTCGTTATGATCGTATAAATATGTAGCTTGGTAGGCAATAACACCAAACGATTTTTGAAGTGCTTCCGTAGTATATTGGCGCAGATTGTATAATATAATAGAAATGTCACATTACACAATACTTTGTCAAAATAATTTAAATGATCTTATATAGACCATTGTAAGTAATTATAAAAGTACAGGGTGTCCCATTTTCGACACTTTTATAGGGTATCTCCGTAATTGTTGGTGCTATCAAAAAAGTAATGGAGGTGTCATGTGCTCAAGTCAAACTTGAAATGGTAAAATCAAAAATTGAAAATTTTCGCTCGCTTAAGAGTTACGGGGGAAAATCAAAAAATTGACAATTTCTAAATGTTTTATACAGAAGTTTCTTTATGATTATTGTTGAATAATCTGCCGTTTTCAGAGTAAGTATACGGCGTCAGGTAAAAAGTTATCGGACCTAACCTAATTTTTTTAAATGTAACACCCTGTATATTTTAAACTAAAAAGATAGCATTTTAAATTTCAAATATATAACACATATTTGTTTCCTAGGCGATTTATTTAAACTTTATTACTTTAAAACGAAATAAAAGATTCAGATTAAGGTAAAAAATAACGGGAATCATCGCAAACGTTATGTCCTTAAATGGTTGCCGCCTTTCCGGATAGAGAAGAAAATATAAATTTTGCGCTATATCTTCGTTTTTTCCACTTTCAATATAAACTGATATCATATCATTCACAAATGAATATGTAAAAATGAAATTGACGTTAGATGTTAATAACAACTAGAATGTCGGCATAGTTGTTCCTGTGGTATTAGCTTTTGTTTCATTGTCTATTGTGGTTTTAAGTCATAAAGTTAAAATAAATCGCCTAGGAAACCAATGTCATCCATGGTGTGTTATATATATCAAAAGAATCATTTTAGATTCAAATATAAGGGTGTTTAAAATATTGAGGTAAAATCCGATAACTTTTTTACCTGACCCCGTATACTTATTCCGAAACGGCAGATTATTCAACAATAATCATAAAGAAACTTCTGTATAAAACATTTTTCTGTATCTCTTTTAACTAAAAAAATATAGGGTAATTTTGAATTGACAATTTTTTGATTTTCCCCCGTATCTCTTAAGCGAGCGAAAATTTTCAAATTTTGATTTTAACATTTAGGTTTGACCAAAAAAAAAAACACACATTACTTTTTTGATAGCACTAACAATTATGGAGATATCTCGGGAGCATGCAGAGGCCAAAAGAAACAATTTGTCATAGAAAATAAATTCCTAAAGTGCCCCTTAACGAAAATACAGAGCCCCAAAGGGGTACCTAGCGATTTACGGGATTTACGATTTTTTAGATCTAATTTTTGAACCGACATGTATAATTTAATGTGATTTTAATATTTTTATTGAGGCCATAAAGAATAATTAAACCATACTACAGTAGATTTCTCAGATCGTCACCACACTCGTTGGACCAACATTTTGACCGGTGTGATTTGACAGATCCGAAAACTGATTTTTTAATTACTTTGGTCGTTGCTCTTTAAAAAAAGTACTATTAATTTATTGCTATAAAACTAGCAGTTTTCGAGATAAATCGTTTTTATGCGGTCGATTATTCACTCAAATGTTACTAATGATGAATACCAACATGTAAAAATAAAATTTAGCATTCGGGTGTTTTAAAATTATAAACTTTGAAAAAAAGTTTAAAAAATAAAGGAACAATTAATTACTCGTATATTATTGCTAAAATATTCATTTTGGCCGATCAATGAAATTATCAACGAGATTTTTAGCATGAGTAGCTTCTGATTGTTTTTCGCAGAAAAACCGATTTATCTTGAAAACCCCCAATTTTATCGAAATAAATTAAGAGTACTTTACAGAGGAATGACCAAAGTATTAAAAAGCAGTATTCAGCTGTGTCAAATGACACCGGTAAAACCGGCTGATTTTGCTGAGGATGTAAAACATCTACTATAGTATGATTTTATGTCTCTTTATACCTTCAATAAAATATTAAAATTTAATTAAATTATACATGTCAGTTGTGTCAGTAAAAAAATATAGAAAAACTCATTTATGTCCTCATCCAATTGTCATTTGTTATCAAGTCATAGCATAATTAAGGAAACATAATTTTTGGATTATCAGCAAGAAAGAGTTCCTGCATATTTCGCTTATCAGTTCAGGCAACATTTGGACGAAAGGTTTCCAGGGCTTTGGATTGGTCGCGGTGCCGATGGTCCTATTAGTTGGCCTTCAAGATCTCCAGATTGTACACCTTTTGTATTAGAAATGAGTCGATACTCGGGATGCACTAATGAAGCAATCAGGAGAGTAACAGGCGTCCTTAGTAGAAGAAGCAGAAAACGTTTAGAAGTAAATGTCGACATTTTTAAAAATTTATGAAAAGAACGCTATTATTGAAAAAATGTCATGGTATGAAATTCTGTTGAGTTGTTGAGGAGTAGTAAGCTTAACGTTATAACTTGAAAATCAACGAAAATTTTTTTTTACATTATTTTCAAAATATATATTTTTCTTTACACGACTCTAGAATAGAAGAGTACCTATTCGCATGTCTGCTCTAGAATAAACCAGAACAAACCTGAACAAACCCCGTCTACAATTCACTGAAACAGCAATTGACCCAAACAACCATTAAACAATTTTTTTTTATGATCAAACACAAGCACTATATAAAAAATCCTTTAAGACACTGGCGCGTGTGCGAATAAAGCGATTCACGTTGGTTTTGAATCGTTGAAGGTTATATTCGTTGGGAAAAACGACCTCGGGAATGTTGTTCCATAAGGATGAAGTTCTACAGATGAAAGAATTCTTAAATTATGAGTAATAAGCTAAACCATATGGATGGGCGGCAGTGGTTCGTCGTGTATTTCTGCTGTTCGCCGGATAAGTTGAAAAGTCTACAAAATACTGGCGTTAGTCCATCGGCGCATCTCTTGAGAACTATAACAGGAATTTCGTGTGGATCAGATGCTTTTTTGACGTCGAGTCCTTTCAGGATTCGTTTAACGGGACGCTGACGGAACACGATTTTATCATTTCAGATTGAACTGCAGCAATGTTGGGTGGTGTTCTTCCCTGGAAATCTACAGTGGAATCCGAAGAAAATTGTTCAGCAAGTAAGTTTGCTTCGTTTCTGGTTGTGGATGCTATATTGTACCATCGCAACGTGTTAGAGGTGGAAGAGTTGATTTAGTAAAATTTGGGCTGACGGCTTTAGCAACTGACCCAAAGGTCCTTGGTCCCTTTGGACTGTCAAGCAGTTTGTTTTTGATCCTCATGTTATGAGCTTCTTTGCTTTGATCAATTGTACTTGGTTTCGAGCGGTAACAAAGACGGTACGATTTTCAGCGGTAGGGTTTTTACGCCACTGTCGGTAAGCCAGATTTTTAACAGCAAGCTCACAATCCTTGATAACCAGGGCTTGACGTTGGAAGGCCGTTTTTTGAGGGGGGATAAATGCTTCCATGCTAGTTAGAATGACGTCGGAGATCTCCTCAGCATAATCGGATGGGTCAGAAGAAAGCATACGCTCCTCCAAGGAAAAATGCGAAAAATATGTGACTCTAAGATTGTTTTAACGTTTAAGAAATCGTTTTGTTCGAGTCTGAGTTAAATCTAATGTTGTTTGGGTACCTATAACACTGAATAGTATTTTATTCTACACTCAACTCCATCCCTTTCTAATAATATAGAACATCGAATCATTTTACGACGTTAGATAATAAGCTTAATAAGGAAATTATAATATTTTTTTTACATGACTTAAGGAAACGTCGGAAACATCCTGTAGAGACATATACACAAAATATAAAGATTAAGTATTTTATGGATATCTTAATCAATGCAGTGTACGTACTAGAGAAAAGGCAATAAAAAAATCTGCGTCTGAACTCTTCGACCAGGGATAAAACTAACTAATTACCAGGGCATTTCTTAGAAGAGTATTATTGCTGGCGCCTTTTCGGACTTTCCAAAAGGGCAAAACACAAAACGGTAGTGAGTCGATCTCAACTAGCCAACGGTACGAGGCACTCTGAGAGACTGAGATGACTAACCCCGTTTTAGTCCGTTGTAAATATTTGTAATATTGTTTGTAAATATAGTTAAGTGTATATAGTAACACCGACTTTCTCACTTTCACGCACAACGATATCCCCAAAAATCCCAAAATATTTACTGCTGCATGCGCTAGAATATCGCTCTAAAAAATGGTTAAAAAATCTTATTTTATTTATCAACATTTCAAGAAGTAACGTCTAAGGACACAAATAGAGAATAGAACAACTGTAACCGCATCGCAAATCTAAAAATGTGTTAACAAACCAATTTACGATATTAAATTCTTATTAAAACCACCCCATAGACAATATGTATGCTAAATAGGACATTTTAAAACGTCAGTCCAATTGTCAATACTATGAGAATCTCAATTATAAAACCCTTTTGTCGCCCTTGAAGGGCCCAAGTGTCATCACCAGATGCGGCCCTACAGTTGAAATTTATACTTTTTATTAGACTGTTAAGCCCTTGGCGTAAAAAGTGTAAAATTTTAAAATCGAGAGGGACATGGCCCTTTTTCAATATGGTCAGATCGTTTTTTAATAATGTCACATATGTATCAAGTATTATACATTTTAGACGGGCCGTTAAACATATATGCCAACCCAAAGACTTTTGTAAGCTATATCATATTTATAGGTATAGCAATATAACTAACTGGCTGCAAATTTGTAACATAACGTATAATGCACACTCCAATACCGTTTTTTTTTATAATCAAACACAAGCACTATAAGAAAAATCCTTTAGGGCACTCTGGGAGTGGTGTCTGTGCGCATAAAGCGATTCACGTTGGTTTTGAATCGATGGAGATTATATGCGTTGGGAAAAACGACCTCGGGAAGGTTGTTCCATATGGATGAAGTCTTCCAGATGAAAGAATTCTGAAATAATGAAGTTCGAGGATTATTAAGCTTAACCACATATGGAAAGAGAGTCAAATCCCCAACCTATCTCCGATGTTCTAGGCTGTCGATACTCTTCGTCAGCTCGTGGTCTCCGATGAAACGAATGGCCCTCCTTTCGATGGAATCCAGTAGCCGAAGAGTATATTTAGGTGCAGAGCTCCAGACATTAGAGGTACTCTAGTGATGGTCGAATCTAGGCTTCGTATAGTATCAAAAGTTGTTGAGGTGTGTACAACTTTTTGATCCGGAAGAGTACACCAAGTTTTTGCGAAGCTACCTTGGCGATTGCCACAATGTGGTTATGCCAAGACATATTTCCTCTCAGCAAATTAATAGATGAAGCCAGTGGGATTGCGTGTCTTGCAATGACTATATCCGGTTCTGTGATGTTAAACTTTTTAGAGAAACTGCTGCCTGGGTTTTCTTAGCATTAAATTCGACTGTCGACGGGTACTGTCACCCCAAGCCAAAATTTCTTCCAGGTCTTTGTTCAGGTTTGTTCCAGTTATACAAATTAGGTTTAACTCAAATCTGATTTTAAACCAGTTCATTATGTTGTACACGGTTATCCATTTTTGACAATTTTTTCTTGGTATCTCGGTAATTAGTGAACTTATCAATCAACTAATGTACGTGTCATGAGATGTATTTGGGAGAAACTAAAAATGTTTCAAATAAAGTTTCATAATGCGCTAAATAGAAAATTATGCTACCGAAAAAATCGCATCTACCGGTTCAGGTTAAAAAGTTATCGGATCTAACTTTCTTATTTTAAATAGGACACCCTGTGTAATTTTAGCAAAAAAAATGCATTTTTGTTTCTCTGTCGAAATATATAACACACGATCTATTTTATGATGTAAATAAGTAAACAATTTCAATTTTTATATCTGTATAGTCTACTAGTTTTTAGACGAATCACTGCGATGCGATGGTAGTGCTACTAGCGGAAAGCAGAAGAAGGAAATAGTACGTTCATTTTGCAATTTTATCTGTTTTCAGTAACAAATAAATGTTTTTTTAAAAGTAAACAGTTCTTATGATTATACAGCGTATGTGAAAATATTGGCACTATATGGAAAACTTTTTTATCTGTGAATTGAGGAAAAACTATTCTTCATAATGTTTTGCTTACCCAAAAAGCTACGAAATTTTATCTATTTTTTCTTGCCCCAGATATGGACATTTTATTAAAAAGAAGAGAAAAAAGAAGATTTTTCACTTATTAGGCTTCAGTTACTCAATGCATTTACCGAGGTTCTTTCTAAATGTTCGAACAGCGTTTTCAATTTCAAATCATTGTACTTGTGGCTTGTGTAATTCGGTTCGTTATTTCATCATTGCTCACAATAAGCAAAATTTATATTTTTTCTTGATTAATAACTCGCATCTTTAAGCAATTATTAAGCTTTAAGAATCACATCGACGTATATTTTTATACATAATTGTTCAAAAGGTGACTTTATGTCTTGTACTTTTAAAAATACATTTCTATACCTTTAGAAATAATGATGTTTTCCATATTTTCAACAGTGAAAAATAGAAAAAATATTTTCATATTTTGACATTAAATTTGATTCTTAAGAACTTTATCTAATCAAGTTTCTTGTACCATGTAAATTAATATCACTTTACTCTTAACATTTTAGCACATTTTATTATTTTTTGACCACCCTGTATGTTATATTTCTGATCTTTTCGGTTATTAGAAATTTTTAACGTTAGAAAAACTATTTATCAAGAATAGTTTTTTCCCAAAATTACAGATAAAAAAGTTTTCCATATGGTGCAATATTTTCGTACGCGCTGTAGAGGCCACAAAATTGAAGATGTGAGACAATGATAACACAATACAGAATAGCGTAAGCAAGTAAGACCGTTATAGCCCCTATTTGCTGTACGGGTTTTAACATGAAAAAAAATAAATTGACAGTTGGGAGGTTTAAGGTGAGAAATGTAAGATTATGGCAACCACGTTTAGTATTATAATAAGTTTTTTCTATTTGGGTTTCATAATGGCTTCATAATGAAATGCAAAAAAATTGAATAACCTGCTCTTTATGAAACTGAAATTTTATTTTTTCTATGTTGGCAGCAAGTAGGGTTCGAATTTTAGGCTTACTTCGATTTCGTTGAAATTAGTTTTCTAGGCATTATGGATTCGACAAAAATTTTTTATAGAAAACTTTCAAATACTAACCTTGCAAATAGATCATTTTTACTAGATATTTATCTGAAATACCTATACTCGGAAATATATAACATGCTGACGGTGTCAGTCAACTAATTTCTAGTCACAACTATAAATCAACATAACCTTAAAATAATAGAAATATCTTCCAGTTTATGCTCTATTTCTAAAGTTTTATTCAATAAAGTACTATTTTAATTCAATATAGTAATATACATATTACTTTATATATACATATTTATAGTTACTGTAGACATTTCCTGGGCATTAATTGTTATTCCTGTCAGTTTCTGTGTCGACACAACATTTTGTTCAATAGTTGTATTTATTATTTTGTTCAATTTTTTAACTTTGTTTTGCTCGCACCATAACTCAAAGTTTTGCATATTCTTTTTAAAAGTTTTTTAGATTATTTTCTGCAATTTCTCGTATTTCTGACGGAGTAAAACTTTCTTCTTGACTCATCTTTATTAACTTTAATAATATATTTATTTTTAATTATGACGGATGGGAAGAAGCTTTGTTGTATTGAATTGTTTCTATCATGGCATATTCGATACTTGTAACATTTTATTAAATTGTAAAAGTATTGCCAACCCAAGAAGAAAATATTAATTCAAATGGAAAAATTCTACTATATTTTTTAAAGTTTTTCAGACTTTAAAGACATAAATAGAAAAAGTATTATAAAATACACGGTTCATAAGACAATTAGAGCACTTGTACTTTAGAAATCTCCCCGCTTCGCGGGTCGTTTTCTAAATTAAACGTGTCCTTTAAGATAATGTCTTATAAAACTTAATCTTAATATAATATTTTCAGTCTCCTTTCAAATTAATAAAGAAAAAAGTACCGGGATTATCATTAATTGAACTAAAACTATTTTAGCAACAACATTCCGGTAGAAATATTGACTAGAAGAACGAGGTAAGTATTATTGGGCATATTTTACCAAAAAAATCTTTGGTTCCGTACCTGTATCTTGTATCTACATAACTTCCTAACCAAAATATGCTGTAAATAAAATAGGTATTGACTCGGATATAGCAAAGCATATTATTTTCATTCGTCTTAAAAATCACAACACTGTCAGAAGTAAGACCAATTTCACCCCTCACCACAAAGGGGAACCCCACTGGGCACAGCGGGCATCTGACACCCCGTATGGACATTATACTCACAGATAAAATTGATTCAATTATTTGGGACCGCATCTGCCATCTGCTGGTGATTATTGGAGATCTTTCGGCCTGGCTAACGCGATTAAAATGATAGAAAGGCACTCTGCCAGTTGACTTCTGTTTGATTTTGATGAAAGATTAGGATGAATGGCTCTCCATAAACAGGGTCCTTTTATAGTTTTGCAGTTTAACTATAACAAATAGCAAGAAATAATCTTTTAATTTAAAGGCAAGAAAATTTTAACTTCGATATGATAATTTTACATTCATGCGGCATAAATCGTTTCTTACAAATTAGTTAGAGTAAACATTTTGATTTGCAGTTAACTAACGTTAAGTGGTCTGAAATTTTCGAATATCTTTTTTTAGTAATATCAGAATTGCATATTTGTTCGCTTTATACCGAAAATTATGTTTCGAATAATGGTAATTTTAACTGAAGTAAATATTAAAGCGTATGTATATGCAAGCCGAGCGGTTCACGAGCTGCTCGTGAGCCACTAGTTCATATAATTATATTGGAACGGGGTTTGTTCGAACCGCTTGTCAACCGCTCGTGGCCATCCGAATCCTGTTGGTTTTTCGACGACTACAAAGGCGTTCGTTGCTCATATTGGGACCGGCGGCGGCGTCGTGCCCTGTTTGTTGTTTTCTTGCCTCGGTGAACCTCTCCCCTATGACGGGTTCGTGGTTAGTTCCTCTTTCCCATGGATCGTAGTAAGTTCGTTGTGAACATATTTTTAATGAACGGTTCATCAGCGGCTCGTGAATCGTTCGGCTTGCACATGCATACGCACCTTAAGAGTATGCGAGTAAACTTTTTTTGTATCTAAACAAGATGCCATTTAATATCTTGCCTCCCTTCCTCTATTCTTCGTTTTGCATTTTCTGTTCCCACGAATATAATAGAGTTGTTAGTTACATAGTAATCTATTTATTATAAAATTATACCATGTATACGTATAAATGCGTCATTAAATTAATGATAAAAAATTTCATTATAAAAATATACATAGTCAAATATATAAAAGTGAATAATATTTTACGTAATTTGAAAATAACGCATAAAATATCTCAACTAGCATCAAAAATATAGAAATTGTGAATAATTGACACTGCTACTATGACTTGGTAAACACGTGGTAATTGACAAGAAATTAATTACTATAAAGTTTAAACTACTAAGTTAAAATTATTAATACCTATAATTCTCGTAACACTTACTTAATATAGTGACTTTATGGTATGATTTCTTTACGAAGAAATATAACTTATAAGTAGGCGCGACTACAGAGTAATGTTAAAGGTGCCCACTACTATAGAGTGACTATAACAATTACCATACAGTAACCGATTCGTAAGCGTTCTGTGTTATCTTACGGACGGGCGGAGAACTGAACGTTTCGTTCTCGACGCTGTTCTTGGCCTGGTACGCTATGTTATATAGAGATCTATCGCGACGTCATTTTAAAAAAATCTTAACTTTTGTAAAATATGAAATATTCGATTTATTATGAATTGTTTTATAATAATTGTTAAATAAATAATTTAATAATGCATTAGTGTATTTACAAAATTGCTTACATACCTCTTCAAATAAATATATTCATATTCTGTTATTTTTCAAATTTTTTACGTTTTATTCGTTAAAACGCTTTAGTTTAAGGGCGCCTTGTTATTTTTAGATCTTATTTTTCAAAAAAAATTAAACGCCTTTGGGCTTCAGCATTTTTTGTATACCGAAATCAAAGTTTTAAATATTTATGTATACCTAATTATATTCTTTTATGGTTAAGTAAAGATTGTTTCACGAAAAATGGATATAACTTAATGACTGCAGTAAAAGTACCTGTGGCGATCCCATTATTTATGACCATTTGTTATTATTATGTGGAAAGGACTGGATTGTAATAATTATAATTAAATATGGCATCAGGTAGCTTAGGCTGCTTAATTTATATTTAAATATCTTTTTGTGGTAAAATTTGTTAGATCGTTACCACAATATTATTCCCCATTTTGGTAACAACGTGGTGAGGAAACGGTGCCTGAACGGTTGCCGATATTAGTAGCGGGAACTTATAATGATCTTTATTAGTGGCGAATACGTAGCGGCGACTAAAATTGTATGTACGGACTATATTTTCTAGTTTTAGAATTAAAAAAAGTTAAATAAAACAACATAAACCAATTTTGTACTTGTATATTATTACTTCTACCAGAAAAATATGTTTAATAGAAGGTGGATACTTACCGATTTCATGCTTATGATTTGTTTAGGACAGAGATAGATGATTAAAAGTTGCAGTTTTCTTTGTTGCACGTTTTATTGTCCTTCTGGTAATTTTAAAATATCCCCATGTTTTCAGTGTATAGACTGGGCACTCGGTTCCAAGATGAAGATATTTTACTCGTTGTAATGTACAGTGTGTTCCAGCATTAACGAACCTATAGTTGTAAATGACAAAAAGATTTCAAATTGAAATTTGGCCATTTGGCATCTAGGCTTGCTTGATTAGAAAATAAAATTTAACATATTTTGATTTTAATGAAATCAAGCAGGACCGGAGAAGTATTTTTTTCTGTCTAGGTAAAGTGCCTCTTTTTCAGAAAATATCGAAGAATTTTATTAAGAAAAGTTGCTCGGAATTCAAAATTATACATTATGCAAGTTATTAACCATCAGCCTATATTTTTTCATTTTATACAATATTTTCCCCTGTTACAAATTCTAATATCTTCAATTTCCTCATCGTTTGTCATATTCGTCTAGGAAATGATATTTGGTCATCAAATGTTATTTCCGAAGTAACCTTTCCTAATAAATATTCCGAATAAAAAATGTATTCAATACCATGAAGAATTTTCTTTTGTCAGAGGTTTAAAAAAATCAAAAAAAATTATGTCTGATGGTTATGAAATTCGCTACGCTTGCATAATAATTTAGAATTCTGAGCAACTTGTCTTAATGAAATTTTTGGATGTTTTGCGAAGAAGACCTTTGGTCGGGTTTGTTCATACAAATAGAAATATGTCAAATTTTATTTTCTAATCAAGCAGGCCTAAATCCTAAATGGTCAAATTTCAATTAGAAAATTTATTGTCATTTACACCTATAGGTTTGCGTATCATGGGACATACTGTATATGAACATAGCGATATTTTTCTTATATCGAAACTACTTGCAAAAATCGCTTTTTATTAATTCTAAATCATGAAACCTTTCTATTCTTCCAATAAAGCCAACACCTCCTTAATATCCTCTATCGATTTCCAGTCGGCCCAGCATTGTAACTATTAGTTATACACCACCCCCGCTTGACGCCCTGGATCTTCCCGAACACGGTGTCGACAACCATCATCAATCATCTTCAGGGTGATGGCATGCCGCGTTCGCCCCGCCACACCGCCCTTAGACAATGCTTTATCTGCAGGAAAAGAAAACCCAGTTGCATGAATTTTGTATTTACAAGCGTTTTGATGTAATAACTTACAATTTTGAGAATTTTGACGTAAGTTCAGGCCAGGATAAAATTTTTCACTTCTTGTGTTTCTTTACCAATTGAATCAGTTTCTATTATTCACCATTTTATACTACCCAAGCATATATACAATGTGTCCCAGGATAAGCGAACCTATAGGTATGAACATAAACATTATATAAGGGGAGACAAAACATTCCATTCGTAAAACACCATTTATTTACAATCATGCACAGTTCTACAGTTTCAAATAAGTTAGAAGGAGACGGCTTTAAAAAATAGCAAAGCTGTAATAAGGTATAGGTTTAGATAATTTCGATCTAACATTAGTCATAAATAGGTAGGTAATCGTTGGAGGTATTTTTTACAGAAATTCAAATAATATATAGAATTATCTACACCTTTCTACCTAAAAAAAACATAACCTCACTATTCTCACTTACCGACGAAATATAGCCGAATAGTCGAATTTCTTACACACCACGCACTGACGAACCATTGTAGATGGCTAATGCATAGCTCTAAATAGTTTTAGATCGGAAAAACACTTAAAAGTAATCCAAACACACACATAGACCACAAACAATAACAATAGCAGAAGCGATAAACCGATAACAACAGTGCCGACGAAAATGAATGAAAATATTAAACTTCAGGATGATTTTTACACTAGCAGGTACAAATGAGCATACAGCGTTTCCTTAAAACATTGCAATTTGATGTTGGGATATAATACTTTTCGGTTTCAAATGCAGCGCAGGCGGTAGATTTAGGAGTCTTTTATTACGGACTTGGCATCATTGATTACTGTTTAAATTCTTGTATGATTCGGACAGATAAAAATCAATGTTTTTGGGTATAAATGGCAAAAAATTTTCAAATTGAAATTTGATCATTTGGGATCTAGGCCCGCTTGATTAGAAAAGGTAAAAACTGATCTTATTAGAGATTTTTACGTAAAGTTCAGTGGCGCAGACATTTTGTCTTTAAAAAGTTTAGTTCTCCAGATATTAACAAAAGTAAAAATTTTTAAATGAGATGCCCTATATATATTATATTTTTAATTAATTGGGCATACTTGGGCTTTGCCAAAATGTGTAGTTGTTAATATTTACCTTCAAAATTTTATTTTCCTTATTAACTCAAAAACTAAACTTTTGAGAAATAAACTGGCCACTCCACTGAACTTTATGTGAATATCTCTAACGAGATCAGTTTCTGGCTTTTTGATAAGTTAACGCGAACATTTTCAAAATTACCCTGTAGATTATAAGAAATGATGAAATGACAAATTTGATACCGGAATCTTTCTTCTCGTTAAAAGTGGGAAACTAAAGTGAAAATCGCAACATTCTATCTTTGATAATAATTCTAATACCCTCCAGAAAGTGACAAAAATGGGACACCCTGTATAAAATAGTATATACACCCTGTATATCAGTAAGGTGTCTGACTTCGATAGCGCCGAAACTATTAATGATAGAAAAAAGGCCCCATACAAAAGTTAAAGGGTCTACTAAAATGCATAACGCAAAAATATTTTATAACCTATCGGGGGGCTCTTAAAAGTGGCACTGAATAAAAATATATTTCTTAAATAGGACACCCGGTATATTTTTCCAGAATTTGATTCAGTAGTAAAACAAGAGCTTTACAGCCGTATTTAATTTTTTGAACTAATTGTAGTGTCAAGTAATTAATTTTTTTATGAAATTTTAGTAATTTTTATGGTACGATTTAAAAATCATTATACAACTTCACATTCTGGCTACCCTAAAATACGTGATATCGGTCCATGCTATTATTTTTTAAAACTCTTATACAAAGCGTTCGTTAGAACGATTTTAAATATGCTTTAATTTAATTTTTTTAAATAGGACACCCCATATATTTTTAGGCATATAGATGTTTCCTCTTAATACCTTCTTTTTTTTGTTAAATATGTCCTATATCTAATTCTTATAATTTCTGAAATATTTTAAGATTTGTCTAAACTCAGGCCAAAATGGGGAATTCTGATTACAGTCAAGATTGCTTTGGAACAAAATAAATAATTTTCTTTAATGCAGCTGTGATTATCGAGATAGAAGAATGTAATGAGAACTTCTCATTCTTCCCTAAGTCAGAAATTGTAAAAGTTAGATAAAGGATATAATTAACAAAAAAAGGTTGTAAGACGAATAAAAGTGTATTTATATCAGATATTATTATATTATATCAGTAATTAATTATTACACTTATTTTATTCGGTGGAATGAAGCGTGCATTACAGCAAATTATCGAGAGCCTTTTCCCCATTTCTAAGAAAAGAAAAGATTTTTCCCGCCCGCTTCGAGTCACCATGTTCTCCTCAATAGTTTTTTAACTGATAAATAAATAAAACCATGTCGGTGCGGGATTTGAACCCGCGACTCTCAGATCGCCAGGCGTACACTCTGCCACTAGGCCACCGATAATAAATAGATATTTACATACTCCGTGCGAGAGTGTTTTCATTTCATGTAGACAGGAAAACTGCCTGAAGAATTTCTTTAATTATTTGGAATCAAAGCCTCGGAGCACTTGTAAAAAAAATACATGCATCCATAAAAATATATAAGGCGTATTTTTAAAAAAAATTAAATTAAAGCATATTTAAAATAGTTGAGTTGTTGTTGTTCTAACAAACGCTTTGTATAAGAAGTTTACAAAATAGAAGCATAGATCGATATAACGTACTTTAGGGTAGCCATAATATACATTGTATTCAGGTTGTATCAACATGTTGCTAGGATTTTTAAATAGTAGGTACCCTTAAAAATTACTAAAATTTCAGACAAAAGTTAATTACTTGACAACGCTGCAGTTCAGTTCAAAACATTACATGCGGCTGTAAACCTCTTGTTCTACTAATTCAAATATTGGGAAAATATACCGGGTGTAAAAATATTTTGATTCGGTCACACTTTTTACATCCTGCAGGTTGTAAAATATTTTTAGTAGAACCTTTAACTTTTGCGTTGAGACTTTTTTCTCTCTTGAATAGTTTAGACGCAATCACCTTACTCACACACCCTGTATAGACAGATAAGCGAATCTTGCAATCTTAAGGCGTTGACTATTTAGAGAAAACAAGTCTTATTTTCTTTTTCATATAAATACGTATTGCACTTTGGTGGCGTATAGACATATTATTATGTTTTTAATTAAATCCTCAAAACGCGGTTAATACCTTTTACCAACAGTTCGACTATGACTATGGCCATAATAAAAAAAAATCGAAGTTAATATTCTTGTACCCTAAAATAAAAGTTTTCCATCAAAAATACAGAGTGTTACGGAATTGGCGTATTATATTTAAACCGGAAATTCCTGAGATAAAGACAAATCGAAGAAAAATACCCATAAATGGCGCTTTCAATTCATTCAGCGGTAAAAGTGACCTGACGTCAAACCAGAAAAACACCTGTGTGGCACTGCGACACATGTAAGCAATCAAGGAATCCTGGCCGGTGTTGTCATATGTACACCTTAAACTCTTTAGACAAAATAAAATAATTTAAACACTTTTCCATTCTATAATACCTTTTTGTACAATTAATTGTAGAACATTTACGACGGACTATGTTTTAAACAACCCGAAAAAAACATATGGAATAGTATTAAATAAGTTTGAAATAGGCACGTACGGCACTAGGTCAAATGCCAATGACCTCTTGACGTCTTACATCGGCTGTGTTCATATAGCGCCGCACGCTTGCGTGTGTTAATTAAAGACCAACCAGCGGCCGGATACGTTGTGTCTCGTCGATCACCAATACACCCTCAGCAATCCGCTGTGTTTTTCGGTTTACGCGTGTATCTTACCCGCCCATAAATAATCTTTGAATATTGTTTTTATTGACGCCTTTCTTCTAGACGTCAAATTTCGTCATAATCTGTAGTATAATCAGTATTATTGTATTTTCAAAAGCTAACTATCGGTTCTGTTTCACTATTACTGTGTGTACATAAAGTTTTTCAAGGAGTGGTCCCATGGAAAAGAAAAAAAACTGATTGTGTTTGTGCCTGGATTTCCTCGCTCTTTAGGTAGACAATAATTTATTTTTATAATTTTATATGGAATTTCAGTTTTACATTAAGTTTCGCAACCTTGCCATTAGGTCTGGGTGAAATGTTGTACAGTAGCGCGGACTGACCTGTGAGTAAGAGTGTTTGTTACCCCACTTTTAAAACGGTCGATTTGAAAAAAATAAAATATGTAGCGCTTCTCTAAGGAGTCACTCATTTAAATATAACACGTCATTTCCATAACACCCTGTATAATATCAACTCGAAATTGCCCTGCCTCCATTTCTATAACCACTGCATTCATTCAAAACCCAATATTCGTGCCAATTTTATGCACGTTTAAATAAGCGATAAAATCCATATTAAATCCGAAACATAAATATTATTTTTCGCACTCTGGCACTTCAAATTTAGAATATCCGTGTGAGAGATAGTGAAAAAATACCGCCCGACACTTTTAAGCGACGGCCTTCAAATGGCTTCAAAGAAACCGACCCTGTTTACGAATGCACCTCTGTATTTATAAACACACCTGGACGCAACCTATATCACTCATTGACAGCTTATTATTTTAGGCAGAGCTCGATCTAACCTAATCTGCAAATTTTTGTGTAACAGAAACATATTTTAGACCGGACTATGCAAAATGTATTATACAGGATGTCTCTTTTTCGACAGTTTTAAAGGGTATCTCCGTAATTCTTGGTGCTATCAAAAAAGTAATGTAGGTGTCATGTGCTCTTTTTGGGTCAAACTTAAAATGGTAAAATCAACATTCAAAAATTTTCGCTCGCTTAAGAGATATGGGGGAAAATCAAAAAATTCACAATTTCTAATTTACCCTATATTTTCTTAGTTAAAAGAGATAATGAAAAATGTTTTATACAGAACTTTCTTTATATTGATTGTTGAATAATCTGCCGTTTTCAGAATAAGTATAAGGCGCAATAAGTTATCGGACCTAACCTCATTTTTTTAAATGGAACACTCTGTATATTTTAATCTAAAAAGATACTATTTTAAATTCTCCTTTTAAATATATAACACACAATGGATGATATTGGTTTCCTAGGCGATTACTTTAAATCACAGTAGACCATGAAACGAAAGCTAATATCCTAGAAACAACTATGTTGACTATTAACATTTAACGTCAATTTCATTTTTTACATATTCATTTGCAAAAATGACCTATCTATATTTTGAAAAATTGTATATGATAAGTTCATATTGAAAGTGGAAAAAAACGAAGAAATGGCGCAAAATATATATTTTAAATGAATTGATTCAGCCGATACTCCATAACCAATATTATGAGAAACAATAAAACAACTTTATATTTCTTTTCCACTATATTCTTAAAAATGACATGTTTCGCTATCACTGTAGATTCTTCATATTGAGAATGAATGAATATTTTTCTATATCTAACAAAGTCTTAAAATATTATTACAGGTATAAAGATGGTGTAGAGTGTAGGGGATATAATAGTAACAGTGGGAGTTTCTAAATGGTCAGTAAAATGATTATATAAATTATTTTATAGATTTATTTATACATGTATAGCGGATTAGTGAAAAAATTTAACAAAGGAGAATCGTTAAGGTCTATTTGATCATTCAGTAAAACATAGGTATTTTTAAGTTTATTTATTTCCATGGATTCTAACAGATTAAGTTTTATGCCTTTATTTTCAGTATGTAATATTTTAAAATTTGAATCAAAATAAAGTTGTTTTTCTTTTAAATGGTTGGAATAATTAGAATCTGTTTTATCTTTTATGTAACTATTATAATGTTCATGTATTCTTTTCCAAAATGTCTACCTGTTTGGCCTGTTTTATTATTTTTTATATATGTAGTTATATTCATTCATTCTCAATCTGAAGAAGCTACAGTGATAGCGAAACATGTAATTTTTAAGAATATAGTGGAAAAGAAATATAACGTAGTTTTATTGTTTCTCATAATATTATTAAATATATATTTTGTTCGCTATCCGGAAAGACGGTAACTATTTAAGGACATATCCGAACATTTTTTACCTTAATCTGAATCTTTTATTTAGTTTCAAAGTAATAAAATTACGTAAATTTTGATTTTACCATTTTAAGTTTGACCTGATAGCACTAAGAATTACGGAGATACCTTATAAAAGTGTCGAAAATGGGACACCCTGTACAGGGTATCCGAAAAAATGTGGGAAATCTCCCGGATATTAAGGAACCAAGTGAAAATAGTACTACAAGTTCATATAAACTTTTTTCGTTTGCTTCCTCTTCGGAGATATGGGATCCCAAAGAGTTCCAATGGAATCAAGTTTCTTATACATAATTATAGAACCATATACCAGGTAAGACCCTTCCAATTACTACTCAAGAAAGTATTGTGAATTACTCATAGCTGCTGTGACACTCATGGCCCCCTTTTTTTAACGCCCTGTATGATAAGAACTTGGGACAACGTTTTTTACATACCTTTAACTATTGTACAATCAAGGAGTCACCCATTTAAATATAATAAGTCATTTCCATAATATCCTGTATAAATCCGATCATTCCATAGAACATCAGCTAAAGTAGTATATTATTATGTCTATATAATAAGACCCCTATTAAAATTTCCCAATTATATAAATTTAAATATAATAAAGCCCAAGTGTTAAGGACAACCGAATAAGGGGGAGTCCAAACAAGCTGCAAAATTAAACTTCAAACTAATAATATAAGTAGCGAAACTTGGAAAGGGGACTAACCACAATATCTTGCCGACACTTGGTTCGAAAGTCGTAACACCTTCATTTTCGGCAACTTTTGACTTAATAAGAACAGCAGTTCGGCTCGTGAAGTTTCAAAGTTCAAAATCTTATCACTGTTCTAACGGTGCCACCGTGGCGACATCTGGAGTTGTTTTGGAAAATGCTAATGCTTATTTTAATATCGAGAGTTTGGCGACAGAGACTATGTCCTTGGAAAACATTTTGGTTAAGTAATTTTCTTATTATATTGTTCTCTAGTTTTTGTTTAAACAAAAAATTTTTTTGTAAATATAATGTGTTTTTTCTGCGAGTATAGTTTTAAACAGAATCATGTACCTGTGGTATGATTTAATACAACAAAAAGAAGTTTATTGTTCCAGGTGATGATTCACGTACACACTGTATATTTGTGTATTTCTGGAAACCAAGTTGCAGGGAGGTTAATGTTTTACATAGAAAATCGTCCCAAGATCAATTCAACTTCATGGAATAGTATTTTTTTTAAAATTGACATAATATGTCAATTTTTAAAAAAATTGACGTAATATGTCAATTTAAAAAAAAATTGACATAATGTTTTTCTTATTAGATTGTTCTCTAGTTTTTGGTTAAACAAAAAAATTTTTTGTAAATATAATGTGTTTTTTCTGCGAGGATAGTTTTAAGCAGAATCATGTACCTGTGGTATGATTTAATACAACAAAAAGAAGTTTATTGTTCCAGGTGATGATTCACGTACACACTGTATATTTGTGTATTTCTGGAAACCAAGTTGCAGGGAGGTTAATGTTTTACATAGAAAATCGTCCCAAGATCAATTCAACTTCATGGAATACTATTTTTTTAAAAATTGACATAATATGTCAATTTTTAAAAAAATTGACGTAATATGTCAATTTAAAAAAAAATTGACATAATATTTTTCTTATTAGATTGTTCTCTAGTTTTTGTTTAAACAAAAAAATTTTTTGTAAATGTAATGTGTTTTTTCTGCGAGTATAGTTTTAAACAGAATCATGTACCTGTGGTATGATTTAATACAACAAAAAGAAGTTTATTGTTCCAGGTGATGATTCACGTACACACTGTATATTTGTGTATTTCTGGAAACCAAGTTGCAGGGAGGTTAATGTTTTACATAGAAAATCGTCCCAAGATCAATTCAACTTCATGGAATAGTATTTTTTTTAAAATTGACATAATATGTCAATTTTTAAAAAAATTGACGTAATATGTCAATTTAAAAAAAAATTGACATAATGTTTTTCTTATTAGATTGTTCTCTAGTTTTTGGTTAAACAAAACAATTTTTTGTAAATATAATGTGTTTTTTCTGCGAGGATAGTTTTAAGCAGAATCATGTACCTGTGGTATGATTTAATACAACAAAAAGAAGTTTATTGTTCCAGGTGATGATTCACGTACACACTGTATATTTGTGTATTTCTGGAAACCAAGTTGCAGGGAGGTTAATGTTTTACATAGAAAATCGTCCCAAGATCAATTCAACTTCATGGAATACTATTTTTTTAAAAATTGACATAATATGTCAATTTTTAAAAAAATTGACGTAATATGTCAATTTAAAAAAAAATTGACATAATATTTTTCTTATTAGATTGTTCTCTAGTTTTTGTTTAAACAAAAAAATTTTTTGTAAATGTAATGTGTTTTTTCTGCGAGGATAGTTTTAAGCAGAATCATGTACCTGTGGTATGATTTAATACAACAAAAAGAAGTTTATTGTTCCAGGTGATGATTCACGTACACACTGTATATTTGTGTATTTCTGGAAACCAAGTTGCAGGGAGGTTAATGTTTTACATAGAAAATCGTCCCAAGATCAATTCAACTTCATGGAATACTATTTTTTTAAAAATTGACATAATATGTCAATTTTTAAAAAAATTGACGTAATATGTCAATTTAAAAAAAAATTGACATAATATTTTTCTTATTAGATTGTTCTCTAGTTTTTGTTTAAACAAAAAAATTTTTTGTAAATGTAATGTGTTTTTTCTGCGAGGATAGTTTTAAGCAGAATCATGTACCTGTGGTATGATTTAATACAACAAAAAGAAGTTTATTGTTCCAGGTGATGATTCACGTACACACTGTATATTTGTGTATTTCTGGAAACCAAGTTGCAGGGAGGTTAATGTTTTACATAGAAAATCGTCCCAATATCAATTCAACTTCATGGAATACTATTTTTAAATAAAATTTACATAATATGTCATTTAAAAAAAAAATTGACGTAATAGGTCAATTTTAAAGAAAATTGACATAATATGTCAATTTTTTTTAAATGTTATGTGATGCATATCGATACAGGCATCAAATAACATTGTTAGTGACATTTTGACCAATATCAGAGTTCAAAATAAATTTCAATGTTTCAAACCTAAAATTTGGGTTTTTAGCTTAATTTTTTTTAAATGCCTCTTTCATCCCATTAGTATCTGATTATTTTGGTATTTTGCATGTAGTATCATGGTAAAGTAATATATCCGAACCTTTTATGTCTTCTCCTGCAAGAATACGATTTGTCACTTACAATGCTATTCGATGTATTTATCGATATTGAAGGTATATTTTTGCCAAATTAACTTTTAAGTATAGACTAATTTAAAAAACTCAACTGCTGGGTTCGAAACGGGTGTACGTTAACCTTACCTTAATGTCGAAATAACTTGCAATGTCCAGAAGCATCAGTCTTCGAAACATTTTATACAATTTTCCCATAGTAGTTTACATACCTTAAATTGCAGTTTGTGAAAAGCCCATTAAAACTAATGTAAGCAATTTATTTAAGTGGAGCCATAATACGGAACACTCGCATTGGATACAGATTCAATTCAATAAAACGAGAACTAAATAGGAGAGGAATCGCCGTTTAATGCACTCAGCCCTCACATAAAAATCAATCAGCCGAATAACTGCCGTATGTCCCGAAACCGAGTTATTTAGTTAATTTAGAAATTTATTTCAAGGGTGGTTTGTTACCCTTGGTGTAAGTATATTTTATAGGAGAGATCGCGCAGAGTCTGGATAATTTTTACACAACAAAACATTTTAACACTAAACTTAGTAAAGTAATAGTTATTTAGGATCTACGTACAGACAAAAAACAGCATTATTTTAAAAATAAAATATTCAGCTTGAATAAATTTTAGCTTACTGTATACGCAAAGAAATATTTTTTTTATGTTCAAACACAAACAATATAGGAAAAATCCTTTAGGAGGTGGTGCGTGTGCGAATAAAGCGATTCACGTTGGTTTTGAATAATTGGAGGTTATATTCGCTGGGAGAAACGACCTCGGGAAGGTCGTTCCATAAGGATGAAGTCCTCCAGATGAAAGAATTCTTAAATACTAAAGTTCGAGGAGTACTAAACTTAACCACATATGGATGGGCGGCAGTGGTTCGTCGTATACTTCTGTTATTCGCCGCTCTGGGCCGAATTAAGAGGGCAAGATCAGCCGAGCACTTTCCATGAAAATATCTGTGAAAGAAAGTCAAATCCTCAACCTGTCTTCGATTAGTCTGTCGAGGTTCTTCGCCAGCTCGTGGTCTCCGATCAGACGAATGGCTCGATATAATTCAGTAGCCGAAGAGTATGTTTGGGTGCAGAGCTCCAGGCATTAGAGTATTACTCTAGTGATGGTCGAATCTGGGCTTTGTATAGTGTCAAAAGTTGTTGAGGTGTGTACAATTTTTTGATTCGGAAGAGTGCACCAAGTTACTGAGAAGCTATCTTGGCGATTGCCACAACGTAATTATGCCAAGACATATTTCCTCCCAGACTGACGCCCAGCAAATTAATAGATGAAACCAGTGGGAGTGCGTGTACTGCCATGACTATATCCGGTTCTGTAATGTTTTTTTAGAGAAAACTGCTGCCTGTGTTTTTAGCGTTAAATTTGACTTGGTTACTATCACCCCAAGCCAAATTCTTCCAGGTCTTTGTTAAGGCGTGATACTTCATGCTGTCTGGGAAGATGTGCGTCGGCAGCCGATGTTTGTGCATTCAAAGAGAATGATGAGATAAGTGTGCTATCGTCAGCCAAGCTAAATATCGGATTTTTAGTTTTCACTAGAAGGTCGTTAATGTAGAGTAAGAAGAGAGTGGGGACAATATGGGCCCTTGAGGAACACCTGCATTGATGGTGAAGGTGTCGGAGAGAAATCCGTCAATCGCCACTTGTAGAGAGCAGTCCTTAGAAAGCTATTATACGTACTATTACGTAGTTCTGACTGATTTTCACATTTTGAGCATATACAGGGTGTCCGGGAACATGTGGGAAATCTACCGGATATGAAGAAAACACGTGAAAAGAATACTATAGGTTCATATAAACTTCTTTCGTATCGGCCTCCTCTTCGGAGATATGGGCTCCCAAAGAGCACCATTGGAATCAAGTTTTTTACACATAATTATTGAACCACCTGGTATATTTCAATTGTTTTTTAATATGATGTATACCAGGTAAGACCCGTCAAATTACTATCCAAGAAACTTTGGACAATGTATTTTACATACCTTTAAGTATTGGCTAAAAATTAAGTACTCTTCATTCATGTCGCTAATCCTAACCGTTTTCGAGAAAACGTCAAGGTTGAACATGGGATCGGAACAAAGATGTATCTTTTATTAAAATACCCGAAGCACATGATATATATAAAATGCCGTTTTTTCGAAAACGGTTAGGATTAGCGACATGAATGAAGAGTACTTAATTTTTAGCAAATAGTTAAAGGTATGTAAAAAACATTGTCCAAAGTTCTCATCATGCAGGGCGTAAAAAAAATGGGCCCATGAGTGTTACAGCTAGTCCGTCCCTACAGCTGTGAGTAATTCACAATAGTTTCTTGGATAGTAATTTGACGGGTCTTACCTGGTATACATCATATTAAAAAACAATTGAAATATACCAGGTGGTTCAATAATTATGTGTAAAAAACTTGATTCCAATGGTGCTCTTTGGGAGCCCATAATCTCCGAAGAGGAGGCCGATACGAAAGAAGTTTATATGAACCTATAGTATTCTTTTCACGTGTTTTCTTCATATCCGGGAGATTTCCCACATGTTCCCGGACACCCTGTATATCTTTGTTTTGACCCTATTGTTAATTATTACAATAATTTTTTTATTTTTACGGCGAGAGACATAATATGAAAGTTACACGGGAAAAAGAGGCTAAATAAAAATTTCTAATTTTGAGTTATCGTTGTTTTCAAGTTGGTTCTTGGATAACTTTTTTTGTAAAATGATATCTTACAAAAATTTCTCTTCATTTTTCTATTCATCTTAAAACTATTGAATTTTGAAGCCTGTTCATTAGCCAGATTGGTTTCAAATATCAGGTGTAACCCTGACAAAGTTTATAATTTGCTCGACATATAAATATTTATTCAAATTAATACCAAAATATGAGTATTTTAAATATTACTGTTCAGACGGAATATTTGTTTATAATAGGCTATATGATGGACTAAATATAATGAATAAGACGGTTTGTTCGAGGAGTACATTAAAAACTGAACTTAAATCCGCAGGAAAATCGCCATATTAAATTGGGTATATTTAGTATTAAATTAGCAATATTTCGAAAACTACAAATTTTCGGAATAGACAAACTTGTCATTATTCTTAATGCTAAATAGAATATAATTATAAAATTTGGCGGTATCCATTTGAAAATGTAGATTTTTGCATATTTCTCAATTTAATTAGTAATCTTATTTTTAATTTAAAAATATTATAAAATATATTATTAAAATAAGCTGCCCATAAAAAAACTATTAAAGCAGGTCCTTTTCAACTAGGAAACCGACCCAAATTAAATAATAAATGCTTCCTTATAGGAAAAATTAATAATTATTTTAAGGTCCGAAACCGTCATTTTAGACATAAAATATATTAAACATGCTTAGACTTAGGTATATACTATACGAAATATGTCTAGAATCTTGCGTATAATCCAAAAATATAATAATATCGTCATACCACTTAAAATAAGCAAGTTGATATCGACTTCCGGTATGACCGGAAGTGACAGATAGGTAAGTCAAAATAATTTCATTAAAAAGGTCAGCATCTTTATACCGAGCACTAATATTTCACACAAATATCTTCTTTAGTTTCCGAGATCTTTTAATACGGCTACTCATCGGGAGTGACCCTGTACAACAAATCAATTTTCACAAATAACGACACAGTAAATAATAACGGGCAAAGCTGCCCATAAAAAAATTAGGAACTGAAAAGGGTTAGACAAATTTTTCTGGCTACTGTTTCTGACAGTTTAAAGACCTTCAGACACGCCCACTTGTTAATGTGTTAATAATGATCCCTAAGGGATTTAAAAAAGGTGTGGAACGACGGCTTGAACATTTGATGGATGTTTCACATTATCAAAAATTGAGATTTAAAGAATTATAAATTATACTTGATATAGAGAAAGGCACCTATACATTTATCGGATGATGGAATATATTCAATTAATTAAACATTAATCACTTAGGTAGTTCACAAGAAACGTTTGGTTTCCCAGTTATTTTATTTGGATTAATGTTTTATCTACTCTTATAGTAGTAAGAACCTACTTACACACTGTCTATTGTTACGTAATATACAGGGTGTAACAGAAAGTTTAAATAACATTTGTTTTTTATAAATTTTTGCTCTACTGATTTTTGTTTCCAAACTACAGGGTGTTAAAAGACTGTTAAAAGCTTGTAATAAAATTCTAATAATTAATTAATTAACAATAATAAAGGTATCAACTACTAACTTAGGAACTTAAATTAATTATTAATTAATAATGTTTGACAACATCGTGGTCAAGACATACGCGATAATGTTGGTGTTTTCTACATTTTCCTTTGTACGCAATGGAAAAAATGGTATTTACAAAAGATTTAATAACGGAAAAATAAGAAGAGATAATAATATAGAGAAAACACCAGAGGGAAAATTTGCTTAGAACAAAAAATCAAATTTGAGAAAATTATCAAAAAGATTTTTTTCCGGTGACGTATAATTTTTTACCAAGGAAATCACTGCTAAATTTACTCCCAGGCTTTCTGTTACACCCTGTATATATTGTGCGTATAACAGTGTCACAAATCACATTACCCGTAAAATGCCAAAACCGTCAATGTTTCCAACAGATTTTATGCAAAGTTGGCTGTGAATTGAGGGAACGCCATGGGAAATTACAATACAAGCTGCATCCGCAGAGAGACTAGAATTTCTAATAAATTTAGTAAAATCAAGTAAACACTAAAATACATAGTAAATTTTTACAGCCACTATAGTAAAATTATTATGGTAAAAAGTTTATTGTACGAGTTCCTATAAAATATTGTAATAATTACAATTTTCATTATTAATCCATACAAAAATAATATTCTAAACATAATTTACAAAAAACTACAGTTTCACAAATCACATTGTCCGTGAAATGCCAAAACCGTCAATGTTTCCAATAGATTTTATGCAAAGTTGGCTGTGAATTGAGGGATCGGGCTACGGGAAATTAAAATACAAGCTGATTCCGCAGCAAATAATTTATTACTAGAGAAATCCAGGGAGTGGTAGGAAAAAGTGTATCAAAAATGAATAGACTGGTGAAGCATGTGAGTACCGACTCAAAATATTTTATTAGCGAACAAACTCGAGTGGTAAGCCTATTTCACACTCTTTCAAAGTACGGTACTCGCTACGCTCGTATCGTAAGTCTCGAATTCATGTGTAATAGGCTTCTTACCACTCTTGGTATGTAATATACTATTACGCATTGTTTGAAATCGTATTAGAGTTAGCATTTTTTTCTATTGCGGCAGTACAAATTGCACGGAGACATGCGTAGTACGTCGTTCTCGATCAGCTGCTGCAATACCTCTTGCATTGCGAGAATGGAATCCGTATTAAAGCCCTATTAAAGTCGGAAATTCTTCTATTGCAACTGCAATACAATACAATAAAAATTGCGCAATAATCCGTTCTCTATCAGCTGGCGCATTGCCAACAGTCAGAACAGCAGTTGGTAGTGTCGAAATCCCTAAAATACCCGCACAATTAGAGATGAGTAAACCTGTTAATTTTGATTAGCAGATAAAGCAGCTACTGCTACTTGAAAATAACAGTTCAAAAAAGTTGCGATGAATTAGCAGTACATATGCTTAAAAAAGAATGTGAGCTGCTAATTTAAGTACCAGTTAGTTTAAATAACCATTAGCCAGTGATCAAATCTAAAACAGTTAAAATTAACAGAATAATCCATCTGTACCCACAGCGGCAATGGCAATTAAAATGGCGCCCAACCCATTTATGGCAATGCAGGACTTATTGCGCTAGCTGATCGAGAATAGTGTACTGCGCATACTTCTTTGCAATTTTTATTGCCGCAAAAGTAGAATTGCTGCATTTCGAGACTATCAACTGCTGTTCTTCGCCAACGGTTTAAGATCGCATTACAGTCGGCATGTTTTTCTGCAATTGCGCATTAAAGAGCCAGCTGATTTATTTTTGCAATATTATTACAACTTGCAAAACCGGGCAAAAAACGGGTCTGCTTGATTTTTATGGCAGTTTCTGCTGCAAGTCTACATTACCAACCAAAAATAAAAGTTACTAAATATTAACCTTAAAATATGTCTCGCGGTACTTTTTTTTTGGCTGGGTTGGCAGCCCCTGCTGTTGACACCGCAACTGTAATAGAATTGCCGACTGTAAAACGATTTGCATGACATATTGCTTGCAACTCTCTAAAGCCAAAAATTAACTTGCAGCAACAAAATTGCAAAAATATTGCAAACTCTAATACGGGTTTTACTGTATGCCTCCGTGAAATTTTTATTGCCGCTGCAAGGGAAGAATTTCCGACTGTAATACCACTTTTAAACTTAATTTTATTTCTTGTTGCTTAAAACTTAGTAGTGCTGCTATCGGGTTATTTCCAGAACTTGTTCCTGTTGCTATTTTTGCTTATTCTTTAATTATGTCTCGGCCTTTAGAACCAGACTGTTCATTTTGTACTTTCGCAAATTTAAGTGGAGCGCGGTTTAAAGATTCGCAATCTAGAGCGTTATATGGCGGTTTAAAAATCCACTACTTACGGTTTTCCAGGAAGCTGCTTTCCGGGGTTTCCTAGCATTGCCAATTAGCTCTAGTGTGGTACAGATTATGGTAATAACAACGCCTTTCGAAAAACAAATCAACACTCTGGCTCGACGGCAATAAAATATCAACGAAAGGACAAAAAAAAACAATTACAGAACTATCGTGTTTCGGTGTCGTAATGAAATTACTATTAATATTTATTGCAAGCGAAAATTGAGTGAGTACAATGTCCACCAAGAATAATATCTCTATCGAAAATCTTAACTAGGGTTTGAACAACTAGTTTTATATACGAATATAATAAAGTTATACCTTATTCTAAACGATAATTATTATTACAGAAACCTACTTGCCTGCGAAAAGAGCATTGGCAGTAAAAATTTCGAATATATAAATATAAATAAGTTTGAATACAGAGAACATAAATGTGAGTTATTTTAATTCCAACGTTGTGCTGTTATCAGAAAAGCACGGCATTTTCAAATGTAGACCCAAATCCCCGGACAAGCTCTAAGTAACTACTACTAGAGATACATATTTTAAAAACATCCATATACATAGGTTATGATAATTATTTTGCCAGCACTAGAGTTGCGTGACTTTGTGGGTAAGTTACAGTGGACAGGGTAGTATTTGGAATTTTCTTATTCGTCTCCCTTTGAAATAATACCCATTTAAAAGTTCTTTGAACTTTTTATAGAAAGAAGCAACGAACTGAACAGGATTCCGGAGTACCTGTAAACGAGATTTCTTCCCAAGCATTTATTCCTGTTTTAGGAAAAAAATATCAAATGAAAAAAAACTTTGTAATCTCTCTATATTTTTTTGTTTCGGAGGATTTTTAGAATTAATTTTTTTTACTGCTCCGTGTAGAAAAAAATGATCATCGAGTGACAAAATTTAGACATCTTTCGTTAAAAGAAATTTTTTCTTTAAATGTACAGTTTTCATAGAAAGCGAGAACTCCGTTTTTCAGCGATGATTGTAAACTATTAAAATGATTGTAATGCGTCATATCAATACATTAGGGTAAAATTTGTATTATTATATCTACTATATAGTGGCGTCTGAAAAAGCTCAACAAAAATCTAAATATTTTCAGCCGGAACAAGAGTACCTCGCCCCCGTTTCCAAGGATGCTTAGCACGTTGGTGCTGTTGGATATCGCGTCCGATCCCTTACAACCCCTCCATCGACCAATACTCGCCCCCATAATGGAACGATATTACCTTTTAATAAAAAACATTTTCGAAAAAAAAGTGTTTAAAAAGTTTATTTAATTACTTTCTGTTGTATGATTTTTTTATTTAATCGAAATTTAAAAAAAAAATTAACTTGGAAAAATAAAATTTTCTAAAAAATTTAAAATGAACTGACCCCGCATTCGCGTTTTTTCGCGCAAACTATTTGATTATATTTTATCAGTTTTACAGGAATGAGAGACCATTATAACCAAAAAGAGAAGTACAACTATTTTCCCCATTCTCAACATCCGTGGAAACGGGGGGGAGGGGGTTGGACGCGATTTCCAACACCACCACCGTGCTCAGCATCCTCGAAAACCGGGGGGAAAATGTGTTTCTCTGCAGGGAAACC